>CM073584.1:14645777-15365777 GCA_037074715.1 Magnolia kwangsiensis | reverse complement strand
CTGACCATTGGGTTGGTCCCACTCATCAGGTGGACTACTATGCACACGACATGTATTATGGTACTATCCACATTCAGCATATTATTTTGGTACATGTATTATGCTAGCTGACTTGACCTGTTTATGTCTCCTTCATGTGCTGAATGTATCGCCATGTCAAGAGATGTGTGTCGACTTGACCTGTTAGTGTTACTGTTAGAGGACAACAATCTTGGTATAGCATCTTACTATCGTCTGGAGTTCTTTTTTGCTTTTGCTCTATCTGATTCTCCTATTGGATGATCCTAACCATCAAAGAGAATTCATTTCTGTTATTTGCTATAAAATCAAGAAGTGGGGTGTGTTTCTTTTTAAAATTGCTAGCATATGTCTTGCATAGTTTATCTGTTTAGGAAGTGTTTGGATAAACAACTGATTTGATTCAGTTCATTCAATAGGATATGACATTTTTCTACTTCTCAAATGGATAAGCTTGCTTGAAATTGTTACTAGTTACGTTTCAAGTCCAACTTGTAAGTTAGATAATTAGTTACTAGTTTGAGGATTTCTATGGGGCCATACATAGACATGGTGTGTTTTTGGTGGCATAGAAATCGCTCAAATTGTCCCATTTTGGACAGTTCAAGGTTAGATGGGTAGTATGCTTTCATATAATCTATTTCAATGTTCATGCCTGATCCGTGGTCCATCTCCTCATTTCTCTCTGGATATGTTTCTTTCGTTCCGTATCCAATGCCAAATATCTTTACACTGCTTTAGATATTTGGCATCAGAATGTAACGTAAGATAAACTTATCTGGAGAGGCATGGGGAGATGCTGCCGGATTTTGGACGTGGACGTTTAAATGAGAATATGAAAGTATTACAATCTATCCAATCTTGGATGAGTAACTAATTTAGGATTTCATTGTATTATCTTAGAAAATGTTTGAGTAGACCCGGATGTGCGTCAGAACTATCTAGATGTTGAGCGGGGGTTCCTAGAAGGTGGGAACCGCTACTTATGTTCGGGTAAGATAAGATGCATGATTTTTCTTTTCAACTGTTCGTCATAGACTGACAGTACTTGTTTCAATTTTTTTGGATGGATGATGAATGTATTTGCAAATGTAAATGAAAATAAACAACTTATGATATATATATATATATATATATATATATATATATATATATATATGTGTGTGTGTGTGTGTGTGTGTGTGTGTGTGTGTGTGTGTGTGTGTGTGTGTTATCAATGGAGGATACCTTGGTTAGGGGGGACATGAAAATCTTGTAACTTATGGTATGATGCCCCAATATAAGTTGTATGGTACTAGTATGTAGTAGATAATACTAGGTTCAATAGTAGATAATACTAGAGAACACCTAAACCTAAACCTATACTTATAACCTTAACTTAAACTTATAACCTAAACCTATACTTATAACCCTAACCTAAACTTATAACCTTAACCTTAACCTAAATCTAGACTTATAACCTAAACCTAAACATTAACCAAAAACTAAACCTAAACATAAAAACCTAACCCTAAACTTAAAAACCTAAACCTAAACTTATACCTATAACCTATAACCTAAACCTGATCCCGAACCCGAACCTTACCTATAACCTATAACCTAAACCTTATCCCATAACCTATAACCTATTCCCATACCCAAAACCTAGAACTATAAACTAAACCTAAACTTATAACCTTAACCTAAACCTAAACATATAAGCTAAACCTATAACATAGCCTAATCTTAAAGCTATCTTCGTAAACTAACTCTAGTCTTTTCATTGTAGAGATGGATAAGAGTTGGATACGAGCTAAGAACAGGTTTGGCCCAGAGTATAAACAAGGAGTTCAAGAGTTCATGAAAATTGTGCGAAATGGGGCAGATTCAGGGAATAGGATTAAGTGTCCATGTCGAAAATGCATGAACTTGATATACAAGACTTTAAACAAAGTAGAGGATGATTTGTTCATAGTTGGGATTAACCCGGGTTACACTTGATGGGTCCATCATGGTGAAGATATGACCCATAGAGATGATGCCACTGAAGTCAACGAAGACCCAATTGTGCCGGATGACGAGGGTGAAGACGTTGACGAAATGCAAGATATCATAGGTGATGTGTTCAGGGGAACAACTGCATATACTGATTTTGCAGCGACAAGCAGTAGACAAGATATTCCTCCAATGGGTGATGTCGAATCAGATAAGTTTAGTAGGTTGTTGAGGGATGCGCAACGTCCACTTTATCCAAGGTGTGAGAACTTCTCCAAGTTGAATTTTCTTACAAAGTTACTTCATTTGAAGACAATAAATCGTTGGAGTAATAAATCGTTTGACATGTTGCTTAAGTTGCTGAAAGAAGCATTACCGGCTGGTGAGACATTGCCCAAGTCTCATTACGAGGAAAAATCCTTGATGCGAGACTTGGGCCTTGGTTATGAATGAATCCATGCATGTATAAATGATTGTTTATTGTATAGGGAAGAGCATGATAAGGATGATCGGTGTCAAACATATGGAGAGTCTAGGTGGAAGTATGACAAAGCTGGGCGTAAGAAAATCCCGCAAAAGGTGTTAAGGTACTTTCCATTGAAACCCAGATTGTAAAGATTGTTTATGTCTCGTAAGACGGCTGAAGATATGAGGTGGCATAAGGAGAAATGCATTCATGATGATAGTACCCTGAGGCACCCTGCGGACTCTGAAGCCCGGCAAAATTTTGACAAGTAACATGACTGGTTTGCAGAGGATTCTTGCAATGTTCGACTAGGTTTTGCAAGTGATGGCTTTAATCCATTTGGTAATATAAGTAAATCGTACAGTATGTGGCAAGTGGTACTTATGCCCTACAATTTACCTCCTTGGTGGTGTATGAAGGAGTCATTTTTCATGATGTCATTGCTTATTCCTGGACCCAGGTCACCTGGGAATGACATTGATGTGTATTTGCGACTGTTAGTAGATGATTTAAACGAGTTGTGGAGTCAAGGTGTAGAAACGTATGACACATTTGCAGGACAGACATTTCGATTGCACGCAGCGGTCTTGTGGACAATAAATGACTTTCCTGCGTATGAAAATTTGTCTGAGTGGAGCACGAAGGGCAAGTTGGCTTGTCCTACATGTGGTATTGAGACTTGTTCATTGTCATTAAAGCATGGTAGAAAAACGTGTTATATGGGCCATCGTCGCTTCCTTCCGAGCGATCATAGTTGGCGTAGGAAGACGATGATCTTTGATGGCAAACAAGATCATAGGCCACCCCCGAAAGAGCTATCTGGAGAAGATGTGATACAACAACTGAGTAATATTAGAGAAGTTACATTTGGTAAGGCATTGCACTTGAAGAAGAGAAAACGTACAGTACTGAAATATAACTGGAGGAAGAAGAGCATCTTTTTTGAGTTGCCCTATTGGAGTGATCTGAAATTGTGACACAACTTAGATGTCATGCATATTGAGAAAAATATATGTGATAATGTCTTCGGAACATTGATGAACATAGAGAAGAAAACAAAAGACAGTGTCAAGGCTCGATTGGATTTACAAGAAATGGGTTTAAGGAAAGAGTTACACTTGCAACCACATGAAAATTCGTATACTATACCAGCAGCCTACTATACATTGACAAAACTAGAGAGAAAGCGTTTATGTAAATGGTTGAGATAGGTGAAGTTTCCCAATGGGTATGCGTCAAACATATCTCGGCGCGTAAACGTTACAGACTGTAAGGTAACAGGCCTAAAAAGTCATGATTTTCATGTCCTTCTGCAACGCCTACTGCCGGTTGCTATTCGTGGATTCCTGAGCAAGGATATCAATGCTGCGTTGATTGAGTTGAGAATATTCTTTAAGGATTTGTGTTCGAAATCGTTAAATGTAGATGTTATTAAACGACTGGAGAAGGACATTGCCGTAATCCTTTGCAAACTTCAAAGAATATTTTCACCTGTATTTTTTGATGTCATGGTACACCTAGCCATTCATTTACCGCACGAGGCGAAGCTTGCAGGCTCAATACAATATCGTTGGATGTATCCGATCGAAAGGTGGTAGAACCTATTAAATTTTTTTTCATTCCGTAAACTACATATATCCATGTTTAAAAGCCTCCTCAACACTAATGTATACCACTTGATAGTGAGATTGGCCTAATTTTGATGGTATTTACACGATTTGGTCTATCGGATGTACAATCATAATCTCACTTTCTATCAAATAAGGAAAAGTCCATGCCATTGTGATTTTTCTATTTTTTAATTTTTTTTAAAAAAACCCTTTTTGTTGGGTCTCAGCATTGTTATGGTTGTATAGGGAAGGTGTGGCTTATCCCAGTTGTAGTTTTTGTTGGATGAATTGGCACTTGCTTTCGGCTGATATTTAAATTTTGGCTTTGTTAATAAAATTATAAGTGGTGCACTCCCACTTTTTGGTAAAAAAATAAAATAAAATAAGATCATACTAGTCCATTGTATGTATGCATTCTGAAAATGAGCGATAAATTTTTTGTTGAAATGTCCAAACCAAATTGTTTAGATTCAACCAAATACATTCTTCTTGGAATTTCAGATTCATTAAGCAGATTCACTCCCTGGAATTTCAGATTCATCCAAAAAAATGTTTGGCTGCCTAATGTTTTTTATTATTTTTAGAAATTTGTGGTATATTTACTCCTGATGAATGTATTCATATAGGGCAATTGTGTCTTTTGTAATCTCTTGTTAAACTTATATATAGGAGTGCTATCACCATATAGGTGTATCAGAAAAAAGTAGCAAGTGCTTCTCTTTACAGCAGTAGCTATCTTTGGTGAAAAATAATATAGTATATTTTCTTTTCCCTTTGTATTAGGAGCTACACTTGTCACAATTTGGGCTTTGTAAATCCAACAAACTGGTATCAGAGCCAAGTTCATTGAAAGATGTACACCATAATCCAGCTGTGAATTTCAAAGTTGTTTAAGGACAACTATGAAAATTCGTGCATTCATATGAAGACTCTGTTTGGGTTACAAGAACTATAGGAGATCATCAATGATGGGTACGTAGAGCCCACTACAGAGCAAAAAGCTGCCTACTCCACCAAGCAAAAGGCCACACTCAAAGATTAAAGGAAGAAAGATAAGAAAGCATTGTTTCTTATCTATTAAGGTTTGGATGAATCCACCTTTGAAAGGATCGTTGAAGTGACATCAAGCAAGCATGGGATAAACTAAGCACCATCTTCAAGGGTGTGGATCATGTAAAGAGAGTCCGGTTACAAACTCTTATAGCCAAGTTCAAGGCTGCTCACATGAAGGAAGGTGAGAGCATCTCAGATTATTTTTCATGACTACTCGTTATTGTTAATAACTTGAAAAGAAATGGTGAAAAGATCGAAGACATTTGTGTAGTTGAAAAGGTCCTTCGATCCCTCACAACCAAGTTTGAACATGTGATTGTGGCCATTGAAGAGTCAAAAGATTTGAAAAATCTTTCCATTAAAGAGTTGATGGGATCATTGCAAGTTTATGAGCAATGAATGCAAAAGAATGCCGGATCTATGATGCTAGAATAAGCATTGGAGTCAAGATTGACTCTAAATGAACAAAAGACTGGTCATGGTCGTGGAAGCTCCCATTTTCAAGGTGGCCGCACCAATAGTGATCGTGCAATGGGAAGATGGCGTGGATATATTCTAAGTAATCCACAAAATCAACAAAAATTTTCTAATTTTCATGGTAGAGGAAATGGTAGAGTTTGATCCACACGAGGTCGTGAAAATATGAAAAAATATTCAGTGTTAAAATTACAACAAGTTTGGCCATTATGCATCAGATTATTGGAGCAAGCCAATGAATCAAGATGAATGATCCAACTATGTCAAGGCATCAAATCATGAAGAGGAAAAAACCACACTCTTCCTTGCATAAGAGAAATGCCATGTGTGATATCTCAACATGGGTTCAAGCAATTACATGTGCGGCGACAAAAAGCTATTTATGGAACTCACAGAAGGAATTCATGTTGATGTGACATTCGAAAACTCATAAAAAACTCTGGTGAAAGGTAAAGGTAAAATCAAAATTTACAAGAGAAATGGTGAGCCACAATTCATCTTTAATGTATATTACGTACCCAACATGAAAAGTAACATCCTCAACATCAATCAACTACTTGAAAAGGGGTATATGATACACATGGAGAACTTAGTTATGTCATTAAAAGATACATGCGGTAGACATGTGGCACGGGTCCAAATGGTGAAAAATTGAATGTTCCCACTCCATATAAACACAAGGCTCGAGAAGTGCCTTTATGGACGTGCTAACATTGAATCATGGAAGTGGCATCTTCGCTTTGGTCATCTAATCTTTAATGGCCTTAAGCTCCTGTCTTCATCAAGAATGGTGGATGGATTGCCTGCTATTGAAGCTTTAGAACATGTATGTGAGGCGTGCATACTTAGCAAGCAGCAAATGAACTCCTTCCCAATTGGAGTATCTCGAAGAGCAAAGGAGCCATTACAATTGGTTCACACTGGTATTTGTGGATCGATGAAGACACCATCTCTTGGAGGTAATAGATATCTCATTACCTTCACTGATGATTACAGTAGAAAACTCTAGTTATTTTACATTAAAGAAAAGTCTGCAGCATTTTCTATCTTTAAAAAAAATTCAAAGCCCGAGTTAAAAATGAAAGTGGTTACAAAATCAAGGTAGTCTTCAGATCTGATAGAGGTAGGGAGTACACCTCAAATATTTTTTGAGAATATTGTAGGGAACATGACATTAAGCAGCATCACATTGCATCTTACGTGCCATAACAAAATAGAATTACGGAATGGAAGAACCACACCATCCTTGATATGATGAGCACCATCTTGAAGGCGAAAGGCCTAACGAAGAGCTTCTAGGGAGAAGCAGTTGCATATACTGTATATTTACTCAATCGGTGTCTCACTAAGAGCGTCAGGTTCATGACACCATAGGAGGTATGGAGCGGTTACAGGCTGAGCATGGCGTACCTTAAAATCTTTGGATGTGTTTCCTACGCTCGAGTTCTAAAAGTATGAAAAAAACTTGATGATTGTGGCGAGAAGTGTATCTTCATTAGCTACAGTGAAGAGTCAAAAGCATACAAGCTCTACAACCTACTGACGAACAAAGTGGTGATAAGTTGGTATATGGTGTTCTTTGAGGAAGAAGCCTGGAAGTGGAACCAGGATGATTCGACCAAACAAAATCAGGTCAAGGTCGAAGAATATAAAGAAGAGAGACATGTGAATCAGGAACATACACCCACATCACCCTCTTCGGAGCGCAGAAGTCTATGAGTACATTCCATCTTCCCTGAAAGTACTTCATCAAATCAGAATTCAACCAACACATCTTCATCCAATTCTCCTTTACCCTTGGCTCTTATCAAAATAAGAAGCCTCAACGAGATCTATGGAGAAATTGAGGAATTGCTCTGCCTATATACAGACTATGAGTCTCTCACTTTTGAGGAGGCCGTGAATGAAGAATGTTGGAGAAAGGCAATAAAAGAAAAGATCCATGCTATCAAGAAGAATCATACATGGGAGCTGATCTCATTCTCTAAAGGCTGGATGACCATTGGTCTCAAATGGGTGTATAAAATCAAACAAAATGCTGATGGTAAGATCGAACGATATAAGGCAAGGCTCGTAGCAAAGAGCTACAGATAGAAATATGGGGTAGACGATGAAGAAGTTTTCATCCCAGTTGCTCACCTTGGCACTGTAAGGATGATTATCTCCTTTGCAGCTCATCACAGTTGAATGATCTACCAAATAGATGTGAAATCTGCATTCTTAAGTGAAGTACTCGAAGAAGAAGTTTACGTTAACTATCCTAAAGGCTTTGTCATGTAAGGGGAGAAACACAAGGTATATCGGCTGAAGAAAGCTCTGTATGGGTAAGCAAGCCCCCCGTTCTTGGAATGCATGAATCGATGACTATCTTCAAGAGAATGGTTTCATCAAATGTCTGTATGAGCATACTGTCTACATAAAGAAGAATACCCATGACGATATGCTTATAGTTTGTTTATATGTTGATGATTTGTTGTTCATAGGAAACAGACAGGTGATGTTTATAGAATTTAAGCAGGCTATGTTCAATGAGTTCGAGATTACTGATGGTGGATTGATGTCCTTCTTCTCGGGCATCAAAATGAAACAATAAGTCAGTGAAATTTATATATTTGAGGAGAAGTATGTAAAAGAACTTCTTGAAAAGTTCAAGATGACCGATTGCAATACCATAAATATACTTGTAGCAACAGGCCTGAAGTTGACAAAAGAAGGAGAATGAAGAAGTGTGGACTCCACTATATTCAAGAGTCTGATTGGAAGTCTTAGATACTTCACATTCACTAGGTCAGATATTGTCTAAAGTGTTGGGCTTTTAAGCAGGTACACGGAAGCACCAAAAGAATCACATTTGCTCGTTGCAAAAAGAATCCTCAGGTATGTTAAAGGAACCATGAAATTCAGTCTCTTCTATCCATACAATGATGAGGCAATATTATATAGATACTCAGACAATGATTGGGGAGGTGATCAAGATGAAAGAAAAAACACTACAGGTTATGTATTCTATCTTGGGTCAACTACCTTCACATGGAATTCAAAGAAGCAAAGTGTGGTCGCTTTGTCTACATGTGAAGCAGAGTATGTGAAACAATATGATTAAAGAACCCGCTAAAGGAACTGAAACATCCACGAAAGGAACCCACAGTTATATACGTGTATAACAAGTCAGCAATCGAACTTGCCCAAAATCCGATGTAGCATGGAAGGAGAAAGCACATTGATACTAGTTATCACTTTCTAAGGGCCTGTTTAATTTTTCTGCTCAACTGTAATTACCATGTAAATGGGTAATAATTATTTACCTAGGTAATTACCACATCTTTCCCAATGCGGATGTGGCAACTTACTTTTTTTAACACTTATATCGAGAAATTTACGAAATCAATGTGGGGCCTATCGTGATGTATGTGACTTATCCACACCACTCATTTGTTACGTCAACTGAATTTAAGGCATGGGACCAAAATGAAGCAGATCCAAAGCTCAAGTGGACCACACCATACGAAACAGTGGGAATCAAACACCTACCATTAAAAATTTCTTAAGGCCCTTATAAGGTTTGGATCAAGCTGTTATTTGTGTTTTCTCCTTATCCATGTCCGTGTGACCTTATGAATGGGTTAGATGATGAAAAAAACCTCAATGTGGGGCTAGTGAAGGAAATAACTTTCAACGGTGGATAAATTAACGTCACTGTTTCCTTTCATGTGGGCCATTTGAGTGTTGGATTTGCCTTATTTTTTGGCTAATGCCCCACAAGGTTCTAATAAAATAGATGGATGGTGCAGATATGTCATATACATTATGGAGGGGTCCACAGATTCAAGTTAACACTTTTGTATCGATTTTTGAGATGGGATTACTCTTACGTTTTCAAACAAGGTGAAAAGATAATAATTACATACTGGGATTTACATGTATCTTGGAAAATCAAACAGGCCCTAAGAGATCAATGTTGAGGGTCAAATATTACATATTAGACCCCAGATATTGTTTGGATTTACGAATATAATGTTGTCTAATGGCTCGTTTTCTCATTTTTGTGTTGCAAGGTGATTTTATGAGCGTGGATGGAAAAAGGATGTTAAAAGTTGAGATTTAACGATCTGATGACACCAAAGGCAAGGGACACACTCCAGGGGACCAAGATTGACAGATATACATGGTCTGAAATCTGAGAAAACTAAGAAATTGAAGCTCCAGTGGATTGAAACGCATCCAGAACGCAAGATCACGGGGTTTCCAATATCGGTTCGGCTCGAAACTTCATACGTGGCTTGAGGACCATAAATTAACCGTACACGTCAAAAATCATCCATTGGATCATTGCGGAAGTGGCCTAACGGGCAGATCAGTCCATCAATCTTCAATTTGGCGCCCACCCGCCAGCTGGATATGCTTGATAATTGTTCTCAACGGGTAAAATAATGTGAGGAACAGAATGGGCGGATTGGATTTCTGAAACACATTGCAATGGGGCCCGTATACATGGTGTGTACATTACACATGTACGTGCATACGATGTGCACCGTTCCAATCGATCGGTCAGCGCAAGTGCTGACCCCATCCTCTTTTAAAAAATGAAAATCTCCATTTTTCACGGTCGCATAACTGACCGACGCTCATTTTTGCGGACGGTTATGGGCCCTACCCATTGGCTGTACGTCTGATCCAAGCCGTCCATCTTGTAGAGGGGTTCGAATACTATAAAACCATGATGACCTTTTGCATCCATACGTACACACATGTGCGATACAGGGGCCACAAAAGGGCTGCCCTGTAGCGTTCAAATCTGATCTTTTTGTGATTTCTTCTCTGGGCCACGTCAATGGACGTTCAAAACCACCCATTCTTGACTGAAATTTTATTCTGAATCTAATGGATGGGGTGGATTTTCCTTAAAATGCTTCTGTGGGGCCCACCGATCACAACAGCGAAATGGTGCGAAAGGTTTCGCACATCCGCGAAAATTGACTTTTCCAGGCGATTTTGGCCCACCATCTTTGATCATATGGCAGATCTAAACCGTCTATCATGTAGAGAACCCAAGAAAGTATTAAGGGACGGTGTTTCTTTAGAATTTGAGCGAGAAAAGTGGCGTGTTTCGAGGCACCGAACTTGGCTGCGAAAATTACACTCTGTGTCCTGCTACAACTCTGTCACTGACTCCAGCCTTCCAGCAGCTATAAAAGGAGGTTTTGGACGTGGGGAGCGTTTATTCAAGGCTAGGAAGGAAGAAAAAGAGAGACGCGGAGGCTTGGGTTTGGACGTGGATTAGAGAGAAGAGAGAGAAACAGAGGTTTTTAGTTTTCTTTCTTATTTATTATTTTTTCTTTTTCTTCTTCTTTCTTTTGTTTTCATTTAGGAGATCCAGCCATCCATGTCTGGCTAAACCTCCTAGCTAGGGCTAGGAGGTGAAGCTTGTAGTGAGATGGGAGATTTGATTTGATTTTAATTTTAATTCATGAATTGACATTGATTTTAGTTAATTATTATGGGAATGTTTTAGGTTTTTAATGGTCTATTGTGACTGAAATTACAATGGGTCTGCAATGGCTTTGAATATTTCCATTCTCTTTATGTTTATGATGTCAGGAAGCCCTATTGTTCACCATAGTCTCCTGGGCATGGTTGGATGCCGGTACCCTTCCTAACTTGCATACATGTGATTGGGTGGTAATTAGTTTGATTTTGTTGTTTGCCATAGTCTTTGGGCATGGTTTGGTGATGGAATCTATTCTAATTCATACACCTTTCATCTCTTTGAAAACTAGATCAACGACAGTTCAGTAATTTCCATAATTTTTGATGCAAGCATAAGTTCTCCCTGATCTCTACAAGTGGATCCTCTGAATCCCTAGATTCCTTACCTCTGATTTCTCCTATAAGTTTTAGATTAATAGTTTATAATTATTCCTCAATTTATAATTCAATTCAGATTTCATCTCATTCTAATTCTATTTCCAGTTAATTTTAGATAACGTACAAGTTTTAGTCCCTTGGGATTCGACCTCGGTCTTACCGAGTTATTACTACATCACAACCCTACACTTGGGGAGTGAAGAAGTTTTTGGTGCCGTTGCCCGGGACTGACGGCTACGATTTTCTGAAATTGATTAATTTTAGGATTATTTTAAGATTAGGTTCTAATTTTTTCTGATTTTTAGAAACTAACCTATTTGTTTTGTAGGGTTTTAAGATAGAAACTTCTAATTCAGTAAGCTCTTTCTAATTTCTATTTTCTAGTTTAAGACGTTCCTAATTTATTTTCTACTTTCTTTTTTAGGAATTTCTTCTTTTTATCTAGAAATTAGTTTACTTGTAATTAGGAATTTTCTATTCTTAGACTTTCTATTTCTAGAAACTAGCTTATTTTGTTTTGTTTTTCAGGTTCTTAACATAGTACTCCAATCTGGTAACTTCTCTCAAACTCCTCCTCTTACTTTCCACACTGCTATAGAATCCCTTCTTTTATTTTTCTTAGGATTAAATTCAAATTAAGGGTTTCATCATGTATATGCACGAGTGGCAACGTCAGTATGCTGAAAAGAATAACTTATTTCGGGATGATGATGATATAAATCAACTTATGTGTCAAAACTTTTCTGAAACTATCATCGAGAACCGATCAAAATATAAAAATCCACCGGTTAAGAAGTCCTTACGTGATTATATGCAGGAGAACAATTACACCCCACGGATGAACAAAGCAGTACGTGAGTGTTGGGGTTATCATAACTATGGTTGTGAGAATTATTATCACCCATCCGATAAAACAGTGCGTGATTGTATCATGAGTGATAATAAGTATTACCAACCAGCAGATTCTCCTACTTATGATCAGTATGACTATAGCCAGTGGAAACATCAAAATTGGGAAAATGAACCAACTACATGTTATAATGATTATTCTCTTGGATCTCCTACCTTTAAGATCCATCCAGAAACGATCCAAGAGGATTCATATCAGCGTAATCTTTCGGCCTGTCTTGTGGAAATGAGAAAAGTAATGGAAGCAATGAAAGGACTCGATGCGCACCTTGTAGGATAGAGGAGACTCAGTCATCCCAGCCACGACCTAATCCAGAAATACAATGCGAAGAAAGTGATCCACACTCACTTTTAAAAGAATCTGAAATTTGGAATGAGGAGTTGGATTCCGTTAATGAGCATGTGGTTCAATTTCCGGATGAGTCAATCTCGATGACTGTTCGAAAGAATGGTGAAGATACATGGGTGTCTTTTAAATACATTGATGATGACACACCTTCCTTACATGACACACATGATTTCAATGATGAGGAGGTTAGTTTATTCGAACCTCAACCCATGATAAGTGTAGAATGTGAGGAACGTAATCTCATATCAAATATGCACTGCACTGGACTAGAACATGATTGCGATCCTGAATGTGCAGCCACAGTCTCCCTGGAATCCCTCTCATGTTTGGTCTAGATCAATGATCAAGACGTACATGAAGTGGTCGGTCATTATGAGCCACTTCCCTCACCTGACATGTCTGATTCAAAGGTGGAGGATGAGCCCTTTACAACCGACTCTTCTAACTCTTGTGAGACATGTTTAGACCACTCCCTTGAATTGAATGATGATATGATTCGGGAGGAAGAGTTGCCCGCTATGACTCTGGAATTTGAAACCACTCAGTTGAGGCCACCATCTGAGCTGCAAACAATTGAGAATTCAGCGCCTCAATTGAGTAATTTCAATAAACAGAGTGATCACATCGATGCTTCTCCGATTGATTTTCAATCTGTCTGTGCAGGACTGGAGCAAGAGAGCGTACCTCCATCCACTTTCAAGGATGATGGATTCTTTGCGCAGATCATCACAAGCCACAATAAGTCACACTCAGCTGAATTTTCTAACTCTTGGGATTACTTGACACACTTTATAGTTTCAAACGATCTCATGTTAAGAAATAAAGCGGATGCCTTACATGACAATATCTTGGTAGTTGTCACTGACCGAGAGAATCTTTATTCTGAAACCTTCTCTTCCCCTGATCTTAAACGTCTACCAGTAAAGGAAGAGGAGCTGAAAATTGAACCGAAGTTTGGAGCTTCAGAATATGTTGAGACTACATCACATTTTAAGAAGTTTTCTAAATTTTATTTACTTGTAGTCTCCGATTCACCATACGATACTAACGTTGAAACTTCTTATGTCATAGGTGAATCATATATATTACGGATACCTCAAGCAATTCAATGGAAGATTTCTTATGAGGTACATAAGTCTCTTTGGAGCTTTTGGATGATCCTGTTGAGGAGCTTACTAAGAAACTTATCAAGATATTGGCCGAAAGAGGAACCTTGCAGCATGATCAATTCAATGTTTGTGGGTAACATTACTGCAAACCCTCACGAGACTACAACTCGTCCACTAGTGGTAACCTAGGGGTTTAAAGGCTTGTTAGATACACTAAATGCGATCGAGAGCACCTGCGAAAGTGGTATAGGTAGGCTTTTATTTTTATTATTTTTGTTTTACTTTCTCTCTCGTACTAACCTGCTGTCTTCTAGTGATCTTTTGAAAAATCTCTCTCGATTCGTTATCCAGGTACTATCCTCCCATAACTTCTCATTTACTTTTTTTGTCCCATGTGCATTGCATGTTTATATCTTTTACATTGAGGACAATGTAGATTTTAGGTTGGGGGTGGGAGATTAGGTATCCCAATTAGTATTTTCTTGGTCTTGAGCAAAAATTGTGAAAATTGTGAAAAAATTTTAAAATTTTTCTGACATTTCTTGTAAATTCAATGTGATTTTAACATCTATCTTTGATTTAGAATTACAAGATACGTGATGTTGGTAATTTATGACTCTTGGATTTAGCTACTTGATAGATTCCACAGTTGAGTTTGAATTATCAATCCATGATTAGAGATTTTAAACATTGATTGAATCATGATTTCAGGACACGTCTTGCTTACACATTAAGATTTCAGTTCCATATCGAAGGATTAACTTGGTAATCACTAAGCACGAAAGGAACCAGCCTGAAATATCTTGCCATTATGGTATAAAAATTGGAAAGGTTGGATAATTAATCTTCACCATAGGTTTGCTCCCTATAGGTGTAGAGTTAATTCCCCATGAATGATATGTGAAAAAGAGTTAGGTGTACGATCTTCACCATAGGTTTGCTCCCTATAGGTGAGGATTTGATTCCCCTTCCTTGGCATTACTTTGAATAGAAAAATCACAAGTTAATAGGCTAATCTATGAGGCAAGTTTTGGATTAGGTTTTGGTTGTCATGAATTTTCTTGTTGGTTACCAATGATATCATGAAATTGACGATTGGATCTCTTAATGATAATAAGCCGAGATTAGACTATACATCCATAGATCTCAATGTTTAAAATTTTTCTAATTGATGGATTAATGCTTTACACTTGATTATGAAGTCTACCGTGCACTTGAGCTCAGGAGAAAATAATTTCTAACATTCATGAATATTAAATTTCTCGTATTTTGTTCAAAATCTCACTCGATTTCATAAAAAGTTCTCCTATAATTCTCAACTTATTTTTCGCATACTTTACTCGGGACTAGCAAAATGCTAGTTGGGGGTTGTGTTGAGGGTCAAATATTACATATTAGACCCCAGATATTGTCTGGATTTACGAATATAATGCTGTCTAATGGCTCGTTTTCTCATTCTTGTGTTGCAAGGTGATTTTATGAGCATGGATGGAAAAAGGATGTTAAAAGTTGAGATTTAACGATCTGATGACACCAAAGGCAAGGAACACACTCCAGGGGACCAAGATTGACAGATATACATGGTCTGAAATCTGAGAAAACTAAGAAATTGAAGCTCAAGTGGCTTGAAACGCATCCAGAACGCAAGATCACGAGGTTTCCAATATCGGTTCAGTTCGAAACTTCATACGTGGCTTGAGGACCATAAATTAACCGTACACGTCAAAAATCATCCATTGGATCATTGCGGAAGTGGCCTAACGGGCAGATCAGCCCATCAATCTTCAATTTAGGGCCCATCCGCCAGCTGGATATGCTTGATAATTGTTCTCAACGGGTAAAATAATGTGAGGAACAGAATGGGCGGATTGGATTTCTGAAACACATTGCAATGGGGCCCGTATACATGGTGTGTACATTACACATGTACGTGCATACGATGTGCACCGGGCCAATCGATCGGTCAGCGCAAGCGCTGACCCACATCCTCTTTAAAAAAATGAAAATCTCCATTTTTCACGGTCGCGTAACCGACCGATGCTCATTTTTGCGGACGGTTATGGGCCCTACCCATTGGCTGTACGTCTGATCCAAGCCGTCCATCTTGTAGAGGGGTTCGAATACTACAAAACCATGCTGACCTTTTGCATCCATGCGTACACACGTGTGCGATAAAGGGGCCACAAAAGGGATGCCCTGTAGCGTTCAAATCTGATCTTTTTATGATTTCTTCTCTGGGCCACGTCAATGGACGTTCAAAACCACCCATTCTTGACTGAAATTTCGTTCTGAATCCAATGGACGGGGTGGATTTTACTTAAAATGTTTCTGTGGGGCCCACCGATCACAACAGCGAAATGGTGCAAAAGGTTTCGCACATCCGCGAAAACTGACTTTTCTAGGCGATTTTAGCCCACCATCTTTGATCATATGGTAGATCTGAACCGTCTATCATGTAGAGAACCCAAGAAAGTATTAAGGAACGGTGTTTCTTTGAAATTTGAGCGAGGAAAGTGGCGTGTTTCGAGGCACCAAACTTGGCTGCAAAAATTACACTCTGTGTCCTGCTACAACTCTGTCACTGACTCCAGCCTTCCAGCAGCTATAAAAGGAGGTTTTGGACGTGGGGAGCATTTATTCAAGGCTAGGAAGGAAGAAAAAGAGAGACGTGGAGGCTTGAGTTTGGACGTGGATTAGAGAGATGAGAGAGAGAGAAACAGAGGTTTTTGGTTTTCTTTCTTATTTATTATTTTTTCTTTTTCTTCTTCTTTCTTTTGTTTTCATTTAGGAGATCCAGCCATCCATGTCTGGCTAAACCTCCTAACTAGGGCTAGGAGGTGAAGCTTGTAGTGAGATGAGAGATTTGATTTTATTTTAATTTTAATTCATGAATTGACGTTGATTTTAGTTAATTATTATGGGAATGTTTTAGGTTTTTAATGGTCTATTGTGACTAAAATTACAATGGGTCTGCAATGACTTTGAATATTTTCGTTCTCTTTAATGTTTATGATGTTAGGAAGCCCTGTTGTTCACCATAGTCTCTTGGGCATGGTTGGATGTCGGTACCCTTCCTAACTTGCATACATGTGACTGGGTGGTAATTAGTTTGATTCTGTTGTTTTCCATAGTCTTTGGACATGGTTTGGTGATGGAATCTATTCTAATTCATACACCTTTCATCTCTTTGAAAACTAGATCAACGACAGTTCAGTAATTTCCATAATTTTTGATGCAAGCATAAGTTCTCCCTGATCTCTACAAGTGGATCCTCTGAATCCCTAGATTCCTTACCTCTGATTTCTCCTATAAGTTTTAGATTAATAGTTTACAATTATTCCTCAATTTATAATTCAATTCAGATTTAATCTCATTCTAGTTCTATTTCCAGTTAATTTTAGATAACGTACAAGTTTCAGTCCCTTGGGATTCGACCTCGGTCTTACCGAGTTATTGCTACATCACAACCCTGCACTTAGGGAGTGAACAATCAAGTCAAGTAGAAAATGGTAAAATTAAAGGAGCATTACCATACTATTGAACAAGTGACAGATATTTTCATTAAGGCACTATCGACAGATAGAATCAGATGACTAAAGTTGATGCTTGGAATGAAGCCGGTTTTGGTTCGAAGGGGAGTGTTGAAATGTTTGGCTGTCTGATGCTATTTATTATTTTTAGAAATTTGTGGTGTATTTACTCCTAGTGAATGTATCATGCAGGAGCAGTACTGTTTTTTGTAATATCATGTTATACTTACAAACAGGAGTGCTATGAACATATAGTTGTATTAGAAAAAAGCAGCAAGTGCGCTTCTCTTCGCAGCAATAGCTGTCTTTGGTGAAAAATAATATAGCATATTTTCTTTCTCCTTTAAAGTAGGAGCTGCACTTGTCATTATTTGGGCTTTGTAAAGCCAACATTTTCTGTGTTCGCTCGTCTCATAGAAATGGTCAATTACAATATAGTGACGCACACAAGAAACGTATATAATATATGTGATGATACGTTTAGTTGCACATGGTTTCATGATACTCGATGCCACCAAACGCACGCTAACGTAGAAGCTCGTCTCAAACGGGAATACGGTCCACCAGCATCATTGCGACATGTTCTTTGGTCTCAAACGCTGAATTGGTATATGAGTCCTGGTGTTGGTACAAGAGTTCGATCACACGTGCAAGATTCATGGGCCTCTTGATCACTTCCCTCGGAACGGGAGTGGGTTCCATGCATTCCATGTTAGCATCTTTCCATGCGTCTGAAGTCTTCTCTAGGAATACCTTGCATGCTTCTCTGTATGTGGTGCCATGCTCCTTCATATGGCAGTGGATTCCGGAAACAACATGGGTTCTCTCTTGCTCAAACTTCGGTACCATTGTTACAAAGAAGAAAATGTTAGCCAAGTTAGGTGGGTCACAAATGTGAGATAAGGGACTTAAAAGCACCCATGCAACTGATCAACACTGTTCATCAGGTAAGGCCTGCGTATATGATAAAATATTAAAAATTCTAAAAAAAAATAAGAAATGAAAATCAAAAGTATATATTTCCTTAATGAATAAGGACTGAGAATTACAACATAATAATAAAATGGTATCTAATAATATAAATCACGAATGGACTTTTACTGCACGCGGCAGGTTCAGACTGAGGAAATATAAGTAGTCAAGGACCTTGTTAGAAAAATAATGAATTTAGTGGATTTTTTCGAATACAAATCTATGGATGATTTATTACTACTATTATTACTATTTTCTTTTTTTGAGTACTCCAAAGTTGTATTGCTTTTAGTCACATGGGCACACTTTGACTGTACAAGAAACCAATGAGAACTGTCCGTTAGGTCCATAGTACATTTAATGACTTACAAGCTAAAATTATGATTAAGATTCAAGCAATAGCCCATAAAGTGTGCTTAATTGGGGTTTATGTTTGGGAGTCTTCTTGATTTTTGGTTTAGGCTCCGATCTTCTTTGGTTGAGGCAGGGCCAGGTTTAGCCCATAAATTCCCCTCTTTTCAAAAATTTTTTTTTTTTAAAAAGAAAAAGATAAAGATAAAGATAAAGGCGGAGTCTCTTGGTTTGGGAGTCTCCTGGTTTTGCCCACGAATTCCTTCTTTTCCAAAAAAAAAAAAAAAAAACAGTCTACTGTTGATGGCGGTGGAGTTGTGGGTGTGATTTGGCTTCAAAAGAGAAGAAAAGATATATAAAAAAAAAAAAAAGGCTGGGCCAGGTTTTTTTTTAACCCCTCCCTTATCGAAGTGCATATATCTGAGACTTATCAATAAAATTTCAGGTGTTGCATGTGTTCCCACCTTTTCTCTCTCTCTCTCACACACACACACACACACACACACACACACATATATATATATATATATATATATATATATATATATATATATATATATATATATATATATATATATAAAAGAAGAAGAAGAAGAAGAAGTGAGAAAGCCCATGATGTGGATGGTGAGGATTGTTTGTGAAAAAAGAGGTCCAATCAATAATGAGCCATCCATTTGGTAAGGTCGTCCATCATCCAATGTATTATACCTCATTTGATGTGATGTCATCCCTGAGACGGCAAATTGCAGCACTATCCTCAACCACCTTAGGTACATTGATGGCCCACTCAAAGGCTTCCTTTGTTACGATATCTCCCATTCCTACGAGAGATGCTACACTAAGCATGGGATAGCCGTTAGTGATTAATGCAATTTTCATATACTCTTCCAATGTTGGCACATACTCTTCGCTGGTCCATCTTGCTTCCTCTAGGTAGCCTTTAGCCAAAACCGTAAGCTACATGCACAAAAAAAAATAATAAAAATAAAAATAAAAAATAAAATAAAATAACAAAAATAAATCTAAACAAGTTAGAAATTGAAGAACTCATTTCGCTAACTACCAAGCATAAATTAAAGAAGAAAGATCCTATTCATAAGCTTTACACTATTCTCTATGTATAGGCCATCTTTGGAGTCAGACGGCATACTGTGCATTGATCCACACCATCCATTCTATGGGTTGTTACTATCTGATCAATGAAATATTTATTGATGGTTAAAAGAAGTTTAATGGGCTGTGATTATCATCCAAAATTTTTATTGATCATACGATGGGAATCACACACTAAGCATAATTTTACTTGAACTGGATATATGAAATTGCAATAACTATGGTCCTTACTCTTGCTCGGGTAGTAGACTGTCAGGAGTTTCAACACCAGATCAAGGGTTTGACTACCCATAGGTGGTGAAATCTCACTATGGCGTGAGTGTGTGTATGCGTGTGTTAAAAAACAACAACAACAAAAAACAAAGAAAAAGAAAAAAAAAGACAGAGACATTGCAGTAACTATAGTGGAATCCTGGCCATGAAATTCAAATGGGTTCAATATTGGTTTTGGTTTTTCAATGGAACAAAATTTCTTCTGGAGTGGTAGAAAAATTTCAAGCACATTAGCAGGCTCCCATTGCCTACTTTCTTTCTCTCCAAATCACAAGTGTACCATTTGCGATTTGAGTGAAGCATTTCCCATCCGTTACAAGTATAAAACTTCAAAATATGCCCTAAAAGAACTTTAAGAAGTGAATTTGTATACACGTACAGCTTTCTTTAAGTAGGGTATACGGTAGGATTTCCCTTCCTTGCTCATTTCGTCCTCAAATTTCTCGACGGCATTTAGAAGTGCATTATAATGCACTTTCATGTAATCAGGCAGCTGATCCATGATCGCCCGATCCCATCTGAAAATTAAGTACCAATTCACGCATTACACAAGATTCAGATGTGGCATGAGAATAAATGAAAAACAAGAACTAAGGGTGACAATATCAAACCTCTCGATTGCAACAGTATATAGTTCAAGCTCCTCCAATGTACCGTGTACGTCATAAATGTCATCCAATATTGATGTTAAAGATATTATTGTGGTCATCATCCTTCTTGCTCGGGCATATTGTGGTTCGAAATACACTTCTAATACCCAAAAGTACAACTCCACTATTCTATCTCTGATGAATGGAAGCTTTGTTGAAAAATCATTCTCTTTCCACCATCTGAAGAAGAGATTTCAACCAGTTTTAAATGAAGTGCACACCAGTTTTTTTTACAAAATGTTAAATGGTAGAAAAATACAAAAAAAAAAAAAAAAAAAAAAACACTAAATATAGAATTTACATTGCACTACCTTTTTCAAAAATGAGTTTTCATTAAGCTACCCCATTAATTTAAGTAATTATCACTGAAGTACTTTCTGTTAGGTTTCTTAATGAAAGTTGAGCTTGGCAGTGTGAGCTAAGGGGTTGGTGGCTCAGGCTTGCATCAAGGGTCACTTTAAGCTTTACCCATTTCCTACTTGAGCATATAATCTACGCATGAACCTTACCCTTCAACTCTTGTAGCCCTAACCTAATGTCTAGATCAGATCGGGGATGTGTAGCTCTAGAAGAGGCATGATCCATATTGGCTGATATTCTATTGGAAAGAAATTCAGGAACCAGTGGTGCAGGAAGTGGCCAAAAACATTAAATTCTTCCATACTCGTCTTCAATTAGACCCATCAAGAAGGTAAAATTGGACTCAAGGTTGTCATCGAGGAACCAGACCTGGTTGAAGCAGAAGTTATTGGATAGTATAGTGTAGTGAGTTACTCTCTTCAAAACATTTGACCAAGTTGGGTAATAAGGGGGCTGTTAAGGTCTTATTTAGTAATCTATTTGAACTTCCTAGAATTAGCTGGGTTTGCATTGCTATGGATCAGGTAGGCCTTGGAGCCAATGGAGTTATCTCGGGTTCCGGAGGATGTATATAAGCACGGGTATGGTTGACCTTGGGTTGGCTCCTTTCTTTTCTTCTTCTTCCTTTTTTATGCAGTTGTGTTAATGCTTCCTTGATTTAGAGATCAACTTACGGGCTAGGTTGAAGGTGTATCTTTTACTTCGTTAATACAATTATAGGTGGTTTACTTCCAAAAAAAAAAATTTAATTAATTAATTAATTAAAATTGAGAGAGAGAGAGAGAGAGAGAGAGAGAGAGAGAGAGAGAGAGAGGAAAAGAAAAGAAAACATTGGAATTGCTCTCAAAACACACCTTGAGATGTCACTTAGTTCCTTCTTGTGCAAAGACTGTAGCATATTGAAATCCAACTTTGCAAACTCTAATAATATATCATTCCGTTTCTTCTCTTCTTGGTAGATTGAGATGTAGTACCTTGATTGTAGCCTTTCAACACGCTTGTGCAGTGGTAGATCTAAGGCAAACTGTACTAGAGTTGAAAGGGGAGGGCTCAAATGTAACATTGCTGAGTTAAGGTGCTCAGTGGTGAAATTTATGGCTTCATCCAATATATTTTCTTCACGTGTACCAAGATATGCAGCTTCATACAAGCTTAACAATCCTTGGATGTCATCTTTTAATGTCTCCTTAAACTCGCCGTTTTCATCTTTAAACCTTCTAAACACATCTGTTTTGCAACCAAACATTTTACGATGTTAACTATCAAGAGATAACTGAATAAATTGATAGAACTTTGTGATGCTGATCATCAACATATAGTATAGTAAATTGAACTTCTAGTCAAGCAAAAATGGCACAATCATGCAAATGGTGTTTGTGTGTCCACATTCATAGATGCTTGAAATGTGTCTATAGATGGATCTACATACACATATACACGCATACAGAAATTTGAGTATGTAACAATTTTAAGAATGATGAAAGTGCTGGTACAAAAACTTACTAGATGACACGTTATACCCTTGTTGCCTTAGGAGCCGAAACGAGAGAGCAACGGCATGAAGATCATCACTAACATCATTGCCGTTAACATGGGCATCATGCATCCTAGATAACGCATCTTTAATCTCCTTTTCAAAGTGATAGGCAACTCCAAGACGTTGAATTTCATTGATTAAATTCAATTCTTGCAAAGAATCACTAACATTGAGAAGCATCTTCTTCAATTCTTCCTTTAGTTTTACAGCCCTTTGTTTGGTTAGTACATCAATCTCCTGTATTGACACTGTAGATTGTCAGATTTGACCCAAATCTTAAGGTATCAACTGCAAAAACTTTATGTAGTTAGTAAAATCATATTATTTAAAAGATTGAAGAGACTTCCTTTCACATTTTCCTTTGGGATAGAAAATGGAGGTCGGATCCACTACAGAGCTTGTAAGTTAAGATTCAACTACGAAACTTGTTATGGGGCTCACCGTAATCTGTAGATGACATTCTAACCATCTATCAAATCCTCCTACTCATGATTGCTGCCAAAACTCAGGCTAATCCAAAAATTGAGTTGGCTAGAGGGAACCGTTGGGATGGGAATACCCACAACTCCATCTATCATCTATGCCCCCAAAATGTACTCAAAGCCCCAAAATCAGTCATGTCTAAAACTCAAAGTGCGCTACACAAAAATCAGGCCATTTCAAAACTAAAGTAGACAAAAATTAAAAAAACATTTTAAAGGTTCTTGGTGTGATTTGAATGGTTTGGCCCACCTGCGAGAGTGGCGTGATTTTTTATTTTTTTTGTAGCCAACCTGAGTTTCGGATCAGAATGATTTTTGGGCTTGAAGGAAGACATGATGGGTTGCGGTGATGGATGGTGTGAATGTGAATAAAAACTCAAGGTGCCCCCACAAAAAGTTTTCTAACATAAGCTGATCCTACAAAGCTTTATACTGGATTCAACCTCACTATTACATATGTAGTACTTGCCATCTCATCCGGAGACACTGTAACAAACCGATCACCCCACACGCTAGGGTGGTAATTTGCACAACCACGACCAATCTCCTTTTTATCTTTCGTTTGCACCTGATTCTTGATAGGAACATCCGAGTGGGCATTTCCCAACATAAGAGCCATGAATGACAGGGAAGATAGAAATGCCTATGATGGGAATGGCAAGAACTGTATTCTATGTATGTTGGATAAAGCAAGCTATGAGTCCAAAGGCAAAGATATTGGGTATTTATAAGAACTGCCCGGATGGTCTTCTCACGAGGTAACCACAACAGTGACGAATGTCCTTCTTGCAATAATATTGGAAAAATCTGGGTAAAATAAAATATAAAAAATATTTACTATAAATTAATATATAGTTTGTAATTTTGAATATTTTAATTTATTTTGGTTTTAGATATTTATTTTGCAAAAAAAGCGCAATAAAATGATATTTGTAAAATATCAGCAACATTTGCAACATAAATATGAACAACTTAGAGGAATAGTCCACATTTGATGGGCATGGACATGGTCGGCCACACCCTGCGTTCTGGAGGATTACTACCCTATTATGGCTGGATTTATAAATCAAAGTGGTCCCATTATTTTATCAGTGCAGTCATTCTAGTAGGCTCTTGTTGGGGGCCTTGCACAAAACCTTAGGATCTAGCCCTCCAGAACAAACTAGAATTATGGGATAATAATAGCAATGAAAAACAATCAAAACACAACCACACACCACACGAGATTTTTACGTGGAAAACTCTCAAAGAGGTAAAAACCAAGGGACCTCGTCTAAATCAACAATCCACTATGAAAGCAAAATGTTACAACTGATCACAAGCACACGTTGCTATGATCAAACATTCATCACTCACGCAGGAGTGGATAAACAGTAAGAGAAACAAAGAAAATGGAGAGATCTCACCGATTATGAGGACGTAGAAACGCTGAGACGACGGCTCCCTTCCACAAGCTTCCTCTCTCTCTTTTCTCTCTCTCTCACACCCTAAACCCTCTTGTGTTTTTCTTATACACTAGAAAAACTCTAGAGACCCCTTTTTATAGTTTTAGGAAACTCCTTTCCGCATCCCAGTTGCGAAAGGACTCAGATCCGCAAAATCGCGTAAAATCGCGAAACGAATCTGCGTAGCTTCGACTAGTCGTAGCTCTCCTACGACTAGTCCTAGACCACCCACGACTAGTCGTAGCTCTCTCTCGACTAGTCCTAGACCTCGAAGAAAAAACAACATAACCTAGGACTGGTCCTGAAAATTTCAGGACTGGTCCTAGCCTCCTACGACTGATTGTAGCTCACCTACGACTGGTCGAGCAACACGGTGAATTACTCCGATTTTTCACCCGTTGCTCCATCTCTCCTCTGAACTGAGGAGGAAAAACCCCATCAGCTCCAATATAAGGGGTGGGTCCGGCTCCATGGATCAGTGGTAGAGAGACTCTCTCAAATCTGAGATCATGGGATCGAGTTCCCATGATATATGGATTTAAAAAAAGAAAAAGAAAAAAAGATTCAATAGTGTAAGAGTTGTGGTTTCACAGGCAGAAGAAAGTAGGATGCAGTGAGAAAAATGCTTTTCCATCGAGAATTATCTTTTTGTGGTTAAAAAAAAAAGGGGGATTTTGACGATACTGACCACGAAGTTTGGGCAAATTACTTAGAAAGCTATAACCTTCCATATATCATAAGAGTGACCTTCAAACAAGCTACCAAAATTTACTTAGACCAAAATGCCCTTATTCTTATTTCAATAGTTGTCCGGTTTTCTAAGGAATAAGAAGTTACGTCATATTTAATGCCAAGAGAGTGAGATGTATGGAACTCTTTTTTGTGTGTGGGGAAGGACCAAACTCGCGGGGGCCATATTGATGTATGTGTATAATCCATCCTGCCCATCATTTTTGCTGTGTCATTTTAGGGCTAGGGCCCAAATATCAGCCTAATCCAGAGCTCGTGTGGGTCACATAATAGAAAAAAATCATAACAATGGAACCCAATGTTGAAACTTTTCAGGCTCACTGTGATGATTGTTAGAAGTGGACATTGCCCAATTCAGTACTTTTTAGGCCCACACTGAGCTGGCCGACGAGGTGGACGGAACGGATCTCCCCATTGTTGGCCTTAGGTTATTGTACCAATGGCTATCCTATCATTTGGTAGTAAAGAAAATGAACAAGTAACAACCATGACCCATATAATATGAGAACCACGACCCATATGGGCCCACATTGAAGTATGTGTATAATCCATGATGTCCATCCTTTTGCCGTATGATTTTAGGGCTATGACCCATATAACATGACAACCACGACCCATTTCACATGCTAACCACGACCCATGTTAATAATTATAATCCATGACAACCACGACCCATTTAACATGACAACCACAACCCATATAACATGGCAACCATGACCCATTTCACATGTGAACCACGACCCACATAATGTAATAACCATGACCCATATTATATGATAACCACGATCCATATTACATGAAAACCACAACTCATGTTACATGTAACGCCCGTGAAAAATTCGTACTTGGGCTCGAGTACCAACTCGACCCGAAATCGCGTAAAATTAATTTTCATGGAAATTAAGCGTAAGTTAGCTAGCGCAATGCTAGAGTAGCTGGAAAATAGTCCCTGATCACTTTAAATACGTTCTACAAGACCCAAATCGAGTAGAACAAACAACTCTACAATACTCTATAACCTCAGATCAAACTCTAAGCAGGTCTGTTCTCTGGACCACATTGAATTTTTGTATTGGATTTAGACCGCGCGTCGAAGGTCCGATACCTCCTATCTTAGACCGTTAGAACCGTCCAGCTGGACTTGACAATCACCTCAAAAATCAAGTCAAACCGATAATCACAGACTATTTTGTTGAACCCGGACTGAAGAGACCGCGAATAGGGACAGAATTGGAATTTCAAATTCAAATCTGGCACACGACTTGATGCGTCAGTATTAAGCGTTCTGACCGTCAGAATTCATCCAGATTACACCCTCGGATCAGAAAAAATTTCTATTTATTATCATGAGACTTTCAGCCCTGATCTACGTGCGGTGACCGCTGAACTGAAACTGGTCCGCCACGTACGATCTGCGAACCCTGCCAGACTGAAAACTTAATACGTGCTATATCTGGTACGCATGAGCTTAAGTCCGATCGCAATCGACCAGGGGACCACCAGAAAGTAGCTTTTGGACCGAAACAGCCCCGAAATGAATAGGCACTAAGTAAACTTCGTTCCGGAGCCTGTTTCCGGCATTTTTAAGCTTATAAAAGGGATTGAAACCCTCATTTCTCTCTCCCATCCGAAAATTTCAAACCCTAGAGAAAAGGAGAGAGAGTTTGAGAGAGAGATTGGAAGGGATTTTTTCCGCTTCCGCCACCGATAGCTGCTGTTTCAGCAACTCTTCCCAATCACCTGGACGGTGATTTCTCCGCTTTTTCAGGTATGAAACGACCCTAAAAGTTGCTGATTTAGGGATTACTTGGATTCGTAGCGTGTTAGCTAACGTATTTCGTAAAACAGGTTCTCCTACTGCCGTAGACGAAGCGTACACGCTCCGTTCAAAATCCCGCATCCGTAAGAGACTAGGTGAGGATTTTAGACGCTTTGATTGACGATTTACAATGCTTTCAATGTCGTTTAATAGTAGATTATCGACGGCACCGCCGTTTGACATGTACAACATGCTCTCCATTTCCTGTTTCGTAAATTAACGAAGAATATGAGATTTAGGGCATTTTAGTCATTTGTAGGAAGTACGGTCTACATCCATATTTTGCTGACGTGAATAACATGGTTTGTTGTCGCATTAGGAAGTTAGGAATGCGTGTATAATTAGTTTGGCGAAGAGATTCGCCTAGTTGCGCATGTTGGGTCGACATACTATATGTAGACTTAAGTGTGTAGTGTATGTGTTTGTTTAAATGCTTGTATTAGTATGTATTGAATTAAATGATGTTATGTGGTAGTTTGAGATTGATTTCTTAGTTAATATGCTGACCTAAATGATTTCCTACATGTTGACCATATGCATGATTCCATTACATGCGTGGAATGTATGTGTTTGAAGATTTGCTTAACTTGAATGTTATAACATGTGTTAACATGCTCGCATGATTGTATTTCAATTCCAATACTCTTACATAGATTGCTGATGTGATTCCATAATTGTTTGGGACTAGACTTAGTCCAGGCAGTCGGTAACCGAGCAAATTCGTGGCTGACTGGTCATAGCCACGAACGACGCGTCGATGAACGTGATTCGTGTTTAGAGTTGGCGGCAGTGGTTAGGCCACGCGAAGTGTTTTACGCACTTCATGTCGTTCGACTTGAGATGCGATCGCGCTAGTCGAGCCCGTCAAGCAACCCGACTGGCCGATGTATGTTCACCTTGTATGAGTCATAACTGCTTGAACCTAGGGTACTGAACTTACCATTGTAAACCCTGTCAACCATGGTACCTTGATCCACGAAGACTCATGAGCCGGGCATGGTGGTATGGGACACCGTGGTCGAGCTGTCGGCCTACGCTGGGGCCACAAACCTCCCCGTAGTGACCAGTGAGCACCTTGACTCGTGAGCAGATTATGGTGGTATGGGACACTATATTCTAGCTGTCGGCCTACACTGATCAGGCGACGAGCCCTTTGTAGTGACCGCGAGCATATTCTGAGTCCACGGGAGGCGACGACCCTTCCGTTGCAGTAGAGTACGGTAGGCCTGTATTGATAAGGTGATGGGGGAGCGGTGCAACGAGTGCGAGCAACAGCCCTGGCAGCCCTTGCAGTGACCTACGAAATATACATCGTATGAGATTTCTAGGAGTGACGACCCTAGACAGGATCTGTGCTGGGATTGATACAAGGGAAGTACCTTAGTTTCTCAATCCTGCTGTTTGAATGGACTAATAACAACTTGGAAATCATATCACCATAGCATTGCATGTGCCTGGAAGATGTGGAGCACTCTAGGGATTGTGGCATGCCGCGGTCGTAAGATGTTGCCGTATGAGGGAGATCGTCGGTGAGGGCATACATCACGTCATGTCATCTTGCATTAACAACAGTAATAGGACTGTCTGATTTACTGCTTTACTATTATCGCATGATTGAATTGTAATATGCTAATCCTTGCTCTATGATTCCACTGAGTTGATCACTCATTCCCACGTTACGGGATGGTGTTTGCAACACCCACCAGACCCTGTTGTAGATGCAGGTGAGGCCGAGATCCAGGAGGTGGAGCCAGAGATCGACGAGGACCAGGATGAGTTCTCGTATATGCAGTATCACGACGGCTTCCCGTAGGTGACCTGGATCGATGGGGTTTCAGTGGGACTATTTTGAACACTTTATTTTTGTTCATTTGTATGTATATGAGGCTCAGAGATGTAGTCATACTTTGAAGACAGATGAGATTTACTTTGTTTTCCATACAGTGATATATATATTGTTTAGTCTTCCGCTTGCTTTTATCACTGGATCTGAAGTATGAATTGCAGTTTTGGTATACTTTTACTCATGTGAATGCTTTAAATCAGACAACATTGAATCATAACCATTTTTGTTGCATAAGTGACGGTCTGGAACTCGGGAGTTGAGTTTATACACGACCCCCGATTTTCAGGGTGTTACATTACATGACAACCACGATCCATATTACATGAAAACCACGATCCATATTACATGAAAACCACGACCCATATTACATAACAACCACAACTCATATAACATGACAACCACGACCTATATAACGTAATAACCATGACCATATAACATGACAACCATGACCCATAATTACAATACAATATGAAAAACAGTTCTCTTCAACGGGCAACCAGGGAGTTGAAAAACTCTGCTGAGAATGTCTTGTTTAAGCATGAACAAAAACTCTGTCGAGAAGGTCAGGCTTAAATAAGATATTTTCAACAGAGTTTTTCAGCTCGATGGGTGCCTATTGAAGAGAATTGTTCTTCATATTGTATGGTAATTATGGGTCATGGTTGTTATGTTATATGGGTCGTGGTTGTTACGTTATATTGGTTGTGGTTGTCATATAATATGGGCCAACGACTCCATGAAAATTTTCAACAGAGTTTTTCAGCTCGCTCGGTGCTCATTGAAATTGTTGAGTTGCTGGAGTTCGGTAATCGTCAACATCCTTGAGGAAAGAGAAGGGATCACCAATAAAAGAAGAACGCGAGAAGTACTCGATGACTTCTTCAAATATCTCCTCTATTATTCTGATTCGGACTGGCTTGCGAAAATAATTTGAAACCCAAGTACCACTTTTATAGGGTGGTCAACCAATGGTTAATGTGGCGCTGATTTCGAAGGGTCGCGTTGATTCTAAAGGGATTGTGGAGAAGTAGCGATATTAATGTGATTTCCTGAAAAATAAAGTGGCGCTGATTCCAAAGGGAAGGGTCATAGATATGACGAGCAATGGGTCGTGGTTGTCATCCACATTAGATCGTGATTTTTATCAATGTTGGATCATGGTTGTCATCTAACGTTAGATTGTAGATCAGGAGAAAAAGGAATAGAAACCACGACCAGTGTAACATGAAAACCATGACCCATATAACACCAGAACCACGACCCATTGAAGAGAACTGATCTTCATATTGTATTGTTATATGGGTCGTGGTTGTCATGTTATATGGGTCATGGTTGTCATGTTAAATGGGTCGTGGTTTCCCATGGAGTCGTGATTGTTATAAAAGGAAGTGAATACGTGAAACCATGATCCATGGAACATGGCAAGCACGACCCGTGTAATATGAAAACCACGACCCATATAACATGAGAACCACGACCCATGTTATATGAACTTTCTCAACAGAGTATTTCAGCTCGCTGGGTGCTCGTTGAAGAGAACTATTCTTCATATTGTATTGTTATATGGGTCATAGTTGTCATGTTATATGGGTCGTGGTTGTCATGTTAAATGGGTCATGGTTTTCCATGGAGTCGTGGTTGGTATAAAAGGAAGTGACCACATGAAACCACAATCCATGCAACATTGAAACCACGACCCGTTGAATATGAAAAGCATGACCCATATAACATGAGAACCATGACACATGTTATATGGACATTCTCAACAGAGTTTTTTAGCTCGTTGGGTGCTCGTTGAAGAGAACTGCTCTTCATATTGCATTGTTATATGGGTCATGGTTCTCATGTTATATAGGTCATGGTTTCCCATGGAGTTGTGGTTGGTATAAAAGGAAGTGAGCACATGGAACCACGATCCATGCAACATGACAATCACGACCTGTGTAATATGAAATCCACGATCCATGTTATATGGACCTTCTCAATAGAGCTTTTCAGCTCATTGGGTGTCCGTTGAAGAGAACTGCTCTTCATATTGTATTGTTATATGGGTCGTGGTTGTCATGTTAAATGGGTCGTGGCTGGTATAAAAGGAAGTGGACACGTGAAACCACGATCCATGCAACATGGCAACCAAGACCCGTGTAACATGAAAACCACGACCCGTATAACATGAGAACTACGACCCATGTTATATAGACCTTCTCAACAAAATTTTTCAGCTCGCTTGGTGCCCATTGAAGAGAACTATTCTTCATATTGTATTGTTATATAGGTCATGGTTGTCATGTTATATGGGTTGTGGTTTCCCATAGAGTTGTGGTTTTCATGTTATATGGGTCGTGATTGTCATGTTATATGGGTCGTGGTCGTCAGCTAATTTCTTGTGGTGTGTTCCACCTTAGATTTATATCTGTCTCGTTTTTAGGATCAAGCCCTAAAATGATCTGTAAAAACCAGATGAACAGTATTCTGACTAGAGAAGTGAGAGTGCAACTTTAGAAAACGCTAGAAAACACACTTCAAAAGTAATAACCGGTGATGTGAGAGTGAGGAGGATGATAATATCTCAATTTGCAAAATTGTGTGATAGTACTGAAAAACTATCAAAATCTCCCATGAATCAGTCTTGTGCAGCTCTAAGCTTCTCTTCTAGCAGTGACTGTGTTATATAAGTCGTGGTTGTCATATTATATGGGTCGTGGTTGTCGTGTTATATGGGTTGTAGTTGTCATAGATTAAACGATATCTATGTATGTCATGTTATATGGGTTGTGGTTCTCATTTCCTGCTCACAGATTGCATGATAACCATGACTCATACATGCACATAAGATCCTTACTGTCCATCAAAGTTAGAAAAGTAACGTGCCCATCCGTACCAAAGCTAGTCTGACGTTTTTTGAATATGAGATGACTATTGATAGACTGCATGAGAAGAAAATGCAGGCTATATGGGTTGTGGTTGTCATGAGGTAAGGGTTGTGGTTGTCATGTTATATGGGTCATAGTTGTCGTGTTAAATGTTGCCTGGGTCATGGTTTGCATGGGTCGGAGTTGCCATGTTATATGGGTCGTGGTTGTCTTGTTGCTTGGATTGTGGTTGTGGTTTTCAACGTGTTCACTTCTTTTTCTACCAAACCATTGGTACCATAACTTAAGGCCCACAATGGGGTGATTCGATCCATCCACCCTGTCGGCTAGTTCGCTGTGGGCCCAAAAAGTCCTGACTTAGGCAGTATCCACTTCTATCCACCTTGTCGGTTGATATTTGGGCCTTACCCCTAAATTAACATGACAAAAAGGATGGGCAGCATGGATTATGGACAACATGTATGCTTTACTCCTAAAATGACACGGCATGGATTATGGACGGTATGGATGCTTTACCCCTAAAATGACACAGTAAAAAGGATGGGCGGCATGGATACCTTACCCCAAAAATGACACGAAAAAAAGGATGAGCGACATGGATTATGGATGGCATGGATGAAACACATACATCATGGTGGGGCCCACAGAGCACCGAGCAGTAGCCATTACCTGGTGGTCGGGGAAGTTGTCAATCTGTCACTTTCTCTAGAGAATAGCTACTCCATCTCTCAAGAACCGTACGAATTTTGAACCAAGGATGGGGGCATTTTCATCTGAAACAATATCCAAAGCTTGCAGAAGGTCACTCTTAGGATATATGGAATGTCGTAGCTTTCTAGGTAATTTACCCAAACTTCGAGGTCAGTACGGTAAAAAAAATAATTGGAGTTATATGATACTTTATATATATATATATATATATATATATATATATATATATATATATATATATATATATATATATATATATATATATATATATATATATATATATATATATAAATGGGAGTTATTTGATACTTTAGATTTATTTATATTGAAAAATGTTTTTCCATAGAGAATTATCCTTTTGTGGTTAGAAAATAAAAAAAGTCATTTGTTGTCCACCTGCCGAATTTTTATTTTTTACGTATATAGAAAGATGAGAGTCACATGAATGATACTTTAGATTTATTTATATAGAAAAATGAGAGCCATATGATACTTCATGTTCATTTACATAGAAAAATGAGAATCTGTCTTACATACGGAACTCCGAATATTTTTATACTGAAAAACAAAAGTCAGTCATATCATGTCATATATCTCTCTCTCTCACACACACACAGATACACACACACACACACACATGGGAAAAGATACCTTGCGCTCTACCCCATGTTACATTCCCATGAAGTCGAGTGCTGGCACTGTGCTAGTGGATATGAGAGTGGAGAAACAAAACCAATGAAACGAGCACTCTCTCACGTATATTTCCTAGAAACCTAGGTGGGGCCTACTGTGGGGTTTTTTGAGAAATCCACCCCGTTCATCCATTTTTCTCGTATCATTTTAAGATATGATCTAAAAAATGAGTTAGGTCCAAGGATAAAGTGGACCACAAGTTGGGGATTGAACGTCTACCAATAAAAACTTCTTGGGAGATGGAGAAGTTTCGGATCCATCTAATATTTGTGTTTTCACTTCATCCACGTCTACATGACCTTTTGAATAGGTTGGATGGTAAAAAAAACATCACGGTGGCCCTTAAAAAGTCAGTCATATCATATCACTGCAGCTTCCTTTGGTGTGGTCCACTGGAGCTGTGGACTTGCTCCATTTTTAGGATCATAACTTAAAATGATCTGAGAAAAGTAATGAATGACGTGGATAAAACACTTACATCACATTGGCCCCATAGAGCCCTATCCAAACGGTAAATGGATTACTGTCCAGGGGGTAGGACGCAATCTGCATCCTCTTTCTTTTACGTCAGTGTGGAGCGAGCAAAAACCGATTGGCTCCACCCCTACCACTAGCCCGATGGTGGTGATCGGTGCTCTATGGCCCCACCATAATGTATTTGTTTCATCCATGTCGTTCATCCATTTTTATATATCATGTTATGGTTTTATCCAAAAAATGAAAGGGATATAAATCTCGGGTGGACCACACCACAAGAAAACACTAGTGATTGGATATCCACCATTAGAATCCTCCTAAGGCCCACTGTACTGTTTATTTGACATCCAATCTGTTGATTAGTTCATAATGAGATGAAAAAAAACAAATATCATCTTGATCCAAAACTTTTTCAGATCTCCAAAAGTTGTTAATAGTCAACGTTCAATTTGGGACTTGGATTTGGTTCAATTTTAGGATCAACCCCTTAAATGATATGGAAAAACGGATGGATAGGGTGGATTTCTCAAAAAATCCCACAATAGGGCCCACCTAGGTTTCTAAATCAGTACTTCACGCTAAAGGCTTTTGCACGAAATACACATAATCTTATTTTAATAACTAGTTTCATCGGTTTTGTTTCTCCACCCATCATATAAAATTTTATCATTGGTTTGGAATTTTTAACATCCAACCATAGTGTGCTGCCAGCTCTCGACCTCATGAAAGGTATTATATATGTTGTAAAGCGCGTGGTACCTGGGAAGCGGATTGGATATGTGACGTGGCAAAAAACCGTTGGTTACCTACCAATGGTATATTCCCTTGGTATAAATGCTACTCCGTTTTATCCATTAACGGACCTTTTCTCGGTTCCCCCTACACCTACTTGGCCATGAAATCGGATTGTTATACTGAGAAATTCAGTTGGGCCCATTATGAATTTAAGTGATTTATCAGCACCTTCTATGTCTTTTTTCATCTAATTTTAGGCGTTGAGCCTAAAATTGAAGCTTACAAAAATCTCAAGTGGACCATACCATAGGAAATAGTGGAAATAATGATTTCCACCATTGAAACCTTTCCAGGCCCTATAGTGATGTTTATTTTTCATCCAAACTGTTTAAAGGATGAAAAAACATAGATGAAGGTAAAAAAAAAATATAATCTTGAGCCAAAACTTCTGTGGTCCCTAAGAATTTTTTAATGGTATAAATTCAATTTACACTGTTTCCTTTGGTGTGGTCGATTTTAACCTTTTATATGCTTAGGTTTTGAGCTAAGGCCCTAAAATTATCTTATAAAATGGATGGACAGACTGAATAAAATACATCAATCACGGTAAACCCCACAGAGTTTACTCAGTACGCAATCTGCTTCCCTTCACATGGTGGTAAATTCCATGTACGTAAAAAAATGCAGATTTCCTGCTATGGGAACTAGGTGGGGCCCACTGTAATATTTTTGAGAAATCCTCCTCTTCCCCCCGTTTTCTGAGTTCATTTCAAGACATGATGCCAAAAATGAACCATATCCATAGCTTAAGTGGCCATACTAAAGGAAAATGTGGTTAGGGAAATTCCTACCATTAAAATCTAACTGAGTTCGTCAGTGATGTTTACAAGCCATCCATACTGTTAATAACTTCATTCCTATTCCTACTGGGATGAACTGAAATCACAAATATTACCATGACTCAAAACTTTTGTGGCCCATGAATATTTAAATTATGGACATTCAATTATCACGTTTTTAGCCCACTTGAGCTCTCCAAACGTTTCATTTTTGGCTTCATGTCCTCAATTGGACTCAAAAAACGGATGGACGGTAGGATTTCTCACAAACATCATAGTGGGCCCCACCTAGTTCCCACCCGCTTCCTTTTTTTCTTAAGATAAACAATTACGGTGCATGGCCGACTGCGTTCACGGCCTGAAACAGAAAAACATTCGCTAACGGATCTCCATTGAAAGAGTATTTATTGGAAGGAAACAGCCAATTGGTATCCACCAATGCTATTTTGCCACATAACTTTAGTAGCCTTTTGGCTACTGAAGCGTTCATTATCCAATCCGTGGTTTTTGTGGAGAGAGTGATCATCTCTTGTTGTGTCTCTTGATACGCAGGCAATCGGACAAATCATTCGTGGTTTTTATTAAAAACTTCACAGATTCCATGAGAATGTTTATTTGTCATCTAACCTATTGATAAGGTCACACACTTAGATGGAGAGACCACACAAATATCATTTTGATCATACTTATGTGGCCCACAAGCAGTATTTAATGGTGAATCACTACCATTTCATCTACTATGATTCATTTGGGATTTGGAAGTGCTTCATTTTTTGAGTCATGCCCTAAAATAAGGATGGATAGCTAGGATGTAGTCACATGCATCACCGTGGCCTTAAAGTTAGGAGTCCCACCCACCTAGGGTCACACCTAATCTCTCCCTCAGAAACGAAACTGGATGATTTGGATAGATGTAAATCTATCTTGACCATCTGGTGCATCACCCTAGCTTAGCTGTAGGTAGTAAAAATCGGCCTAATCTGTAATTCAGAAGGACCACGTGATTGGAAAGTGTTTAGGGCTATACTTACCGCCCAAAACTACTTCCCTGCTGCAGCCCACCTAAATTACGTATGGGTGTAATTTTTTAGCCGCAGGCATAAGTTTTGGTTGGGATTCCAATGGTTGAAATAGATTTTATATACTCATCACAGTGAGCCCTGTAAAAATGAACGTTTCTCTCAAGTTTTTTCCTCAGAGTGACCGTCAATCACCACTGTTTCATCTACCATGATTCATTTGGGATTTGAAACTGCTTCATTTTTTGAATCATGCCCTAAAATAAGCTTTCAATAATGACGGACAGTGATGGATAGCCAGGATATAGTCACAATCATCACAGTGGCCATAAAGTTAGGGATCCTACCCACCCAGGGTTACACCTAATTGCTCCCTAGAAACGAAATGGGATGATTTGGATAGATGTAAATCTATCCTGACCATCTAGTGCGTCACCCTAGCTTAGCTTGAAGTTGTAAAAATCAGCCTCATCTGTAATTCAGATGGACCACACAATTGGAAAGTATTTAGGGCTATACTCACCGCCCAAACTATTTCCCTGCTGTAGCCTACCTAAATCGCGGATGGGTGTAATTTTTTAGTCTCAGGCATAAGTTTTGGTTGAGATTATAACAGTTGGAGTAGATTTCATATACTCATCACAGTGAACCCTATAAAAATCAACGTTTCTCTCAACTTTTTCCCTTGGGAGTGACCCACCTGAAGAACACATCTTACATCCTGATTTTTTGGCACAGGGCCTAACATGAAATTACACATGTAATGTTAAAGTAGATCTCAAACACACGTTACAGTGGGCCCTACCAAAAAATATTATAAGTTATGCCATCTGTAACCTTCTGGATCTTCTCCTTAGAAGCATATTACGTGGCTTTTGGTGGTGAGTTGACATCATGTATTGTATCCAAACCATTCCTTCATTTGGAAAGATCAATTTTGAGCATGATTACAAAAATTAAGGAGATTCAAAGCTCAAGTGGACACACCACAAAGAGCAATGGGGATAATTACACCCATAATTGAACCTTCCTAGGGCCAACAACCATGTTTATTTGCAATCCAACCTGTTCTTGAATCCTTGTTTTTACTTGCAAGCCTCACATCTAGAGGTGACACTAGTTCGTTGGGTCACATCATGAGTTTAGAAGATTCCTCTAACGCCTGCTAAAATGCAGTGCAATTCATATGTAATAAAAATAAAAATAAAATAATTAAAAATAAATAGATAAATAAAATAAAATGCATGCATGGGACCACCTGATTAATGCATGGGTATGCTAACCAGGTGCCAAAATAGCATGTAGAAGTACTGTAACATTCATATTAATGAATGGCTAATCTTGCATCACATCAGCGTTAATCATCTTCCTTTCCTGGCAATATCCACCTTTATTACATAATTCATGGATTACTGGTACCCATTGATTTCTGTTATAACATTTTTAATGAGATATAAGCTTCTTCTGTATGTAAAATAAGCTTCTTCTGTAGGATAGGGTTGGTTGAGGTTTATAACACGGTGTGCATCTCATCCATTCGTTTATAATGGAGTAATTTTCATGAGATATATAAAGAAATGAAAGGAGGCCTGTTTCTTGATAGAGTAAGCTTTTTCGGTAGAACAGGGTTAGTTGAAAAGCATGACGTGGCGTATTGTTGACACTTAAAAAAAAAAAAAACACATTTTCCATGATTTGCCAAAGACGTTGATTAGATGGGCCACACGGACAATGGCTTCCTTAAAATCAATGACGTCATATCTGATATACTATGTTTGGTTCTTCAACCAAGGCAGTCCATTATTTTTCATTGGCTTTCATGTGATTGGCTTTCATGTGGCAACTATAGGAGATGTCTGATGCATGGACAGTAATCAAATTACGCGGAACATATATTTAAAGCTGCAACAGTCGTCTCCACGTGCAGTTCCCTTTTCACCATATCAGAGCCGTCCATCTTACTTTGTGTTTGGTATTGATCCAACCCTTCAAGATCTGGACCATCCAGTTATTCATCCACGCAGTTCACTGCATCACACGAGCTATGATTTCAAGCTATCCCATCACTGTGCCAAGCACTCTATACTCATCATGTATTAACAATCTTACCCATCCGTTCATTCACCTGCACGTGCCACATCATACACCTGTCACACGTGCAGGCACTCGAACAATTCATGCAAAATCATCACACATGTGAGGCATGCAAGTAATCCATGCACTCTCACGTGTGTGCTACGCTTCGCTTTAGCACGTGTGGCCCATGTACAGCCCAAGTTGCTAGTCGTTCACTAGACCATTTATGCTCAGTTGTTGGCCATTTGTCGGCCTAGAATAAGTCTCATACGCTTTCTCAATTTAGACCTATCAATGGCCCTGACGCCTGGCCTGATTATGACCCAATCATGGTTTAGATCGTAATCTGATCACTGGCTGCTTCGTACGGCTGCTCACTGTCCAGTCCATGGTTGATTTTCACTGCAGCACGCATATCTGGCCCATTTTCAGATAGCTAAGTGGCCTTTTTCAAGGAAGCCCGTTTAGATCCACGTTACTGCCTTGATTTAGACCCATTTATGTCCCATTTATCACCCAAGAAATTAGAACTAGGCATCGAGAATAGATAGATCGAGTTAGGGCTGACCCGACTTGATCTTGTTTTGAAATAGCCCTGATCAAAAATTGATCCAACTGAAGGATTAAGATAACGATCATAATGCTAATGATTGTTCTACCAGTGTACAAAGAGTCATTGAATAACTTAAACGATTTATAAATCAACCTGTACAAAGCTAGGAGAGAATTTGGCATGATATATGCTTGATCCTTATCTTTTATCATTTCCTCCACATCAAACGATTTATAAATCAACCTGTTGAAGTTACTAATATGTGCTTCAATGTTAGCTCCCTCCGTCATATTCAGATTGAATAACTATAGGCTTACTACTTTACTTGCATTATTATTGTCCATAATACCTAGCCACCATTACACTCACTATAACTTATGAACCAAATCGGATGATGAGTCATGTGGTACGAAGCCCTCATATCCAAGATTCATTTTTCATCGAAGTATCCAAATTTTGATGCGATCAACAAGTCACTATCATTTTCTCTCATTGGATTCCACAGTGTTGGCTTCTATGGAAGAACTATCTGAATTCTCATTTCTCGATTTAAGATTTAGACAATCATTCTTCATGTGTCCCATCATGCTATAATTTCAACACTTCAACTTGACTCTGCTATTGTCTTTTGATTTGGAGCTTGATCAATTTCGCCCCCTTATAACTAATGCATTTATAGAAGCACCCGCGTCTTTGTTTTTCTTTTTTGTCACGTTCAAATAAAGGGTTGAGATAATAGTCTCAATACTAATGGTCATTTTACCGGTGTACAAAGAGTCCTTGGATGACTCATACGAAGGTGGGAGAGAATTGACCATGATATATGTCTGATCCTCGATTTTCATCATTTCCTTCATATCTAACAATTTACAAATAAATCTGATGAAGTTACTAATGTGGGCTTAAATATCAGCCCCCTTCGCCCTCTTCAGATTGAACAACTATAGCTTCAAGTACAAATGATTCTCAAAAGATTTCTTTACATAAATATTTTTTAATTTTGCACAGGTACTTGTTGTAGTTTTCTATCTCATGAAATTATAAAGGATCTCATCCGTTAAGCACAATTGGATAAATGTTCTATCTTTCTTATTCATCTTATTCCGTTCTTCTTCTGCCATAAATTTTGGTCGCCTTTTAAGGAGAGCTTCGCCCAATCTTTGTCGAACTAGGATACTCTTTATCTTAACTTTCCATAGTTCAAAATTATTTCTACTAGAGTATTTTTCTACATCGAATTTCAAGTTAGATGTCATTGATACCTTTCTTTTAGATTAGATTTGCTTCCCAACGTTATCTTTGACACCATTTGTCGGGGAACCACAAAAACACTCATAGACAAATCAAGCAAAGTATATACAATTGCACAACCAAGTCCAAACAAGAATAATCTAAATTTTATGCGAAAAAATCCTTACAAAAAAAAATCATGGTATAAAGCGATGAGTATGCACTATGAAAGCAGAAATTATAAGAGATTGAGTGTTACTAATTTGAGCAAGTCTCGAATCCACTTTACAAGCCCTATCTATACCCTTAAAACCCTTATAAATGAATTAGAAAGTCATCTTCTATTACCCTAATTCCGATTACACCCGATATATATATATATATATATATATATATATATATATATATATATATATATATATATATATATATATATATATATATATATATATATATATATATATTATCACAACCGGATTTGGAAATGAATTCCGCACTTACGCACATCTTCGATGGGATTTTCAATGCCATCAAACTTACTTCGATGGCATCGAGTAACAACATTAAAACGTTTTAGCAACCAACATGAAATTTTTTAGCATCTGTCAATGGCATTGACATCTACTTAATGACATCCATTGGTCCGTTGACGGCATCAATAGACCTATTATTGATAAATTTAAAACATCAACAATAAAAATATTTTACATGTAATGCAAATATGCAGATTGCTCTGATAACTGACGTGGCTACGTGGAAAAGCACTATACTCACTATTCAAAATCAAAGCCCACAGTAAAAAGGGAAGAATTATATTTTTAAGTTAGAGAATCCTTGCTTTCACTTGCAAGCCTCACGTCTGCAGGTGACATTATTTTATTATTGGGCCACGTCATGGGTTTAGAAGATTCCTCTAACGCCTGCTTACATGCAATTCACGTGTAATAAAAATAATGTACATGGGTATGCCAACCAGGTGCAAGAATGGCATTAAAAAGTACTATAACATTCATATTACTGAATGGCTAATCGTGCACCACATCACCCTTATTTATCTTCCTTTCTTCGCGGTCTCCACTTTGATTACATAACTCATGGAATATTGGTAGCCATTCGTGTCCGTTACAACATTTTTCATGAGATATATAAAGCCATCGAAGGAGGCTCGTTCTCTGTGAGTCTCTGTTGGTGAAATAAGCTTTTTCTGTTGGACAGGGTTGGTTGAGGGTTATAACGTGCTGTGCATGTCATCCATTCGTTTATAATACAGTATTTTTCATGAGATATATAAAGAAATGAAAAAAGGCCATGATAGAATAAGCTTTATCGGTAGAACAGGGCTTGTTGAAAAGCTTGACATGGCGTATTGTTGACACTGAAAAAAAAAAACACATTTTCTGAGATTTTGCCAAAGACGTTGATTAGATGGGCCACACGCACAATGGCATCCTTAAAACAATGCCGTCCATATCTGATATACTATGTTTGGTTCTTCAACCAAGGCAGTTCATTATTTTTCAATGGCTTTCATATGGCAACTATAGGAGATGTCTGATGCATGGACAGTAATCAAATTACGTGGAACATATATTTAAGGCAACAACACTCGTCTCCACGTGTAGTTCCCTTTTCACTGTATCCGAGCCGTCCATCTTACTTTGTGTTTGGTATTGATCCAACCCTTCAAGATCTGGACCATCCAACACTCGTTCACTGGACCATTTATGGCCCGTTTGCTGGCCTTTTGTCGGCCTAGAAATAGGTCTTACACGCTGTCTCAATTTATACACGTACGCTGTCTCAATTTAGACATATCAATGTCCCAGACGCCTGGCCCGATTATGACCCATTCATAGTTCAGATCGTAAGCTGATCCGGCTGCTTCGTATAGCTGCTCACTGTCCAGCCCAAGGTTGATTTTCACTGCACGCATATCTGGACCATATAGCTAAGTGGTATATTTCGAAGGGGCCCTTTTAGGTCCTAAGTTACTGCCCTGATTCAAATCCATTTATGGCCTGTTTATCACTCGAGAAATTAGAGCTGGGCATCGAGTCCAGTCAGAACAAGTTAGGGCTGACCCGACTTGATCCGGTTTTGAAATAGGCCTGACCCGAACTCGATCTGACTCGGTGCCGAGTCCAGCATGCCTAGTCCGATCCGAGTTCGGGTCGAGCCTGTATTGACGTGGACCGAGTCTGACCTGGTCAAAAGTACCGAGTTAGGTCAAGTTGGCACCGAGTTGGATTGAGATGGGGGTGGTGGTGGTGGTAGTGGTGGGTAGTTGTCGGGCTTGGAAGAGGAGGAGGATGAGGGAGGGAGGGAGAGAATTTAGGATGGTGTCGGGGTCGAGTGTGGTGGGTAGGGTTAGAGATAATTAAAATTAGTTTTTTATTGTTTATTTTTTATTTTTAAATTACACACACACACACACACACACACACACACACACACTCCCAAACCTAAGTCGAGTTGGGTAGTTCGGATTGGGTGAAGCCTACTCAGTTTGGATTGACTCACCCATTTAGTTCAGTTCAAATTGGGTCTGAATGAGTCGGACAAGTCGAGTCATCCCGTGCCTAAATATCCGAGATAGGGCCTATGTTGGCTCAGTGCAGACCCATTACTGAACCATTCAAGGCCATTTTATCATTTCATTTGAGCCCAGATTGCTAGCCCTTTTCAGGCCCAAACTTGGGGCCTGTTTTCCAACCCATTGCTGACCCATGTGTCACCTAAATGGTGGGCTCATTTCTGTCTAGCGCATATTCATTTGCAAGACCCATTTGATGACCTACATACAACCTATTTCGTGGCTTCTTTGATGACCTACACATGGTCCATTTCATGGCCTACTTAATGACCTACGCAAATGACATTTCATAGCCCATAACCCCTTTGAATGGTCCATAGCCTATTCCATTTCATCGTCCCACGGCTCATTTGACTAGTTGGTGGCTTATTTGATTAACATATGGGTTAATAGCATGTTTAGCTTAACTGTAATTTAGATTGATCTATTTGTAATCTAAATCTACATATATATAATTGTCTACACACATAGCCATGCATGTTACTATTCAATTAAAATTAATGCTTGATATAAGTATGATTATGCATTCCATATGCACTATTCTACATTGACATCTTTCCATGTGAGGCAGCTATGGAGCTTTAAAACTCTACTTGTACTCCTGAATTACATGATTTTAGTGAAAGTTCTTTTTCTCTTATAGAGTAGATATATTGTCTAACTTACCACATAATTCTATCTGTATTGTGGGTTGTTATTGGATGATTTTCTTTGTTGGTTTCATAGCCTGTATCAGTTGAGTTAAAAGACTACATTATGACAGTCGTTAAGGGCCCTGTTTTCTCGTTAGCCGATATCCTATATGGAACCGAGTCTTTTTAACCACACCTTATAATACAAATTCGATGACTTCTTTTATGCATTTAGATTACTTTATTTACTGACATTTTATCTATTTATATATTCTTGTAGCTTACTAAGCTTTGTTTTAAAATTAAGAGTATTTTTAGATGGTGATTTATGCCAGATCACCATCTAAAATGCATATTTAAATCTATATAAATAAAAAACTTTTGAAAAACACATGCTTTGTTTCAATACATATTACGGATATGCATGAGAAATGCTCTTATTTAAAACATCTCTGGTTACAATATTAACAAGACCGAAAATGCATGTCAACATGTATTTGCCGTCCAACCTGTCTAGCTGGGTCACCCTACTGAAATAGTTGGATCAAGGCCTCGTGATGATTGCATGGGCAAGGAATTCTTAGATCATCTCTGCTGTGCCTTAATTTTCAATAAAAGAAAGCTCAAAATCATCAAAATCACCAATTAATAGGAGAGCACATCTCAAGACGGTGCGGCCTTTACCGTAGGGTTACTATGGGCCTACCTTGATGTGTATATATATTTTGTATCTATGCAGTCCATTCATTTTTTTAAATATTATTTTAAGGTATTATAATAAAAATGAAGCAAATCTAATTATCAGGTGGACCATACTATAAGAAACAGCAGTGATTGACTTTCCTACTACTAAAAGCTTTTTAGAGCGCACCTTAATGTTCTCTCCATGTTTATTTATTTATTTATAATTTTTTATTATTATTATTATTATTATTATTATTATTATTATTATTATTATTATTATTTTTAATGTTAGCTTGTTAGTACGCAGAAAACGATGGACAGTGTGGATACAGAACATACATCATGGTGGGCCCCACAGAACTTGGGACGTCCATCTCCCTGCTCGTCAGATCGACGTCCATCTCCTTGCTGGTCAGATCGATCAGTACGGTCACACAGTACGCAAAGGATCTCCAGGTGGTCCCGCACGTGCCAGTAGATGTAGAACAACTAGGATAGCAATGGGGTGTGAGAGACAGGAAGGCCTGTATAGAAAAACACATCGAGCTGAGAAAGCCCCAGCTCGCCAAGGCACTGTAGGCACTGTAGGTACATCTCTGTGGTATAAGATAATGAGATCATCATCAGCTGGGAGTGGAGTACCAGAGACTGGAAGGAAGGTATAAACATCTCACTGGTATAAGATCAAGAGATTGCCACTCAATGAGGACAGGTGGACGGGTAATAAGTTGCTAAGTATGTCCTTCGGGCCACCTTGTTGATAAGGTACGGCGTCATTTCAGCAATCTTTTTGGTTTCAACCTTGCATCCCACCAATCAATCCAAGATAGACTGAACCAATGGTGGGGGGTGATGCTCCAAAGTGTCACCAACTTCTAGATTTGTGGGCTGACTCCATGTTCCATCTTTGGGAAATCTGGAAAGCTAAAAAGTCTGCTAAATTTGATGATAAGTATCTTGGTGTTGGGGTTGTTATCTCTCGAATCAAATGGTGGCTGGGTTGGGCTTTCAAAGGAGACTCCCTCGCTATCTCCAATTCTTGGTTGGATCGGATGCTTTTTAGGAACCTGGGTATCCCCAGGACCCCCTCCCTAGCTAAGTGCTTCCAAGTGATCAAATGGGGCAGGCCGGATACCAACTGGGTCAAATTAAATGTGGATAGTTCGGCTATGTACAACCCGGGGATGTCTAGAGGCAGGAGTATTTGTAGGAGGGAGGACAGTAACATGGTCTTCGCGTTCTCTAATGGATATGGGCTTGGTTCAAATAATAGTGCAGAATTCTTGATGGTTTATGAGGGTCTCTCCATCTATGTTAGCATGGGCTCGTGGCAAGTCATAGTCGAATCAGACTCTAAGTTGGTAGTGGATATGATTAATCGAGACTCTCAGGTGGGTTGGAAGTGTATTCACTGGACAGCCTGAATCTCTAGCATCAACATGTTTGGTTCCTTTTGTTTTTCCCATATTTTGAGAGAGGGGAATGGCCCGGCTGATGGCCTAGCAAGAGAGCAACAAGACCCAAGTCAGTCAGATCTATACGTCTATGCGGGATCTTCCCCACGACATCTGGGGGATGGTGGTCTTAGATAAAGCTGGCCTTGGAGCCATTAGGGAGCTGGACCATGTATAGTTTTTTCTTTATGATAGGTTGCCCAGTGAAATTTTTTTGTTCCCTGGGCAACCTGAAGTACAGTCCCTGTATTCAGATATTATATTTTAATATGAATTGTAGGCTACATTTAGCCTGTTTTCCATATTTACAAAAAAAAAAAAAAAAAACAAAACAAAAAAAACAAAAAAAAAAGAAGAAAAAAAAAGGTTGCTAAGTATGTCTCACATCCATCCAAGGACTTCATTTTTAGTAGTTAAGTTTAAGACACACCCCAAAAGCACACCTCCAGTGTCGATTGCCACGAAACATGTAATCAAAAATGTGGTGGAGATCATCATAAGGAATAGCCGCTGGAATAAGAGTTCTTGGTGGGAGGTGTGGAATTAGAAATTGTGGAATTGAGTGGACCGTTCAGTGCATCGGATATGGAGATCGAGAAATTTAGAATTCATACTTGATTGGGATGCCATCACTGTAGGCTTGATGCTACAGTCTTTCGTGCTTTACACCCTTTAGAGAAGCATCGGGATGGGAATAGAAGCTTTAATCTCTTGTAGGCTTGGGGAACCAATCAAGTTTATATAGTTTAGAGGGTTGAGGAGTTTGAAACCCATCGAAACTCCTCTCTGTTAGGCTCCATATGAATTAGTCATTCTTAGTTAATAGCAATTGCTATGGCTATTAACCGTAGCCCTTTATCTTGAAACCGTAGCTGTTTCTAATTTCAACCTATTGCTACGGTTCTTTCTCTACTTTTAGCTACAAATATAATCCATAGTTGTGTATAGTTTTGAGCTACGGAAAGTATTTCTACAACTTTAATCCATAGCTAGCTATTGTCTTTATGGCTATGGAGTAAAACCGTAGCCATAGCTTTAAGACCAATGGCTATGGCATCAATGGCTACGGTCGTTCTAGGACAATAACCGTAGTCATAGGCCTTTAGCTACGGCTTTTATCCGTAGCATTTTCCCAGTTTTTTGGTAGTAAGGAATAGATAGGATCTAAATCTTCCCTTCAACTGAGTCTTCTCTAATGGAACCCAATTTGGCAACTACCGGTTTCCTCTTGGCGGGTTGAATATCATGGGTTCTTGTAGCAGTAAAATGGTAATCTTATTGATGCGAACCAATCATTTTAGATGTCTCAAGGTCAGAGCGTTGCCAGCTCCACGCACATTCCACGATAGAATGATAGACATTAGATCCCCAACCTTTCGCAACGACCCTTTTCCTGAGTCTAGCTAGGTGAAAGCTCCTCCTGAGTGTTTCCTTTCTCCTTTGCCTGATGTTAGTTGGGCGGTGTTGGATGGTTGGCTAAGGGGTTGCTGAAGGCAAAGGAGGTGCAGGTCATAGCTGGTCGGTGGGATGAGGATGTCTACGATGTCTCCAAACTTGGAGAATGAAGACCTGGTATCATAAGTGGGGCATCGAAATGGGATGTTGGCAACGAAGAGGGAGTGAGTTTGCTTTGGTAGTCTCCGTCACTAGATTTTGGTCCAGCCCTCCTCAACCTCTTGCATCCTATCTTTCTTTGAGTTCCACTTGATAGTGGGACTGGCCTCCTCAACACTAATGTATACCACTTGATAGTGAGATTGACCTAATTTTGATGGTATCTACACGATTTGGTCTATCGGATGTACAATCATAATCTCACTTTCTCTCAAATAAGGAAAAGTTTATGCCGTTGTGATTTTTTTTTTTAAACCCTTTTTGTTGGGTCTCAACATTGTTATGGTTGTATAGGGAAGGTGTGGCTTATCCCAGTTGTAGTTTTTGTTGGATGAATTGACACTTGCTTTGGCTGATATTTAAATTTTGGCTTTGTTAATAAAATTATAAGTGGTGTGCTCCCACTCTTTGGTAAAAAAATAAAATAAATTAAGATCATACTAGTCCCTTGTATGTATGCATTCCCAAAATGAGCGATACATTTTCTGTTGAAATGTCCAAACCAAATTATTCAGATTCAACCAAATACATTCTTCCTGGAATTTTAGATTCATCAAGTAAATTCACTCCCTGAAATTTCAGATTCATCCAAAAAAATGTCTGGCTACCTAATGTTATTTATTATTTTTAGAAATTTGTGGTGTATTTACTCCTGATGAATGTATTCATATAGGGCAATTGTGTCTTTTGTAATCTCTTGTAAACTTATATATAGGAGTGTCATGACCATATAGGTGTATCAGAAAAAAGTAGCAAGTGCTTCTCTTTACAGCAATAGCTGACTTTGGTGAAAAATAATATAGCATATTTTCTTTCTCCTTTGTATTAGGAGCTGCACTTGTCACAATTTGGGCTTTGTAAATCCAACAAACTAGTATGAGAGCTAGGTTCTTTGAAAGATGTACACTATAATCTAGCTACGAATTTCAAAGTTGTTTAAGGACAACTATGAAAATTAGTGCATTCATATGAAGGATCTGTTTAGGTCACAAGAACTATGGGAGATCATCACTGACGTAGAGCCCACTACAGAGAAAAAGCTGCCTACTCCACTGAGCAAAAGGCCACACTCAAAGACTAAAGGAAGAAAGATAAGAAAGCATTGTTTCTTATCTATTAAGGTTTGGATGAATCCACCTTTGAAAAGATCGTTGAAGTGACATTAAGCAAGCATGGGATAAACTAAGCACCATCTTCAAGGGCATCGATCATGTAAAGAGAGTCCAATTACAAACTCTTATAGCCGAGTTCGAGGTTGCTCACATGAAGGAAGGTGAGAGCATCTCAGATTATTTTTCATGACTACTTGTTATTGTTAATAACTTGAAAAGAAATGGTGAAAAGATCGAAGACATTCGTGTAGTAGAAAATGTCCTTCGATCCCTCACAACCAAGTTTGAACATGTGGTTGTGGCCATTGAAGAGTCAAAAGATTTGAAAAATCTTTCCATTAAGGAGTTGATGGGATCGTTGCAAGTTTATGAGCAATGAATGCAAAAGAATGCTGAATCTATGATGGTAGAACAAGCATTGGAGTCAAGATTGACTCTAAATGAACAAAAGACTAGTCATGGTCGTGGAAGCTCTCATTTTCAAGGTGGCCGCACCAATAGCGATTGTGCAATGGGAAGATGGCGTGGATATATTCTAAGTAATCCACAAAATCAACAAAAATTTATCAATTTTCGTGGTAGAGGAAATGGTAGAGTTTGATCCACATGAGGTCGTGGAAATATGAAAAAATATTCAATGTCGAAATTACAACAAATTTGGCCATTATACATCAGATTGTTGGAGCAAGCCAGTGAATCAAGATGAACGATCCAACTATGTCGAAGCATCAAATCATGAAGAGGAAAAAACCACACTCTTCCTTGCATAAGAGAAATGCCATATAGGATATCTCAACAAGAGTTCAAGCAATTACATGTGCGGCGATAAAATGCTATTTATGGAACTTATAGAAGGAGTTCATGTTGATGTAACATTCAGAAACTCATAAAAAACTCTGGTAAAAGGTAAAGCTAAAATCAAAATTTACAAGACAAATGATGAGCCACAATTCGTCTTTAATGTATATTACGTACCCAACATGAAAAGTAACATTCAATCAACTACTTGAAAAGGGGTATGTGATACATATGGAGAACTCAGTTATGTCATTAAAAGATACATGCGGTAGACATGTGGCATGGGTCCAAATGGTGAAAAATTGAATGTTCCCACTCCATATAAACACAAGGCTCGAGAAGTGCCTTTATGGACGTGCCAACATTGAATCATGGAAGTGACATCTTCGCTTTGGTCATCTAAACTTTAATGGCCTTAAGCTCCTGTCTTCATTAAGCATGGTGGATGGATTGCCTGCTATTGAAGCTCTAGAACATGTGTGTGAGGCGTGCATACTTAGCAAGCAGCAAATGAACTCCTTCCCAATTGGAGTATCCCGAAGAGCAAAGGAGCCATTACAATTGGTTCACACTGATATTTATGGATCCATGAAGACACCATCTCTTGGAGGTAATAGATATGTCATTACCTTCACTGATGATTACAGTAGAAAACTTTGGTCATTTTGCATTAAAGAAAAGTCTGCAGTATTTTCTATCGTAAAAAAAAATAAAATCAGAGCCTGAGTTTAAAATGAAAGTGGTTACAAAATCAAGGTGGTCTTCAGATCTGACAGAGGTAGGGAGTACACCTCAAATATTTTTCGAGAATATTGCAGGGAACATGATATTAAGCAACATTACATTGCATCTTACACGCCACAACAAAATAAAATTACGGAATGGAAGAACCCACCATCCTCGACATGATGAGGACCATGTTGAAGGAGAAAGGCCTAACGAAGAGCTTCTGGGGAGAAGCAGTTGTATATACTGCATATTTACTCAATCGGTGTCTCACTAAGAGTGTCAGGTTCATGATACCATAGGAGGAATGGAGCGGTTACAGGCCGAGCATGGCGCACCTTAAAATCTTTGGATGTGTTTCCTATGCTCGAGTTCTAGAAGCAAGAAAAAAATTTGATGATTGTGGCGAGAAGTGTATCTTCATTGGCTATAGTGAAGACTCAAAAGCATACAAGCTTTACAACCCACAGACTAACAAAGTGGTGATAAGTTGATATGTGGTGTTCTGTGAGGAAGAAGCCTAGAAGTGGAACCAAGATGATTTGACCAAACAAAATCAGGTCGAGGTTGAAGAATATAAAGAAGAAAGGCATGTGAATCAGGAACATACACCCACATCACCCTCTTCGGATCGCAGAAGTCTATGAGTACATTTCATCTTCCATGAAAGTACTTCATCAAATCAGAATTCAGCTAGCACATCTTCATCCAATTCTCTTTTACCCTTGGCTTCTATCAAAATAAGAAGCCTCAATGAGATCTACGCAGAAATTGAGGAATTGCTCTGCCTATATGCGGACTATGAGTCTCTCAGTTTCAAGGAGCCTGTGAATGAAGAATGTTGGAGAAAGGATATAAAAGAAGAGATCCATGCTATCGAGAAGAATTATACATGGGAGCTGATCTCATTCCCTAAAGGCTAGATGACCATTGGTCTCAAATGGGTGTAAAAAATCAAACGAAATGCCGATGGTAAGATTGAACAATATAAGGCAAGACTCGTAGCAAAGAGCTACAGATAGAAATATGGGGCAGACTATGAAGAAGTTTTCACCCCAGTTGCTCACCTTGGCACTGTGAGGATGATTATCTCTCTTGCAGCATATCACAGTTGGTTGATCTACCAAATAGATGTGAAATCTGCATTCTTAAGTGGAGTACTCGAAGAAGAAGTCTACGTTAACTATCCTAAAGGCTTTGTCATGCAAGGGGAGAAACACAATGTATATCGGCTGAAGAAAGCCTTGTATGGGTAAGCAAACCCCTCATGCTTGGAATATACGAATCGATGACTATCTTTAAGAGAATGGTTTCATCAAATGTCTGTATGAGCATATTGTCTACATAAAGAAGAATGCCTATGACGATATGCTTATAGTTTGTTTATATGTTGATGATTTGCGGTTTATAGGAAACAACCAAGCGATGTTTATAGAATTTAAGCAGGTTATGTTCAATGAGTTCGAGATGACTGACGGTGGATTGATGTCCTTCTTCTCGGGCATCAAAATGAAACAATAAGTCAGCGAAATTTATATATTTGAGAAGAAGTATGTAAAAGAACTTCTTTTAAAGTTCAAGATGACCGATTACAATACCGTAAATACGCTTGTAGCAACGGGCCTGAAGCTAACAAAAGAAGGAGAATGAAGAAGTGTGGACTCGACTATATTCAAGAGTTTGATTGGAAGTCTCAGATACTTCACATTCACTAGGTCAGATATTGTCTAAAGTGTTTGGCTTTTAAGCAGGATCACGGAAGCACCAAAAGAATCACATTGGCTCATTGCAAAAAGAATCCTCAGGTATGTTAAAGGAACGTGAAATTTATTCTCTTCTATCCATACAATGATGAAGCAATATTATATGGATACTCAGACAATGATTGGGGAGGTGATCAAGATGAAAGAAAAAACACCACAGGATATGTATTCTATCTTGGGTCAACTACCTTCACATGAAATTCAAAAAAGCAAAGTGTGGTTGCTTTGTGTACATGTGAAGCAGAGTATGTGACAGCATCATCCACAATCTGTGAAGCAATATGATTAAAGAACCTGCTAAAGGAGCTGAAACATCTATGAAAGAAACTCATAGTTATATACGTGGATAACAAGTTAGCAATCGAACTTGCCTATAATCCGGTGTAGCATGGAAGGAGTAAGAACATTGATACTAGTTATCACTTTCTAAGGGCTTGTTTAGGTTTTCGGCTCAACTGTAATTACCATGTAAATGGGTAATAATTATTTACCTAGGTAATTACCACATCTTTCCCAATGTGGATGTGGCAATTTACTTTTTTTAACACTTATATCGAGAAATTTACAGAATCAATGTGGGGCCCATCGTGATGTATGTGACTTATCCATGCCACTCATTTGTTACGTCAGCTGAATTTAGGGCATGAGACCAAAAATGAAGTAGATCCAAAGCTCAAGTGGACCACACCACATGAAACAGTGGGAATCAAACACCTACCATTAAAAATTTCTTAAGGCCCTTAGAAGTTTTGGATCAAGTTGATATTTGTGTTTTCTCCTTATCCATGTCCGTGTGACCTTATGAACGGGTTAGATGATGAAAAAAACCTCAATGTGGGGCTAGTGAAGGAAATAACTTTCAACGGTGGATGAATTAAGGGCACCGTTTCCTTTTGTGTGGGCCATTTGAGTGTTGGATTTGCCTCACTTTTTGGCTAATGCCCCACAAGGTTCTAATAAAATAGATGGATGGTGCAGATATATCATATACATTATGGTGGGGTCCACAGATTCAAGTCAACACTTTTGTATCGATTTTTGAGATGGGATTACTCTTACGTTTTCAAACAAGGTGAAAAGATAATAATTACATACTGGGATTTACTTGTATCTTGGAAAATCAAACAGGCCCTAAGAGATCAAGTCAAGTAGAAAACGGTAAAATTGGAGTACTGCCATACTACTGAACAGGTGACAGATATTTTCACTAAGGCACTATCGACAGATATAATCAAATGACTAAGGTTGATGCTTGGAATGAAGCCGGTTTTGATTTGAAGGGGAGTGTTGAAATGTTTGGCTGTCTAATGCCTATTTATTATTTTTAGAAATTTATGGTGTATTTACTCTTGGTGAATGTATTATACAGGAGCAGTACTGCTTTTTGTAATATGATGTTGTATTTATAAATAGGAGTGCTATGAACATATAGTTGTATCAGAAAAAAGCAGCAAGTGCTTCTCTTCGCAGCAATAGCTGTCTTTGGAGAAAAATAATATAGCATATTTTCTTTCTCCTTTAAAGTAGGAGCTGCACTTGTCATCATTTGGGCTTTGTAAAGCCAACATTTTCTGTGTTCTCTCGTCTCATACAAAAGGTCAATTACAATATAGTGACGCATACAAGAAACGTATATAATATATGTGAGGATACGTTTAGTTGTACATGGTTTCATGATGCTCGATGCAACCAAACGCACGCTAACGTAGAAGCTCGTCTCAAACGGGAATAGGGTCCACTAGCATCATTGTGACATGTTCTTTGGTCTCAAACGCTGAATTGGTATATGAGTCCTGGTGTTGGTACAAGAGTTCGATCACACGTGCAAGATTCATGGGCCTCTTGATCACTTCCCTCGGAACGGGAGTGGGTTCCATGCATTTCATGTTAGCATCTTTCCATGCGTCTGCAGTCTTCTCTAGGAATACCTTGCATGCTTCTCTGTATGTGGTGCCATGCTCCTTCATATAGCAGTGGATTCCGGAAACAACACGTGTTCTCTCTTGCTCAAACTTCGGTAACATTGTTAGAAAGAAGAAAATGTTAGTCAAGTTAGGTGGGTCACAAATGTGAGATGGGGGACTTAAAAGAACCCATGCAACTGATCAAAACTGTTCATCAGGTAAGGCTTGAGTATATGATAAAATATTAAAAATTCTATAATAAAAAAAAACAAACGAAAATCAGAAGTATATATTTCCTTAGTGAATAAGGACTGAGAATTACAACAAAATAATAAAATGGTATCTAATAATATAAATCACGAATGGACTTTTACTGCACGCGGCAGGTTCAGACTGAGGAAATATAAATAGTCAAGGACCTGGTTAAAAAAATAATGAATTTAGTGAATTTTTTCGAATACAAATCTATGGATGATTTATTACTACTATTATTACTATTTATTTTTTTTTTGAGTACTCCAAAGATGAAGAGACCACACAAATATCATTTTGATCCAATACTTTTGTGGCCAACAAGCAGTTTTTAATGGTGAATCACTACCATTTCATCTACTATGATTCATTTGGTATTTGGAAGTGCTTCATTTTTTGACTCATGCCCTAAAATAAGCTTTCGATAGTGATGGACGGGGATGGATAGCCAGGATGTAGTCACATGCATCACGGTGGCCTTAAAGTTAGGGGTCCCACCCGCCTAGGGTCACCCCTAATCTCTCCCTCATAAACGAAACCGGATGATTTGGATAGATGTAAATCTATCTTGACCATCTGGTGCATTACCCTAGCTTAGCTGTAGGTAGTGAAAATCAGCCTTATTTGTAATTCAGATGGACCACACGATGGGAAAGTGTTTAGGGCTATACTTACCGCCCAAACTATTTCCCTACTGCAGCCCACCTAAATTGCGTATGGGTGTAATTTTTTAGTCGCAGGCATCACTTTTGGTTGGGATTCCAATGGTTGAAGTAGATATCATATACTCATCACAGTAAGCCCTGGAAAAATGAACATTTCTCTCAAGTTTTTTCCTCGGAGTGATTGCCAATCACCACTGTTTCATCTACTATGATTCATTTGGGATTTGGAAATGCTTCATTTTTTTAATGATGCCCTGAAATAAGCTTTCAATAATGATGGACAGTGATAGATAGCCTGGATGTAGTCACAATCATCACAGTGGCCCCAAAGTTAGGGGTCCTACCCACCCAGGGTTACACCTAATCGCTCCCTCAGAAATGAAATGGGATGATTTGGATAGATGTAAATCTATCCTGACCATCTAGTGCGTCACCCTAGCTTAGCTTGAAGTTGTAAAAATCAGCCTCATCTGTAATTCAGATGGACCACACAATTGGAAAGTATTTAGGGCTATACTCACCGCCCAAACTATTTCCCTGCTGCAGCCCACCTAAATCACGGATGAGTGTAATTCTTTAGTCTCAGGCATAAGTTTTGGTTGAGATTACAACGGTTGGAGTAGATTTCATATACTCATCACACTGAACCCAGTAAAAATCAACGTTTCTCTCAACTTTTTCCCTTGGAGTGACCCACCTGAATGAGAACACATCTTACATCCTGATTTTTTGGCACAAGGCCTAGCATGAAATTACACATGTAATGTTAAAGTAGGTCTCAAACACACGTTAGAGTGGGCCCTATCAAAAAATATTATAAGTTATGCCATCTGTAACCTTCTGGATCTTCTCCTTAGAAGCATATTACGTGGCTTTTGGTGGTTAGTTGACATCATGTATTGTATCCAAACCATTCCTTCATTTGGAGAGATCGATTTTGGGCTTGATTACAAAAATTAGGCAGATTCAAAGCTCAAGTGGATACACCACAAAGAGCAGTGGGGATAATAACACCCATAATTGAACCTTCCTAGGGCCAACAAAGATGTTTATTTGCAATCCAACCTGTTCATGAATCCTTGTTTTTACTTGCAAGCCTCACATCTAGAGGTGACACTATTTCGTTGGGCCACATCATGAGTTTAGAAGATTCCTCTAATGCCTGCTTACATGCAGTGCAATTCATATGTAATAATAATTAAAAAAAATGCATGCATGGGACCACCTAATTAATGCATGGGTATGCCAACCAGGTGCCAAAATGGCATGTAGATGTACTGTAACATTCGTATTACTGAATGGCAAATCTTGCATCACATCAGCGTTATTTATCTTCCTTTACCGGGAGTCTCCACCTTTATTACATAGTTCATGGAACACTGGTAGCCATTGGTCTCTGTTGTATCATTTTTCATGGGATATATAAAGCCATCAAAGGAGTCTCGTTCTTCATAAGCCTTTGAACCTTAACTAAGGGCCTGTTTGGCCACCTCCATTAGGTGAGATTAAGTTAGATGGAATTGAAAAAGCAGCATTAAATGCATGTGTATGGTATTATCTTTGGATATAGTGTATCCCATGCTTTTTGATAGCATGTTTGGAAGACACGGGGGTAACTTCTATCCAGCAGGATTGGAGTCAAATCCTATTTGGGAAAGATAATTCACGGGATTACAAATGTATAAATCATTTCTATATTTTTTTTTATGTCACCATCAAGGCGGGCTCCATGTGGACAATCCGACCCGTTCACCAAGTAGGTCAGCTCAAGCGGGTTTTATGGATCCTAACTTTGACTGGTTTGGATGATCAGGAACCCCACAGAGAGCCTTGAAAGGTTTCAACAACATGAGCTCATTTCCATCTGTGTGGCCACTTGAAACTCGAAACTGCCTCGTTTTTTGGCTCATGGCATAAAATGATATAGAGAAACCGGTGTACAGTGTGAATATATCATATACATCAAGGCAGGGTCACGAGTGGGACACCCCACCCCACCTCGGTGAGCAGTTATGTGAGTGGGTCTAACCAACCCACCGTCATCTTTAGTATGGTCCACTGATGGTTGGATCAGGTTGATTTTTGGTTCAGTGGTCAAAATAACCTAATTAAAGAAGTGGATGGTGTGGATCTAACAGCTTCATCAAGTTGGGACCCACGAGTGGAGGCCCCACCCTTCCCTTACAACTCGTGGAGGTGGGATTCGGAGAATCAATGAGGGATGGCAAAATCCCACCCATAGCGTGCTGTGCATGTCATCCATCCGTTTATAATGTAGTATTTTTACCGAGATATATAAAGAAATGAAAAGTGGCCTGTTTCTTAATAGAATAAGCTTTTTCGGTAGAATAAGGTTTGTTGAAAAGCATAACGTGGTGGTGCTTTGTTGACACTGAAAAATCAAACACATTTTCGAAGATTTGCCAAAGACGTTGATTAGATGGGCTACACGCACAATGGCATCTTTAAAATCAATGCCGCCACATCTGATATACCATGTTTGGTTCTTCAACCAATGCAGTTCAGTATTTGTCATTGGCTTTCATGTGGCAACTGTAGGAGATTTCTGATGGATGGACAATAATCAAATTACGTGGAACATATATTTAAGGCAGCAACACTCGTCCCCACGTGTAGTTCCCTTTTCACCGTATCAGAGCCGTCCATCTTACTTTGTGTTTGGTATTGAGCCAACCCTTCAAGATCTGGACCATCCAGTTATTCATCCACGCAGTTCATTACACATGCTATGATTTCAAGCTATCCCATCACTGTGCCAAGCACTCTATACTCATCACGTATTAACAATCTTAGCCATCCGTTCATTCACCTACACGTGCCACATCATACACCTGTCACACGTGCAGGCACTCAAGCAATTCATGCAAAATCAACACACATGTGAGGCATGCAAGAAATAAAGTGCACTCACATGTGTGCTACGCTTCGCTTTAGCACGTGTGGCCCATGTACAGCCCAAGTTACTAGTCGTTCACTGGACCATTTATTCCTAGCTGCTGGCCATTTGTCGGCCTAGAAGTAAGTCATACACGCTTTCTCAATTTAGACCTATCAATGGCCTTGACGCCTGGCCTGATTATGACCCATTCATTGTTTAGATCGTAACCTGATCGCTCGCTACTTGGCACGGCTGCTCACTGTCCAGTCTATGGTTGATTTTCACTGCAACACGCATGTCTGGCCCATTTTCAGATAGCTAAGTGGCCTATTTCAAGGAGGCCCGTTTAGTTCCAGGTTATTGCCTTGATTTAGACCTCTTTTTGTCCCGTTTATCACCTAAGAAATTAAAACTAGGCATAGCGTGGAGTGAGACCGAGTTAGGGCTGACCCGGCTTGATCTTGTTTTGAAATAGCCTTGATCCAAAATTGATCCGACTGAAGGATTAAGATAACGATTTCAATGCTAATGATTGTTCTGCCAGTGCATAAAGAGTCCTTAAATGACTCATATAAAATTAGGAGAGAATTTGGTATAATACATGCTTGATCCTTATCTTTTATCATTTCCTCCACATCTAACAACTTATAAATCAACCTATTGAAGTTATTAAAGTGTGCTTGAATGTCAGCTCCTTCTGTCATTTTCAGATTGAATAACTATAAACTTACTACTTTACTTGCATTATTATTGTCCATAAATACCTAGCCACCATTACACTCACTATAACTTGTGAACCAACTCGAATGATAAGTCATGTGGTATGAAGCCCTCATATTCAAGATCCATTTTTTATTGAAGTAACCAAATTTTGATGCGATTAGCACGTCATTATCATTTTCTCTCACTGGATTCCACAGTTTTGGCTTCTATGAAAGAACTGTTTGAATTCTCATTTCTCGATTTAAGATTTAGACAATCATTCTTCATGTGTCCGATCATGCCACAATTCCAACACTTCAACTTGACTTTGCTCTTGCCTTTGGATTTGGACCTTGATCAATTTCGCCCCCTTATAACCAGTGCATCTGTAGAAGAACCCACGTCTCTGTTTTTCTTTTTTCGTCACCTTCGAATAAAGGGTTGAGATAATAGTCTCAACATTAATGGTCATTCTATCGGTGCAAAAAGAGTCCTTGAATGACTCATACGAAGCTGGCATAGAATTGAGCATGATATATGTATGATCCTCATTTTTCATCATTTCCTTCAAATGTAACAATTTGCAAATCAACCTAATGAAGTTATTAATGTGGGCTTAAATATCAGCCCCCTTCGTCATCTTCAGATTGAACAACTATAGCTTCAAGTACAAATGATTCTTAAAAGATTTCTTCTCATAAATATTTTTTAATATTGTCCAGATACTTGCTGCAATTTTCTATCTCATGAAATTATAGAGGACCTCATCCATTAAGTACAATTGGATAGATGTACTACCTTTCTTATTCATTTTATTCTATTCTTCTTCTGTCATAAATTTCTGTCGCCTTTTAAGGAGAACTTCGTCCAATCCTTGCTGAACTAGAATACCATTTATCTTAACTTTTCATAGTTCAAAATTATTTTACATGTAATGCAAATATGCATATTGCTCTAATAATTAACATGGCTAAGTGAAAAAGCACTATACTCACAATTTAAAATCAAAGCCCACAGTAAAAACGAAAGAATTATATTTTTAAGTAGGAGAATCCTTATTTTCACTTGCAAGCCGAACGACCGCAGGTGACATTATTTTATTATTGGGTCACATTATGGGTTTAGAAGATTCCTTTAACACCTGCTTACATGCAATTCACGTCTAATTAAAAAAATTGCATGCATGTGGGATCCACCTGATTAATGCATGGGTATGCCAACCAGGTGCCAGAATGGCATTAAGAAGTACTATAATATTCATATTACTGAATGGCTAATCGTGCATTACATCAGCCTTATTTATCTTCCTTCCTTGGTGGTCTCCACCTTTATTACATAATTCATGGAATATTGGTAGCCATTCATGTTCATTACAACATTTTTCACGAGATACATAAAGCCATCGAAGGAGGCACGATCTTTGTGAGTCTCTATAGGTGAAATAAGCTTCTTCTGTTGGACAGGGTTGGTTGAGGGTTATAACGTACTGTGCATGTCATTCATTCGTTTATAATATAGTATTTTTCATGAGATATATAATGAAATGAAAAGAGGCCATGATAGATTAAGCTTTGTCGGTAGAACAGGGCTTGTTGAAAAGCATGACGTGGTGTATTGTTAACACTAAAAAAAAAAAAAAGAAAGAGCTTTTTTTAAGATTTGCCAAAGACGTTGATTAGATGGGCCACACGCACAAGGACATCCTTAAAATCAATGCCGTCCATATCTGATATACTATGTTTGGTTCTTCAACCAAGGCAGTTCATTATTTTTCATTGGCTTTCATATGGCAGCTATAGGAGATGTCTGATGCATGGACAGTAATTGGACAGTAATCAAATTACGTGAAACATATATTTAAGCAGCAACACTCGTCGCACTTGCAGTCCCCTTTTCACCGTATCAGAGCCGTCCATCTTACTTTGTGTTTGGTATTGATCCAACCCTTCAAGATTTGGACCATCCATTTATTCGTCCACGCAGTTCATTGCATCACACGAGCTATTATTTCAACCCATCACGTCACTTTGCCCAGCACTCTGTACTGATCACGTGTTAGCAATCCAAGACCATCCGTTCATTTACCTGCACGTGCCACATCATACACCTGTCACACGTGTGCAGGCACTCAAGCAATTCATGCAAACTCATCACACATGCGAGGCATGCAAGTAATCCATGCACTCACACGTGTCTGCTACGCTTCACGTTAGCACGTGTGGCCAATAAATCATCCACATATGCATGCGATTACACATGCTTTACATCAGACCACAAACGCATGACATTTATTTATTGCACTTATGGACCATGATATTCATCATCCACACGTGCCACCCATGCACACATAGCACATGGATTGTATGCTATACGTGCCACCCTGATTGATGGCCTGTCTATGGCCCATTTACAGCCCGAGTTTCTAATCGTTCACTGGACCATTTATGGCCCGGTTGCTGGCCATTTGTCCGCCTAGAAATAGGTCTTACACGCTGTCTCAATTGATACACGTACGCTGTCTCAATTTAGATATATCAATGTCCCATACGCCTGGTCCGATTATGACCCATTCATAGTTCAGATCGTAAGCTGATCCGGCTGCTTCATACGGCTGCTCACTGTCCAGCTTATGGTTGATTTTCATTCCACGCATATTTGGACCATATAGCTAAGTGGTATATTTTGAAGAGGCCCTTTTAGGTCCTAAGTTACTGCCCCTGATTCAAATCCATTTATGACCTGTTTATCACTCGAGAAATTAGAGCTGGGCATTGAGTTGAGTCAGAACGAGTTAGGGCTGATCGGACTCGATTCGGTTTTGAAATAGGCCTGACCCGAACTCGGTCCAACTCAGTGTTGAGTCCAGCATGTCTAGTCTGATCCGAGTTCGGGTCTGGCCTGTACTAATTTGGACCGAGTCTGACTTGGTCAAAAGTACCGAGTTAGGTCAAGTTGGCACCGAGTTGGAGAGAGAGAGAGAGAGAGAGAGAGAGAGAGAGAGAGAGAGAGAGAGAGAGAGAGGGGAAGTGGTGGGTAGTTGTCGGGCTTGGAAGAGGAGGAGGATGAGGGATGGATGGAGGGAGGGAGAGAGCTTGGAAGAGGAGGAGGATGAGGGAGGGATGGAGGGAGGGAGAGAGTTTAGGATGGGGTCGGGGTCAAGTGCAGTGGGTAGGGTTAGAGATAATTAAAATTAGTTTTCTTTTTTTCTTCTTTTTAATTACACACACACACGCACACTCCCGAACCCAAGTCGAGTTGGGTTTCGAATCATGTCGAGTTTCACCAGATCGAGTTGCTAGGTAACTCAGACTCGACTAGGTTTGAGTTCAGATTGCGTGAAGCCTAATCGGTTCGGACCAACTCACTCATTTAGTTTGGTTCGAATCGGGTTTGAAGGAGTTGGACAAGTCGAGTCGTCCCATGCCTAACTATCCGAGATAGGGCCTGTGCTGGTTCAGTGCAGACCCATTATTGAACCATTCAAGGCCATTTTATCATTTGATTTGAGCCCAGATTGCTAGCCCATTTAAGGCCCAAACTTGGGGCCTATTTTCCAACCTATTGCTGGCCCATGTATCACCTAAATGGTGGGCTCATTTCTATCTAGCACATATTCATTTGCAAGGCCCATTTGATGACCTGCACACAACCTATTTGGCGGCTTCTTTGATAACCTACACATGGTCCATTTCATGGCCTATTTAATGACCTACGTAAAAGACATTTCATAGCCCACAACCCCTTTGAATGGTCCATAGCCTAACATTTCAACAGATATTTGACGGTTTGTTATGGGAAAGAGGTACTAGGCACAGTTTGGATGTACCACCAAATCACAATTTTCCATTGGGCCTTGAAATGGGCCCAAAAGATAAGCTCCATCTGTGACAGCTACTCCATTTGATTTCTGGCGAGTAAGACGCCATCCACCCATTGGACCCTCCCGAATGCTTGTATTTGTTTCAGTTCAATGATATTCCTGTGGTAGGAGGCCACTTTCTTTTTTTTCTTTAAAAAAAAAAAAAAAAAAAAAGAAAAAAAAGAAGAAGATGCCATCCACCCATTGGAAAGCTTTCAGCATGTCATGTGCATGCAACATCCAGCCCATATGAAGAACAAGGGGCCTTCGTGGAGTAGGACTGTAGAGAATATAGCTCTTTCAATGAATTGGTAAAAGAGCGTGAATAGAAGATGGCTAGGGTTTATGATAGAGGCCAGATTTGAAGGTCTTAATGTTCAGGTATATTTTTTGAGCAAAAGAAATTTTCTCTCTTAAATGTCATTGAATTCTCCTCTGTTGGAACTCACATCAGGCTGTCGAAATTAAAGAAAGTCATTCAGGTCAGATGGTCCAGGCACCTCTCTAGGGTTGATTCAAACTGAATGTGGATGGGTCTTCCGTGGGAACCCAAGTTCCCGATGATGTGGGGTTGGTTGTGGAAATGATAAAGATGATGTTGTTTAAGCTTTCCACCACTACTACGCCAAGGATATTAACACTGTTGCTGAAGTAAAGGCTCTTTATAGTCTTAGGATATGTGCTTCTCTAGGCATCACCAGCATAAATGTGGAAAGTGAGTCGATTGTGGTGGTGAATTGCCTTCTGTTAGGAGTTTCAAGTCCTTGGGTGGCTAAGATTTGGTGGAAGGGAATCCATCATTTTATGGGCAGCATGGACGTGAGAGTTGGTCACATTTCGAAAGAAGGGAATTTTGTGGCAGAAATTCTGGCCAAAGTAGGGAGCTCAAGTGCTGAAAACCAGTAGTTTATCTCAAGGACTCCCCCTAGGGTTGTTAGACGGGTGGTTATGGTAGGCAACATGGGTCTTGTAAAGCATAGAGGTATATTGATTGTATAGCTTTTTGTAATGAGCAGATATCAACGACTGCGGGGTCATTTCCCCGACGGCTTTTATCCGTCGGAGTCTCCAAGTGAGAATCACTAGTTGGTCCACCACGAGAATCACCTCATGTAGAAACCAGTCCAATCCACTCATCAGGCAGAACACACTTGTATTTTGTGTGAACCACTTTATGAGTGCTTGCCACTGATTTTTGCCCAAGGCGATCCTCATGGGTGGGCTAACCTATTGGATGGAGTTGGACGTCACACACATGTGATGGCTTAGAAGTTATCTGCTGGGTTAATGGTAACTTATCGGCCAACTGCATGTATATGAGCATGTCTTTAAGTATTATTAATTTAATCCAAGTACAAGATAATATGTCACGTGAAGAAAAATCTCACTTTAATCTCCGAGTCAAATTGACCGAGATTGGAAATAATATCTACATGGTAGAAACTCATCTATTTCAAAGATGGAAATACATGTGCATCAAATCAGAACATTCAAATCATGGGACCCATTATGGACGGTGAAAATAATTATCCTAACCTTCCAATATCAGACAGAAAGAAAACAGGTCCAACTAAAATGGTAAGCTATCCAAATTCAACAGTGTATAATAGATGCTTAAGATTGTTCGGTCGTTGCAATTTTCATTATGTATATGCTCCGGTGATATATCCTAACCTATATGCTCCATCCATAATGGGGCCAGCGATTCAGATCTGATTGATGTACATGCATGCAACATGTACATTGTATATATGGTCAACATTTATCTAAGAAATTAATGTTAGGAAGCTCGCATAGGAGACTGGCCTTTTGTATGCATAAATCCAAATAAAATAAAACTGGTGCAATACCACTTTCTTTAGGTGTGGTACGATGTCCAAGCCCTGCTCCTTTAATATGTTATAAGCTATTTCATTGACAGTGTTGTAGAGAGCTAGAAAACACATCTTCATATATTGTGGAAGTAGCTCCATCGCATTAATATCCCACCTGAACAGTCCAGATTGGACGCATGATCAACACTCAAGGAATATAGTTTAATCAATGGCCTTAAAATGTATCGTTAGTTACAGAAGAGCTATAGTTGCAAAAAAGAGTTATAATTACATAAACAGTTTTTTTTCTTTTCCATGAATGATAGTTAGTGACTCACACAATCATGCGTACGAGAGCGACATCTAACCAATTTACAATAAGGATTACGTAGTTCACTTATCATCTGGGCCACACGATTAAAAACAATGGATAACAGCACATAAATAACAAAATGTAAGAGTGGTCCGCCATCCACTTTTTTGGGATGTCCTAAAATGAGCCTGCCCAACAAATCTACAGAATTTATATCAAAAAATCATTTCGGTGGGTCCAATATACACATTTCTTGCCCAGATTTCTAATACAATGTTGTCACTGCGGTTAAAGAAGAGGAATGTGGGAGCATCCTACTCACATGACAGGATTGAAATGACAAAGATACCCTTAGATGAAGGGTAAAACATATCACAATTTCTAATGCAGAGGCATTTTCACACTGGGCTCACATGGGGTTACATGTAGGACGCAGGTGCATACTCGGGTGGGCAACTTGTGTGAAGCGGGCCCCACCCATGTGAGGCAGTGCCCATGTGATTTGGAGCCTATGAGAGAGGTTCGGCCGAGATCCTAACTCATAATATGTGGGGCTTGGGTTATGAGAAAAAGGAATTAATTCACCATGCTTTATCAATTTGAGCTTTTAGATCAAGTGGTTAATTGTCCTACATCAAATTGATATCAGAGTGTGAGGTCTCGTGTTCGAGACTCCTCATTGGAAGTGATTAATTTTGAGGTTCAAATATTACATATTAGACTCCAGTTATTGTTTAGATCTACAAATATGATACTATTTAACGTCTCAATTTAATTGTGTTTGTGATGCAAGGTATATTTACGAGCTTGGACTGAAACAGGATACTTAAAGCATGGATTTAACGCTCTGATGACACCAAAGGCAACGGACGGATCCCAGGGGACCAAAATTGATGAATTTATATGCTAGAGATCTGAGAAAATCAAGAAACTGAAGCTCAAGTGACCTGAAAGTCAGCTAGAATGCAAGATCACAGGGTTTTCACAATCTTTTCAGCTCGAAACTTCATACATGGCCTGAGAACCATAAATTAGTTGCACTCATCAAAATTCAGTCATTGGATCCTTGTGAAAGTGGTCTAACTGATAGATATGCCCCTTAAACAGTGATTTGGGGCTCACCTGATCGCTAGACATGCTTCAATTTTGGTCTCAACCCCTTAATCTACATTGGGAGAGGAATGGACGAAACGAATTCACCGTATACATCAAGGAGGGACCAACCTTACATGGTGCGTGTTCACAACACATGCATAGCCGTCGTGCACTGGATAGGCAACCCGATCAAAGACGGGTTAAACCGTCTTTCTTGGTGCACAGGGACAGCGAATGGACGTCCGTTCATCGGTTTTCGCTTGTGGGCCCCACCCATCATCTATTTCAGTGATCTGCACCGTCCATTCGTCCTGTGGGGCAACCACAACCCACGTGCAGGTGTTCCTTCTCCACCATGTAAGCATACGTGTGAAGATCTCGGTCGCATGCAAGATGAATGGTAGCATAGAAGATCATGTGGGCCACACCGAATCCAATCTGAAACTAGCCATTTCTTACTGATTTTTCGAGAGGATCGCAATGAATGGAGTGAATTTCTCTGTCGAAGTTGATAAATGGGCTCACAATCATCACAGCATCAACTATGCTGCTCTGTTTCATACTTGACATTGGACGAAGTGCTGTGGGCCACCATCGGACATCAACGGTCCAATCCAGACCATCCAGTATGAGACCAAGGGTCCTCTTATCTAAGCCTAAGTGATAGATTCGTATGAAACAACGAAAATTCGTTGTTAACCGTCTAAAAAGAGGACGAATGGTAGAAGCATAATTCTCATGGGCCATGCCGAATTCAATCTTAATCGGTCCATTTCAGACCAAAAATTTGACATGAACCCACTGGATGGAGTGGATTTCTTGTCTGACATCAATCCTAGGCCCACCAATCATCATAGATGCGTAAGATCCTCTCTTTTGATTCTGTTGTGTAAACAAAGGGTTTCGGACTCGGTTACAGTAGCTAGTTCAATCGACACAGCCACAGCCTGCTGACTATAAAAGGGATTTTGAGAGAGGAAGGAGGGCTTCAGATCCGATCAGGGAAATTTGGAATGTGGAGGAGTTCGGTTGGCTTGATGTGGAGCAGGCAGAGAAAGAGAGTATTTTCTTTTGATTTTAATTTTGATTTTATTTAAGATGTTTAGCCTTATCATCATGCTAGGCTAGACCTCTTAGCTAGGGCTAAGAGGTGAAGCTTGTAGCATGATTGAAGACTTTTTGTTGTGCCTTTTGTTTAGATTGAACTGATGTTGATTTTGGTTTAATTAAAGAAATGTTTTTAATTTTTAATTGTTTGTTGTGACTAAAATTAGAATGAGTCTATGATGGCTTTGAGCGTGTTCCTTTCCTTTTGATGAGTATGATATCAGGAAGCCCCGTTGTTCACCATTGTCTCCTAGGCATGGTCGGATGACGGTACCCTTCCTAACCTTCATACATCTTATGATTGGTTGTTAATTAGTTTAATTCTATTGTTTGTTTTGTCTCTTGGGCATGGTTTGGTGATGGAATCCATTCTACTTTATGTACCTTTCATCTCTTGAAAACTATATCAAAGAAAGTTTAGTTCGATTTTCATGGTTATACCCTTCAACTGGATGTAGATGAGACTCTAAGTCCAGTTGAGTTCTTGAAGCAGGTATAAGATCTCTCTGAACTCTACACGTGGATCCTCTGAATCCCTAGTTTCATTTATCTGAATTTCTTAGTTTTAGATTAATATTTCACCATTATTCCTCAAACTATAATCGATTTAGATTTCATCTTAGTCCAGTTCTAGTTCTACCTAGTTTCAGATAACGTACAGGTTTCAATCCCTTGGGATTCGACCTCGGTCTCACCGAATTTATTACTACACTGGCATTTTCATACCAAGCTCGAATGGGGTTACCTGTGGGATGCAGAGGCATACTCAGGGTAGGCGGCTCATGTGAGATAGGTAGCTCGTGTGAGGCGGTACCCATGTGATTTGGGGCCCATGAGGGGGGTTCAGCCAAGGTCATAACCCATGAGATGTCCAAAAACTTGTTCACAACCCCAAGTGTAGGGTCACGATGTAGTAATAATCTCGGTAAGACCGAGGTCGAATTCATAGGGACTGATCTTGTGCTTTTCTGAAATTAACTAGAAGAAGATATAAAACTAATTCTAAAATGATTGAGAGAGTAATTGTGAATTAAGTAATTAAAACTAAGAATTTAAAGTTGAAAACTAGAGTGCTAATGATCCACCTATAGTGATCAGGGAGCCCTCTCGCTTGATTCAAGTAACACAATTTGAATTAGAGTCATATCCTATCCAATTGAAAAATACATCAATAAAATTAAATTTGAACTTTCATTGACCTAATTCTCAATTAAGGAGAACTATGATAATTGGTAGGGATTCCATCACTAAACTATGCCAATGAGACAATGGCAAACAACATGATTTACTAATCCCATAATCTCAATCAGTTCGAGCTTTTAGATAAAGTGATTAATTGTCTTATGTCATTTTTCTTTTTCAAATTTAAAATTTTACACTCATCCCTATGAATAACTATAAGGATTAAATGACTAAACACCACAAACATTATATATGGTAGAGGAAAATATTAATGTAGTACACGTGACAAATGACTTCATGGACAGCTAAGATAAAAAGTAATTAGGCCCAAAGCCTTAAATGATGCAAGGATAAACATTATAAGGTCGATCCCCATCTTCCTCAAGGGGATAACTACTTTGAATCTATGGAGCTTCTCTAGACTCCTCATAGAGATCTCTTGTGGATGAAAACAAGAAAATAAGAATGAATTCTAGAAAATTTGAAATTTCATTAATAGATAATAAAAACAATTTACAACCCTTTAAATAGGGATAACAAACCTTGGAAGAAGTTTCAGAATCAAACTCCAACTCAAACTCCCTAAAATTCCTAACTTACTATAAATATAAATTTACTATTTGTAGTGTCCTATTTGACATGACCACATTATTTTTCTAATTATTCTAAGAACTTTTCATGTTAGACACAAATCCTAAAGCCCAATGGATGAAGAGTTACAATTAAATCCAAACTTACTAAAAATAGTAAAAATGGAAATAAACAGGGAATTCGACCATCAATTTGAATCTCACAAATTTGGTGTGGGTAACCTGGCAAAGCCAAGTTGTTTGGCTAAATTAACTTATTCTACTCTAAAATCATATATGGTACGTCAAGTAACTCATTCCGGTTTGTGAGATATACTTGTTTTAAGGTTTTAATTATCTCGATTACTTCTGCCTCCAATCGGGCCTTCTTTGATCTGTCTTGGACATGAAAGTGTCCGCGACCTACTCTATGTTAGTCCCCTCCAGTTAAAAGAACTTATCCTGCTTTGGTTCATGATACTCGGTCATGTGCATCTTATAACGATACCTGAATCAAAAGTTATGGCCAATTTATGATTCAGCTTCTTTTGGTCCAACCATGCTAGGAATTTATCAGTGCCACGTCCTACATCAGACCCCTTCACATGGAAAAAACTTGTCCTCAAGTTACTCAAGGGACTTCTCTAATGATACTCAAATGATTTCTAGCGTCGATGTTTATTAGCTTTTTCCTTATATCTTGCATTAGGCTCTTGAGCTGACATAATATATATACTCATGCTCTTAGTGACTTCACTAGTATGGATCAGTTCCTTTACTTGTGCCTACAAAATCTCTCATCCTTTTTGATAATATGGAAAATTAGGCAAACTTATTTTTAAAGATGAGATCAATATGATTTTGTATATCTCGTATAGGAGGTAATTTATTAGGGAGTTTATCGAGCACAATCGCCTTGAACTCCCGCAATACTGGTTTCAAATCATCTGGGATGTTCACAGGCTCCATGTATTTTTCTTTTTCAAATAATTCATCTCCATCTCCTGTTTTCTCAGATTGTTTTATGAAATCTTATTCAGTTATGAGAGATTGTTCCTCAACTTTAAAAGTCTTAGGTTGGTTCTTTGTTACCATAAGGGCAATGATAATATTTTTATCATCTTTAATAAATATAAATACATTATCCTAACTTCTATGTGTAGCATCAATATTATATTGTCATGGTTGACCAAGTAATATATGACAAGCTTCCATATCGACTATGTCATACATTACTCCATCCTTATAATATTTACCAATAGAAAAGGATATATGACGTCGTTTGGTTACCTCTGTTTTGTTGACATCCTTGATCCATCCAATCGTATATGGAGATGGATGTCTTTCTATTTTTAATTGTAGCTTTTCCACCATTTTTTAATACAAAATTCTTACCGCTCCTGACATCGATGAGTACATTACAGACTTTTTGGTATACAGTGCACCTTGTTTGAAAGATGCTATATCGTTGTAAATTTATCTCTACATTTGGCATATATAATGACTTTGTCATGTTCAAAGTAGTGGCTGTGATTCACCATTATCGATAGGTGCTCTGAGAAAATCGAGGTTGTTTCGTACAATGACCACGGGCGGTTGACCATTGCCTTGGGCTGGGTGCAGAATTAACGCATCCGCTATGTGGTCCGCCATGTGCTCGAGGGTTACTTGTAGCCGTTGCATAGTTAACTGACTCTCTTGGTGGAAAACTTCCATTCTTTTTAAAAGATAATGAATCACTGGATCACCGTCCATGGGATTTTAGTACATGCCTTCGTTATTTGTCATCGATCCGAGGGGAGTTCTTGCTCTGATACCAATTGACACAGGAATGAACGTGATGAGGTCGATCATCATCTTCCTCAAGGGGATAACGACTCCAAATCCATAGAGCTTCTCTAGATTCCTCGAATAGATCCCTTGAATCCACGAGGGAAAAGTAAGAAAATAAAAATAAATTTTAAAAAATTTGAAATTTCATTAGTAGACAAGAAAAATGAATTTACAACCCTGTAAATAGGGGTACTAAACATTGGAAGAAGTTTCAGAATCAAACTCCCTAAAATTTATAACTTACTATAAATAGTAAATTTACTATTTATAATAAGTGTCCCATTTGACTTGACCGTATTATTCTCCTAATTATTATAAGCACTTTTCATGTTGGACACAACTCCTAAAGCCTAATGGATGAAGATTTACAATTAAGCCAAAACTTACTAAAAATAGTAAAAATGGAAATAAATAGGAAATTTAACCGTTGATCTGAATCTCTCAAATTCAGCATGGGGAAGCTAGCTATGCTAGGTTGGTTGGCTAAAGTAGCTCTTCCTACCCCAAAATCATATATGGTACATCGAGTAACTCATTTCTATTTGCGAGATATGCTTATTTTAAGGTTCTAAGGTCCTGATGACTTCTGCCTCCGATTGGGTCTTCTCTTGTATATCTTGGACATGAAAGTGTCCACAACCTGCTCCACATCATTGAACTAGGGTAAAAATGTCTAAATGTTCTTCATAGCTTTCAACGGCCATAACTTAATGGCCGATTACTTATATGCATATAATATATTATTTGAAAACTATCACTAAGCTCTACACCTTAGTCAACCACCAAAGCTTTTTTAACCCAAAAGGGGCTTCAATAAATTCAATTATTCTCTGGGTCAAATTATGGTGTTAAGATAAAATTTACTTTTTTTAGCAAGTTATATTTTATTTTTAGGGTTTTAAGAGTTTAATTGTGTTACGGAGTTTAGTTCTTTTTAATGAGTTTGGATACAATTAGAACTTTCACTATTTTTAGTAATTTTTACTATTTTGAAAAAGTGTCCTATTTTGAGTCAAATTAGGAATCTAAGGCTTCTTTTGTTTAATTTGTTATAATTAGTACTTCATTTAATAATAGTAATTTTATCTACCATTTTTAGAGATTTCCCTCTACTTAGATACAAGGGCTATTCTCAGTAAAAGGATGATGATATTTTCTCCGTAGTACGCCCACTATGTTATTTGGCATCATAGCAATATTTTTCCTTGGGTTACAACTTCTAATATAGATTAGGCAGCAAAAATTCTTGGGACAATGTTTTAAGGAATCAACTAGTGACTAGAGAAAATTTAGCATGTTACAAAGAGTCATCTAAGAGCTGGAGCTGCAAGTGGCAGTTACTCAATTGACCAAGACCATGGGGCACAAACTGATCTGCAGTAATGAACAATAAAAGATGGTTGAAGAGGCTTGCAGTTAGCCAATTTGTCGTTTAATAGATCTAATACCCACACCAAATCTTAAATCGCAAACTTTTAACGATAGAGCCCATTGTTGATATGGAGGACAATATTATCCTCCAACATCGAGGGTGAGAAGGCACTGAATAAGATTAAGCCTATGAACTTAATGTATATCTCCTTTCCTTCAGTGTGCATCATCACATTAAGAAATTTCTTGGCTGGATCATGGAGGCGGAGGGAATTTTTGAGTACATTAGTTGACCATAAATTTTATACATGCTAGATGTATATCTTTTTCATAAGAATATACTTTTGTATTGAAGCACAAGTCAGGCTAACGGAATAAGGTAGTCAATGCATTAAGTGTGAGGGCTTATTTATGAGTCACTTTGAGCAAAGAGATTAAAGGGTACCAAAGATGAAGACTTTAAGGATGAATGAGCCAAGTCTTTGATAGAGCAATTGGGCACATTACATTTACAAGAGGATTACCTCTTTAAGGGGAATCAATATGTATTCCTAGGTGTACATTTCTGGAACACGTTATTAAGGGTTGCATGGAGAAGGATTTTGTGAACACTTAGGGCATGATCCTAGCATCACCATTGTTGAGAAGTGACATTACTAGCCAATATTGAAGAGGGATGTTGGTAAGTTTATGCAAAGATGCCATATATGCTAAGCGGCTAAGAAATAGTCCCAAAACATTAATCTCTACACCCCTTTACTAGTACTAAATGTGCCATTAGTAGATTTGTCTGTGGATAGTATGCTATGTCTTCTGCAAACTCAATGAGGTATGGATTCTATGATCATGGTGGTGCATAGATTCTCGAAAACAACATACTTTATCTCATGCAATAAATTGATGGATGCAATGAATGTATCCAATCTTTTTGCATGGCATTGCCAAGATAATTACTTTAGATCATGGCACAAGATTTCTTAGTTATTTCTAGAGGACTCTATGGAGGTAATTTGATATACTATTGTAGTATAACAATGTGTACCATTCCCACACAAATGACCAATGGAGGTGGAGAACTAAATGTTGGGAAACATTATACAATGTCTCTATTGTGACATGCTCAAGAAAATTCTCTTGTTCAGGTTGTGCTTGCTTGCACAACATTAAGAATAGATCTATAAGGAAGTCTCCTTTTGAGATAGTGTATGATCGTATTCCCAAGCATACATGGCAGAGAAGACGGTGACAGTGCATATCAAGAGAATTTAGAAGAGTCTAACACCAAATAGAAGGAAGATGTTAACAAGTGAAAGAGAATTATTGTCAGGAAGTTGGCAGGTGATGGTTCATTTAAAGAAAGAGTGTTTTTCCATGATAACATATAATAAGCTGAAGGATAAGAAGATTGGAGAAGCCAGGTACCTTATAAGATTAGTGACAACACATATGTTGTTGATCTCCCTAAGAACTTAGCGATATCGCGAACATCCAACATTATATATTTGTTTGAGTATGATTTACATATTTGTTCAAGAATGATTTACTAGAGGAGCAATCGCAACCAACGAATATGAGAGGGAGATTTCATTAAGCAAAGGGGATTGATATAGTAATAGCAGTGGATGACTTCATGGACAACCATGATAGAACAAAATTATATCGGAGAGTCGCATTAGGGCAAAAATAATATAAATGTTTACCATAGCTTAAGAGGGTCATAACTTTTGTGACTTGTTATCCCTTTTTTTTTTTTTTTTTTTTTTTTTTTTTGTATAATAAGTTGTAGCAAAGCTATATATCAACGAGCTTTATGCCTAGACAACCACTCAATGCTTGTTGCCCCAAAAATTGCCTTTTAAAAGTTAATTGTCTCATGGATCAATTTTTTATTTTAAGCTAAAACTTTTTTTTTTAGTACGCACTATTCCTTCTATTTTTAGGATTTTAAGAGCTAAGTGTTGATTCAAAGTCTTTCCTTATGCATCTAAGGGTTGCTTTAGAGTTTTAGTGGGATTAGATGCCTTTTTATTTTGAGAAAGTGTCCTATTTCGGGTTAAATTAGTAATCTAGGGCTTCTTTTACTTTTTTAAGCACATCAAATATATTATAATGAGGACTTCATTTAATAATGTCAATTTTATATCTTGTTTTTAGAGATTTTGTTCTTCTTATGGATTCTAAGGTTATTCTTGAAAAGAAAATGATGATCTCTTCTCTTTATCTACATACCCACTAAGCTACTATTAATCTTTAAATCACCACAATTGGTTTCTAAAATCATCCAATTGGTACGAGTGTGCGAGATTTGAAGCATGTGTCATGTAAAGATTGAATGCCTGATTAGTAGAATGTAATTGATATCAGTGGGTTGCATAATATGGAGCAAATAGTCATACAAACCTTTCAATGGCATCTGTAAAGATCTCTAGTTCATCCAAGGAACCATAGATATCGTAAACATCATCGATGATTAGTATGAATTGAATAATTTTCGTGAGTACTTCCCTGCAATGTCCAAACTGGGGCTCAGAAATCAATCCAACACTCCACAAAAAGTCCTCCATCATACGGTCTCTAGCAAAGCTCAAATTTTCCCCAAGTCCCGATTTGGCCCACCACCTAGAAAGATCAAATTCAATGTTTCAAAAGCTGGAAAACAAGGGAAAACATGTTAACATCAATAGTTTGGCCTGTTAATTTTTTAATGCTATCAAATACATGGACATTTTCCGTATGCAATTGTAGTAAAATAAATAAATAATAATAATAATAATAATAATAAATAATAAATAAATAATAAAAAATTACATGGGCATTTTCCATGTATTCGGTAGCCATCAAATGGTCATTTAGGATCATCATCTCTGTGTCATCTGTGATCTAGTATGGTCCATAATTTGGACGGTTTGGATCAAAGAACAGGAATGTGGGGGCTTGCCATGGATGTATCCTGCCCCAAAACATGGCTGATTGGACAGATCCCACATTTCAATTGGTAGTCCGCTTGTAAACGGCCAAGATGAAGGATGCAGCAACCACCCATGTTTAACTGAAAAGAAGGGACCAAGAATAACGGATAGGATCATTACCGAAATGTTTTCCTAAGATCTGTTTGATGGATAGCTTGCACCATGTTGAAATCCAGCTTAGCTAGTTCAAGCAAAATTGGGTTCATGTCCTCCATTCTCTCATATTCGTCTATGTACCGCCTAGCCTCTAACCTTGGCATCCTGAGGAAGCTCCAATGCATGCTGTACTAGCCTTCCATGGTTTGGGTTTATGGCCTGCGTGAGACCCTTGAGATATCTACTTGTGGAAGCTTTAACCTCATCCAATGTTGCTTCTCCTTCTAAAGCTAGATGTGAAGCTTCATACAAGCTCAACGTTCCCTTTGTATCCATGCATAGGCCCTCCTTGAAATGGCCCATCTCATCCATGAGCCTACTGAACACATCTGCCCATCAAGAACGCAACCTAAAGTTAGAAAATACGACTAGTTGTTATTTATTTATTTATTTAATATTTTTTTCCTCCATTGTTTCTTTGTTGCTCCTTATTAGATGGCTTATGATTTTTTTATCTATTGCATTATGACATCTGACCTGTCAAACAAGTGGACCCAACCATGATCATCATAGGACCAAAAAATTAGCCTGAACCGATTATTAGGTAGCCCACATCATAGTATATAACATATCTCCCTCAAGAATCTCCAATTCCACATGTGGCCACCTGATAATTGGATTAGCCCAATTTTCAGGTATTTGATTATCATGGTTGAGTGCACCTTTTAGATAGTCTGATGATAAGTCAAGATGGGTCTGCCATCCAGCCTATATGATAAGAAGATACTTTTGAAAATTCAAAATATTCAACGCCTTTTTTACAAATTCAGGGTTTTTGAGGTTTTTTTTTTTTCATAAAATACTTAATATCAACAATTGTTTGGATCACCAAACACTAAGCCCAACTTATATAGGTCTACGGACAGAAAATAAGCATCAGTCCTTTCTCACACTAGGGGCGGCAGATATGTACAGTGTACTTATGGGGCGGATTAGGTGTGGGGTGTCTAGGGTAACTGCTTAATGGGTTAGGCACTGACCGTGGGCCTACCTTTATGTCTATCTATCCACTCCATCCCTCGTTTGTCCAGCTCATTTTAGGCCATGAACCCAAAAATGAAGTAGATCCAAACCTTGAGTGGACGGCGAATAAACATAATGGATCAAGGTGATACTTGTATTTTTCCTTCATTGGTCTGTGTGACCTAATCAACAGGTTGGATGGCAAATAATCATTATGGTGGGCCCTAAGAATTTTTAATGGTGGACGTTCAATGACCACTGTTTTCTGTGGTGTGGTCCCCTTGAGATTTTGATTTGCTTCATTTTTCAGACCATGCCTCAAAATGAGCTGGAAAAACTGATGAATGGAATGGATGTACAACAAATATATCAAGGTGAACCCCACAGTTAGGGACTCACCACTCAGATGTTACCATGTACTCATTGAGAGATTATTGCTCTGAGCAAAATATCCCTTTCTGTGGCCACTCATCAGATGAGCAGGGCAGCCAAATCCCGTTAATTCTTTGGATATTAAGGTATGACCCATTAATGTGGCAACCTTCAAATTTACAATCCTGATCACTGTACATGAGAGCCAGATGTACAGGGAAAGGTTTTGGGGCCTGTTTGGCACACGGGATTAGATGGTATTAAGTTGCATTGTATTTCAAACACCATATTTTAAAATCAGGTTTCTTTTTGCTTTCTCCATCACTTGCTTTAAATCTTGTTATTTGAAAAATATACGGATTTTTGTTGTTCCTCTTCATATATGCCTAAATTTTGCTTGTGTACACACCAGTGACCACACTCATGTCACTAGGTTTCGTGAGCCCCACCATGAGGTATGATGTAAGTGTTACATTCACACCAGTCATGAAAGTGCACTTGCTAGTGCCCTGGTTTGTCAATTACCGCGTGTGTTGAGTCAGTCGGACTATAGAGTCTCCAATTCAAGCACCTGCCTCAAACAGATGTGTGAAAGCTCGTCATAGGTAAATCATAGCCTCAGATCCCATGTCCCGAAACACCAGGTAATTAAAATTCTTAAAAACAACTTAGAACATATAAGGATTTTTGGATAAGTGAACTTTTTCAAACATCAGAAAATCTCTAAGTTTGTTTGTCCTGTCGATTGTATCGATACACATTTCAATATGATCGACCTGCGCCGTCGATATTCTTGGCTTTTGATCGATATTATTGATAAGAGGACTAAAAGTGTCTAGCAACCGCATACTCATCTGGACGAATTTATCGATATATTGGTACACCTATTGATATCATCGATATTCAAATTTCGAGCCCATTGGAAGTGGATACACTTATTGATATCATCGATATTCAAATTTCGAGCCCATTGGAAGTGGATACACCTATAGATATCATCGATATTCAAATTTTGAGCCCTTTGGAAGTGGCTTGATAATATCGACAGGCAGATTTTCGGCGCCTCTGTTTTCTTAAAGAAAATTACTATATGCTTCAATATATCGATGCCTTTCCCTATTTAATTTGAATTCAAATTCGATCATATCAAAAGGCCATCGATCATATCAATAGTGGGCGCGAATTTCTTCCAGCAAATATTTCAGGTTGGTTTTAACTTTGATCGGGGGTCACTCGAGGAAATCGATATTCTTATGTTGATGCTATCGAGGTCTAGTCGATTGGATCGATACTGGACACAAATTGTCAAACGTGCTTATAGGTAAATCTATACGATTTATCGATCCCATCGACACGGCCTCGATATCATCGATATTCAAATTTCGATGACATTCGTTGTTCCCTGATCATATCCTAAAAACTTGAAATATTTCAAGACATGTCTCTCTCATGTTTCAAATGTCGATAGATCGATCCCAGTCTCGATGGAATTAGAGTTCAAAATCAGATAACATCGACACCAGTATCAATCCCATCGACCAGCAGGCAAAAGGTTTCAAAAGCGTATGATATTTGAGTTTGTGTTATCGAGCGAACAGTCAATCCCATCAAGAGTATACGCTCAATGATATCAACCCTGCTCGATGATATCGAACTCTGTCATAAATATGACTGTTTTATATTCGTTAGAACATTTTTCCTATATAAAGAAAGACTTGTCTGCATTGCTGGTAGAGAAAGAAGAGAGTATTTTTGTGTGTTTTACCTTTAGATCATAGACCCAAAGCCATTTCTCTCACAGGAGTTCATCTTCCAATCCACTCTCATTCATTGACATTCAATAGATTGGATTGGGAAATGAACTTCTGCATTTAAGGATCCTTTAGTAACTTTCTTAATAGTATATCATTAAGCTGAGATGCCTTGAATGAATAGAAGACAAGAATCACTCTATCTTCCTTATAGGAAAATTCTAAGAGAGTGAATTTCCGTCACAACCTTGACCCAACCCGAAGCCAAGTACTGGTACATCTTTTGTTGCAGATCAAGGGAACCGAAGACTCTTTAACAACAAGGAAGAGATCTTCGTCATCGCGCTAAATGGGACTCATGAACTTATTTGTAAGTATCTAGAGTCCAGAGGACACTTGTAATCATTTCTTTCTAGGATTCGGTCTTGAGTGTTGCACACCTTTTGAAGTTCTCTTAGAAGGCCTCCGGCAGGAGTGTACATAGTGGGTGCATTGTGTGGACCTTTGATCTGTGGAAAGTATAAACATCTGGTTAGGAGTGAACCAGTAAAACTCCAGGTTTAGAGTTGAACCGAGTAGAAACTTCTGTGTAAAGGTTGAAGGTGAACATGATTTAAAACCTTAGGTTTGAGGTGAACCCTGGGAAACCTCCTTAGTGAAATCCGGTACACTCAAGGGATGAGTACGACAGCTGGGAGTGGAGTAGACAAGTGGTTAAATCACTATAAAAATGACTGTGTTTGTGATTGTTATCATCTTTCATTTATGTGATTTCCTTATATACTTTTATATCTGATTATCTGATATCACACCTTATACACACACACAGTCATGTCCATCACAATCTCGTTTGCAATTTGTTTATCTTTCAAGATTTTGTGATTCGATCCTCTATAAGGCTTGAAAGCCAGTAGAGTTACATTTGAGTAATCCTTTTAATTGTCTATCTGATAGGATTAGTGGAATAGGATTTTTAAATACATTATAAAAATTTAAAAAGTCCTATTCATCCCCCTCTAGGACATATTGGCATATTCCTACTTCAACTCAAGCGGTCTTCATTGCTATTTCAAGTCATTCGTGTTTTGAGATTATTTGAGGGCATGGGTACAAAAATAAGGTAGATACAAAACATAAGTGGACCACACTAAAGAAAGAAGTGAGAATGGTGTTAAAACCTTCCTAGGGCCCACCATGATTTTTGTTTGCCATCCAACCTTTTCATAAGGTCATATAGACTTGGAAAATGCAAATATCAGGTGGATCCAAAAAAATTTGGCCCCAAGAAATTTTCAATGGTATGCATTCAATCTCCACTGCTTTCTGTGTTGTGTTCCACCTGATCTTTGGTTTTGCCTCATTTTTGGCCCCAAGCTCTAAAATTCTCTTTCAAAGTGGATGGACGGTGTTGATATAACACATATATCATAGTAGGGCCCATAGATTTTAGCCAATCTTGGATTGAAAGGTAAATTTTGAAATCAGTAGTGTTAGTTAGAGCCTCTGTACATGGCAAAAGGTCACCTCATATCAACAGTCCTGATCATGTATAGGCATCGGAATAGTGAGAATAGCATCACTATATATATATATATATATATATATATATATATATATATATATATATATATATATATATATATATATATATATATATATGTAATTCGGATTAGACGCATCTGATTCAAACGGTTCATGTGATGCGAAATCCCATGAAACCCCAACTGCCAAATTTTCACATTGATCTAAAATTTTAGTAGGCCCTAGCAAAGAGAAATGCAAATCAAGGGAGGAAACTATTATGATCTTTCATGGCACTAAAGTTTTGGATCAAAGTAAAAATTGGGCGAAGGGGATTTCATAAGGTACTGCTTTACATTGACTATTCAAATTTTGCACTCACATAATGTATGATGAGTTCTCAACCAAGTTCGCATGAGTTCCGTGTGAATTGGTGCATAGATAAACATTCGAATATATATATATATAAAGCTCAGTTATGCATGTGTGCACCTTTGCACACGTGTCATGGGTGTCTAATCCGAACGGTCCATTTGATGTGGCATCCCATGAAACCTTTGGAGACAATTTTAACCCTGATCTAAAACTCTAGTGGGCCATAGAAAACACCACGCCAAAACAACGAAAAAAGGATGGTCCAAAACCATCTCAAATAACCAAAAAGGATGGTCATGGACCATCGCATGGGCCGTCAAATTTTGACGTGTCGTATTACTTAAAGGACGGTTTTGAACCGTCATTCTTATTGATGGAAAAAAGGACGGTCATGGACCGTCCTTAAAAAAGACTGTCATGGACCGTCTCTTATGAGCCTTCAAAAGACGGCCATGGACCGTCCTTAAAAGGGACTGTCATGGATCGTCTCTTATGAGCCTTTAAAGGACGGTCATGGACCGTCCTTAAAAAGGACTATCATGGACCATCTCATATGAGCCTTTAAAGGACGGCCATGGACCGTCCTTAAAAAGGACTGTCATCGACCGTCCCTAATGAGCCTTCAAAGGACAGCCACGGACTGTCCTTTTAAAGGACGGTCATGGACCATCCTTAAAAAGGACTGTCATGGACCGTCTCTTATAGCCTTCAAAGGACGGCCATGGATCGTCCTTTTAAAGGACGGTCATGGACCGTCTCTTCTTACCCTTTAGGGTAAATTTGACCTGTTATACACCTGATATACACCTATTATACAATATTCACATCCACATTCACACCTGATATACACCTGTTATACAATATTTCATCGTATTCTTCCTGATATACACCTGTTATACAATATTTCATCGTATTCTTCCTAATATACACCTGTTATATAATATTTCATCGTATTCTTCTTGATATACACCTGTTATACAATATTCACATTCACACCTGTTATACAATATTTCATCGTATTCTTCCTGATATACACCTGTTATACAATATTTCATCGTATTCTTCCTGATATACTCCTGTTATACAATATTCACACACCTGTTATACAATATTTCATCGTATTCTTCCTGATATACACCTGTTATACAATATTCACATTCACATTCACATTCACCTATTATACAATATTTCATCGTATTCTTCCTGATATACAAATCCATTTATGGATCTATATGCTTCGATTGGACGTTGTTCCATCTCCCTTTCTCCCTTTCCAGGCAGCTGGCTCAGGTAGGTCTTCCCGTCTTTCCAGCCAGCTGGCTCAGGTTTAGGTTAGGGAGTTGAGATTAGCATAAGGTGTAGGTTTAGGTTTAGAGATTTGAGAATACATTTAGGTTTTAGGTCATAGGTTTTGGTTTAGGTTAAGGTTATAGGTTTAGGTTAAGTTTAAGGTTTAGGTCTAGGTTTAAGTTATAAGATATAGGTTTAGGGAATTGAGAATAGGTTGAGGTTTAGGTTTAGGAAATCGGGTTCGGCTTTGGGATCGGGTTTAGGTTTGGGTTTTCAAGTTTAGGTTTAGGTTTAGGTTAGGGAGTTGACATTAGGATTAGGTGTAGGTTTAGGTTTATAGATTTGAGAATATATTTAGATTTTAGGTCATAGGTTTTGGTTTAGGTAAAGGTTATACGTTTAGGTTAAGGTTTAAGTTTAAGTTAAGTTTTAAGTTTAGGTTTTGGTTATAAGCTATAGGTTTAGGGAATTGAGAATGGGTTAAGGTTTAGGTTTTAGAAATCGAGTTCGAGTTCGGGATCGGGTTTAGGTTTGGATTTTCAATTTTAGGTTTAGGTTTAAGTTAGGGAGTTGGGATTAAGATTAGGTGTAGGTTTAGGTTTAGAGATTGGAGAATACATTTAGATTTTAGGTCATAAGTTTTGGTTTAGGCTAAGGTTATAGGTTTAGGTTAAGGTTTTGGTTTAAGTTTAGGTTATAAGATATAGGTTTAAGGAATTGAGAATAGGTTAAGGTTTAGGTATAGGAAATCGGGTTCGGGTTTGGGATCGGGTTTAGGTTTGGGTTTTCAAGTCTAGGCTTAGGTTTAGGTTAGGGATTTGAGATTAGGATTAGGTGTAGGTGTAGGTTTAGGTTAGGGAGTTGAGATTAGGATTAGTTGTAGGTTTAGGTTTAGAGATTTGAGAATGCATTTAGGTTTTAGGTCATAGGTTTTGGTTTAGGTTAAGGTTATAGGTTTACGTTAAGGTTTAGGTAGGTTTAGGTTATAAACTATAGGTTTAGGGAATTGAGAATAGGTTAAGGTTTAGGTTCAGGAAATCGGGTTTGAGTTCGGGATCGGGTTTAGGTTTGGGTTTTCAATTTTAGGTTTAGGTTTAGGTTAGGGAGTTGAGATTAGGATTAGTGTAGGTTTAGGATTAGAGATTTGAGAATATATTTAGGTTTTAGGTCATAGGTTTAGGTTTAGGTTATAGGTTTAGGTTAACGTTTAGGTTTAGGTTTAGGTTATAAACTATAGGTTTAGGGAATTGAGAATAGGTTAAGGTTTAGGTTTAGGAAATCGGGTTCGGGTTCGGGATCGGGTTTAAGTTTGGGTTTTCAAGTTTAGGTTTATGTTTAGGTTAGGGAGTTAAGATTATGATTAGGTGTAGGTTTAGGTTTAGAGATTTGAGAATATGTTTAGGTTTTAGGTCATAGGTTTTAGTTTAGGTTAACGTTATAGGTTTAGGTTTAGGTTATAAACTATAGGTTTAGGGACTTGAGAATAGGTTAAGGTTTAGGTTCAGGAAATCGGGTTCAGATTCGGGATCGAGTTTAGGTTTGGGTTTTCAAGTTTAGGTTTAGGGCCTGTTTGGCCGGGCAGATCCCATGGTATTAGGAGGGATGGGATCAATTTTAAGGTAATGATGGTGGTGTCAGTGGATTGTCTTAAGATCCATGGGATTGCTTATATCCCGGGACAAGTTCACTGGGTCTGTTTGGCACGCCCCTCATATCTCAGGATTTTACCTTCCAATCCATTCAACCAAGGGATAGGATCAATTTTAAGGTAATGATGGTAATGTCAGTGGATTGTCTTAAGATCCATGGGATGGCTTATATCCCGGGACAAGTTCACCACATCTGTTTGGCTCGTCATGCCTATCCAAGGATATTGCCGATCCCATCCCTCCTAATACCGTGGGATCTTCCTGGCCAAACAGGCCCTTAGGTTTAGGTTAGGGAGTTGAGATTAGGATTAGGTGTAGGTTTAGGTTTAGAGATTTGAGAATACATTTAGGTTTTAGGTCATAGGTTTTGGTTTAGGTTAAGGTTATAGGTTTAGGTTAAGGTTTAGGTTTAGGTTTAGGTTATAAACTATAGGTTTAGGGAATTGAGAATAGGTTAAGGTTTAGGTTTAGGAAATCGGGTTCGGGTTCGGGATCGGGTTTAGGTTTGGGTTTTCAAGTTTAGGTTTAGGTTTAGGTTTAGGTTAGGGAGTTGAGATTAGGATTAAGTGTAGGTTTAGGTTTATAAATTTGAGAATACATTTAGGTTTTAGGTCATAGGTTTTGGTTTAGGTTAAGGTTGAGGTTTAGGTTATGGTTTAGGTTTAGGTTTAGGTTTAGGTTATAAGCCATAAGTTCAGGGAATTGAGAATGGGTTAAGGTTTAGGTTTAGGAAATCGGGTTCGGGTTCGGGATCGGGTTTAGGTTTGGGTTTTCAAGTTTAGGTTTAGGTTTTGGTTAAGGAGTTGAGATTAGGATTAGGTGTAGGTTTAGGTTTAGACATTTGAGAATACATTTAGGTTTTAGGTCATAGGTTTTGGTTTAGGTTAAGGTTATAGGTTTAGGTTAAGGTTTAGGTTTAGGTTTAGGTTATAAGCTATAGGTTTAGGGAATTGAGAATAGGTTAAGGTTTAGGTTTAGGAAATAGGGTTCGGGTTCGAGATCGGGTTTACGTTTGGGTTTTCAAGTTTAGGTTTTAGTTTAGGTTAGGGAGTTGAGATTAGGATTAGGTGTAGGTTTAGGTTTAGAGATTTGAGAATACATTTAAGTTTTAGGTCATAGGTTTTAGTTTAGGTAGAGGTTATAGGTTTAGGTTAAGGTTTAGGTTTAGGTTAAAAGCTATAGGTTTAGGGAATTGAGAATGGGTTAAGGTTTAGGTTTAGGAAATCGGGTTCGGGTTCGAGATCGGGTTTAGTTTGGGTTTTCAAGTTTAGGTTTAGGTTTAGGTTAGGGATTTGAGATTAGGATTAGGTGTAGGTTTAAGTTTAGAGATTTGAGAATACATTTAGGTTTTAGGCCATAGGTTTTGGTTTAGGTTAAGGTTATAGGCTTAGGTTAAGGTTTAGGTTTAGGTTTAGGTTATAAGCTATAGGTTTAGGGAATTGAGAATACGTTAAGGTTTAGGTTTAGGAAATCGGGTTTGGGTTCGGGATTAGGTTTAGGTTTGGGTTTTTAATTTTAGGTTTAGGTTTAGGTTAGGGAGTTTAGATTACGATTAGGTTTAGGTTTAGGTTTAGGGATTTGAGAATACATTTAGGTTTTAGGTCATACGTTTTGGTTTTAGGCTTAGGTTTACGTTTAGGTTATAAGTGTAGGATATAGGTTTAGTTTTAGGTTATAAGTGTAGGTTATAGGTTTAAGTTTAGGTTAGGGAGTTGAGATTAGGATTAGGTGTAGGTTTAGGTTCAAAGATTTGAGAATACATATATTTAGGTTTTAGGTTTTAGGTTTAGGTTTTAGGCTTAGGTTTAGGTTTAGGTTATAAGTTTAGGTTTAGGTTTAGGGATTTGAGAATACATTTATGTTTTAGGTTTAGGTTTAAGTTTTAGGTTATTGGTTAAGGTTTAGGTTAAGGTTAGGTTATACGTTATAAGTTTAGTTTATAGGTTATAGGTTAAGGTTTAGGTTTAAGGATTTGATAATAGTTTTAGGTTATAAGTAAGGTTTTAAGTTTAGGTATAGGCTTAAGTTATAGGTTATAGGTTATATGTTTAGGTTAAGGTTTAGGAATTCGGGTTCGGGTTCGGGTTTTGATTCGACTTTAGGTTATAGGTTTTGGGATTTGAGAATAGTTTTAGGTTATAAATAGGTTTAGGTTGGGTTATAGGTTAAGGTTTACAGATTTGAGTTAAGGTTATAGGTTTAGGTTAAGGTCTAGGGATTTGAGTTTAGGTTATAGGTTTAGGTTTAGGTTTAAGTTATAGGCTTAGGTTATATGTTTAGGTTAAGGTTTAGGAATTCAGGTTCGGGTTCGGGTTTGGATTCGGGTTTAGGTTATAGGTTTTGGGATTTGAGAATAGTTTTAGTTTATGAGTATAGGTTTAGGTTGGGTTATAGGTTAAGGTTTAGGGATTTGAGTTAAGCTTATAAGTTTAGGTTTAGGGAATTGAGTTTAGGTTATAGGTTTAGGAAAAGGTTAGGTTAAGGTTATAGGTTTTGGGATTTGGGAATAGTTTTAGGTTATAAGCATAGGTTTAGGTTAGGTTATAGGTTAAGGTTTAAGGATTTGAGAATAGTTTTAGGTTATAAGGAAGGTTTTAGGTTTGGGTATAGGCTTAAGTTCTAAGTTATAGGTTAAGGTTTAGGAATTCAGGTTCGGGTTCGGGTTCGGGTTTGGGTTCGGGTTAAGGTTATAGGTTTTGATTTTGGTTTAGGTTATAGGTTAAGGTTTAGGTTTAGGTTTAGGTTATAGGTTTTGGGATTTGAGAATGGGTTCGGGTTTAGGTTATAAGTTTTGGTTTTGGTTTAGGTTATAGGTTTAGGTTAAGGTTTAGGTTTAGGTTATAGGTTTTGGGATTTGAGAATAGGTTTAGGTTAAGGTCATAAGTTTAGGTTTAGGAAATCAGGATCGAGTTTGGGTTTAGGCTTAGTTTTTGGTTTTCAAGTTTTGGTTTAGGTTTAGGTTAGGGACTTATGATTAGGATTAAGTGTAGGTTTAGGTTTAGGTATTTGAGAATACGTTAAGGTTTAGGTTTAGGAAATCAGGTTCGGGTTTGAGATCGGGTTTACATTTAGGTTTTGGGTTTAGGTTTAGGTTATAGGTTTAGGTTATAGGTTATAAGTGTAGGTTTAGGTTTAGGTTTAGGTTATAGGTTTAGGTTTAGGTTAAGGTTTAGGTTTAGTTTATAGGTTTTGCGATTTGAGAATAGGTTTAGGTTATAAGAATAGGTTTAGGTTTAGGTTTAGGTTTTATATTTAGGTTAAGGTTATAGGTTTAGGTTTAGGTTTAGGTTTAGGTTTAGGTTAGGTTATAGGTTAAGGTTTAGGGAATTGAGTTTAGTTTATAGGTTTAGGTTAAGGTTTAGGTTTAGGTTTAGGTTAAGGTTTAGGTTTAATGATTTGAGAATAGTTTTAGGTTATAAGTAAGGCTTTAGGTTTAGGTATAGGCTTAAGTTATAGGTTATAGGTTATATGTTTAGGTCAAGGTTTAGGAATTCAGGTTTGGGTTCAGGTTTGGATTCGACTTTGGGTTATAGGTTTTGGGATTAGAGAATAGTTTTAGGTTATAAATAGGTTTAGGTTAGGTTATAGGTTAAGGTTTATGGATTTGAGTTAAGGTTATAAGTTTAGGTTTAGGTTTTAGAATTAGGTTAAGGTTTAAGGATTAGTTTAGGTTGTAAGTTTAGGTTAAGGTTTAGGGATTTGAGTTTAGGTTTAAGTTTAGCTTTAGGTTTTAGGTTTAAGTATAGGCTTAGGTTATAGGTTATAGGTTATATGTTTAGGTTAAGGTTTAGAAATTTGGGTTCGGATTCGGGTTCAGGTTTAGTTTTTGGTTTTCAAGTTTTGGTTTAGGTTTAGGTTAGGGAGTTGCGATTAGGTTTAGGTGTAGGTTTAAGTTTAAGGATTTGAGAATACGTTAAGGTTTAGGTTTAGAAAATCAGATCCGGGTTCGAGATCGGGTTTAGGTTATAGGTTTAGGTTTAGGTTATAGGTTTTGGGATTTGAGAATAGTTTTAGGTTATAAGTATAGGTTTAGGTTTGAATTCGGGTCAAGGAGTAGATTAAAATTAGGTGTAGGTTTAGGTTTAGGGATTCTCTAATATTATCTACTATTGAACCTAGTATTATCTACTACATACTAGTAACATACAACCAATATGGAGCACCATACTATAAGCTACAAGAATTTTATGTCCCCCTAAACAAGGTATCCTTCATTGATAACACACACACACACACACACACACACACACACACACATATATATATATATATATATATATATATATATATATATATATATTATAAGTTTTTTATTTTCATTTACATTCCCAAATACATTCATCATCCATCCTAGAAAATTAAAACACGTACTATCAATCTATGACTAACAATTGAAAAGAAAAATCATGCATCTTATTTTACCGACCGCCTTATGTTTCTTTTCACCTTTGTAACTCTCATATTTGTTGCAGCTGCTAGTTCACCATCAGTAGTCTCCCTAACCAAATCTTTGTGCAGTCCCTCCATTTGAAGTAGTGACTGAAGTTACAAGAAGTAAGGTTAGGTTATAGGTTAAGGTTTAAGGATTTGAGAATAGTTTTAGGTTATAAGTAAGGTTTTAGGTTTAGGTTATATATATATCATCTCCAAGAATACAAGAAATGCCCCACCATGTGTCCTCTTCAACAACTGGTTATTCTACTATCAGGTCTTCATTGCTTTGTTTTCAACTAAAATGCCCAAAGGTTAGCCAAAGATTAGGCTTGATGTCCACCAACACAGCATGAACACACTTTTAAGAATGAAATATGTAGAAAAAGATATGCACAACCCTACCTAATTAGTGGATGCATAAATAATCGTCTATCTTGGTTAAAGGGAGGAATTTGCTTCTGACTCAGGCACTTGACTTCGAATGTAGAAATCTTTTACATGCTGCCTTGTACCAGAATGCACCCAGGAAATCTCTATTCTTGGGAGAGTCTTACAAATTTGATAAAAAGCATGGTAAGGGAATGTCAAGAGAGAAAAAAATGAAGAAGACAAGTACAAACATTGGCACAAAATTACAAACTAACTAGATCTCACCAAACCAAGGAAATCCTTTTCTTTTGTTAAACATACAATGCAATGGGAATACACAAGTGAGCTTATCCATTAAGAATCCATTTTCATCTTTCAAAAAGAAAAATAAAAGAAATAGTTCAACAATCCATGCTCAAATGTACATGTGTGGCTCATGTGTGAGTGTGCTGCCTTGATTTTTTATTATTTTTTTTTGTGTTGTACATGGCATGTCAGATTTGTTTCAAATTTAAATAAGCTTGTTTAATCATGTACAGGAAATCCTACCTTGTTTGGCTTCTTGCATCGCTCAATCTCCACCACCTTCACTCCTAAAAAGCCCAAGAAATGCAAACATAATCAAGGCACATCTCTCGTTTTTTGCAGGTAAGAGATTCAAATGAAGAAAGACTGAATTGGAATGCTTTTGATGTTGAAATCAACAATGATAGGGCCTTCATAGGTTGGCGAAATAGGATTATTAAAGCCAACCAACAGACGATGGCAAACCAAGTTTCACAACACTAGGCACAACCTAGGTGCTTCAACCATGATTTAGAAAAACCTAAAAGTCTAAAAATGATTGCTAATGTGTTGATACCAACATGACAAACAACATGAACTGATTCTCACATGACATCACCTTGGGTTCTCTCAAGGCCTCTAGAGTTCTTTGCTTGATGTGCACATAGGTCTCTATGAGTAAAACAAGATAAATGGGATTCAGTCGCATAAGCTTATGTGAAAAGGATTAACATGATGCTGATTGAGTAAAACAAGATAAGGCTGCCCTATTTTTCTTCACATTACAAACTGCTATTAATCTTATTACCAGGAAACTTCTAAATCGAAATATCGAAATATCAAAATATTGATGGTTGATGTTATCAGGTTTAGGATGAATAATTTTGTACAGCTATTGGAACACAATGTATTTTTTTAAGTTAAACATCCCATTTTAGGCCACTTATCAGATGCTAGGAACAGTCTGATTACATTGCCTTTTGGAACATGGCCTTTGCACGTATGGTCATATACAAGAGTTCCACGTGCAATAAAGATATTTTTATGCACATTTATTGGACTTCTTGAAGTGTGGTAGGAATCCCCTAGCTAAAATCCATTGTAATGATCTATCAGCAATATAATCAACACTGCGTCTTGCTAACATAACACGCATCTGTGCATGCATGCATTTGGGTATTTTGCATCGGTTTTGCTTTTGCCAACTGATTCTCTTGAACCTCAACCTGATTTTTTCTTGAACCTCAACCTGATTTTCTTGGACATGGTAACCAAAAAATAGCAAGAGACTAGCATGAAAATGCTCTTGACATCTTACAGAGCATCTTCCATTTTCATATGCTAACCCAACTAGGACGATCGACTATTCCGCCCATGTGATATTAATATTACAGCAATGAAAACAACTGATTGCAAGGAAAATTAAGTAAAAATCACTAGAAATTTTAGATGATGCAAGCATAATACGCCTGTGTCATCTAACACCAACTACGATCAAAATCCTGAAGTTCTGACATCCGAGAAAGAATGCTTTAGCAGAACTACACATGTTTATACAATTAAAACCCACCACTCATCGAATGAGCCGCATGCATATGTAAAGTGAGATGTGCTCATATATGTAAGAAAAAAAAACATGTACAGTCTAAGGTCAGCCCATATAGAAAAGAAAAGGAAAACAAAAAAAAAAAAAAAATTAACCAAAAACAGGTTCTTTGATCCATTTTAGAAATATATAAATCATTCCACGAAACATGCAATAATGTCATAAGTAGACACACAACAGGAAGTAAATGTAAACTAGTGAACAAATCAAATGGCTAAAGGAAGCATATAAAATATGTTAGTCCAATTAAAATTGGAAGGTACAAAGTCGTCAAATAGAACATCTACCAATTATTTGCTCATCCCACCTGCATGTTGATAAGCTAGGGAGGAGGGGCACCATCTGGCATACCAAGAGCTTCTTTTAGTTCCTGTGACAAGACACCTGGCTTCATCTCCCTAAGCTTCACCTGTAAAACCAAAAAAGACAGTACTATGAATTGCTAATGATTCCAAGCTTGCAATCAGCATTTCCCAACCAGAATAAAGCTATTATCTACACTAGCGTACTAAGATTTCACATGTTGCTGATACTGAAGGCAGAGAAAATACTAAAACCAAAGGAAGTGAATTTTTAAGGCCCCTCTTGAAACTGACAATGTGCTGACAATATATTGGAAATGCACATCCTACAATCATATCCCATAAAAATTAAAATTAAAATTAAAAATTAAAAAAAAAAAAAAAAACAAAAAGGGAACATATTAGAGATAATCTGCCACCAACGTGTGATTTTCAAGCAGCATCTTTCATTTCTTCTTTACACAATGGGCAATGTAGGCCATGTGATTTTCAGCTTCAAAATGAATGGTCAAAAGTGTAACAGCCAATAGTCCATATACAATTGGAATATGTTCACCGACTGTATGGGACTAGATGGAGAAGTGTTTGGATGCACAATCAAATTGAATTGAAATAATTAGTTCAATAGAGTAGAAATTAACAAAATTGTAATTGTTTAAGGTAGTCTTCAAATTGTGATTACAACTATTACAAAAAATTACACCAAATCGATACTCTGTCCCTCTTTTGTGGATGATAAACATGCATTGAGAACTTGTACGCATGGCATACAATTAATTCAAACTAAACTAGCCAAATTATGGCTCCAAGTTTAGATGTATTGTGAACTAAAAATTGTATTTAATTGTTTAAAACATCATATTGGTGCACATCTAGCAACGGTTGAAATGAAAACCAAAAAAAAAGAAAAAAATGAAAAACAAAAAATAAAATTCCAACAGTCCTGTTTCAGCAAAGAAGCATCCACTAATATTGTTCAATCAATCTTATTTTTTGGTATATGGAGTTAGTTACAGTAGGTTTCATAATTTAAGCTGTTTAATTTGAGTTCATGTATGCTTGATGTATGCCACATGTACAATTTCCACTTACCCGAAAAAAAAAAAAAAAAAAAAACCCCATGAATTGGAATATCTAATTTTCAGCTACAGACCTGTACATGAAAAGCTTGGAGATTCTCTCTTGGATTTTATTTGATTCTGCAGAAAAACCATTTTCCTGCTATGAAAATTGTTGCTGGTGGAAGATTTCAAGGATTTGAATTGTAGAGAAGGGAACCCAACAACAAATGAAGATTTCTTAGAATTTTGCAGTCCTAGGTACAAAACTTTGGTATAATCACACGGGTAAAATGGGTAGCATTTTCCGTGAGGAACACCTACATTTAGAGCATTCCCATCATATACAGAAATTATTTTTTCAAGGTGTCATAATAGAGAAATCTTCTCATCAAAAATATTAAAACATGCATCTAGGGGTGAGAATATTAAACCAAAAAGCAAAGGAATGAGAAGAATTAAGAAAGCAAGTGAAAATTACAACTTACGATAAGGGATCTGAGAGAACTCTTCTCAGTGATGGTTCCCTATTCAAATTATTCCGAGGTTCCTGGTTCCAAAAGCCATAATGATTATTACATAGATGAATGTGTGACTCCAAAAATGAAATCATTGTCACAACAAAGGAAAGAGAATAGAATAAACCATACAAGGAAAAAAGCAAATTGGATGGAATTTTTTGGCACAAAAAAAAAATAATAATAAAAATCAATGGATAGGCTCAACAACCATATCAATATGAAAGACAACTCAATATAAAGCTACATAGGTTCCACCGAAAATAGTAAAACTTTTATATGAGAATAGAGAGAGAGAGAGAGAGAGAGAGAGAGAGAGAGAGAGAGAGAGTTGAACATGAGAAATGCCCCATACCATTCCACATGTTATTCTAGAAAAAGATAACCACAGAACAAGCCTAAAGTCAATAAATTTCTTTAGCAGGTCTAACTTCATCCATTCATTTTATAGTTATTTATCTCCTTTATACCATATAGCAATGACTCTCCTAGATTATTCTAAAGTATCATATAAAACTGTCCAGATCTATCTACATAGGTCATTGCCTTTTTTTTTTTTTCTAAACCTGTGTAAACAAACAATCCCAGACACTTCTAGAGACTTGGTGTATCATGTCAGACACAAGATGACTGCACTAGTACCAAACAATCATACAATATTGATAGGATATGGTTTTACTTTTAACAGAATCCGGATAATTTCCTTACATTATTGTCATAATATAGTATCATCATAGCCTTGTCCCAGTTATTTCAGTCAGCTTCCCGTCATGGCATGCACACACGCACAAATTTTGCATGCTAGAAAGAATTTATGTGGTGTATGTGTGTGGTGTGTTTGTGTGAGTGTGACTTGTTCAATAAATTAGAAGTTGATCAAATGGAATATCCAAAAGAATAAAATAGAATAGGTCAAATATTTCAACATCACAAATACCAATATGAATAGCATGTTATAAATGGGAAGCCCACATCTGTATCCATGTCCTGAATTTTGAGAAATGGTAGACCATAAGTAGTGCATTCCCATAACATTAGTCCCAACTCAGTAGGGCCCACCTTAAACCCTAAATCCCTAAATCCCTAAATCCAAAAATCCCTAAATCCCCAAATCCCTAAATCCACAAATCCCTAAATCCTCCTAAATCCACAAATCCCTAAATCCCTAAATCCCCAAATCCCTAAATCTCCAAATCCCTAAATCCCTAAATCCCCAAATTCCTAAATCCCCAAATCCCTAAATCCCTAAATTGGTATTGAGATTGAGAGAGATTAAGAGAGAGAGAGAGAGAGAGAGAGAGAGAGAGAGGGCATGTGTGGGTAGGGCGTTCGGCAACGGACCACAAGAGAGATCAGAGAGAGGATGAGAGAGACAGAGAGAGAGAGGTGGGAGAGGATGCGAGAGAGACAGAGAGGAGATGGTGGAGAGATCAGAGAGAGGAAGAGAGAGATAGAGAGCGAGAGGATGGAGAGGGTGCGAGACAAAGAGTGAAAGTGAGAGAGGGAGAGGGCGCGCGGCTTAAGGTTGAATAGCGAGTTGGCTACTGAAGTGACGTCACCAACTTCTGTGGGCCCCACTATGATGTATGTGTTGTATCCACACCGTCCATCCCTTTTGAGATATTATTTTAGGGCATGAGCTAAAGAATGGGGCAGATAAAAAGATGTAATAGACCACACCATAGAAAATAGTGGGGAGAGTGATTCCCACCATTGAAACTATCCTAAGGCCCACCATAATTTGTATGGCTTATCCACACTGCCCATTCATTATACCAAATGAATTGAAGGCATGAACCAAAAAATTAGGCAAATCCAAAGCTCGAGTGGACCACACCACACAAAATTGTGAGAATTGAATGCCTACCAATAAAAACTTGTTGAGGCCCTTAGAAGTTTTACATCAGGCTTATATCTATATTTTTTCCTTATCCATGTCTATGTGACCCTATGAACGGGTTAGATGGTGAATAAACCTCAATGTGGGCCCAGTAATAATTTTGAAATTTTTAGTATTTTATATATATATATATATATATATATATATATATATATATATATATATATATATATATATATATATATATAATATTATATTTAAGTTAAAGTTTTTTTTTTTAAAAAAAAAAACCTCAATGTGCCGCCCATTCTGAGCTTTGCTAAGCCCACACGCATGTGCAATATAGCTCGAGTACATCCATATATTTTCCAGCATGGCACAATAGATCTGAGATCCAGTCCATCCATCAGAACAGAAACACAATAATAATAACTTAATTCAAGAATCTGATTGGTCCACATGTTATGTGGGCCACAATTTGTTTTAAAAAAAGTACGGCTCTCAAAAACCTGGTTGAAGTTTTCTAACCCATCCACTGTTTCCAAATTGAGGTCCACATACTCAATTTGATTAGGACCAATGGAGCGATGAGATCTAGCATGTATGTGTCATGCTGGCATATGTGTGGCATGTACACGAGTTTAATTGCACACGCGTGTGCGCTTATCAAAGCTCTACGATTTGCTATTATTTTCTACTGTCAATATAGAATTTCAGAAGATTCAAATCATACCAAACTCAAATGAATAATTTTAGAAGCTTCTCACCGTCTGATTGAAATTATCATATGAATAATTTTGGAACCTCAATCAGGCTACATATGAGAAAGATATTGGGCATACAACATTGATCAACAATTTCAGTGAAATTTGATTAAACATCTGAAGTTATTTACTCTTCAATTTAAATTGATTAGATTGTCCAAAAATGATTAAAGGTTCAATTAGTGGATATGCCTAATAATTTAGTAATTTTATTTTTCACAAATAAATTTCAATTTCCTTTTAAAAATAACATTTTTTTTTCAAAACGTATATTTTTTTTACTCTTTTAACCAAATGTCATTTTTTATTATAAAATATTTTAAAATATTTAAAATATAAATTTTGAATTTTTATTTTCAAAATCTCAAAAATTTTCTCATATTTTAATATTTTCTCAAATTTCAAAATGCCGATTTTTTTCTTCAAAAGCATTATTTTGTTCTCAAAATTTTTCTTAAACATAGTTAAAATTTCTAAACTTTTCAATATTCTTTTTTATGTGATATTACAAATCATTTAAAAATTACCATTTAATTATATATATATATATATCCCCAAATCTATGCGTACATACATACATAAACGTATGCATGATGATCCATTCATCCATGATCTAACAATCCATCCATCCATGCATGCATAAATGATCCACCCATGAATTGGGTTTGTTGGCTTTTTAAATATTAAATTGGATTTGGATTTCATTTTTTGGTAAAGGAGTCCAATTTGATTTTGATTTTGAATTTGTGGGTAATTATCAGATCGTTTGTTTTTGTAATTTTTTCATGAAAGATAATTGGAAGGTTGTTAGGAATAATGGGCCAATTTGAATTCAAACTATTATTAAAAAATAAAATAAAATAGTCTATGGTTCAACTCACAAATGGCATCTGCTTTCATTGAGAAGCTTTCAATCATCCATGGAAAGGGAAAAAGTAACTAGATACTTTTTTATATTTTAAATGAGTATTTTTTTTTAGGATTTGTGGAACTATAACGCCCTGGAAAATCAGTACTTGGGCTCGAGTACCAACTCGACCAGAAATCGCGTAGGATTAATTCCTTTAGAAAATAAGTGTAAGTTAGCTAGCGCAACGCTAGAGTAGCTGGGAAATAGTCCCTGATCACTTTAAATACGTTCTACAAGACCTAAAGTGAGTAGAACCAATGACGCAATAATACTCTGAAACCTCGGATCAAACTCTAAACCGGTTTGTTCTCAGGACCTATTTGAAACTTTGTATTGGATCTAAACCGCACGTCGAAAGTCCGATACCTACAATCTTAGACTGTCATAACCGCCTAGCTGGACTTGACAATCATTTCGAAAATCAAGTTCAACCGACATTCACAGGCTATTTCATTGAGCCTGGAGTGAAGAGAGTGAGAATAGGGTTAGATTTGGAATTTGAAATTCAAATCTGGCACACGACTTGACGCGTCAGTATTGAGCGTTCTGACCGTCAGAATTCAGCCAAATTACACCCTTGGATCAGGAAAATTTTTTATTTCATATCATGAGACTTGTATACCTAATATACGTGCGGTGACCACTGAACTGAAACTGGACCGCCACGTGCGATCTACGAACACTACTGGTCTGAAAATGGGATGTGAGTGACATCTGATATGCATGAACTTAAGTCCGATCGCGTTCGGCCAGGGGACCTCTAGAAATGTCTTTTTGGACCGAAACAGCCCCGATTTGGTTAGGCATCAAGTGAACATTATTCCCAAGCCTATTTTGGGCAGGTTTTAGGTTATAAAAGAGGCTTAAACCCTCACTTCTCTCACCCATCCGAATTTGCTAGAAACCCTAGCTGGTGTGAGAGAAAAGGTGAGAGATTGTGAGAGAGAGTGGGAGAGAATTTCCTGCTGCTTGCACTACATGTTGCACGTGCCTAAGCAACGCACCTCAATCACTTTCCCGGCGATTTCACCGCGTTTCTAGGTAAGAAAATACCCCAAACACTTGCTGATTTGAGGTTCCGTCATTTCCAAAGCGAAGTAGCTTACAGATCTTGTATGTTAGGTTGCCTGTTCGCCGCAGACGAAGTGTATACGCTCCATTCGAATCAATACGCTTCTAGGATAAAATGTGCGAATTTTAGACGCTTTGATTGACTGTTTTCAACGCTTTCAATGTCGTTTAATAGTAGATTATCGACGGCAACACCGTTTGACATGTACAACATGCTGTCCGTTTCCTGTTTCGTAAGCAGACGAAAAATATGAGATTTAGGGCATTTTAGTCATTTGTAGGAAATATTGTTTTCATCCATATTTTGCTGATGTGATTGACATGGCTTCTTGTCACATTAGAATACTAGGAATGCGTGCATAATTAGTTTGGTGAAGAGATTCGCCTAAATACGCACTTTGAGTTGACATACTATATGTAGACTTAAGTGTGTAATTTAAGTGTTTGTATAAATGTTTATATTAGTATGTATTGAATTAAATGGCGTTATGAATTAGTTTGAGATTAAATTCTCAAACAATATACTGATGTAAATGATTTCCTACATGTTGGCTATATGCATGATTTCATTATATGTATGAAATGCATGTGTTAGATGATTTACTTAAGTTGTATGTTATAACATGTGTTAACATGCTCACATTATTGTATTTCATTTCCATTACTCTTATATGATTGCTGATGTGGATTCATAAATGTTTGGGACTATACCTAGTCCAGGCAGTCGGCAACCGAGTAGATTCGTGGTTGGCCTATCTTTGCCACGAACGACGTGTCGAAGAACGCGAGTCGTGTTTTAGAGTTGGCGGCAGTGGTTAGGCCACACGAGGTGTTTTATACACTTCATGTCGTATGACTTGAGATGCGCTCGTGCTAGTCGAGCCCGTCAAGTAACCCGACTGGCCATTGTATGTTCACCTTGTATGAGTCATAACTGCTTGAACCTAGGGTACTGAACTTACCACTGTAAACCCTATTAACCATGGTACCTTGATCCATAAAGACTCATGAGCTGGGCATGGTGGTACGGGACACCGTGATCGAGCTGTCGGCCTACGCTGGGGCTACAAACCTCCCCGTAGTGGCCAGTGAGCACCTACGACTCGTGAGCAGATTATGGTGGTATGAGACACTATATTCTTGTTGTCGGCCTACACTGATCAGGCGACGAGTCCTTTATAGTGACCGCGAGCGTATTCTGAGTCTACGGGAGGCGACGACCCTTCCGTAGCAGTGAGAGTACAGTAGGCCTGTATTGATAAGGTGATGGGGGAGCGGTGCAACGAGTGCGAGCAACAGCCCTGGCAGCCCTTGCAGCGACCTACAAAATATACATCGTATGAGATTACTAGGAGTGATGATCCTAGACAGGATCTGTGTTGGGATTGATATAAGGGAAGTACCTTAGTTTCCCAATCCTGCTGTTTGAATGGACTAATAATAACTCGATAATCATATCACCATCACATTGTATGTGCCTGGAAGATGTGGAGCACTGAGTGGTATGCAAGCATGCCCCGGACGCAGATGGTGCTGCATGAGGGAGAATGTCGGTGAGGGCATCCATCATGTCATGTCATATTGTATTAACAACAGTATTAGGAATGTTTGATTTACTGCTTTACTATTATCGCATGATTGATTTGATAACATGCTAATCTTTGCTCTATTATTCTACTGAGTTAGCTACTCACTTCCACGTTACGGGATGGTGTTTGCAACACCCACCAGACCCTGTCTTAGATGTAGGTGAGGCAGCGATTCAGGAGGCAGAGCCGGATATGATGAGGACCAGGACGAGTTCTCATATATGCAGTACCACGACGGCTTTGCTTAGGTGGCCTGGATTGGCGGGACTACTCAGTGGGACTATTTTGACATTTAATTTCTGTTTATTTACATGTATATGAGACTCAGAGATGTATTCATACTTTGGAGACAGTCGAGATCTACTTTGCTTTCCATACAGTGATATATATATATTCTTTAGTCTTTCGCTTGCTTTTATCACTGGATCTGGAATATGAATTGCAGTTTTGGTATACTTTTACTCATGTGAATGCTTTAACTCAGACAACATTGAATCGTAATCATTTTTGTTGCATAAGTGATGGTCTGGAACTCAGGAGTTGGGTTTATACATGACCCCCGATTTTCAGGGTGTTACAAGTTGATATCAAAGCATGAATAAGATTATACCGGGCCTGGGTTATGGTCACGCGACGTATGCTGTCACTTCCTTTGACTTAGGTGGGTGCGAGAAAGGTTTAGAAACACTTATAGGATCGCAGATTCGCCAATAGGCGAAGTCTATTCGTATCGATCGCGCGATCGAGTCCGTAACGCATCTAGGGTCGCGTGAAGCGACCTAAGTAGCTCCTAAGTTGTAGGTAGGTGGGTTGAGACGTTCTTTGAATGGTTCTAAACCCATAAATGTGAATCCTTAGGCTGTAGGGCAACCACAACCCTTACATTCAATCGCTAGGGCTTAAAAATCCCGTTTCACCTAATTTCTTCAAAATTCTTCCTCTCACCTCTCCATTCTTCAATTATTTCTCTGAATTTTCATGTTAGGCATTGATCCTAATGTAAAAATGATATAAAATCATACTTCGATAAAATTTTATAGTGAATAGTAAAATTTCATGAAAACTAGCCATTAGGCCATTCTAAGTTTGCAATATTTAGCAACTAATGGGCTAAATAGATGTATTAACTCCTTCTACCTCAAAATCATATGCTACATGACAGGAGAATACATTCATGTTTACAGATTGGCCTCGAAAAGTCCCGAATGAAAGTTTGGGCCTCCCTAGGCCAATATAGAATGAACTAAGGTGGGGCCCATACATATTTGAGGTCCCTGAGGCAGGGGGGACCCAACTCATGTGGTCCCACCGGCCGGAGTGGTGACCGACCGGCGATGCCATCGCCGATGAGTGGGCCCCACTTGCGCTGAAATTCAGGCACGGGTGGTTTTAGGGGTAGGGCATCCCTTTCATGTGTGGTCCGTCCGTCGAAACCCCTTAGAATGGGTACCTCCTTCACAAAAACGCCCCTCCCAAGCTCCATTTTTGATTTTCTTGCTGCCCTATCTCAAATTGATGCTTCAAACCCCTCCCAAATCCATTTCTTGTTGAAACTGAACCCATTCCATCTCTCCATTATTGTTTGCAACTCCTCCTCTTGCAAAACTCGTCCGTTGGAGCTCCTACAACCTCCATTGGTGGCTGAAATCGGGTGGAGCTCCATTCCCCTTTATTCTTCTCTTTTCTTTTTAAAAATCCAGCCCAAGGGAGCTTGAAGTATCCCTCTACAACGCCTAGATTTCCTTTTATCCGTTTGGGCAGCCATTTCTCCCCATTTTCCTCACTTTTCATGGCTATTATTGAAGCCATTTTGGGTTTTTTCTCTTTCTCCACCATCCTCTCTTTGATGGGAATGAGAAAGACCACAGCGGATGAGGCTGGGCCTAGTCACCCTGCACAATCCAGAAGACCGAGGGGTGGCGCCGCTAGCTCAAGCTCCACCGCAAGTTCAAGCACAGCCCGAGAGTTCCATACAAAGCGGGATTTGGATCCCCATGCTCAAATTGGGCGAGTGATATTAGCAGAGATGCCTCACGGAGAATATACTGACCATAAGGTGTTGTTTGAGGTGGACGTGGAAGGGCGACTCTTCGGCGAATTCCTATTGTTCGAGCACATTGAAGCTGCACATTGGGGTCCTCTCTTTGAAGCCCATTCTCATGTTAATGTGAGCACCGTTCGTGCCTTCTACGCTCGTATCCAGAATCCTACATTGGAGCCATTACAGTTCAAGATTTCCTTTGGTAGAGACCGGATGGCTACGGTCGATGTTCGGTTGATAGTTCTGAACCTGCCCCTTGGTGATGTTCATCCCAGTGTAAAGAATTTAAGGAGTAGGCGTGAGCGAAATCGTCGTACCAGGTTCTTATGCGGTAGTCTGGTTCCATGACAGTCTAACAATAGCCTCAAGGCGTCTCATATGTCTGATGATTTATGCCTGCTGCACCACATTTGCACGTTCAACGTGTATCCCAGGTCGACAAATCGCATTGAATGTACGCGCCTTATGGTTGATTTCTTGTATTAGGTAGCCCAGGACGAAAATGTGTGTATGGCCACTTTCGTGTTGCGACAGATTATCCTCATAGCGAAATCAAGAAGAATGTCCGAGTCGCTTCCTTTTGGCCAGCTTATATGCAAGATCGTGCTTGAATTTGCTTACAGACTTGGGCCGGAGTTGCCAGTTCCGATTCACTGCATTGATGAGTCTACCATGGTCAAGATGAAGATCGGGTCTCAGTACCGTGAGACTCAGCTTGATGAGGATAGCGAGGGCGATTTTGATGACGAAGAGTATCCAAGTGAAGAAGAACCTGGAACGGAAGTAGCGGAAGAAGTCCTGGAAGAGGTAGAAGAGGAGGCTCACGATACTGATGAGAGCCCTCCTGCTTAGGCTACTAGTGACGATCGCATTGCCCGAATTGAGGAGAGCCAGGTCGCCTTACGAAGGGAAGTTCAGGAACTTCGGGCTGAGGTCGAGGATACCAAGGCCGTTATGAAGAGGAAATTCAGCAAGGTGACTCGCACCTTGAAGGCGATCCTGTGCTGCTTGCAGGATAAGGGTGCTCCTCCTCCGTCACCCGACTCAGACTAGCGATGAGATTTTAGATGTTGTTAGTAGCAGTTAGTCGTTTCCTGCTTTATGTTTTGTAATCCTGTTAAGGCTAGTAGTTTACTTATGTTGCTGTTGTAGCTTTAACTGTCTTAGTTCCCATGTACTTCCTATCATGATGCCTGTAAGGAGATATCCCTTGTATTGTAATAATTTTGATTAAATGAAATGTATGGAATGCCTTTGACTCTTTATGTGAATGATTGCGGTGTGTTTGTGCTATTGAGACTGATAAGGCTGCGCCCTATTTTGAATATAGGGAATGCCGCCGAAGGCTACACGGAGCACAACTCGGCTTACATTGGGTGAGCCTATGGATCAGGTTCCTTTTCAGTCTGATGCTCATGCGGACCTTGCTGTGGGCCCGATTCTTAAGACAGCACGTGCGTCTCAGCCTCCTACTGGTCCTGCAGTTGGACCACCGCCTTTCACACCGCCCGTCAGAGAGCAGTACCGTGCGTCTTCTTTGAAGCAGTACATGCCACAGCCTGCTCCACCTCTGGATAGATTTGAGCAGATGATGGCCATGATGCAGCAGTATCAGCAGCTCCTAACTACTATAGTGGGGGCTCTAGCCCGGGATGGGAGTGTACCTCCACCTGTACCACCTGCGCATCCAACTGAAGATGCTCAGGATGAGGGCATGGCTCATCCTACACCACCTGCTTACCCTGCGGGGAATGCCGCAGACACACAGAGCTTATTAAAGCGATTTCAACTCCTACGGCCTCCCACTTTTACGGGTTCTCATAGACCCGAGGAGGCCGAGTATTGGCTCGACCGCGTGTCGAAGATACTACGGATGCTGCATTGCTAAGAGACTGAGCAGGTTGAGTTGGCTATGTTCTTATTTGAGCGGGAGGCCAGCTTATGGTGAGACAGTGTGTTGCGGACCGTTGCCGCTGATTACATCTGGACTCGGGCAGCGGTCGAGTTTCGCTTCCACGAGAAATATTATCCCTAGACATATAGGCATGAGAGGGAGAACGAGTTTCTGCGCCTTAGATAGGGAGACATGACGATGATTGAGTATGAGCATCGGTTCACTGAGTTAGGCAAATACGTCCCGACTATACTGGCAGATGAGCAGATGCACATACGGCGCTTTTCAGAGGGTTTGCGACTGGATATTCGGTCAAAGATCTGTTGCGTGAGCATTCCCTCTTACGCAGAGCTGATTCACATGTCCATGCGGGCAGAGCAGGATGTGGATCGACTTACGCGATCTCGTGGCCCTATTGCTCCTAGGCCACGACTAGAGTTGCAGGACAAGCCCTTTACGGGCAAGAGACCTTGCGTCGACCCTCCTCCTAGGGCTACAGTGCCAGTACCCCCGATGCGGTGCCCCGATTTATCATGTACCTATTGTGGGAGATCGGGCCATGCAGCACAGAGTTGTTTCGCTCGGATGCGGGACAGTGGGTTCTCGCTGCAGCAGAAGATCGACCGTACATGCTCACAGGCTATATCAGCACCGCCTTTACGATTAGCTCCTGCGCACCTTTCCTTCAGACCTCCGGTATCTCAGTTCAGGCCGCCTCTACGGCCTGTGACACAGCGGCCGAACCGGCCACAACAGGCGTGGGTGCATGCCTTGACAGCTGAGGCAGCCGAGACAGAGACTTCTCAGCATACGGCCTTTGAGGTCACTGCCCACATCGGAGGTATTCCTATTCTCGTCATGGTGGATATTGGATCCACACTTTCTTTGATATCGCATTCCATTGTCAGGCATCTTGGACTGCCGACCATTCGCATGGATGGAGTACGAGTTCTTTCAGCTCATGGAGATTTTTCTGATGCCACCCTGATGTGTGAGGGTTGCTTGGTGGATCTAGGAGGCAGGACGATTGCTCTTGATCTTGTCGTCGACCCCTCTCTCATTTATCTCGACATCATTCTTGGCATGGACTGGTTGACTGCTGGGAGAGCCGAGATTGACTGCGAGACTCGTATGGTGATGGTGTACGAACCAGAGGGCATGCCTTTTACATTTTCAGTTCGGGTAAATCTTCCCTTCCGCATACTTAGCTACGCTTCTTTCCTTCGGAACGCTAATGCCCCGATGCTTGAGCATATGCCAGTCGTTTGTGAGTTTGGGGATCTGTTCAGGAAGATCCCTGGTTTGCCGCCTCAACGAGAGATTGATTTCACTATCGATCTGGTGCCTGGTTCCACACCCGTCTCACTGCCGACCTTATCAGTGGACCAAAACCTCAGGATGCTGGATCTAACTAATTCAAAGGGTGGCCCACTTGATTTAATAGCTCATTATATGGAAAGCAGCCTGACAATAGAAAATCCATCATGACTGCATGAGTACCTTGTGAGACCTCATAACCATGTTGTCTGAGAAGCCTAAATCGAAGAGCTGAGCCATGAACATCGTCTGCCATACCCATGTCATTGTTATCAGTGGATATGGTGCTCAGTACTTCTTCGATCTCCATGTTAAAGAGATGCCCCAACCCCAGACGTTGGATGTTGTCGATCAGGTTGAGTTGATCCAAGGGCTCAGATGCTTCTAGAATCAAATGCCTGGCAGCATCCTGTTATTTCTTGATTCGTGTAGTGTATATGTCACCCTGCATATAGACCCAAATGTTATTGAGCTGAAAGAAAAGGACTGAACAACCATTCGGAAAGGAGCCAACAAAAGATCAAGACCTTGACTATCGCATAATTAACAATGTAGAACCTATATGAGAGAAACAAGCAGCAGTTGAAGAAACATACAATACCAGGCTCCTTGTGGCCCAACAGTCCTAACCAACTGTAGGCCAGCCCTGGAAAATTCCTATCCCCTGCTGCTACAAAAGGCCGGGGATGCTGTAGCCTACCAAATAATCAGATACAACTTCAAAAAACTGATAGCAAGGCTACTGAATTATAACATATGATGCTCGATGAGAAATAAGGAGGAATAGACTGAGTTGGTCTAGAATTAGTGGGCTTAGATGAAGTATCCCATGATTGTGCATTTTCACAAAGTATATCAAAATAATCATGCAAAACTGCTGTATCATATCATATGATGCTCGGCAAGAAATAGAGAAGAATAGACTGAGATGGTCTCTGCTTAGTGGGCTTAGATTAGTAAGCATATCAAAATAATCCCACACATCATTGGTCCTTGTTCATGACCTCTTCATTGCACGAAGGCAAACTCATTCATTTATCACTTCACTCATGGGTCCCACCATGACAGCTATTCTAAATTATGGTCCATCTTTTAAACAAAAGATAGGATAGAAGGTAGATATTTCAAGAGTAACTCAAAGAAACCAAAATATTGAATAATCCACACCCTTAGATTGGATATGGAATGTTATTAATCCCTTTTTAACCATCAATTATCCTCATAAACATGTGATCCATACCCGAATGTAAGTTCCATCAGCCATTCCATAAAATTTCTCTTTAAAAAAAAAAAAATGTGATGCACATGAGGCGCACTTAAAATTTTAGCTTGCATGATTTTTTGGGCAAGAGCCAGATTTCAGTTGATCCCACCTGATGGGTGGTTCTAATTCAATCTTTCAAGTATCATTAGCAGAACACTTACCATGTAATCACTCCTTAATGATTGAACGAATTCGTTACTCCAGATGGTTGGTTGGTAATTGGCAGATCGCCTCTGAGTGGGCCACTCCAAAGTTTGAATGGCTGCAAGACATCTCGACTGCCTGGCCACATTCCCATGGCTCAAATCTTTCAATGGCAACCGTACAAGGGAAGAAGTGCGAAATGGGAAAAGGATACTTAGAGCCATTTGAACTTTGCTATGATGGTTGGGCTTAACCTTATCTTGTACCCTATTTATAACTAAGAGGAATTGCCTGATATTCTCATGAGAAGCAATGAACTGATATAATTGCAAGTGGCTATTAATTAATGTTTAATTAATCTTACTAAATGAGATGGATATAAGAAAAACGGGTCACCAGCTCAAGTAGGCCCCACATTAGTGCTCACGTGAAATCCACCTCCAGGATTATGTTTGTCACCCCATGTTAGGTCTGGGGTAGAAAAATTAGCCTTATTCATGATTCAGGTTAATCACATGATTAGAAACAGTATACCAGGGAGCACTCACCCTCGGAAATTGTTTCCCTTGGTGTGGCCCACCTTAACGACTTTTAAGCCTGATTTTTAAAACATAGGTTTAATCTTTAATTTTGCATCTAATGGTTGGAGTGGATTGCATATACTCATCATGGTAGTCCTCATCAAAATCAAGAGTGGAAGTTTCTCTCACAATTGCTTTCCTATATATCCAACAGCCGCCTGACTATGGTTAAATTTTATTTTTTTTTATTTTTTTTGTGTTTTTGTATCCAGCAGCCGCCTGACCATACGTGTTAAGGTGAATTTTCTTTTTTATATCCAACAGCCGCCTGACTATACGTGTTAAGGTAAAATTTCTTTTTGACCATCCGTGTTAGGGTAAAATTTGTTTTTGACCATACGTGTTAAGGTAAAATTTCTTTTTTATATCCAACAGCCGTCTGACTATATGTGTTAAGGTAAAATTTCTTTTTTATATCCAACAGCCACCTGGTTATATGTGTTAAGGTAAAAATTCTTTTTATTATTATTATTATTATTTTATATATCCAACAGGCTAACTATACGTGTTAAGGTTCAACCTACAGGCAACAACCACACATAGAGTGGTCCATATATATATATATATATATATATATATATATATATATATATATATATATATAAAAATTTACCAATAAATACATGGAAGTTATTTTATATGGTGTGGGCCACTCGAATGTATCATTAATACTTAAAAAGTTAAAATATAGCTTGTGGAGTTGAGTTTTTTTCTTTTTCTTTTTCTTTTTCTTTTTGTGATTATAACACCCTTTGTTGGGAATAGGTGGGAGATGGACACCTACCATTGATTTCTTACGCGGTGCATCATGACATGTATAATGCAATTTAAGGCCCGGATCCAAAATAAAAATAAAAATACAGTTACTTGTGACTCAGGTTCACTACACCAAGTGAAATAATTGTGAGAGAAATGTTTAACCCTGCTTTTTTTAAGGGCCCACCATAATGATCATGCATAATATACTCCAACCATTACATGCCGCACTAAAATTTAGGCCCGACACCTAAACATTAGACCATTCTTGATTCAATGGGCTATATCAAAGGAAATTGTTTCGAAGGTGAATGTTTTTTAATCTTGTGGTCCGCCTCAAACACCAATATGGGACTGATTTTTTAGCCATGGCCTAACATTTAGTGACTCACTTAATGGTTTGGGTGGAATTCACATAAACTCTAATGTGAGAAGCCAACAGACTCGTTTTCCTCCTCTTCATCATATTTATTTATATTGATTCACTAATAATTAGAGAATTTTACAAAATACTATGTCATTAAATGAAGTTTTTATGAAAAGGGTACCATTATCTCATAAAATGAAGTTAATGTCAAATGGTTATTTTCTCTTAGTTTTTCCTTATGCCCATAAATTTAAAGAATGACTATTCCTCAAATAACAAAAATACCCACCAATTAACGAAGTTTCTTGATAAAAATCAAATAGGTATCTGGATGTAAATATTATTAATGATGTAAAAGGAAGAAAATCTTTGCACCCTTGCATGATAGAAATAGGAACGTGGCTGGTAGTCGGTGCTATATGGGATCTACCATGATGAATCCATGCCATCCATCTCCTTTTCCATATTATTGTAGGATATGATCCTGAAATCACTACAAGAAATTCCACCTTTACCGACGAAAATTTTCATCGCTAAAAGTCAAATTTTCGTAGCTAAAAAGTTTTAGCGATGATAATTTTCATCGCTAAATTCATCGCTAAAAGACCAATGCAAAAGGTTTTTATCAACGAAAAAATTTAATCGTCGCTAAAGGCAAGCTTTTTACCAATGAATTATTTCGTCGCTAAAAAACATTTACAAAACTTTTAGCGACGAATATTTTTGTCGCTAAAAAATAAATGTTAAACTTTTAGCGATGATAGATTTCGTTGCTAAAAATAATTACAAAACTTTGAGCGACGAACATTTTCATGGCTAAAGAATAAATTTTAAACTTTTAGCGACAATAGTTTTCATTGTTAAAAATAATTACAAAACTTTTAGCGATGAATATTTTCGTCGCAAAAAAATAAATATTAAAATTTTAGCAATGATAGTTTTTGTCGCTAAAAATAATTACAAAACTTTTAGCGACGAATAGTTTCGTCACTAAAAAGTAAATGTTAAATTACAAAACTTTAAGCGACGAACATTTTCGTCGCTAAAAAATAAATGTTAAACTTTTAGCAACGATAGTTTTTATTGCTAAAAATAATTCCAAAACTTTTAAAAATATATGTAAAAACTTTTACCAACGAAAATTTTCGTAGGTAAAAATATTTACAAAACTTTTACCTACAAAAATTTTCGTAGGTAAAAGTCTCTTTTTTAAACAACAATCCAGTACAAGATTCCTGATATACACTTGTTACAATATATTTCATCATATTCATCCTGATATACACCTGTTATATAATATATTTCATCATATTCACATTCACATCCATCTAAACCCAAACTAGTAAATCCATCGAAACATAAATTACATTCATCCAAACACAAACAATCTTATCCACATCACATTCATTCACGCATAAATACATATAAGCTTAACATCATAAACAAAAATACCATAAACCTAAATCTTAACCTAAACCTAAAACCTATAACCTAAAACCTAAACTTAAAACCTAAACTTTAAGCTAAACCTAACCTATAACCTACAAGTTTAAGTTTAGCAATTCGGGTTCAGGTTCAGGATCAGGTTTAAGTTTGGGTTTTTAAGTTTAGGTTTAAGTTTAGGTTAGGGAGTTGAGATTAGGATTAGGTGTAGGTTTAGGTTTAAGGATTTGAGACTATGTTAAGGTTTAGGTTTAAGAAATCGGGTTCGAGCTATAGGTTTAGGTTTAGGTTAGGTTATAGGTTAAGGTTTAGGAAATTGAGTTTAGGTTATAGGTTTAGGTTATAAGTTAAGGTTATAAGTTAAGGTTTAGGTTATAGCTTAAGTTTTAGGTTTAGGTTAAGGTTATATAAGTTTAAGTTATAGGTTTTGAGATTTGAGAATAGGTTTAGGTTTAGGAAATCGGGTTTGGGTTCGGGATTGGATTTAGGTTTGGGTTTTCAAGTTTAGGTTTAGGTTTAGGTTAGGGAGTTGAGATTAAGATTAGGTGTAGGTTTAGGTTTAGGGATTTGAGAATACATTAAGGTTTAGGTTTAGGAAATCGGGTTCGGGTTATAGGTTTAGGTTTAGGTTAGGTTATAGGTTAATGTTTAGGAAATTGAGTTTAGGTTATAGGTTTAGGTTATAAGTTAAGGTTATAGGTTAATTTTTAGGTTTAGGTTAAGGTTATAGGTTTAGGTTTAGGTTATAGGCTTTGGGATTTGATAATAGGTTTAGGTTAAGGTTATAAGTTTAGGTTTAGGAAATCGAGTTTGGGTTCGAGTTGGGTTTAGGTTTGGGTTTTTAACTTTATGTTTAGGTTTAGGTTAGAGAGTTGAGATTAGGATTAGATGTAGGTTTAGGTTTAGGATTTGAGAATACTTTAAGGTTTATGTTTAAGAAATCGGGTTCGAGTTCGAGATCAGGTTTACATTTGGGTTTTAGGTTTAAATTTAGGCTATAGGTTTAGGTTATAGGTTATAAGTGTAGGTTTAGGTTATAAGTTATAGGTTTAGGTTTAGGTTAAGGTTTAGGTTTAGGTTATAGGTTTTGGGATTTGAGAATAGGTCTAGGTTGTAAGTATAGGTTTAGGTTTAGGTTTTATGTTTAGGTTAAGGTTATAGGTTTAGGTTTAGGTTAGAAGTGTAGGTTATAGGTTTAGGTTTAGGTTAGAAGTGTAGGTTATAGGTTTAGGTTTAGGTTAGGTTATAGGTTACGGTTTAGGGAATTGAGTTTAGGTTATAGGTTAAGGTTTAGGTTTAGGTTTAGGTTATAGGTTTCGGGATTTGAGAATAGGTTTAGGTTTATGAAATCGGGTTCAGGTTCGGGATTGGGTTTAGGTTTGGGTTTTTGAAGTTTAGGTTTAAGTTTAGGGATTTGATAATACGTTAAGGTTTATGTTTAGAAAAATGGGTTTGGGTTATAGGTTTACGTTTAGGTTAGGTTATAGGTTATGGTTTAGGAAATTGAGTTTAGGTTATAGGTTTTGGTTATAAGTTAAGGTTATAGGTTAAGGTTTATGTTTAGGTTAAGGTTATATAGGTTTAGGTTTAGGTTATAAGTTTTGAGATTTGAGAATAGGTTTAGGTTAAGGTTATAAATTTAGGTTTAAGAAATCGGGTTCGAGTTCGGGTTCGGGATCGGGTTTAGGTTTGGGTTTTCAAGTTTAGGTTTAGGTTTAGATTAGGGAGTTGAGATTAGGATTAGGTATAGGTTTAGGTTTAGGGATTTGAGAATATGTTAAGGTTTAGGTTTAGGAAATCAGGTTCGGGTTATAGGTCTAGGTTTAGGTTAGGTTATAGGCTAAGCTTTAGGAAATTAAGTGTAGGTTATAGGTTTATGTTATAAGTTAAGGTTATAGGTTAAGGTTTAGGTTAAAGGTTAAGGTTTAGGTTAAAGGTTAAGTTTTAGGTTTAGGTTAAGGTTGTACGTTTAGGTTTAAGTTAGAGGTTTTGGGATTTAAGAATAGGTTTAGGTTATGGTTATAAGTTTAGGTTAAGGAAATCGAGTTCGGGCTCAGGATCGGATTTAGGTTTGGGTTTTCAAGTTTATGTTTAGGTTTAAGTTAGGGAGTTGAGATTAGGATTAGATGTAGGTTTAGGTTTAGGGATTTGAGAATACGTTAAGGTTTAGGTTTAAGAAATCGGGTTCGGGTTCGACATCAGATTTTTATTTTCATTTTAGGTTTAGATTTAGGCTATAAGTTTAGGTTATAGGTTATAAGTGGAGGTTTAGGTTTAGGTTATAGGTTATAGGTTTAGGTTATATGTTTAGGTTTAGGTTATAGGTTTTGGGATTTAAGAATAGGTCTAGGTTATAAGTATAGGTTTAAGTTATAAGTATAGGTGTAAGTTAATTTAAGTTTTATGTTTAGATTAAGGTTATAGGTTATTATGCCCCAAACTCGGAAATCAGGCCCACAAAATTTTCGATCGCCAAATCGGTGCTGACATCTTCCGTAGTACCCCATTCTCGGTTCCCAGCGCCCATTCGCCAGGTTTCGATCCTGGAATACTTTGAGGAGGATTTTCAATATCAGTTTGATTCGTAATAAGCATAACCAAAGACATAACCCACAAACAACGACCAAAAACTCCATTACATTTTCACTATGATAAAAAAACTTTACAAGTACAATGAGCATAAAGGGAAATATAATGATGATAGAGAAAAGCTCCAAGCTAATCTGATATGCGTTCTTGCCTCAGGGCTGCTGTGATCCAATGTCACCTGCATGTAACGGTTGTGCATAAGCTTATAGAAAGGTTAGAGGGTGGTGAAAGTATATACGCAAGGTGGTAATATAGTTATGTAGTATCAGAGTAATGCGGAACATGTTGATGAATCCATGAATACCATTAGCCATACCAAGGCTATGCGACGCAAGACATGAATGATGACGGCTATACCAAGGTTATGCGATGCAAGATGCAAGTCAAGCATGTAAATCCCCGTCTAAATCCACATATCAATACAGCTCAAATCTGAGATATCACTAGGGTCTTGTATGCTTTAAACCAGATCACTACCTCATCGCACGTAATAAGGTAAGTGGAAGAGACCTCACTATCCGTCTGCTAATATCGGGCTCGATTCGTTAATAGCGGATCCATTCCTCGAGCTGGTCAAAATCAGCTTAGCTTTGCCCCCTATTCTCGGGTGGGTTAGGCCTCACACCATTTCAACCGACCGCAACACAGTAGAAAATACAGCCTCCTGATAATCGGCACTCGGCGCTCCTGTACCCACTCGGTTTAGACGTTGGAGCAATCTCTTAATACCATAAGGGTTTAGTGACTTTCATCCAGGGATATCCATAACACCATATATAGAACAAGATTTTCAGTATCCAATCTTGCCAACCATGATACGTCTGTGGAGGTTAAGGCCCTGATGTCGCTAGGGCGTACAGTAACCATATCACACAATGCGAATGCATGAATCCACTATTCAGCCATGCAGCAATCCTGCATGTATCGTGCGCTCATGTAGGGCAACACCGCCTATTCGGGAGCCTCTAATCAATCTACCCGAAGGCATATGCCATGATCAGTCACTTCTCATATCAAGCATACATATGATGCGTATGATCATGAATCATAGAACTATACTAAACATGTTATAGGGTGATGGATGTTGTTCATAACGAAGATAGGCCTAGATGGCCTACAAGTATGGACCTAACAATGGGCCCTAGGGAGAATTATAATGCGGACATTTAACCAACATTATTCTCACAATGTGGATGTCAAACCAACATTGCTTACAAGGCACGACCATCGCAAACATCATTACACAAACCACGGTAGGCTCACACATCGGAATGGACTTTGTGTACATCCAATTGGACCTCGACCCATGAGCCTTGATACAACAAATGGGCCACATAACATGGGCCTTATATTCATCTAGTGGGCCACATCAATGGGCCACACCAATGGGCCTTATGTACATTGCAATGGGCCATAACCCATGGGCTTGAAAACACATCAAAGTGGGCCTAATCACATAGGCCTCATGCACATCAAGGTGGGCCTCAACAACGGCCATAAATATGACAAGTGAGCCACATCACATGGGCCATATGTGTATACTAAAGTGAGACCCACTTGAACTATAGATCTGTCCTATTTTTTAGCCTCAAGCCCTAAAACAAGCTTTTAAAATGGTTGGACAGATTGGATGCAACACATGCATCATGGTGGGGGCCCATATGAAGGCCCACTATCATGTATATTATATATAATATAATATATAAACTATATATATTATATATATACAAAATTACATATAATATAATATTATATACACACACACATACACAGTCCCACACATGGGGTAAGTCCCACCATCCAGTGTGGGCGGTGCAGATAGAACACATAAATCATGGTGGGTCCCACCATCCAGGGGTGGACGGTGCAGATATTACACATCACGGTGGGGCTTGATTGGTGTAGCACCCGAGTCAGGGGGGCAGGCGTGGATAAAACACATACCGCATGGTGGGTTCCACCGTCCACAACCGTGGATGGTGGGATATAAACACGTACATCACTGTGGGTCCTACGTGGGACCCATCATAGCATTTATTTGCAATCTAACCCATTGGTAAAGTCCCACGACCCTGGATGAAAGAGAAAAATAAATTTCATCTTGATCAAAAACTTCTATGAACCCAAAATGGGTTTCAAGGGCAGTCACTCAATCCCATTGTTTCCTATGATGTGGGCCATCTGAAACTCGGATTGGCCTGATATTTGGAGGAGGGCCACTTCAGGGAGGGTCCACAAATTAAACGGTTTGGATGATAAATAAAGATCATGGTGGGGCCCACGGCTGGGACCGTGGGTCCCTTCCGTCCACCCGCCTGAGTGCCGCAGGCGCTACCTTCACGTCTCTGACAGCAGCAACGTCTGCTGCATGTGCCCCTTTTTTTGAATCATGCAATATCACAGTTTTTCATGTGTGGGGCCCACATCGGAAGAATTCGCCTTATCCACTACTTTCTACAGTCCATAATAATTCTATCAAGCCCAATATTGGGCATCGTTTGGCGTGTAGAAAAACTAAGATGAATTTAAATGGTGAAAATCACTGTTTTTAATGTTATGGCCCACCAGATACTCGAATCAACCTTATTTTTTGGCTCAATGCTTAAAATAAAGTGGGAAAAGGAATGGATGGCGTGGATTAAGTCCATACATCAAGGTGGGGCCTGCATGAGTGGCCCACCCAATAAGCTTTGAAACAAGCTCATATTTGTGTTTTCCATTCAATCATCCAGCGTCCAGGGACGCTCGACGGTTGTGCATTTCAAGTGGGCTACACACATGGGCCACCAAATGATGGGTGGTGTGGATACATCGCTTATAACGTGGGCCCCACCTATAGATTACTTAGATCAAATACATGCCTTATGGTGAGGTCCATTCGGGTGGGCCACACAGCCAAATCATCACACGAAAACATGAAAAAGATGGGGGAGAGAGAGAGAGATCGAGGGACACACGTGCATGGAGGGCTCCGCCACTATGAGCCCTCCCTTCCATACATCCAATCATACATTAAGCGGGTCCCATTGCATGTGGGCCCACCAAATCAAAGATCAACTGTGGAAATTCCTTCTCCACTAAAATGGAAGGTCTAGATGACCCTTATTAACTAAAAAGTAAACATCATGATGAGGTCCATGGAGATTGGCCCCATCATGGAATGATCATGATGATCAAAGTGGGGCATCAACCACATCTTAGGGTCCCAAGTGAGATCCAAACCATGGATCGGTTAGCCTCACTTGACCCATCATAAACACATGAAAATCTAGCCTATAACGCACCCACCGTTCGATCTTCTTGCACTCTTGGCTTTCTTTGCTCTTTAGCTTCGATTCCAACGGGGGAGATGAATTTTGGATGGTTGAGATGGGAGATGAGAGGGTAGGAAAGGTGGACCACACTTGTTGCTTGGGATAAATTGGAGAGGCTTGGAAGTGTAGAGCTCTCTTGCTTAGGAAAAGTAATTTGAAAATGAAAGAGAGAGAGGATTGTAAAGAGAGAAAGAGAGTGATGGTTGATGGAGTGATGGATGTGGTGAGTGAAGACTCTAAGAGACTTTTTGACTTTTGCGGCAAATGGTGTAAGAAAAGCATGGGCTTGTGTAAGAACTTTTTGACTTTGGGGTTACTTCGGAATGGGTGAAAGGTGATGTGTACTTGACATGATGGGATTGATTGATTGATTGATGTGATAAGTCGTAGAGATTCTCTTGGGTTTTACAATGCACGGTGTTTTCCTTGAATTAAACACGAGCCCACATCTCCTGGCCAGGGTATCGCCTTGGCGTACGAGTCGCGGCATCGGAACTGCGGTAATGGCGCGGTCGCTATGGTACAAGTCTTGCGCTGAGTCGACTCGGGTTGACAGTGTGTGAATCAGGTTCACACGCAAATACCGGTTAAGGGTCGAAGGTTGCTAGAATTCGACCGGGAAGACCACAAAAGTCTATAGAACGGCACGGTCTAGGATACGGGGTTTACATAGGTTTGAGTTTAGCTTATAAGTGTAGGTTATAGGTTTAGGTTTAGGTTAGGTTATAGGTTACTGTTTAGGGAATTGAGTTTAGGTTATAGGTTAAGGTTTAGGTTATAGGTTTTGGGATTTGAGAATAGGTTTCGGTTAAGGTTATAAGTTTAGGTTTAGGAAATCGGGTTCGGGTTTGGGATCAAGTTTAGATTTGGATTTTCAAGTTTAGGTTTAGGTTTAGGTTAGGGTGTTGAGATTAGGATTAGGTGTAAGTTTAGGTTTAGGTTTAGGGATTTGAGAATACGTTAAGGTTTAGGTTTAGGAAATCGGGTTCAAGTTCGAGATCGGGTTTACATTTGGGCTTTAGGTTTAGGTTTAGGCTATAGGTTTAGGTTATAGGTTATAAGTGTAGGTTTAGGTTTAGGTCTTAGGTTATAAGTGTTAGGTTATAGGTTTAAGTTTAGGTTAAGTTTTAGGTTTAAGTTATAGGTTTTGGAATTTGAGAATAGGTTTAGCTTATAAGTATAGGTTTAAGTTATAAGAATAGGTTTAGGTTATAAGTATAAGTTTAGGTTTATGTTAAGGTTACATGTTTAGGTTATAGGTTTAGGTTTAGGTTATAAGTGTAGGTTATAGGTTTAGGTTTAGGTTAGGTTATCGGTTAAGGTTTAGGGAATTGAGTTTAGGTTATAGGTTAAGGTTTAGGTTTAGGTTATAGGTTTTGGAATTTGAGAATAGGTTTAGGTTAAGGTTATAAGTTTAGGTTTAAGAAATCGGGTTCGGTTCGGGATTGGGTTTAGGTTTAGGTTTTCAAGTTTATGTTTAGGTTTAGGTTAGAGAGTTGAGATTAGAATTAGATGTAGGTTTAGGTTTAGGGATTTGAGAATACGTTAAGGTTTAGGTTTAGGAAATCCGGTTCGGATTCGAAATTGGGTTTACATTTGGGTTTTAGGTTTAGGTTTAGGGTATAAGTTATAAGTGTAGATTTAGGTTTAGATTTTAGGTTTAGGTTATAGTTTATAGGTTTAGGTTAAGGTTTAGGTTTAGGTTATAGGTTTTGGGATTTGAGAATAGGTTTAGGTTATAAGTATAGGTTTAGGTTTAGGTTTTATGTTTATGTTAAGGTTATAGGTTTAGGTTTATGGTATAAGAGTAGGTTATAGGTTAGGTTTTAGGTTAAGGTTTAGGGAATTGAGTTTAGGTTATAGGTTTATGTTAAAAGTTAAGGTTATAGGTTAAGGTTTAGGTTTAGGTTAAGGTTTAGGTTATAGGTTTTGGGATTTGAGAATAGGCTTAAGTTAAGGTTATAAGTTTAGGTTTAGGAAATCGGGTTTGGGTTTGGGATCAGGCTTAGGTTTGGGTTTTCAAGTTTAGGTTTAGGTTAGGGAGTTGAGATTAAGATTAGGTGTAGGTTTAGGTTTAGGGATTTGAGAATGCGTTAAGGTTTAGGTTTAGGAAATCAGGTTCAGGTTCGAGATCAGGTTTACGTTTGGGTTTTAGGTTTAGGTTTAGGCTATAGGTTTAAGTTATAGGTTATAAGTGTAGGTTTATGTTTAGGTTTTAGGTTTAGGTTATAGGTTATAGCATTAGGTTATAGGTTTAAGTTTAGGTGAAGCTTTAGGTTTAGGTTATAAGTTTTGGGATTTGAGAATAGGTTTAGGTTATAAGTTTAGGTTTAGGTTAGGGTGTTGGTTAAGATTTAAGGAATTGAGTTTAGGTTATAGGTTTAAGTTATATGTTATAAGTTTTTGGTTAAGGTTTAGGTTACAATTATAGGTTTTCGGATTTGAGAATAGGTTTAGGTTATGGGTATAGGCTTAGGTTAGGTTATAGGTTATAGGTTCAGGTTATAGGTTATAGGTTTAGGTTAAGGTTTAGGTTTCGGTTATAGGTTTTGGGATTTGAGAATAGGTTTAGGTTATAAGTATAGGTTTAGGTTAGAGTGTAGGTTAAGGTTTAGGGAATTGAGTTTAGGTTATAGGTTTCGGTTATAGGTTATAGGTTTTTTGTTAAGGTTTAGGTTATAGTTATAGGTTTTGGGATTTGAGAATAGGTTTAGGTTATAAGTGTAGGTTTAGGTTAGGTTATAGGTTAAGATTTAGGGAATTGAGTTTAGGTTATAGGTTCAAGTTATAGGTTATTGGCTTAGGTTAAGGTTTAGGTTCGGGTTATAGGTTTTGGGATTTGAAAATAGGTTTAGATTATAAGTATAGGTTTTGGTTAGGTTGTAGGTTAGATTTTAGGGAATTGCGTTTAGGTTATAGGTTTAGGTTAAGGTTTAGGTTGTAGTTATAGATTTTGGGATTTGAGAATAAGTTTAAGTTATAGGTTATGGGTGTGGTCCCCGCAAATACAGATATAAACACGGTCTATCCAAATGGTCAGGCCACTCCAATACTATCCATAGAAAATGGACAGCTTCATCATGGTCATAACAGCGGTTCCCACTTTCCAGGGACCCCCACTCAACATCCGGATAGCTCCGATGCACATCCGGGTCTGCTCCATCAATTTTGATCAAATACAGATATAAACACGACTTGTCCAAATGGCCATGCCACTCTAATGTTGTCCATAGGAAATGGATTACTTCATCATGGTCATAACAGCGGTTTCCACCTTCAAGGGACCCCCGCTTAACATCCGGATAGCTCCGACGCACATTCGGGTCTACTCATTTAAATAAAATGGATTATCAAGATCATTTAAATAAAATTAGGTCCAATCAATAATCTGACCTGGAGGATTCTGTTAGCATTGTTGACGGCACCTCGAACCTTGTTTAAATCTAAGTTGCAATCTATGGCCACTGATGCTATTTGTCTTTCTGTGAAGTTGGCGACGATTTCTGCATCAAACCCAGCGAAAGCAACCCTAATGATAAAGAATATTTCTTTCCATGAATTCATTATCTCTCTCCCTTTTAATTTTTTAACTTTCCATTACAATAATAACTACCTGAAATCATGGTGTTTTCTCAAGATAGAAGTCCAATCCATCCCAACTTGTGCACCTGTTAGGACAAGCAATTCAAACAACATCTTGCAACACATTTAAATGCCTAATCAGTTTCACTCAAGTCTTATATATTGAATGCTTAATGTACAGTCTCTTGAATTGGTGCAAACCATACCTGAATTGAGTGTAATGAATCAAAGAACAAAGAAATTTGACATGTAACTACATACAAGAAAGATAAAGGATATGCATATCTGGAGTGCTGTTATTCTCACATTGCTATGAGAGAGTAGGGTTTCAGCATATATATTGATCAATCTATGGAATTTTATGATCATATGAAGCTGAGGCATGCATGCAAACCAAAAAAGGCACTCCATAATCTAAAACAAGCATCTAAAGCTTGGTTACAAAGGTTAGAGAATATTTTCTTCAAGTGATTTTATTTTCCCTTTTACTAATACATGCACATTTGTGAAGAAATATATAAATAAAACTTTGTGTTGTTGACATAGATAATTTGATCATCACAAGTGGTCTTGTAGGATATTTGAAAATTTTGAAAAATCACTCTTAAAATTTTAAGATAAAGGACTTTAAAGACCTTCAATACTTTTTAGGTAAGAGTGCCATCAATTTTGATCCTTTGAAAGAAGTTCATTGTTAGCTTAGTTGTAAAGTTTGGTTTATTGTGAAACGAAACCAATTGCAACCCCACTGGAAGGGCTCAAAAGCTATGGATGATAGATAGCTACTCATGGATGCAAGTGCTTTGAGCAATGGTTAATAGGATAGTACATTAATCATTAATCATCCAAATTTGGCATGTCCAATTGAAGTCATCAATGAGTTCATGTAAGACCTGAGGACACCACATATAAATACAATACATCAGATCTTCAAATATGTGATAACAACCATCAACAAAATCATACATTACAAGTAGCTATTGCTTTTTAACAAACAAAGCAGTTTCTCTCAAACGAGCATAATAGGATGCCTCACAACCAAAACATTAATAAATAAATTAATGAATGACAATGGTCATAGCACATACCACGGAGTTCCATCTCTACAAGTTCCAGTAGATGTGGATCATCAACAACATCAACCTTATTCAGAAAGCACACAAGTGACGACACCCCTACCTGAATCAATGCAAAAAAAAAAAAAAAAAAAGAAGACGAAGAAGAAGGTGGAGCACACATGCACACATCCCCTATATGCATGGTGCACATGTGCGCCCAACATAGCCAAATGTAAGAAAACTAGACAGCAGTTCACGAATATAAAAGCAGCCCCACCACCACAGGGCATCATGATCATTAATCCCCCCCCCCCCCCCCCCCCCCCCCCCCCCCACAAAAAAAAAAAAAAAAAAAAAAAAAGAACAAGAAGAAGAAGAACATCAAAACCTCCAAATTTGTCCAAAAAAAAATCAAGAAATCCAAAAAAGTTAAAGAAGTGATTTCTTTGGAAAGCCTTAATCCTTTTCCCATTACAAAGTTTAGGAAATCCCTAATTTCAATATTGTATCCTTTGATAAACTGTGGATTTACAGATCTAAAAATAAAAAACCTAAATATCTATTTGAGAGAAATGAGAGAGAGAGAGAGAGAGGTCAGATCATCGTCGCACGGCCTTCGGGCTAGGGTTGTCTAGGACCGGGACGACGAGAGAGAGAGAGAGAGAGAGAGAGAGAGAGAGAGAGAGAGAGAGAGAGAGGTCAGATCATCGTCGCACGGCCTTCGGGCTAGGGGTGTCTAAGACCGGGACGGCGAGAGAGAGAGAGAGAGAGAGAGAGAGAGAGAGAGAGAGAGAGAGAGAGGGCAGGGGTGAGAGAGCGAGAGGGAAGAGGGAGGGCAGCGAGTGAGAGAATGGGGGGAGATTGGGCGCGGCTCTATTTTGAGCGCGCGCCCAATTTTGGGCGGGACAATGGACGGTGCTCTGTGGGCCCTACCATGATGTAAGTGTTTCATCCATTTCGTTCATCTAGTTTTAAAGATCATTTTAGAGCTTTACGCCAAAAATTAGAGGGATATAAATCTTAGGTGGTCCACACCACATGAGAACAATAGTGATTGGATATCCACCATTAAAATGCTCCTAAGGCCCACTGTACTGTTTATTTGACATCCAATCTGTTGATTTGGTCATATAGGACCAGATGAAGGGAAAAAACAAAAATCAGCTTGATCTAAAACTTTTATGGCTACAAAAATGTTTTTAATCATCGATGCTCATTCAACACTGTTTCCTGTAATGTGGTCCACTTGAGATTTGGATATATCTCATTTTTAGTCTCATATTGTAAAATTATCTATAAAAATATATGGACGGCATGGATGAAACACATACATCATGGTGGGGCCCACAGAACACCGACCACCAGCCATTGGCTAATGTCAGGGGGAGTAGTCAATCCATTCCCAAGTGTACTAAGTAAATCTGTTCCAAAGCTCAAATGGACCACACTACCAGAAAGAGTGTGGATTAAACATCTACCATTAAAAATTTCATAGGGGGCCACAAAAGTTTTAGATCAATCTGATATTTGTGTTTTCATTTCATCCATGTCATTGTGATATTACGAACAGGTTGGATGACAAATAAGCATCACCGTGGGCCGTAGAAAGATTTCAATGGCGGAAACATTATTCCCATGGTTTCCTATGGTATGGTCCACTTGAGCTTTAGATATACCTCAATTTTGGGCTGAACCACTAAAATGATTTGAAAACATGGATGGACGGAGTGGATAAGACAAATACATTCATGGTGGGCCCAACTAAGTTTACGATATCATTTTCGAGAATTATCCAACAAAATAAATAATATCTCAAAATTATATGGACCACACCACAAATTCTAGCAGGGGATGATGATTTTCATAGTTAAAAATTTTGTAGGGCCCACCATAACATTTTTTTTCCCATTTAATCTGTTCATAAACTCGATCCAAACAAAAAAATGGCTCAACCCGGTTTTGGATTTTAGACCAGTTCTTCTATTGTAAGCCCGATGAAATCCAATGGGCCAACCCAATCCATTACCAATCCTGGAAATCCATACATGATGAAGGAGACATCATCCTCACAGACGGCTGAGGATGAAGCACACGAATAACACAACCTTCACCACAGGGTTTCTCTCCCTATGAAGGGGTGGAGAGTTTTAGGGATTAGGGTTTAGGGTGGGTGGAGAGTTTTCTACCAAGAGTCTTATTTATAGAAGGTTAGTTGAGAAATAATCTCATAGGCTAGAAGTGTATGGTAATCTATGCATGCACATAGTTTAATCTATACTCGCTGAAGTGCTGATCATTTATCAGGACCGTACATCAGTCCAAGTTGGTTCATGAGGTAACTTGGATTTTAACATGAGGTTCTCTCACAAGAAATTACCTCTTGAAAGAAATGTTAAAAATGGAGTCCAGTGATTTTATATAACATAATTAAGAAAATTGTAATTTCAGTGGCCGGGTGTCAATCTAAAGAAGATTATAAGGATAGAGCCTTCAAAGACATGAAGCGATTTCTTAGTTTTGATGGCCACAAGGACAGGAAGTGGGATTAATCATTTAGAATGATTTCTTAGTGGTGAAAAACACATAATGGGCCCCACTACCTAGATGGTTCTGATCGAGGAACACTAATGTCATGTCTAATACTTTGGCAATAGATCAAATAAATCCTTTCAAAATATACTTTTACTAATGCTATTTGGCGTCGGTTTTGATTCGGTGAGTATTTTTGCATTTTACTCCCTTTTTTTGTTTAAATCGTACCAAATTAGTGCCAATAGGTGAGAAATGCTTGATTCTTCATGTTTTTCCAACAAAATTAAGGATTTGAACCTTTGATTTCAAAATTTGAGGGCAGGTGATCCAATTTGGGAGAAATTGGTGAATTTGATTTAAACATCTGAAGTTATTTACTCTTCAATCTAAACTGATTAAATTGTCAAAAAAGAGTTGATTAAAGGTTCAATTAGTAGATGTCCCTAATAATTTAGTAATTTTAATTTTCACAGATAAATTTCGATTTCCATTTAAAATTAACATTTTTTTTTCTGAAAATGTATATTTTTTTACTCTTTTAACAAAAATCATTTTTATTATAAAATATTTCAAAAAAAATAATAAAAAAAATAAAATACAAATTTTGAATATTTATTTTGAAAATCTTAAAAAATTTCTCATACTTTAATTTTTTCTCAAAAATTTGAAAATTTCAATTTTTTTCTTCAAAAGCATCATTTTGTTATCAAAATTTTTCTTAAATATAGTTAAAATTTCTGAACTTTTTAATATTCCTTTTCATATGATATTTTAAATCATTTAAATGTTACCTTTTAATTATATATATAAAAAAATTCCAATCATATGATATAAAAACTACACACACACACACACACACACACACACACACACACACATTTTTACTAACAAAAATTTTTAAAAAGTAAAAATTTTTACATTATTACCGACGGTTTTCAGCCGTTGGGAAAAAGATTTAGGAAAAACACTTTTACCGACGAACGTTTTCGTCAGTAAAAGTCTTACCGTAGATATTTCCAAGATAGCGTGAAAATTTGCTATGTCAAAAATTCAAAACACCCTTTAGCGACGAACCTTTTCGTCACTAAAAGCCACTTTTAGTTATGAAATTAATTTCTTCACTAAAAGGAAACTTCTTGACTTTTTTATTTTTTTTCAAAAATTCAAAACACCATGTAGCAATGAAAATTTTCGTCGGTAAAAGCCACTTTTAGTTACGAAATTAATTTCGTTGCTAAAGGAAACTTCTCGACTTTTTATTTTTTTCAAAAATTCAAAACACCCTTTAACGACGAAAATTTCCATCGTTAAAAGCCACCTTTAGCTATGAAATTAATTTCTTCGTTAAAAGTAAACTTCTCAACTTCTCAGGGAGCTGAAAAACTCTGTTGAGAATGTCTTGTTTAAGCATGACCAAAAACTCTTTTGAGAAGGTCAGACTTAAATAAGACATTTTAACAAAGTTTTTCAGCTCGATGGGTGCTTGTTGAAGAGAACTGTTCTTCATATTGTATTGTAATTATGGGTCCTTTTTTTTTTGACAAATCCATCCATTTGTGTCCTTAATTTCCACAGAAGCAAAAGAAAATATGGATCTTTATGGTTGTATATATAAGAAACATAGATAACAACTTTCTTTAGAAAATATTGAATATTGAATTAGTAAAATCAACCGGCAATACAACTAACTTTTGGACTGAAAATTTATCTTCAGATGTCCAGTAGTTTGAAAGAGTCGACGACCACTTTAAGCTTTTTCCGCAACCTGCTCCATCGTCTTTCGTTTGTTCCCACAAGCAGTGTATAATATCTCCCATTGCCGATTGCTATGGTTGCAAAGACGCTACGAGAAAAGTTCGACGACGCAAGCTCGTACTCAAAAGTCCAGTAGTTCTTTCCATTAGCGGTCTGCTCCTGGATATCAAATATGGTTGGTCTTTAAGTTGGCGCAGCAAAAATGTTCTTCACCAGGCTGAAAATGACCTCATCCATTGGACCCAAATCACAGATGTCACTTTTATCGGTGGGTTTGAAGCTGACTCTAACATTTTGTAATGGTAAAGTGTGATCTTTAAGTGCTGAGTCATGGCCCCGAAAATCAAAGTCCCTCCAATCTGAGGGATAATTATGGGTGTACCCATCTGAAAAATCAACAAAAGCTTTTAAGTTCTCTGGTATTTCTTCTGCCAAAGCAAAGCTTCCGGAGAATATACTTGTCGTCAACGTCCCTATTCCAGACAATGCCGACCTTCTTCTAATAAAATCCTTTTCATTTAAATGCATTTCTTTTGAATGCGCCCTTACAGTAGATGTAGGAATTGCATTAGAACGACTGATAGTTGACGAATTCAACACGTATAACTGTTTTGGAAGGGAAGAGACCCATCTTCCTGACAGAGAGGAAGCTGCCACTTTTGTGCTTGCAGAGAATAAACAGTTACTTCAAAATGGATTAGGCCATCTGCAATCTGTGTGTCTTCTTTCTTTTCTTTTCTTTTTTTTTTAAAAATGTTATATGGGTCGTGGTTGTAACATTATATGGGTTATGGTGGTCATGTAATATGGGCCAATGACTCCATGGAAATTTTTAACAGAGTTTTTCAACTCGCTCGGTGCCCGTTGAAATTGTCAAGTTGCCGGAGTTCGGTAATCGTCAACATCCTTAAAGAAAGAGAAGGGATCACCAATCAAGGAAGAACGCGAGAAAGACTCGATGGTTTTTTGGATTATCTCCTCTATTATTCTTATTCGGACTGGCTTGCGAAAGTAATTTAAAAATCAAGTACCACTTTTATAGGGTGGTTAACCAATGGTTAATGTGACGCTGATTCCGAAGGGTCACGCTGATTCCAAAGGGATTATGGGGAAGTAGCGACATTAATGTGATTTCCTGAAAAATAATCTGGTGCTGATTCCAAAGGGTCACGTTAATTCCAAAGGGAAGGGTCATAGATATGACGAACAATGAGTCGTGGTTGTCATCCACATTGGATCATGGTTTTTATCCATATTGGATCGTGGTTGTCATCTAACATTGGATTGTGGATCAGGGGAAAAAGGAATAGAAACCACGACCTATGTAACATGAAAACCATGACCCATATAACACGAGAACCACGACCCATTGAAGAGAACTGCTCTTCATATTGTATTATTATATGGGTCGTGGTTGTCATGTTATATGGGTCATGGTTGTCATGTTAAATGGGTCGTGATTTCCCATGGAGTTGTGATTGGTATAAAAGGAAGTGAATACGTGGAATCATGATCCATGCAACATGGAAAGCACGACTCGTGTAACATGAGAACCATGACCCATATAACATGAGAACCATGACCCATGTTATATGGACTTTCTCAACAGAGTTTTTCAGCTCACTAGGTGCTCGTTGAAAAGAACTACTCTTCATATTGTATTGTTATATGGGTCATGATTGTCATGTTATATGGGTCGTGGTTGTCATGTTAAATGGGTCGTGGTTTTCCATGGAGTCGTGGTTGGTATAAAAGGAAGTGAACACGTGAAACCACAATCCATGCAACATGGAAACCACGACCCATATAACATGAGAACCACGACCCATGTTATATGAACATTCTCAACAAAGTTTTTTAGCTCACTGGGTGCCCGTTAAAGAGAACTGCTCTTCATATTGTATTGTTATATGGGTCATGGTTCTCATGTTATATGAGTCGTGGTTTCCTATGGAGTCGTGGTTGGTATAAAAGGAAGTGAACACATGAAACCAAGATCCATACAACATGACAACCATGACTTGTGTAATATGAAAACCACGACCCATATAACATGAGAACCACGACTCATATTATATGGACCTTCTCAATAGAGTTTTTCAACCCATTGGGTGCCCGTTGAAGAGAACTGCTCTTCATATTGTATTATTATATGGGTGGTGGTTGTCATGTTAAATGGGTCGTGGTTGGTATAAAAGGAAGTGGACACGTGAAACCAAGATCCATGCAACATGGCAACCATGACCCGTGTAACATGAAAACCATGACCCATATAACATGAGAACTATGACCCATGTTATATAGACCTTCTCAACAGAATTTTTCAGCTCGCTTGGTGCCCATTGAAGAGAATTACTCTTCATATTGTATTGTTATATGGGTTGTGGTTGTCATGTTATATGGGTCGTGGTTGGTATTAAAGGAAGTGGACACGTGAAACCAAGATCCATGCAACATGGCAACCATGACCCGTGTAACATGAAAACCATGACCCATATAACATGAGAACTATGACCCATGTTATATAGACCTTCTCAACAGAATTTTTCAGCTCGCTTGGTGCCCATTGAAGAGAATTACTCTTCATATTGTATTGTTATATGGGTTGTGGTTGTCATGTTATATGGGTCGTGGATTCCCATAGAGTCATGGCTTTCATGTTATATGGGTCATGATTGTCATGTTATATGGGTCGTGGTTGTCAGCTAATTTCTTATGGTGTGTTCCACCTTAAATTTATTTCCGTTTCATTTTTAGGATCAAGCCCAAAAATGATCTGTAAAAATCAGATGAACGATATTCTGACCAGAGAAGTGAGAGTGCAACTCTAAAAAATACTAGAAAATACTCTTCAAAAGTAATAACTAGTGATGATGAGAGTGAGGAGGATGATTATATCTCAATTTGCAAACTTAAGTGGAAGAAACTTGCAAACTTGTATGATAGTACTGAAAAACCATCAAAATCTACCATAAATCAGTCTTGTGCAGCTCTAAGCTTCTCTTCTAGCCGTAACTGTGTTATATAGGTCGTGGTTGTCATGTTATAGGGGTCGTGGTTATCATGTTATATGGGTCATGATTGTCATGTTATATAGGTTGTGGTTGTCCTGTTATATGGGTTGTAGTTGTCATGGATTAAATGATATTTACGTATGTCATGTTATATGGGTTGTGGTTCTCATTTCTTACTCACAGATTGCATGACAACCATGACTCATATATGCACATAAGATCCTTACTATTCATCAAAGTTAGAAAAGTAACGTGCCCATCCGTACCAAAGCTAGCCTGACATTTTTTGAATATGAAATGACTATTGATAGATTGTATGAGAAGAAAATGCAGGCTATATAGGTCATGGTTGTCATGAGGTAAGGGTCGTGGTTGTTATGTTATATAGGTCATGGTTGTCATGTTCTATGTTGTCTGGGTCGTGGTTTGCATGGGTCGGAGTTGCCATGTTATATGGGTCGTGGTTGTCATGTTGTCTGGATCGTGGTTGTGGATTTCAATGTGTTCACTTCCTTTTCTACCAGACCATTGGTACCATAACTAAAGGCCCACAATAGGGTGATCCGATCCATCCACCCTATTGGCTAGTTCGTGTGGGCCCAAAAAGTCCTGACTTGGGTAGTATCCACTTCTATCCACCTTGTCAGATGATATTTGGGCCTTATCCCTAAATTGACACAACAAAAAGGATGGGCGGCATGGATTGTGGAAAACATATATGCTTTACTCCTAAAATGACACGGCATGGATTATGGACAATATGAATGCTTTACCCCTAAAATGACACTGTAAAAAGGATGGGCGGCATGGATGCCTTACCCCAAAAATGACACGGAGAAAAGGATGAGCGACATGGATTATGGATGGGATGGATGAAACACATACATCATGGTGGGGCCCACAGAACACCGAGCAGTAGCCATTACCTGGTGGCAGGGGGGAGTAGCCAATCCGTTACTTTCTCTAGAGATATAGCTACTCCATCTCTCAACGACCGTACGATTTTTGAACCAAGGATAAGGGCATTTTCATCTGAAACAATATCTAAAGCTTGTTAGAAGGCCACTCTTAGGATATATGGAACATCGTAGCTTTCTACGTAATTTACTAATTTACACAAACTTCAAGGTAAGTACGGTAAAAAAAAAATGGAGGTATACGATACTTTATATATATACGTAATTTACTAATTTACACAAACTTCAAGGTAAGTACGGTAAAAAAAAAATGGAGGTATACGATACTTTATATATATATATATATATATATATATATATATATATATATATATGGGCGTCATATGATACTTTAGATTTATTTATATTGAAAAATGCTTTTCCATAGAGAATTATCCTTTTGTGGTTAGAAAATAAAAAAGGTCATTTGTTGTCCACCTGTTGAATTTTTATTTTTTACTTATATAGAAAGATGAGAGTCACATGAATGATACTTTAGATTTATTTATACAGAAAAATGAGAGCCATATAATACTCTATGTTCATTTACATAGAAAAATGAGAATCTGTCTTACGTACGGAACTCTGAATATTTTTATACCGAAAAACAAAAGTCAGTCATATCATATCATATCTCTCTCTCTCTCTCTCTCTCTCTCTCTCTCTCTCTCTCACACACACACACACACACACAGATATATATATATATATATATATATATATATATATATATATATATATATATATATATACACACACACACACACACACACACACACACACACACATGGGAAAAGATATTATGCGCTCTACCGCATGTTACATTCCCATGAAGTCGAGTGCTGACACTGTGCTAGTGGATATGAGAGTGGAGAAACAAAACCAGTGAAACGGGCTCGCTCTCATGTCTATTTCCTAGAAACCTAGGTGGGGCCTACGGTGGGGTTTTTTTGAGAAATCCACCTTATTCATCCATTTTTCTCATATCATTTTAAGATATGATCTAAAAAATGAGTTAAGTCCAGGGATAAAGTGGACCACAAGTTGGGGATTGAACGTCCACCAATAAAAACTTCTTGGGAGATGGAGAAGTTTCGAATCAATCTAATATTTGTGTTTTCACTTCATCCACATCTACATGACCTTTCGAATAGGTTGGATGGTAAAAAAACATCACAGTGGCCCTTAAAAAGTCAGTCATATCATATCACTGCAGCTTCCTTTGGTGTGGTCCATTGGAGTTGTGGACCTACTTCATTTTTAGGATATACCTTAAAATGATCTGAGAAAAGCAATGAATGACGTGGATAAAACACTTACATCACAGTGGCCCCACAAAGCCCTGTCCGGACGGTAAACGGATTACCGTCCAGGGGATAGGATGCAATCCGCATCCTCTTTCTTTTGCGTCAGTGTGGAGCAGGCAAAAACCGATTGGCTACACCCCTACCACTAGCCTGGTGGTGGTGGCCGGTGCTCTATGGCCCCACCATAATGCATTTGTTTCATCCATGTCGTTCATCCATTTTTACATATCATGTTATGGTTTTATCCAAAAAATGAAAGGGATATAAATCTCGGGTGAACCACACCACAAGAAAACAATAGTGATTGGATATCCACCATTAAAATCCTCTTAAGGCCCACTGTACTGTTTATTTGACATCCAATCCATTGATTAGTTCATAATGAAATGAAAAAAACAACTATTATCTTGATCCAAAACTTTTTTGGATCCCAAAAAGTTGTTAATGGTGGACGTTCAATTTGGGACTTGGATTTGGTTCAATTTTAGGATCAACCCCTTAAATGATATGGAAAAACGGATGGACAGGGTGGATTTCTCAAAAAGTCCCACAATAGGCCCCATCTAGGTTTCTAGATAGTACTTCATGTTAAAGGATTTTGCAAGCAATACACATAATCTTATTTTAATAATTGGTTTCATCGGTTTTGTTTCTCCACTCACCGCATAAAATTTCATCGTCGGTTTGGAATTTTCAACATCCGACCATGGTGTGCTGCCAGCTCTCGACCATGGTTTGGAATTTTCAACATGGATTGTCATACTGAGAAATTCAGTTGGGCCCATTGTGAATTTATGTGATTTATCATCACCTTTCATGTCTTTTTTCATCTAATTTTAGGCGTTGAGCCCAAAATTGAAGCTTATAAAAATCTCAAGTGGACCATACCACAGGAAACAGTGGAAATAATGATTTCCACCATTGAAACCTTTCCAGGCCCTACAGTGATGTTTATTTTTCATCCAAACTGTTCAAAGGATGAAAAAACATAGACGAAGGTAAAAAACATATATAATCTTGAACCAAAACTTCTATGGCCCCTAAGAATTTTTCAACGGTATAAATTCAATTCACATTGTTTCCTTTGGTGTGGTCGATTTTAACCTTTTATATGCTTAGGTTTTGAGATGAGGCCCTAAAATTATCTTAAAAAATGGATGGACAGACTGAATAAAATACATCAATCATGGTAAACCCCACAGAGTTTACTAAGTACGCAATCTGCTTCCCTTCACATGGTGGTAAATTTCACGTACGTTTTTTTTGGACCCGGATTTCCTGCTATGGGAACCAGGTGGGGCCCACTGTGATGTTTTTGAGAAATCCTCCTCTTCCCTCCGTTTTCTGAGTTCATTTCAAGACATGATGCCAAAAATGAACCATATCTATAGCTTAAGTGACAGTACTAAAGGAAAATGTGGTTAGGGAAATTCCTACCATTAAAATCTAACTGAGTTAAACAGTGATGTTTACAAGCCATCCATACTGTTAATAACTTCATTCCTACTCCTACTGGGATGAACTGAAATCACAAATATTGGCATGACTTAAAACTTTTGTGGCCCATGAATATTTACACTATGGACATTCAATTATCTCATTTTTGGCCCACTTGAGCTCTCGAAACGGTTCAATTTTGGCTTCATGTCTTAAATTGGACTCAAAAACCGGATGGATGGTAGGATTTCTCACAAACATCATAGTGGGCCCCACCTAGTTCCCACACGCTTCCTTTTTTTCTTAAGATAAACAATTACGGTGCGTGGCCGACTGCGTTCACGGCCTGAAACGGAAAAAACATCTGCTAACGAATCTCCATTGAAAGAGCATTTATTGGAAGGAAACAGCCAATTGGCTTCCACCAATGCCATTTTGCCACGTAACTTCAGTTGCCTTTTGGCTACTGAAGCGTTCAGTATCCAATCCCTAGTTTTCATGGAGAGAGAATCATCATTCTCTTGTTGTGTCTCTTGATACGCAGGCAGTCAGACAAATCATTTGCGGTTTTTATTAAAAACTTCACTGATTCCATGGGAATGTTTATTTGCCATCTAACCTATCGATAAGGTCACACACCGAGATAAAGAGACCACACAAATATCATTTTGATCCAATACTTTTGTGGCCCACAAGCAGTTTTTAATGGTGAATCACTACCATTTCATCTACTATGATTCATTTGGGATTTGGAAGTGCTTCATTTTTTGAGTCATGCCCTAAAATAAGCTTTCAATAGTAATGGACGGGGATGGATAGCCAGGATGCAGTCACATGCGTCACGGTGGCCTTAAAGTTAGGGGTCCCAACCACCTAGGGTCACACCAAATCTCTCCCTCAGAAACGAAACTGGATGATTTGGATAGATGTAAATCTATCTTGACCATCTGGTGCGTCACCCTAGCTTAGCTGTAGTTAGTAAAAATCGGCCTTATCCGTAATTCAGATGGACCACACGATTGGAAAGTGTTTAGGGCTATACTTACCGCGCAAACTATTTCCCAGCTGCAGCCCACCTAAATTGTGTATGGGAGTAATTTTGTAGTCGCAGGCATGAGTTTTGATTGGGATTCCAATGGTTGAAGTAGATTTCATATACTCATCACAGTGAGCCCTGTAAAAATGAACGTTTCTCTCAAGTTTTTTCCTTGGAGTGACCATCAATCACCACTGTTTCATCTACTATGATTCATTTAGGATTTGGAACTGCTTCATTTTTTGAATCATGCCCTAAAATAAGCTTTCAATAATGATGGACAGTGATGGATAGCCTGGATTTAGTCACAATCATCGTAGTGGCCCTAAAGCACCCAGGGTTACACCTAATCCATCACTCCCTCAAAAATGAAATGGGATGATTTGGATAGATGTAAATCTATTCTGACCATCTGGTGCGTCACCCTAGCTTAGCTACAAATTGTAAAAATCAGCCTCACCTGTAATTCAGATGGGCTACACAATTGGAAAGTATTTAGGGCTATACTCACCACCCAAACTATTTCCCTGCGGCAGCCCACCTAAACCGCACATGGGTGTAATTTTTTAGTCTCAGGCATAAGTTTTGGTTGAGATTACAACGGTTGGCGTAGATTTCATATACTCACACAGTGAACCCTGTAAAAATCAATGTCTCTCTCAACTTTTTCCCTTGGAGTAACCCACCTGAATGAGAACTCATCTTACATCCTGATTTTTTGGCACAGGGCCTAACATGAAATTACACATGTAATGTTAAAGTAGGTCTCAAACACACGTTACAGTGGGCCCTACCAAAAAATATTATAAGTTATGCCATCTGTAACCTTCTGGATCTTCTCCTTATAAGCATATTACGTGGCTTTTGATGGTGAGTTGACATCATGTATTGTATCCAAACCATTCTTTCATTTGGAGAGATCAATTTTGGGCTTGATTACAAAAATTAAGCAGATTCAAAGCTCAAGTGGACAAACCACAAAGAGCAGTGGGGATAATAACACCCATAATTGAACCTTCCTAGGGCCAACAAAGATGTTTATTTGCAATCCAACCTGATCATGAATCCTTGTTTTTTTCTTGCAAGCCTCACATCTAGAGGTGACACTAGCTATTTCGTTGGGCCACATCATGAGTTTAGAAGATTCCTCTAACGCCTGCTTACGTGCAGTGCAATTCATATGTAATAATATAAAAAAAAATGCATGCGTGGGACCACCTGATTAATGCATGGGTATGCCAACCAGGTGCCAAAATGGAATGTAGAAGTACTGTAACATTCATATTAATGAATGGCTAATCTTGCATCACATCAGCGTTATTCATCTTCCTTTCCTGGCAATCTCCACCTTTATTAAATAATTCATGGATAACTGGTAGCCATTGATTTCCGTTATTGCATTTTTCATGAGATATAAGCTTCTTCTGTACGTAAAATAAGCTTCTTCTTTAGGACAGGGTTGGTTGCATGTCATCCATTCGTTTATAATGGAGTATTTTTCATGAGATATATAAAGAAATGAAAACAGGCCTGTTTCTTGATAGAGTAAGCTTTTTCGGTAGAACAGGGTTCGTTGAAAAGCATGACGTGGGGTATTGTTGACACTTTAAAATTAAAAAAAATATAGAAAAAACACATTTTCCAAGATTTGTCAAAGAGGTTGATTAGATGGGCCACACGCACAATGGCATCCTTAAAATCAATGCCGTCATATCTGATATACTATGTTTGGTTCTTGTGCCAGCTATAGGAGATGTCTGATGCATGGACAGTAAGCAAATTACGTGGAACATATATTTAAGGCAGCAACGCTCGTCTCCACGTGCAGTTCCCTTTTCACCGTATCAGAGCCGTCCATCTTACTTTGTGTTCGTTATTGATCCAACCCTTCAAGATCTGGACCATCCAGTTATTCATCCACGCAGTCCACTGCATCACACGAGCTATGATTTCAAGCTATCCCATCACTGTGCGAAGCACTCTATGCTCATCATGTATTAACAATCTTACCCATCCGTTCATTCACCTGCACGTGCCACATCATACACCTGTCACACGTGCAGGCACTCAAGCAATTTATGCAAAATCAACACACATGTGAGGCATGCAAGTAATCCATGCACTCTCACGTGTGTGCTACGCTTCGCTTTAGCACTTGTGGCCCATATACAGCCCAAGTTGCTAGTCGTTCGCTAGACCATTTATGCCCAGTTGCTGGCCATTTGTCGGCCTAGAAATAAGTCTTACAGGCTTTCTCAATTTAGACCTATCAGTGGCCCGGACGCCTGGCCTGATTATGACCCATTCATGGTTTAGACCGTAACCTGATCGCTGGCTGCTTGGTACGGCTGCTCACTGTCTTTTTTTTTTTTTTTTTAAAAAGAAAAAAAAAAAGAAAAGAAAAGGACCCTATGTCATTGATGATATAAACAGAGAATGAACAAACAGGGGACTCAGGAGGGGCGAGCCACAAAAAAGATGGAGCCTCTCCTATCGTTTGAAAAGAAAACAAAAGGAAAAACGACCCACAAACAAAAGACCCAGGCCCTACTGCCATTTTTATTAAGTAATAAATAAAAACGAACAAAGGCCGACCCTATCCAAAAAAATCATCCCTCGGACGAGAAGAAGGGACATCAGCCGAAGGCAAATCGAAGACTGTTGAAAGAGACTCCCTTCCTTTGCCATAGTATCGGCTAGGCCGTTACCTTCTCTAAGAATATGAGTGAAAGAGAATTCCCCCAGCCGACAAAGACGATTGATTCTAGACAACCAATGCTTCCATTTCCACAGGGGCTTGGACTGGCTTGGACTGGTTTGTGAGGTTGTGAAACGCCAATCTTGAATCATTTTCAATAATTACCCTGTCCATACCTTTAACCAAACAGAGCGTCATCCCGTTGTGAATGGCACGAAATTCTGCTATATTATTAGAACCGACCCCGTATGCCACGGTGAAGCCGAATAGAAAGCCACCGTCGTCATTCCTGCAGATGCCACCCCCACCTGAAGGCCCGGGATTTCCTAGTGCCAAGCCATCGACATTTAATTTTCCCCAACTACGGGACGACTGCCTCCATTTCACCAGAATAGAGGGAGAATGAGGCTGATGCATCACCAGTTTCATTCATCAACCTGGGCCCACAAGACCACTCAATGTTGTCCATTTTATCTGCTCTAATGACCAGGTTGGCCCACCATCTAACTCGGGCTACGGATTTCCTCATCTACATAGGAGATTTGCCATAGGTTGCACTGTTTCTGGAGCGCCAGGTCTCCCAAAGAATAAGGATAGGAAGCAGAAATCTGACTGAGTTGGGAGCAGCTCCTGGCGCCGAAGCACTCCTCCAATGATTCAATTTTCCTACAATTGGGGTGTGGAGTAGAGGAGAAACACCAGAAAGCGAACCAAAATAATTCCAAAGACCTTTAGCATGCCGACCCAACAGAAACAGATGGGATATAGATTTCGATTGGGGACTGGTATTCATGTCTTCCAGACAGCATCTACACTTCGAGGCTAAGGCCATGCCTTTAGCCTAAATGCTGATATCGACAGGGAGCGCATTTTGCAGAGCTCTCCGCATGAAAATGGAGAATTTTGGTGGAAGAGGGCTGAGCCAGATCCACTTTGCCCATTGGATAGGAGGACACGGAGATCGAAGCAGCTTCCATGCTGACCGAACAGAAAATCTCCTTGAGGTTTCGAGCGGCCAGAAACACTCAGGGGGATCATCCGAAATTGAGAAGCCGCCATTGAATATTTCATCGATTATCTGTTGGGGTAGAAGGGAGAATACTCGGGTTGGAGGGAGGGGGCTAGATCACCCAAAAACATCTCTCAATTGCAGATTTTGAAGTTTTGGAGGAATAGGACCTTCAAACAGACACTGGAGGGGGCCCCTACCCAGCCAATTATCTGACTAAAAATTGAGTTCTCCATTTCCTACTAGCCACTGGACTAAGTCCAATAGAATAGGAAATAGGGATCTTACACGTTTCCAAAGGGGCAATGGATTAGGCAAGGCGGGTACTTGCGCATTGGAAAGAATGTCCCGAAAATATTTGCTTTTGCATCAACTTTGCCCAAGGACCTGTAGGATTTTTTTGATTGACTACCCAAGCTAACTTAAGACGATGTGCGACCATTACTTCTTTCAACCTTTTAATACCTAGACCTCCTTCCTCGGTGGGCCTTGCAATCTTTTCCCAATTCAGCCAGTGGTGTTTCCTGCTCCCATCGGACCATCCCTAGAAGAAGTTTGAAAAGCTTCTTTCAATCTTATTAATTACTTGGCGCGGGGTATGCATCGCTGACATGATGTGGATGAGAATACTGCTCAGAACATGACGAACCAGTGTAACTCTGCCAGCTTGTGAAATCATCCTACCCGCCCAACCTGTCATTTTCCTTTCCACCTTGTCCACAAGAAACTGAAATGCAGAAGATTTAACTCTGCTTAAGCAGAGAGGGGGACCCAAGTAGATGATATCTTCCCTAGCTTTCTGAAACCCGAGTATGCGTTCGATTGATCTGATCTTGGCTGGAGTTTGAGAGTTGGAACAAATGAATCTACTGTTCTAATGACTGATTTTCTGGCCAGTAACTGCCTAAAATAAATCCAAAAAATAGTTGAGATGTAGGAGGGATTCTCTTTTGCTGTTGGTGAAGAGAAGGATATCGTCGGTAAAAAGTAGATGGGAGGATGGAGCAGCCCCTACACATGGTAAATTGATGAACACCGTCACTTGCAACCATAAGGTTTAGGTTCACCGAAAGAGACTCCATAGCAATGATAAAAAGCATAGGGGAGAGAGGGTTCCCTTGTCTTAAACGCCTGTGAGATTTGAAGAAGCCCGTCGGTTCTCCGTTGATAAGGATGGAGAACTAGTTGTTCCCCCAACAGCTTTCCATGATCTGGACCCATCTCTAGCTGAAACCGAATTTTAGAGCACTTTCTTCAGGTAATCCCAGTTCACCTGATTGTAAGCTTTCTCGAGGTCAGGCCTCCCCTCTCCCCCCAAACTTTTCTGTTAATGTCCTGAAGCATCTCATAGGCAAGAGAAATATTTTCTACTATCGATCTCCCCTGAACGAAAGCTCCTTGTTCTTGTGAAATCATCTTAGGTAAAAGCGGGGTTAATCTGTTAGCTAAAAGCTTAACAAAAATCTTATAGATTACATTACACAAGCTAATAGGGGAAAAATTTGCAAATGAAGCCGTAGGAAGAGCCTTAGGGATAAGGCAAATGAGGTTAGAAGTAAAGGCTCGAGGTAGAGCATCCCCAGCCAGGAAGGCTCTAGCCGCTTGATGAATGTCATTTCCAACAACATCCCAATAGGATGCGTAGAAGGCCGCGAAGAAGCCATCAGGGCCCGCAGCTCCGTCACTATGAATAGCAAAAGCCACCGTTTTGACCTCTTCCATGGAAGGAGGGGCCAATAAGGAGTCATTATCCAGCTGGTTAATAACCTGGGGGATAGCCTGGATGAAGTCAGGATTGAAAGATATGGGTTTGGCTTGAAAGAGGCCCTCAAAGAAACTGACCTCTTCGAACTTAATGTCTTGGATGGAAGAGACTGACTCCATATCTGCTTTTCTGATCGAGGTAATGAACGCCCTTCTAAGCCTTTCATTGACGATTGAATGAAAGAATTTTGTATTTTTATCCCCTTCTACAAGCCAAGAATTTCTGAATTTTTGGTTCCAAAAAACCTCCTCCATGAGGTGAAGTTGTCTTAACTTTTGATTTACTTCCATGTAACGATGGGAAAGATCTTCAGAGGGATCAGATTGCATGCTGAAGTCGATTCCTTCAAGCTCCTCTTCTGTTCTCTGGATTTGAAAAAATATATTTCTGAATGTTTCCTTGTTCCACACTTTTAACAATTGCTTTGTTTTCTTTAATTTTAACTGAATGTTGATTAACGAATGAGGAGAGCATTCTCCCATCCAATCCTTTTAGATTTATTGATGGAAGGAGTCATGAAGCGTCCACATTCTGAGGAATTTGAAAGGCCCGACAACAAGGGGATCACGGGAGGAGAAAGTAAGGCAAAGCGGAGCATGGTGGGAGTTGCTTCTGGGGAGATATTCTACTTGAAACTGTGAAAATGTAGATACCCAGCTGGAATTTAGGAGCACTCTGTCTAGCCTTATCCAGACACGGGCGTTACCCTCTCAATTGTTATACTATGTAAAACGGTTTCCCACGAAACCTGCATCAATCAAGACAGTGTTGTGGATCATCTCAACAAATTCTGCCATGCTAGAAGCATCGGTAGCATGACTACCTCTCCTTTCAGCTAAAATTTTCACCACATTGCAGTCTCCAGCAATGGCCCATGCCCCCTGGATCGATCTGCTAAGAGCTTCAATCTCGTTCCATAGCATACACCTTTAAATTTTGTAGCATCTAGCGTAAACCAAAGAGAGAGAGATCGACTCACACCTGGTAGGGGGCAAAGGATAGCATAATCATCTGATTTGAAGACATGGTTGTTGACGCATTTTGCTGGTTTTTGAAGAAAATCCAGATTCCCCCCCGCTCACCATTTGAAACCGAGCAATGATAGCCTAGCTTTAGGCCTAGTGCAACTCTTTTATCGTTAGAAATCATAGGTTCTAGAATCGCCAACAAACAGGGATTGAATTTCTTTACCATATGTTTGAGGGATTTGATCATAGGCGCATTATCGACTCCGCGCACATTCCATATAACTGTGTTATCCATCCGTAACACAGCCAGAGTTCACTACCCGACGTTTCAGCTTTCGCAAGCGACTGTACCATTCACTTGAAGATTGCAATGTGGGTTGAGGTCTTCTGGTCTTTTTTCTGAAGTTACTGTTCACAGTGGAAGGAGCTGTAGGATGAGCAAGGGACAGAGAGTCAGTCTGCACATATGACACTTGGCTAACTAGAGATGTAGCGTCGACATGACAGGCAGACTTGGTTTGCTCTTTAGCAAAGAAGGAGGACAAATCCACCATAATGTCATTTGATTTGGCTATCAAGACAAGGTTACTAGAACCGGGCTCCTCCACTCCATTCCAACATTCATGAAAAGGCTTGTTATTGGTTCAAGTACAAAGATTGTGAGTAGCTTGAAAGGGTGAATTACCCTTCGATCGAGCTTTGTTTCGTCTCAGGAAACTTCTGGAAGGAGCGGGCCCCAAATGCACTTGAATGGGAGGAGGAGTGGAGTAAGTGCCTGTTGTGAAGGGATCTAACAAAGATGCTGAAGTAGGAAGGGTTGGCAGGGCTAGCTGGGACTGGTTACAGTTGTGAATGGCAGGGATAGAATCAGGGTAGGTGGGTTTGCAGGACATGGGGGATGGAGTAAGGTTAATGGAGGGTAAAGGGAGTGAGGTTGCAATGGGTAGGGGGTTGAGCAGGGGTATTCTAGAAGCAGGGTTGGCTGATAATTAGGTAAAGGAGGTAGATTGGAGATGGGTTGAGGGGCTGAGGCAGTAGGTAGGGGAGGAACATCACAGAGCTGATCCTGTTGGGCAGAGAGACTGGATGAAGGTGAGCATGAAACTCTAGCACTTGTAAGACCAACTCGGTTGGCAACACTCCCAGCCAACTCAATCTGCATGCACGGAGAATTAGTCCAAACTACTGGCGAGATATTCTCTTTGCCACGAACATGCACCTGTTCATAATTTAGGTCCTGAATTAGAAGGTGTTTACTGGTGATCATAGGTGAGCCCCTCGCCAAATCGAAATGGGTGTTTCTGTCCTTGAAGACTTCAGGGTGTATCATCTCCGAGTGGTTGACAGTTTGCATCCTACTATGTTGATGCTGAATGTAAGGTGGCAATCCACCCAGCAGATCTGCCTCACCATGATTGGCAGATTCGTGGACGGGTTGCAGTTCAAACTAGAGATACTCCTGATGCCTTGTAGAGAAAACTGCTCTTACCCTCGCAGGTGTAGCCTGAATAGAACCTACCATTGTGTCTTGATCAGAAGATTGTTAATCTCCCCACTTACCATGAATGATTAATGGTCCCACCTCCGAAACAACTAGATCAACGGACTTGCCGCTGACACAAGTGTTGTCAGTTTCCTTTGGTGAGGTAATATCGCAAACACCTGTTGTGTCGTTTCCCCCAATAGTTTCTTGCTCACAGAAAACCGTGACTAGCATGGCTCCAACGGGGTTGGAAACAACCCTTCCAACACCCGAATCTGTTTTGGCTCTATCATCCAAATTAGTATCCATACAATCATTAGACTGCCTGCACGATACTCTGTTGCTAATATCCTCTACTCTAATAGCAACATTTGCATAAACAGCTGATGGGTGTCTCGAGTTACCATGAAACCTTTTGAGTACCCATTGCATGGTGCTTTCATTCTTTGATTGTTTGATGGAAGCACTGGGACCGCAATTGAATAGAGGTTCCATCTTCGCAAAAATGGGATATTCCTTCTCTAGAACTCTTAACCTCAAGACCTGATTGAAAGATACTCCCGGGCAGGGGACAACTTTTATCCTTGCAAAAGCCTGGAAGTATCCGCACCTCGAGTTTGTATCTAATTGAATGATCTTTCTAAAAAAACTCGCCGGATCTATAATGACAGACTCAATCCAAGCATGGGCAGGAATTCCGAACAATCGAATCCAAACACCCTCAACTCTAATGACCTCCTCTGGAGTCCATTTTTCTATCGACTGAAGACCCATTTCCTTTTGTAAAGTAGTGTTTCTCTTGAAATCCTCAATTTTGGAATCAGATTTGAAAAGGATCAAGAATTTCGTCGCAGAAATCCTTGCTATCTTTGCATAAAAAAAGGGGCGGGCCAGGTTTCCTCAAAGATTCAATGAGTCGATGAAGGTGGACATCCCGATCCACCGCTATCCCCACCATGGCAAGCTTCAACCATCGAATTCGGTTTTCCACTGCCTTTGAATCTGTGGTGGAAGTGACCCTTAAGCTCACCTCCGCTATGGATGTTGAGTCTGGCTTAGATCTGGTAACTGCATTGAGGAATGGCCACGCCGTTTGTGGGTTGTTCTTCATGTAAACAGGGTAAGCTGGTGATGGCACTACAACCCGGTTGTTCAATTTCTTCTTTGCCCAATTAACATAAGCTACCCTCCCGTCGATCCTTCTTTCATATAGAGAATGGATGACATTTATCGCATCCTGTTCATAATAGAAGCGGATGAAAGCGAAGCCATGGGGTCGATTAAGCTGTCTATTCCATGTCATGAACACATCTCGTATTTTCCCAAATCGGCTGAAAATGCGGAGCAGATCCTCTTCTGTGGTATCAAAGGTTAGGTTTGCTGCAAAGAGGGAAAATGGATATTTGGGAGGTTGAGTTTTTCGGGGAGCAACGGTCTCCCACGGCTCCACCCAATTTCGGTCTGTACCCCCTTTACGTTCCCGTTCTTCCATCTCTCGACTGCTCACTGTCCAGTCCATGGTTGATTTTCACTGTAGCATGCATATCTGGCCCATTTTCGAATAGCTAAGTGGCCTATTTCAAGGAGGCCCGTTTAGATCCAGGTTATTGCCTTGATTTAGACCCATTTATGTCCCGTTTATCACCCAAGAAATTAGAACTAGGCATCAAGTAGAGTCAGACCGAGTTCAGGCTAACCCGACTTGATCTTGTTTTGAAATAACCTTGATCCGAAATTGATCCGACTGAAGGATTAAGATAACGATCTCAATACTAATGATTGTTTTACTAGTCCACAAAGAATCCTTGGATAACTCATACGAAGTTAGGAGAGAATTCGGCATGATACATACTTGATCCTTATCTTTTATCGTTTCCTCCACATCTAACGATTTATAAATCAACCTGTTGATGTTACTAATGTGTGCTTCAATGTCAGCCCCCTCCGTCATATTCAGATTGAATAACTATAGGCTTATTACTTACATTATTATTGTCCATAAATACCTAGCCACCATTACACTCATTGTAACTTGTGAACCAACTCGAATGATGAGTCATGTGGTATGAAGCCCTCATATACAAGATCCATTTTTCATCGAAGTACCCAAATTTTGATGCTATCAGCATGTTACTATCATTTTCTCTCACTGGATTCCATAGTGTTAACTTTTATGGAAGAACTATCTGAATTCTCATTTCTCAATTTAAGATTTAGACAATCATTCTTCATGTGTCCCATCATGCCACAATTCCAACACTTCAACTTGACTTTATTATTGCCCTTTGATTTGGACCTTGATCAATTTCACCCCATTATAACTAATGCATTTGTAGAAGCACCCGTGTCTCTATTTTTCTTCTTTGTCGCCTTCGAATAAAGGGTTAAGATAACAATCTCAACACTAATGGTCATTTTACCGGTGCACAAAGAGTCCTTGGATGACTCATACGAAGCTGGAAGAGAATTAAACATGATATATGTATGATCCTCAATTTTCATCATTTCCTTCACATCTAACAATTTGTAAATCAACCTGACGAAATTACTAATGTGGGCTTAAATACCAGCCCCCTTCGCCATCTTCAGATTGAACAACTATAGCTTTAAGTACAAATGATTCTCAAAAGATTTCTTCGCATAGATATTTTCTAATTTTGCTCAAGTACTTGCTAAAGTTTTTTATTTCACGTAATTATAAAGGACCTCATCTGTTAAGCACAATTTGATAGATATTCTACCTTTCTTATTCATCTTATTTCGTTCTTCTTCTGCCATAAATTTCGGTTTCCTTTTAAGAAGAGTTTCGTCCAATCCTTGCTGAATTAGGATACTATTTATCTTAACTTTCCATAGTTTAAAATTATTTTTACTAGAGTATTTTTCTACATCAAATTTTGAGTTAGATGTCTTTGATACCTTTCTTTTAGATTAGATTTGCTTCCCAACATTATCTTTGATACCACTTATCGGGGAACCATGAAAACACCTATAGACGAATCAAGCAAAGTACATCCAATCACACAACCAAGTCCAAACAAGAACAATCTAAATTTTATGTGAAAAAATCCTTACGAGAAAAAACTATGACACAAAGCGACGAGTATACACTATGAAATCAGAAATTACAAGAGATTGAGTGTTACCGATTTGAACAAGCCTTGAATCCACATCACAAGCCCTATCTATGCTCTTAAAACCTTTATAAATGAATTAGAAAGCTATCTCTCTTACCCTAGTCCCTATCACACCTGATATATATATATATATATATATATATATATATATATATATATATATATATATATATATATATATATATATATATATATATATATATTATCACAATCGGAATTGGAAACGAATTCTGCACTTACGCACATCTTCAATGGGATTTTTGATGCCATCAAGCTTACTTCGATGGCATCGAGTAACAACATTAAAACATTTCAGCAACTAACATGGAAATTTTGAGCATCTGTCGATGGCATTGACATCTACTCAATGACTTGCACTGATCTGTTGACGGCATCAATAAACCTATTATTGATAAATTTAAAACATCAACAATAAAAATATTTTACATGTAATGCAAATATGCAGATTGCTCTAATAACTGACGTGGCTAAGTGGAAAAGCACTGTACTCACGATTCAAGATCAAAGCCTGCAGTAAAAATGCTAGAATTATATATTTAAGTAGGAGAATCTTGTTTTCACTTGCAAGCCTCACGTCCGCAGGTGACATTGTTTTATTATTGGGCCAAATCATGGGTTTAGAAGATTCCTCCTGCTTACATGCAATTCACGTGTAAATAAAAAATGCATGCATGTGGGATCCACCTGATTAATGCATGGGTATGCCAACCAGGTGCCAGAATGGCATTAAGAAGTACTATAACATTCATATCACTGAATGGCTAATTGTGCATCACAACACCTTTATTTATCTTCCTTTCTTGGCTGTCTCCACCTTTAGTACATAATTCATGGAATACTGGTAGCCATTCGTGCTCATTACAACATTTTTCATGAGATATATAAAGCCATCGAAGGAGGCTCGTTCCTTGTGAGTCTCGGTAGGTGAAATAAGCTTCTTCTGTTGGACAGGGTTGGCTGAGGGTTATAACGTGCTGTGCGTGTCATCCATTCATTTATAATATAGTATTTTTCATGAGATATATAAAGAAATGAAAAGAGGCCATGATAGGATAAGCTTTGTCGGTAGAACAGGGCTTGTTGAAAAGCATGACGTGGCGTATTGTTGACACTGGAAAAAAAAAAAAAAAAAACACATTTTCAAAGATTTACCAAAGACGTTGATTAGATGGGCCATACGCACAATGGCATCCTTAAAATCAATGCCGTCCATATCTGATATACTATGTTTGGTTCTTCAACCCATTATTTTTCATTGGCTTTTCATATGGCAACTCTAGGAGATGTCTGATGCAAGGACAGTAATCAAATTACTTGGAACATATATTTAAGGCAGCAACACTCGTCTCCACGTGCGGTTCCCTTTTCACCGTATCAGACCCGTCAATCTTACTTTGTGTTTGGTATTGATCCAACCCTTCAAGATCTGGACCACCATTTATTTATCCACGCTGTTCATTGCATCACACGAGCTATGATTTTAAGCAATCCCATCACTGTGCCTAGCACTATGTTCTCATCACGTGTTAGCAATCTCAGCCATCCGTTCATTCACCTGCACGTGCCACATCATACACCTGTCAGACGTGTGCAGGCACTCAAGCAATTTATGCGAACTCATCACACATGTGCGGCATGCAAGTAATCCATGCATTCACACGTGTCTATACGCTTCACGTTAGCACGTGTAGCCAATCAATCATCCACACATGCATGCGATTACACACATGCTTCACATCACACCAGAAACGCATGACTTTCATTTATTACACGTAGGGACCATGATCTTCATCATCCACACGTGCCATCCATGCACTCATGCACATGCATTGTATGCTACACATGCCACCCTGATTGATGGCATGTTTATGGCCCATGTACAGCCCAAGTTTATGGCCCGATTGCTGGCCATTTGTCGGCTTAGAAATAGGTCTTACACGCTGTCTCAATTTAGACCTATCAATGGCCCAGACGCCTGGCCCAATTATGACCCATTCATGGTTCCCACCGCAAGCTGATCGCTGGCTGCCGCTTCGTACGGCTTATCGCTGTCCAGCCCATGGTCAATTTTCACTGCACGCATATCTGGCCCATTTAGGCATATTTAGAGGAGGCCCGTTTAGGTCCAGGTTACCGCCTTGATTCAGACTCATCTATGGCCAATTTATCACCCGAGAAATTAGAGCTGGGCATCGAGTCGAGTCAAACCGAGTTAGGGCTGACCGGACTTGATCTGGTTTGAAATAGGCCTGACCTGGATTTGATCTGATTCGGTACCAAGTCCAGCATGCCTAGCCCGTTCCAAGTCCGGGTCTGGCCTGGATTGATCCTAACCGAGTTTGACCCAACCAGAAGTACCGAGTCAGGTCGAGTCAACACTGAGTCGAATAGAGAGAGAGAGAGAGAGAGAGAGAGAGGAGGGTGGTGGTGGTGGTGGTAGGTGGTTGTCGGGCTTGGAAGAGGAGGGGGATGAGGGATGGAGGTAGAGAGTCTGGGATTGGGTTGAGGTGGGTGTGGCAAGTAGGGTTAGAGATAGTTAAAAATTAGGTTTTTTTTTTTTTTTTTTTTAAATATTTATTTATATATATATACCTGAACCCAAGTTGAAATGGATTTGAAATCGTGTCAAGTTGACCGGATCGAGTCACTAGTAACTCGGACTGGACTCAGTTTGAGTGTGGATTAGGCGAAGCCTACTGGGTTCTGACTGACTCACCTATTCGGATCGGGTCAAATTAGGTTTGAACAAGTCGGACGTGTCAAGTCGTCCCATGCCCAGCTCTACCCAAGATATGACCTATTCGTTGACCCTATTGTTGGCTCTGTGCAAGCCCAGCACGGAACCATTCAAGGCCATTTTATCATCTCATTTGAGCCCAAATTGCTAGCCCATTTAAGGCTCAGACTTGGGGCCTGTTTCCCAGCCCGTTGCTGGCCCACGTATCACCTAAATGGTAGGTTCATTTCTGTCTAGCACATACTCCTTCGCGACACCCATTTGATGAACTGTGCACAGTCCATTTCGTGGCTTCATTAATGACCTACGCACGGTCCATTTCATGCATGGCCTATTTGATGACCTAGGCACAAGACATTTCATAGTCCACAACCCCTTTGAACGGTCCGTATCCCATTCCATTTCATCATCCCACGGCTCACTTGACTAGTCAGTGGCTTATTTGATTAACTGATGGGTTAATAGCATGTTTATCTTAACTGTTGTTTAGATTGATCTATTTGTAATCTAAATCTACATATATAATTATTTACACACATAGCCATTCATGGTATTATTCACTTAACATTAATGCTTTCTACGAGTCTTGAGTATGCATTCCATATGCACTATTCTACATTGACATCTCATCATGTAAGTTGGCTATGGAGCTTTAAAACTCTACTTGTACTCCCGAATTACATGATTTTAGTGAAAGTTCATTGTTCTTATAGAGTAGATATATTGTCGAACAACAAAAATCTATGTATTGTGGATTGTGATTGGACGATTTTCTCTGTTTGTTTTATAGCCTGTATAGATGAGTTAAAAGACTAGATTGCGAGAGTCATTAAGGGCCTTGTCTTCTCGTTAGCCAACACTCTGAAAGCCTATCCTATACGAAACGAGTCTTCTTCTTTTTTTTTTTACTTTTTTTTTTTTTTACGAACCGAGTCTTCTTAACCACACGTTATATGACTTCATCTAATACAAATTCAATGACTTCCTTTATGCATTTAGATTACTTTATTTACTGACATTTTACCTATTTATTTATTCTTTATATATTCTTGTAGCTGACTAAACTCTGTTTTAAATTTAAGGGTATTTTTAGATGGTGATTTATGCCAAATCACCATCTAAAATGCATATTTAAATCCATATAAATATTAATAACTTTTGAAAAATACGTGCTTTGTTTCATTACATATTTCAGATATGCTTGGGAAATGCTATTAATTAAAACATCTGTTATAATAATAACATGACTGAGAATGAATGTCAGCGTGTATATGCCATCCAACCTGTCTAGCTGGGTCACCCTACTGACAAAGTTGGATCAAGGCCTCATGATGATCGAATGGGTCTGCGCATGGGCAAGGAATTCCTAGATCAACTCCGTTGTACCTCAATTTTCAATAAAAGCAAACTCAAAATCGGATAGAGCACATCTCAAGACAGTGCGGCCTCTACCGTAGGGTTACTATGGGGCCCACCTTGATGTATATATTATGGATATATGCCATCCATCCATTTTCCCATATCATTTTAAGGTATTATAATACAAATGAAGTAGATCCAATTATTTGGTAGACAATACTATCAGAAACAGTGGTGATTGACTTTCCTACCATTAAAAGCTTTTTAGGGCGCACCTTAATGTTCTCTTAGTGTTTATTTACCATCTCATCTGTTGATAAGGTCACATAAGCCTTGATGAAGGTAAAAACAAATATAAGCTTGATCCCAAACTTTTGAAATCCATAAATGGTTAATCAACACTGTTTCTCATGGTATTGTCCACTTGATAATTGGATCTAGTTACTTTATGGGATAATGACTTAAAATGATTTGAAAAAAACAGATGAATGGTGTAGATACATAACAAATACATCAAGGTAAGGCCCCACGGTAAGAGCCGCACCGTCTTGGTGAGGCCGGGGTCTCTCCTAATTCGCCAGAAAATTTCCACCATGCCAGACTGAAGTGACGTCAACAGCTTATGTGGGGCCCACCATAATTTGTGTTGTATCCACACGGTTCATCCATTTAGAGAGATCATTTCAGGGCATGAGCAAAAGTATGAGGCAGATACAAGCTTCAAGTGGACCCACCACAGAAAATAGTAGAATTGAACACCTACCATTAAAAGCTTCTCAGGGACCACACTACACCAAAATTGCTAGACCGGTACGGTTGGCATTTTGGTTCAGAAACGGTTTTAAGCCGTTTTTGATTTGAAACGGTAGTAAACCGTACTGGAATAGTTGATGTTATACGTTCTTACTTTCGCTGTTTTGTTGGTGTGTCTCGATTGAGTGTTGGATCTTTTTATTTCTTATTCTTAAAGTTTATTGTATTATTTTGAAATAACGCCCTAAACCCTCAAAATGCCCTAAACGCTGAAACCCGATCTCCCTCTCTCTCTCTCTCTCCCTCTCATGATCTCCATCTCCCTTTTTCCATCTCTCTCTCCCTCTCTCAATCTCCCTCTCATTCGATCTCCCTCTCCCGATCTCAACCCTCTCTCTCGATCTCCCTCTCTCTCCCTCCCTCTCTCGATCTCCCTCTCCCTGCAACATTCACCGAGGAGCTACCCGCTTCAAGTTCACCACTGGGGAGCTTCCATCAAATCGAAATCGCTATTACCTTTGAACGTTGATTGCCTCGAAGGATTCGAGAAATGGTTCCGCATCAACGGTAGAAATCCCAATGTGATCGTGGGGGCCCTTGTAGGTGGGCCCTATCGGCAAGATGACTACGTCTATCAACAGTGGAACTTCGAATAGACAGAGCCGTCCATCGCCTGCAATGCTCCTCTTGTGGGCCTTTTTGCTAAGCTGAAGGGCATTTTGGGAAGTTCAGGTGAGTGTCCGTACGGTCTACTTAGTGGGAGGAAGATTTCTAGGGGTAAAACGCTCATTTTTGTTACGGACGAAATGACCATTTTGCCTGTACAGTTTTATTTTGATTCCAGAAGCAGCAGGGGCAAAATAGTCTTTTAAGTCTTTTAACTCGTCAAATTGTCAAAGTCAACGAACTTTCATCCATGCATTTCTTGGAAGTGCTCTATTTTAGCATGTAGCTTCCTCCATCCAAGGGGTCACTTGTACAGGAGATCCAGGAGTAATGCTATAGCAATGCGATGCGTTGTCTGAAACATCTGCACCGTACACGTAGATCGTGATGCAATGGTTAGGATATAGATTATTTGGTAGGCCATAGCTAATGGCGTTAACTTAAAATGATTCATGGCAAACCTCTTTGGGAAGAGTTTTACAAGGTTGCCATTGATATCATTATTAAAGGAGACACCAAATTGCCCGAGCCGGATATCATTCGACTTTAGGCGAAGTTGGAATTGGCTCATTTGTTGCATGACATTCTTGCTTTACTGAGTTCACCGATTAGCTACAATAGTCTAACACTTTTTTGGACAATTCACCTTTTTGGACTGTATGTTTTGATTGTTTTTGTGGACTGCGTCCCAAGTACATCTTGTATAGCTTACTTGATTAGTTGTTTCTATAGACTGGACATGATAGATGTAATGAAGGTTTGTGACAAATGTGTTGATGACTTCGATCATCACTGCATGCTAAGGAATTACATCACAGATGTAGATTTAGAGTTTTAAGACAACTACTAGTTTTGATGTAGATTTAGAGTTTTAACATTTCTATATCATGCATATTCGACGGTGGTCAGGTTATTTTGTTGTTGCCTATTTTCAGCTTGCTTAGGTACTGAGCCAAATCCAGGATTTCCTAGAAGAGGGATTTTCAGGTATCTGTATAGGAGAGATTTACTTCTCTTGTGGTGCAATTTCAAGCATATATTCAGCTGAACTGCAGTAGGCGCAACCCCAGAATTGCAGCAGGTGGAATCCCCTATTGTAGTGAAGGTCAGGAAAAACCTTATTTGAACCATATTCACGAAACGGTGTCTATATCTATCTTAAAGTGATTGATTTCGAGTATGATATTGTTTCCCATTTATGTATTATCATGATTTAATTCATTTTTCACCTGTGGATCTCCCTGCTATCACATCTTCTTCACTACAGCAAAATTCCATGCATCAACAGTCTGCTCAGCATGCATTGATGTCAGCTGGAGCGAAAGATGCAGGTGCTCATGACATCACTATTTAGCATGTACCCTTCCTACATTCCAAGTTTATTGATATTTAGTTCCTCTCTTTGTTCTCGAAATTAAAATTTGTTATTATTTGTAATGCAGATGCTGGCCAGGTGAAAGCAGAAGCCCAACAGTAACAACAAAATTCATCTAATGATTTGAACATGGAACCTGCTACTAATTTTGGAGTAAATAAGAGTCTCATGAATGAGGTTGTGTCCTTTTCTTCCACAATAATTCATTCTCCCATTTTTTCTTCAAATCATCAAGATAATTATCTTGATGATCAGAAAAAAAATGCAATCTTCTTTCATAAATAAAAACTTTGTTTTAGTGTCTTACCTTATCAGGATTGAGCCAGCTGCTTCCATGTATTTTCTTATTGGTAACTTTGCATATGCTCCAGATTTCAAAATATAGTGTGGATGGTCTTGTTTCGATAAGTACTGTTAAGCTAAAGCTACGGAAGCAGAAGCTACATGCTTTCTTGCAAGGTGCGCCTATTTTATATTTTTTCCCAACTCCAATGTGATGTTTTCTGTGCATCCTCAAACTGACAGTGTTCCTTATAAAGGAACCCTTGTAAAACAGGGTTCCTATTATACGGATTACATTTTTTTTCCCAACGCTGATGTGATGTTATATTATAAAAGAAGAAGAAGAAGATGAGTGCGGATCCAATCCCTTCTTCGACCTCCCATAGTCAGCTCGATGGGCAGATTTCTCAACTCATGCAGCGCAAGCCCCTCTCCGAGCAAGAGGTCTCTCTCTCTCTATTGATCAGTTTGAAAATCTCTCTTTTTTTTTCAAAAATTAATATCACTGTTCTCTAGGTAGAGACGGCAGAGACTGTAACATGCATGAATGAACCAGGTTGGATCCCTGGATGTCTTACTCTTGCCTTGTAAAACTCACTTGGTAATTTTTAAAAAAGAAAAAAAAAAAAGAAAAGAAAAAAAGAAGTGCTCATCTTGTTCAGGCCAAGGCTCTTGAGTGGGATTTGGAATGGGTCAGGCCTATCTCAGCTTGGAAGATAGGCAGGTAGCTGAAAACCCTATCAACTGTCATCCATGATTTGCCAGTAAACTCTAAATGCTACCTAAAAAACAGAAGAATAGTTGGCTTATATGTTTGAATATTTTCAAATCTTACATGATTCCACAGGCAATTATTCATCCAGAAGCAATCTTTTTAAATATTTGATTTGTTAGCTGGTATAGGCAACCTTTATTGGAGAATGTAATGCATCATGAATGCCATGAAGTTGGAAGTTGCTATTGCTTGTACATTCTAGATTTCTTTTTTAAAATGAATTAGCAATAAATGATAACTAACACTAATTTCTGAACTAAATATTACATGAGTCAGTTCTTATGAAGATTCCATCAAAGAGCCATCTTTATGTACAGGTTTCTGCATATCTCGACCTAAGTATTTCAGAGGCACCGGCCTGGATAATTCAGCAAGTTCGTTGACAGTACTTGGAGCTTTCAAGCATTTTAAGATATTTCAGGTAATTACTTTAATACTGGACTGTGTTACATGAACTGCATATGCTTTCTTATTACAAGTCTCTACTTGGGGTTTATATCTCTTGTTGACTCATATTCTCCATGTTCTTTCATGATCCTTTGTTATGGAGCTTCATTTTTAAAAATAAAAAATAAAAAATTATGCCGGTAAGATCAATTAGTGGTGACTTCAACTTGCCTGAATGTCAAGCTTTTATCCAAAAAAAAATTAATTTACATAGCACAGAAGTAGTTAAAAACTTCTCAGGTTGGAAGCGATATTTGCAATTTTCTTTTATCTTTTAGCATTTAGCAACTTAGCATGCACCAACATTTACTTCATGCTTTCGGTAGGTATATTGTAGTTAACCAATCTGTTTCTTTTTAATTGATCATCTTGACTTGGATTGATATTTATGTTCCAAGGAGCCTCCCATGTATATTAGGAAGCTAAGCATGTTCATGCTTTTAAAGACATCATGCAATAGAAACTCCCATGTATATTCAGAATTTTTTTTCTTGCAAAGGCCATAGTTCTAATCATTCAAACTTTGTGTTCAGGGACATTCATGTTTTTCCATTGTATGATGACCATACCACCTAACATACAATCGTATTTCTTACATGGATATTTTTTTTCATGCAAAATATTATTTTTCCCTTGATTGTTCCTTTGCGTCAATTTTAGTATTTTGCATAAACTTCAGTTTTAATTATCTTTTCTGAACTTTGGTATGAGTTTGGATTTGAGCATGTAGTTCAATGGTAGAAAATCTGCATTACAACACTGAAACCTATGGTAGTCTAGCTCACCTGGATTGAATGGGAGCTGCTAACAAAGGTCTTTAAACCATGCATTCTTTTCTTTCTTATAACCATGGCCCACTTAGAGATTAGATTAGGCCAATTGGCTAGGTTGGGCCATTCATCGTTGGCCCGAGCATGGCTTGGCCATTAATTGAGCTCCACTATTAAGATGCATTTTCTGAAAATAATGTTGGCTCGCTGATCCATATCAAACTTAGATGAAAAAAAATAACAATAAAGAGAAGTCCAACAGCCTAGATTCAACAAATATATGTCAAATATATGTGGCTTAGTTGATAAGAATGCCACTTTAAATTTTAGAATATACCATGTTCATAATACTTGCAAGCTAAAATGCTTATTGTATTGTGCAAAAATAGTTTCGTTTAGCCTACTTCAATGTACTTATCCCAAACAACCAGCTCTATGATGATACACGAACAATCCTTGGTGCAGGTGAACAAGTTCCTTTTCTTTTTTAAATAATATTTGTACTATTCCCTTTTACTTTCAATTTTTATCTATTAAATCCTCAATTGGAACTTTTACACCTGTTTATTTCCAAATCAAAATCTTCTATGCTTCTCCTTCTAAGTCAGAACATTCTCTCTGTTTTTTTTCTTAATGAGCCCACAACTTCTTATTCTCAAACTATTCAAGGTTAGATCAGTATAAGAATTCAGATCCAAAACAAACCTATACTTCTATACAGGTTGCTAAAAGCATGTTATCAATATGGTGTTTCAGAGATACAAGGCTTATAGCCATGACACCATTGTTCTGGCTGGAGCTGAGTATGGAAGTGGAAGCTCTCAAGATTGGGTTGTCGAGGTTCCAATGTTGTTGGTGAGGTTTTTTGTTTGCTTAATCTTTCCACCACCTTGCATTCTGCATGCTAGTAATGCTTTATTCTATCGTTTAGATTTGCTATGGTGTTTGCTATGGTGTCATCCACTTGAGATTTGGATCTGCCTCATTTTTGTGTTCATGTTGTGTTTCATTTTTCTATTGTTTTCTATCAACAGATGCCATTAATGCAATAAATGGAACAATCATTACTTATGGACAATTTTTCTGTTGTTTTCTATCAACAGATGCCATTAATGCAATAAATGGAACAATCATTACTTATGGACAGGTAAGTTGCAATTTGATAGAAATGACTTCAAATGATACTTGCTCTGGTTGTCAACATTTTCTTTTTATGTTTCTGTCATTAACTGAAGTTTTTCAGATTCTAAATGCATGAATTCATGAATGCAAACATGCGTGCACTGTAGTACACATGTATGCAAGTGCGAAGATATATCCTTGAATTGTCTGTTCTGTTTGAGGCCAGGATACAAAATATGCATCCAGTGAGCAATATGCAGCTTTCATATTCATATTGACAAAAAAAAAAAAAACTGATAGATTTTGTGTTTTGTTTGTTTCGGCAAGTAATGTAAAGCTTTCATATCATACTAACAAATTGTAACCTTCAAATAATGCATTTGGAACAGACTCGAACTGAGAAGACATACAGCATGGAGGTGAAGTGATTAAAGTGTATTCATGAATGGGTTGTTTAATTAGTCATTCTAAAAAAAATACTGGTGTATTTTGAACCGTTTTTCTTTCAATTCAGATGATATCTAGTAACATCCTCATGTTGAAGCAGGGCCCAAGTATGTCAGAGTGTGATGGACAGAAAAAAGGAATACTTCCGTGAGTTGTAAATGGGCTTTTTGACTGCATAACATCTGCCAATGAAGGATCCAAGTACATAGTCAAATTGTCAATGGTATTATAAGTACTGATGTTCATGATTTTTCACACTTGCCAATTTTACTCAAACTTCTCAAATTTTTTAACGTCTTAAATTTCTTTTTCAAAATGTTTATTTATTGGTCAAAATCTTGAGGCTTTTTAAAATTTTATTATGTTCTGTTCATGTATTCTGCAATTCTTCTCTTTGGGAAAATAAAAGACTATTACTTACAAGAGGAGATTTAAAGAAACCTAGAAAACTGTAATAAAACTAAGAGTCAATAGTACTTAGGTAGACGCTAGAGAAGGGAGACAGTATTTGCACCCTCTCTATTATGATAGATGCACCCTTTTTTCTACTCTTGGAAATGCAATAGTACAAAGCCGTGTGTCTTATTGCTGGAAGTAGAAAGAAAAAGGGTGTACCCATGAGTAGAGTGGTCGTACAAGATTAAAATTTCAGTTGAAGTACTACCATTCCAGAGTAACCAAATTGAAAGCAGATTCCTCAACTTTGGAGGCACAAAATAAATAAACAACTTTGATTGATCTAGGCACTTAACTAAACAAGGTAGTTGGAAGCTTATTAGTTGATATGACCTAGTGAAAAAATCAGGGTTGGTACACCATCAGGAGGCCACGTGTATGTTTAATGTGGACTGATGGCTATTGTTTAAGAACTGCCTTTGTTTTCATACACGTTTGGTCCACCTGATGAGCTGTGCTTCCTGAGTTTGAAGCAGGCCACCTAGAACACAATGGGGCCTTCCAGCTGCACACCACTTGGATGTTGTCCCACATGCTTGCCAGTTTGGCACTTGCGATATAGATGCACAAGGGCTTGACAAAGCTCTATATATTAATATAGTTTTGTTCAACATTTTCTTTGTTTCATCTCCTGTCGATCCATTCACAGACTAGAGAATTGAAGGAGAAGCTCAAGGATATCACTGTCGAAGCCAAGCCATGAAAAAGGCAGGAGAAAGCTCTCTACTAAAATAGAAATAGTATGACTTTTATGTGGGAGGTCAGACCTTTTTCCTTTTTCTGTGGCAAGATGCAGTGTAAGGGTGAAATCAGCATCTGGGTTGAGTTTGAAAAGGTCAAGGATCTTTGCTTTCAGTTCATCCACATTGAGTTTTAAATGGCAAAATTAGAGGGAAAAAAGGTTTCCCCAAGGAAATTGCAACTGAAATAATGAAAAGTGCAAAGGTAAAGCACTTTCCTTTCATAGTTTCTGTAGGAAAACAAACAGGTGCAAGGGATTTCCTTCCGTTAGTGCTGATGTCAATTTATTAAACACTTATGTCACAATTTCACTTTCCCTTGCATTCCCCTAGTTCACACCGAATCCAAACAGGCAGCAAAGGAAAAGATAGGATGAGAGAAGAAATATCTTTATTGAAAACAAAGCAAAATACCCGCACTCATGTAAACACTCCAAAGTAATCAAACCAATGATAAACGATACAAGATTACTAGCAGGGAAAAAAATGATGTTGAAATTCTATGAAAAGGCTCGTGAAAACTACAGGTTAACTGAACTCATGTTTTCATGATCCATGGTCTTCAAGTTTTTCTGTTCATTTACTTTTGTTCTGCAATTTTGTTTTCCTTGCAAGTTGCAACCCATTGCCATTTTGTTGATTGTTCCACTTCCAGTGCTTTCTCATATGGCTTTTGGATGTCACCTAATCTCTATTTGTTTTTGTCATTGCTGTAGAGAATTTTTGAGCACTTTGCACAGGTAAGCCAACACTGTCTGTCATTTTAAGTGTTAGGTTATTCCTTAAGTTTATGTTACACTGATGCAAATACTTAGATTTGGACTTCTTTTCTCATTACAAGAGGTTTGTACTGAAAGTATTGTTGATATTGAAAATAGTCAGTTGTAGTCTGGGTTCAAATTATCATTTGAACACCATACAATTTTTTTTGCAACACATTACCAATACCAGCACAATTCAATTCTATCCACTGTAAATCTCATGTTCTTGATAGCCTATACGTGAAGTTTGAGCAGTAACAACTCCACCAGAGATTTCTGAGTAAAGCCCTTCTCTACATGTGCCAGTGCTAGTGCTAAAACCCTTCTCTACATGTTTTAGTGCTAGTGCTAAAGGCCATCTAGTTTGATTGAAATTCTGAATTTTATCTTTTTGTCATGTCATGTCAGAGCCCTTGTTGTCCTAGCATTCTAACTTGAACTGTTTTATCTTTTTGTCTATCATCGGCAGTCGTATATGATTACTTAAGAGCATTTTTTCCCTCTTTATCGCGATGTAGATACGTCAATGGAAACATTGGGAGGATTCTATTAAGAAAGATAAATATGATCAAGACAAGGGTAATGCATTTGGATTCTGAAAACTCATTTGAAGCTGAATTGCTGAACAGCTAAGGAGCTGGAGAGAGCCATCTTTGTTTCTTTTTTGTCTGATTTTTCTTACTAGGTGGCAATATTTGTGCAGTTGTGAATAAGAAGGTGACTCATGTGCATCAGCATGCTTTTATCAAGGAACATTTTCTTGGAATTGGGTTTTGTTCAACCATTCTGAGTTGGCTGGTAAGTTATTTAATCATGGGGTGTAAATTGCCATCCATCCCTATTCTTAAATGGTTCTTCAACAAGAATTAAAGAACTTTGCACTGGTGGGTTACTTTGTTCTCCTTTGTAGGAAATAGATCTTTTCTGCCATTGTAAAATCAGGAATATGCTAATCCAATGAAAGAAATTGAGAACAGAGGAACTTTGGGGGATTCCCTGTTTCTTTAATCAATAAATGTGGGAATGACCAATAGTCAAAAGGAATATTTATGAAACAAAACGTAGAAGAAAGATTATCCTCACTAACTCAAACCTGTAGGACGTCATGCATCCTCACTAAGAACTGTATAAACATTTCTTTTTTTCTTCTTTTGAATCAACATTTATGGAATATCCTTGTTATTTTCATGAAAGACTACACTGAAATGTCTATGGAATTTTGGAGAAAAAGAAAACCCCTTGCTATTTCTTATATAACATCCGTTTGGATTCTCAATTGAAATGAAGTACGAATATATTTCAGTTTTTCCACCAAATATTTTTTTTTTCAGGTTTGCAATTCAGATAAATAATGTTTCAAATTACATTATGTTTTTACTATCTTTTGATTCTTAAATGAATATGGCTTCAATATATTTTATTTTATTTTATATAGCAGGTTTTTTTTTTATTATTATTTAAAAAAATCGTTCCAAAATAAGAAAAAAATACCGTTCTCAAATATGACCGTTGGCACCAGAATGGTTTAGAACCGCTCGTAAAAACGGTACCCCAAAACGGTTCTGAACCGTTCCTGATTTTTTGCGACGCCTCATTTAGGAACGGTATTAAAATGTTCATGAAGCATTTAAAAACGGTTTAAAACCGTTCCTAAATGACGATTTTGGTGCAGTGCCAGGAAGTTTTCCATCAAGCTGATATTTGTGTCTTAGCTCCGATCCATGTCTATGTTAACTTATAAAGAGGTTGGATCTAAGAAGAAACACGTAATCATGGGCCCTAGGAAGGTTTCAATGGTGGGCGTTACTATCCCCATTGTTTTATGTGGCGGGACGCTTGAGCTTTGGATTTGCCTCATTGTTTTGGGGCGCGTTTGGTTTGTGGAATGGAATGGTATTAAATGGTATTAGATACACCCTGATCTATAGCTCAAGTGGTAGACCGAGTAAAAGATACCTCGTTTCAACACTGGGTCTTGGTATCGGTTCCTAGTGGGGGTGGCTAACAGAAGTGTGAACTCACAGTGGGTGTACTAACAAGCTAACCCACAAAAAAAAAGAAGTATTAGATGGGATCAACATCATTATTGCTCACTGATTGCATGTCTGAAAATAACATGGTATTGTAATCATCCAATGTCATGTTTGGGATAAACATTTTGCTATGAGAAAACACTAGATTTAGAAAAATCATGTTTGGTGGACCACAGAATTGTAATCAAAGGACCAAATTCGCAACAGATGTCACTCACTTGTACACATATAACCAGAATGTCAAATGTTAGTGGTATATATGGATGGATGGCATGGATAAACACATACATCAATGTGGGGCCCACATGTGTAGTGGATTTCATATTCCACAGAAATCCTGCATGGGGACTAAATGCAATTCCATCGCACTTAATCCCATCTTCTCGACATGTTGGATGGAATTACATGACACCAAATGCAATTATATCCCTCCTAATCCCATCTAATAACATGTGTCAAATGCCCCCTTGTTGATGCCTTAAAATGATTTCCCCAAAAGGATGGACCGTGTGGATAAAGCACATACATCATGAGGGGGCCCACAGAAAAGGATGGACAGTGTGGATACAGAACATACATCATGGTGGGGCCCACAGAACTTGGGACACCCAACTCCCAGCTGGTCAGATCGGTAGAGTCACACGATACGCAAAGGATCTTCAGGTGGTCCCACACGTGCCAGCAGGTGTCGAACAATTAGGATAGCTAGAGGGTGTGAGAGACAGGAAGGCCGGTATAAAAATACATCGAGCTGGAAAAGCCCCCAACTCGTCAAGGCACCGGTACATCTCAGTGGTATAAGATAATGAGATCATCATCAGTTGGAAGTGGAGTACCAGAGAGTGGAAGATCAGTATAAACAAACGCATCTCTACGTGCCACAACTCTAGCAGGGTGATCAAGAGATTGCCTCTCAATGAGGACAGGTGGATTGGTAATAAGTTGCTAAGTATGTCCCACATCTAGTCATCCAAGGACTTTGTTTGGCAGTTCAGTTTAAGACACGCCCCAAAAGTAGACCTCCGGTGTCGGCTGCCATGAAACATGTAATCAGAAATGTGGTGGAGTGAGGTGCATCGGATATGGGAGGAGGTGCAAAACTAAAAATTGTGGAAGTGAAAGGACCGGTCAGTGCATCGAATATGGAGATCTAAAACTATAGAATTCATATTTGATTGGGGTGTTGCAGTCTTCTGCAACTTACACCCTTTAGAGAAGCATCGGGATGGGAATAGAAGCTTCAGTCTCATTTAGGCTTGGGACCAGTAATGTTTATATAATTTAAAGAGTTGAGTAGTTTGAAATTCATCGAAATACCTCTTTATTAGGCTCCATATGAATTAGTCAAACAAGAATATTGTGCATGTGACACAATTGTAGTGCACCAACACTTGCATGACTTTAGATGAATTACAACTTAGTGGGTCCACACTAGTATGCCTGATCACATTATCCAACTAGGGAAATTCAAACCATTGATCAATAAAGCCCACCTTATAGAACTTTTACATTCTTCCACTTGGGTCACGTTAATCAATGTCAAGGATCAATTTTTAAAATATGTTTCAATATTAAAGAAAATATCCGAATGATTAACCATTACAATTGTTGGATAGTACAGGCAACATTTTTATAATCTGGTCCATCAAGACTAGTAATATAGGATCGCAGTAGCCATCATAACATTTAATCTTGTCGAAGTGAGCCTAAGTACAATAACAAATACTATCATTCTTAACGACATAGATCGGGAATTAGAAAGTATGGTATAAATATTACACACATAGTGTGATCATATGTGCCTATCTTTAAGAGGTTCTAGAGCTTTCATGTCTCCAATGAAACATTTTTTTTTTTTCAAAAGAAGAGCCATGCCTCTATATCTTTGTTAATGAGGAACAGACGATGTACAAGCTATCGGGTGGGCTCCACACCAAAATAATTGGGCTTCACCTATCATGTCAGCGAAAAACAGAAAAATAGAAAACAATGGAAAACAGAGCAAAAAAATTGCCCTATCCTCCCTCCAAAACTCTCGAAAGACAGATTGCTAGACTTGGACCTCTCTGTAGAAAAATTTCTCTATCCTCCCTACAAAATGTCAATATGTCTCCAATGAAACATGACTATATATAATTTTGCTTTCTTAAAATAAATTGTGCATGCATAAGAGAAGTATAAATTATCTTTATATTAAAATCATTAAAACTTTATAAATGAGTTCTTTTCAATGTTTTTTAAAATAAAACATGCTCAAATCCCATTAACAAAATACATTTGTAGGGACAATAACTCACACGAATGTTACATGCTCCTGAAATGACGTCATATAGAGCCCTTTAGTGAGAAGATCATCAATCATTTGCTTAGTGCTGATGAACTCCATATACACTAGACGATTTTGAACTCTTTCATTTACAATAATATAATTGATGTCGATATACTTCAACCTTGATGAATACTTGTTGTAGCTAAAGAATGAAACCACAACTGAATTATTACAAAAGATTTTCAGTAGTTTTGAAATATACTCAAATACTTGAAAACATGAGAAGAAATGTTGTAACCATAGTTCCTATTTGATGTTTCATCAAAGGAAATGAACTCAACTTCCATGGTGGTTGAGGCTATCATAGATTATTTCATGCTTTTTCAATATACAGTCCCAATAACCACCATAAAAACATAGCATGAGGTAAACTTCTTTGTATCAATGCAGCCAGCATAACATGAGTCTAAGTATCCAACTAACTCTAAATCTTCAGACCTTTTGTATGTAAGCCCGAAGTCCTTTAATCTTTGAAGATAGCACAATACATTCTTTGTAGCTATTTAATATTGCATTCTTATATTAGATAGATACCTGCCCAGCATTCCAACTACAAAGGAAATATCCAATCGCGTGAAAACTTTAACATATGTGATGCTCCCTACTATTGATGTGTTCAACAAATTTTTCATTCAATTCTTTTCCAAATCATTCTTAGGACATTGGAATTGGTTGAATTTATTACCTTTTACAATGGGTGATTTTCATGAGCATAGTTTTACATGTCATACCTTTCGAGTACCCTATCAATATAGGTCATCTATGACATGCTAAGTAGTCCGCGTGATTTGTTATGACATATCTCAATGTCAATTGTATAAGAGGCATGACCAATATCCTTCATCTTAGAATTTTGAGATAAAAATTTCTTAATATTGGTCAACATCCTAATATCATACTAAACAAACATGTCACATCAACATATAAAATTAATATGACAAAATTACTCCCACCTATTTTCACATAAATGCATTCATTTGTTTCTATTTATAATCTTTCCAACTCTCTCACATGTGGGCCCGGACAATGAACAACACATTAAAATTGGCGCCCCAAATGATGAATAGCCTACGTCAACATCAGCCCGCATAAAAGATGACATCAAAGGTGGACCCTCATTTTGGATGACCCACATTAAAGTGTGGCCCAACATGAGGTTGACATCAAAGGTAGACCACAAGATGAACAACCTAATTTGAAAGTGGGGCGCCCCACATGATGAATGGTATACATCAAGTTAGGCACACATAATTAACTGTTCACATCGAAGGTGGGCTCACATGATGGATGTGACCCACATCAAAGTGTGGCCCCTCAAGGACTATCTACATCAATTAGCCCCGCCTATGGATAGTCCATATCAAAAGTGGGACCCATATGATGGATGGTGGACATTGAAGGCGGAGTACATGATGAATGGTTGACATCAAAGGTGGGCCTCACATGATGGATAATCTGCATCAAAATGTGGCCCCACATGATGGACAATCCAATCCAAGGTCTCGCATGGTGGATGGCCCAACATGATGGATGATCCACGTGGAAGATGCACCCCACACGATGGATGGTGGACCAAAAGTGGACTCCATACGATGGGTGGTCCATATCAAAATGTTGGCTTGCATGGTAGACAACCCACATCAAGTGGGCCTCATCTGATGGATGACCCACATCAAGGTGGGCCGCAAATAATTACAATCCACATCAAAGACCAGCCCTTAATGATGCATGACCCACATCCCAAGTGGGTCTCAATTTGAATGTGGGGCCTACACAATGAACACATCAAATATGGGCTCTAGCTGATGGGAATTGGACATGGAAGGATCCCATATAAAGGACAAGTACCACTGAGAGGGTGCTTGGTGCATGGTATTAGATGAGACTAGAGGGGATGGAATTGCATTTGGCTCCTTGCAAATTCCATCCGGGGTTTAAGAAGGATGGGAAAGGTTGGGATTACGATGGGATGGACTGGTATTTGGTCCCATGTGGGATTTATGTGGTTTTAAAAACCATGCAGTGAGAGGACGCAAATTGCGTCCTACCCCCGTCCAAACGGTAATCCGTCCCAGCAGGGCTCTGTGGGGCCCATCGTGATGTAAGTTTTTCCTCCATGCCGTTCATCACTTTTCTCAGATAATTTTAAGTTATGTATATAAAATTGAAGTAGGTCCACAACTCCAGTGGACCACACCGGAGAAGCTGCAGTGATAATGACACCCACCATTGAAACCTTTATAAGAGCCACCGTGATGTTTATTTTAATTTTTTTTTTTAATCATCCAACCTATTAATAAGGTCATGTAGAGTGGATGAAGTGAAAAAATAAATATTAGCTTGATTCGAAACTTCTCCAGCTCTCAAGAAGTTTTTAATGATGGACATTAAATCCCCACTTAGTGGTCCACTTAAGCCCTGTACCTTGCTCAATGCTTAACTCATACCTTAAAATGATCTGACAAAAGCGATTAACAGCTTGGATAGAACACTTACATCATGGTGGGCCCCACAGAGCCCTGCCTGGACGGATTACTGTCCAGGCAGGGGTAGGACGCAATCTACGTCCGCAGTGAAAGGGGTTTTAAATCCATGTAGAATTCAAGATCTACCCAGAGTGTCTCGCTTTGTAATTGAACAAAAGGTGGTGTTGATGTAAACAAATTTTGTGGGCCCCACCATGATGTATGAGCTATATCCACACCATCCATCCATTTTTCGAGATCATTTTAGGGGCATGGACACAAAAATCAGATGGATCCAATGCTCAAGTGGGCCACACTATAGAAACTAAGGGGGAATAGAAGGCCAACCATTGAAAACTTCTTGACGGTGCCTACAAAAGTTTTGGATTCAAGCTAATATTTGTCTTTTCCCTTCATCCAGGTTGTGTGACCTTATGAATAGGTTGGATGGCAAATAAACATTACGGTGGGCCTACGAAGGTTTCAACGGTGGGCATCACTATCTCCACTGCCTTCCATGGTGTTGTCCATGTAAGCTTTGGATCTGCCTTATTTTTTGTGCCTACATGATAAAATGACCTTACAAAATGAATGGATGGTGCAGATATAACAAGTACATCACAGTGGGGTTCACAACACTTTCTTTTTTAACAAACTGAGAAACTTTCATTGATAAACCAAGAGACATACAGCGCCCAGATTTCGGGGACCCCAGGAGAAAAGGACCAGGGCAACCTATCATATTGTTATACAAAGGGCAAGTTAGAAAACGAATGGTAAAAACAAGGAACAAGGAAAGCCTAAGGACGCACGAGGAGCACCTTAAAGATGCCTAACCACACCTAATCCTATCTAATCTAAAACAACCATACCTCGAATCCGAGTTGGGAGATTGATGTTTAAATTTAAACCAATCTGATTTAAATGATTTTAACTCGCAAGTATACGAATCAGATGTAAATATGGTACGTATTACGAGATCGTTCCCACGAGGACTAGTGGTAACAATTTGAAATTTAAGACTCTTCTTAACTAATCTAACGAATGGTTTAACAAACTATTAAGTAAACTAGCATAAATCTATGGAAAATAACTACGAACAATAATGAGGAAGATTCAATCGAGAAGAAGACTAGGACTTTCGAATCCACCCCTAATTATCCTAACCCTTGTTTTACCTGCTGATTCACCCTAATTCAGATTGATATCAAAATAAACAAAGCACACTCTATGCCCTTGGTCGGGCACACGGAATGTATAATCTCTTAAAGCATATGGATCATATCTTTCCATCCATGGTCAGGCATGGAAAGATGTAAATCCTGTTTCTTTCTCTATAGGAAACCTGTTCATGGTCAGACACAAGCACCTAGTATAATATTCTAAACAACATCCATATCTAGACTTTGGTCGAGCTCATAGAATGGAGAAGTACGGAAATCTCAGGAAAGCACACTATAAAAAGAAACAAATCAATCAAATCAATATTAATTTAACAATAAACCAGAGTCAATCAAATTAGGGGCTTCATCTCAGCCCTAACTAAGAAGTCTAGCAATCCATAAAATTAATTAGGAAGAAGTAAAAATAAGATTTAAAACACAAAAACATCGCCCTTCTTCCTTTCTCTCTCTCTCTCTCTCTCTCTCTCTCTCCTCTTTCTTCTCTTTCTTCTCTTTCAGGATCCTCCCAAGCTCTGGCTCTCCCTTTTCTCCTCTCTTTGACGTCCCTTTATACCCTACTAGGGCGGTGGAGAGTTGGAGTCAGACAAAGAGTCGAACGTTTTACAGCAGTAGTCGTGCAGCGAAAGGCCTTTTCGCAGCAAACTTTAGGGTCTCAAAACTCCCATCTTTCTTACACTTGCTTCGTAAAAACAACATCTCCTGGGACATTTCTGAGTGGTCTACATAATGGATGGCTTGGATCAGCTATCTAATCCTCGATCTGATTGTGCCACCGCCCCAAAATCGGACAGTTTCCGAACGCGAAAACAGAGATCGCGAATCTCTTCCGCTGTGACGCTGGTGGAACCCATTCCCTTATTTTTCTGAGAAATCCACTCCGTCCATTAGATGTAGGACGAGATTTCGGTCAAGAATGCACAATTTTTACCTTCTTTTTATGAGGCCCACATGTTATCTTTCTCTACCGTTCAACCTGCTTTTGAACGGATAGATTTCCATAAACACTTTCTTTTGAAATTCAGTCACCTACACGTTAGCAATAGAGATACTGGGATTCTGGTGGACGGTTTCGATTATCAATTGGGATCATAGATGGGGCCCACAAGTGCGAACCGACGCTCTGTTGTGCGAACGCTGGAAACGGAAGTTTCCCATTTTTGAACGGGAGTTGGTGGGTCCATGATCAAAGTCTTTTTAAAAATCCATACCATCTATTACATTTCTCTCAAAATTTCGACCAAGAAAAGTCAGTTTTGAATGTCCACTGACATGACTCAGAGATTCAATCAAGCTACAATCATTCTATACGTCATAGGGCAGCTTTGTTTGTTACCTCTGTAGCGAGCTCGTTCCTGTGCATGGTCATAAAAAATCAGAATGGATTCAATCCTTTTGAGGCCCTGTATAATATGGACGGTTCAGATCGATCATCTGGGCTGAGATGGTGGGCCATCTACTCCACCCGCGATCGGCCCTGTGTAACGAGAAACATAGGCTCGTTTCTCTGTTTTTAGAAAGTCGGTCACGGTGCCGTGCACGGCGACTGAAATGGTGCACTATGCACACTCATGCATAAATGGGGTCCACTATGATGCTTGTGAGAAATTCGTACCGTCCATCTGTTTTGTCGCCTCATTTAAGGTGTTGACTCCAAATTTGAGAGAGTTCCAAGTATCATGTGGGCCCCACTTAATGAATTAAGGGGCTGATCTAACTGTTGGGACACTTCCTCAGTGATCCAATGGTTGAAATTTAATATGTACGGTTAATTTGTATCCCCCAGGCCATGTATGAAGTTTCGAGTCAATCGAATTGCGGGAACCATATGATCTTGCATTTTGCACCAATTTCGGGCCCATTTAATGTGAACGGCTTGATTTTCTCCAATCCCTGGAATGTAAATCCATTGATCTTGGTTCTTTGGAGTGCATCCCTTGATCTGGTTACTTTAGAGTGTCAAAAAGCCACGCTTTTAATATCTTTTTTCAATCAACGCTCTTTATTTCATCCCGCAACAAAACACAATTAAACTATGACATTAAGCATTATCATGTATGTGTAATCAGGTAATAATCGAGGTCTGATATGTAATATTCTATCCTCATCACAACCCCCAACCAGCATTTTGCTAGTCCCGAGAAAAACATGCGAAAAGTAATTTTAAAAATAAAAGAGCAATTCCTTTAGATCCAAGTGACTTATGAACAGATAGTCGAGATGTGAGAATTTTAAGATTCATGAATGGTGTGTGGAATTTTCTCCAGGAATTAAGCTCACGGTATACTTCATAATCAAATTCAAAATATTAATCCATTAATTAGAACATTCCAAACATTGAGTTCCATGAGTGTATAGTGTAATCTCGTCTTACATTCATTAAGAGATCCAATTGTCAAATTTATGATATCATTGGTAATTAACAATGGAATGCATGACAACTGAAACCAACACTTGCCTGATAGGTTAACTGTTTATTATACCAGCTTTTGATTTTGTTCATAAATAGTAACGCCAAAGAGGGGAATCAAATCTTCACCTATAAGGAGCAAACCTATGGTGAAAACTTGTCATCTAAATTTTTATCTAACTATCAACCATGGGGGATCGAATCTACACCTATAGGGAGCAAACCTATGGTAAAGATTATGCGACTTACCCTTTTTATTCTTCTTTACTGCACATGAAATTTTATTTTGGCTGGTTCCTTTCATGCTTTGTGATTACCAAGTTAATCATTCAATATCGAACCAGAACCTTAATGTGTAAGCGAGATGTGATATGCGAAATCATGACTCAATCAATATTTACAACCTTTAATCATGGATTAATAACTTAAACTTAATTGTGAAATCTAACAGACAACTGAATCCAAGAGTCATAAAGTACCAACATCACGTACCTTTTAATTTTAAGATCACAACTATCATTCAAAATCACTTCAAATTCATAAATTCCAGAAAAATTTTAAAATTTTCACAATTTTTTCTCAAGACCAAGAAAATACTGATTAGGTAACCTAATCTCCCACCTCCAACCTAAAATCTACATTGTCCTCAATGTAAAAAAAATAAGCATGCAATGCACATGGGACAACGAAAAAAAAAAAAAGAGTGATGGAAAGACAGTACATGGAACAGAGAATCAAGAGGCTTTCCCAAAAATATCAATGTAAAAGCAAGTCAGCACAAGAGAAAAATCAACAAATGCAAAATCAAAAAAATAAAAATAATAATAATAATAAAATATATAATAATAATAATAATAATAATAATAATAATAATAATAATAAGCCTACCTATACCACTTTTACAGGTGCTCTCGATTGCATTTAACGTATGCAACAAGCCTTTAAACCCCTAGGTTACCCCTAGTGGACGAGTTGTAGTCTCGTGAGGGTTTGCAGTAATGTTACCCACAAACATTGAATTAACTAACTAGGATAATGAAATAGAATGAAAAGCTGAGTTGCCTCCCAGGAGTGCTAAGTTCAATGTCTTTAGCCAGACAAGAATGGACATTAAAGTAATCAATCTTGAAAACCTGGGTCCTCCAAATTAACTTCCTCAACATCTTAATTAACCAAATCTTCCAAATAAGGTTTCAGTCTTTGACCATTTACTTTGAAAATATTTTCGTCGTTAAGATTTTTAATCTCAACTGCTCTATGAGGAAATACTTTTACTACCTGATAAGGACCATACCATCGCAAACGTAGTTTCCCAGGAAAGAGGCGTAACCTGAAATTATACAATAAGACTTTCTGACCCAGTTCAAATGTCTTGTGAAGAATTGATTGGTCATGAAAAAATTTCGTTCGTTCTTTATAAAATTTCGCATTCTCATATGCCTCATTTCGAATTTCTTCTAACTCATTGAGTTGAAGTTTACGGTGCGATCCAGCCTTGTTCAAATCAAAATTAAAGATTTTGATGGCCCAATAAGCATGATGTTCTAATTCCACAGGTAAGTGACATGCTTTAATAAAGACAAGCCTATAGGGAGACATTCCAATCGGGGTTTTGAAAGCCGTACGATATGCCCAAAGAGCATCATTCAAACGTTGCGACCAATCCTTACGATCAGGGTGAACTGTTTTCTTTAAAATTTATTTAATCTCCCAATTTGAAGCTTCTACTTGACCACTTGTTTGTGGATGGTATGGAGTTGTAACTTTATGGGTGATGAAATATTTCTTCATTAAAGATTCAAACGGTTTATTGCAAAAATGAGTACCACCATCACTTATGATTGCCCGAGGAGTACCAAAATGAGAAAAGATGTTTTCTTTTAAGAAGCGGACCATAACTTTGTGATCATTCGTTTTACATGGCACTGCTTCCACCCACTTAGAGACATAATCGACGGTCACAAGGATATATATATAACCGAATGATGGGGGAAACAGACCCATGAAGTCAATACCCCAAACATCAAATATCTCAACAATGAGAATATTGGTAAGTGGCATCATGTTCCTACAGAAAATATTACCCATACGTTGGCATCGATCACATATAGAACAAAAGGCATGTGTGTCTCGAAAAAGTGTAGGCCAATAAAATCCACTTTGTAAAACTTTTGCAGCTGTTTTCTTTGAACCCAAATGACCACCACATGCATGGTCGTGACAAAAGGAGATTATACTATGAAACTCACTCTCAGGTACACATCTCCTAATGACCTGGTCAGGACAGAGTTTGAATAGGTATGGATCATCCCAGAAGAAATGTTTAACCTCAACAAGAAATTTGGATTTATCCTGTTTAGTCCAATGAGAAGGAATTTGACTTGTAACAAGATAATTTATGATATCCGCATACCAAGGTAATTGAGAAATAACTAAAAGTTGTTCATCAAGGAAAGACTTATTCATTGGCACAGGATCCACTGTGGGCTCTAAGACAAGTCTAGACAAATGGTCGGCTACCACATTTTCGGAACTCTTTTTATCCCGATTTCAATGTCAAATTCTTGTAGCAAGAGAATCCAACAAATCAATTGAGGTTTAGCATCTTTTTTAGAAAGAAGATATTTCAATGTTGCATGATCTGACAACACTATAACCTTCGATCCAATGAGATATGACCTGAATATGTCTAAAGCAAATACCACTGCCAACAATTCTTTTTCAGTAGTAGAGTAGTTCAGTTAAGCATCATTTAGAGTCCTACTAGCATAATAAATGATATGAGGCATTTTGTCCAATCGTTGCCCTAAGACGGCTCCAACACCATAATCAGAAGCATCACACATAAGCTCAAAAGGTAAACTCCAATTGGGTGCTTGGATGATTGGAGCATAAGTTAATAAAAGCTTTAACTTGTCAAAAGCTATCCGGCAATCATCATCAAGGTCAAATGCAATATCCTTAGCTAATAAATTGCACAAGGGTCGAGAAATTTTTTTAAAATCCTTGATGAATCTCCTGTAGAATCCTGGACGCCCTAAGAATGATCTAATTTCCTTCACCGTTCTAGGTGGAGGAAGACTAGAAATTAAATCAATCTTGGCTTTATCAACTTCAATGCCTTTACTTGAAATAACATGCCCAAGTACAATCCCTTTTTGAACCATAAAATGACACTTTTCCCAATTCAATACCAGGTTCGTTTCTTTACATCTTTCCAAAACTAGAGATAGATGGTATAAGCATTCATCAAAGGAAGAGCCAAAAATGAAAAAAATCATCCATAAAAATCTCGAGAAAATGCTCAACCATGTCTGAAAAAATACTCATCATGTATCGTTGAAAAGTAGCAGGCGCATTACATAACCCAAATGGCATACACCGATAGGCATATGTACCAAAAGGACATGTAAATGTGATTTTCTCTTGATCCTCGGGAGCACTAGGAATCTGATTGTGCCCGGAATAACCATCCAGGAAACAATAATAGCTATGCCCTGCCAATCTCTCTAGCATCTGATCTATGAAAGGAAGAGGAAAGTGATCCTTCCTTGTGACTAGGTTCAGTTTACGGTAATCAATACAAACTCGCCAACCCATAGTCATGCGGGTTGGTACTAATTCATTATCATCATTTTTTATCACCATAATCCCAGACTTTTTTGGAACAACTTAGACTGGGCTGACCCACGTGCTATCCAAAATAGGGTAAATGATACCAACATCTAATAATTTAAGCACCTCTGCCCATACGACCTCTTTCATGTTAGGATTAAGCCTCATTTGCATTTTACGTGACGTTTTTGCATTTTCCTCAAGATGAATACGATGCATACACAAAGTGGGGCTTATTCCCTTTATGTCCGCTATTGTCCACCCAATAGCTGCCTTATGTTCTCTAAGAACATTAAGCAACTTGTCCTCTTGTTCCTTATCAAGGTTAAAAGCTATGATTACAGGTAAGGTCTCAGAAGGACCTAAAAATGCATACTTGAGAGTTTCAGGTAATTGTTTAAGGTCAAGTTTGGGTGGTTTCTCAACAGACGGGACCGGTTTAGACTCAGATGGTAGAAGAAGTTCCACTTTCGCTTTCCATTTTGTAGTATCCATTATAGAATTAGAGTCGAGCAGTGTATTGACGTCTTCGATGAAACTTTCTATGTCGAAGTCTGTGCCAAAATGTGCTAAATAAGTCTCCAGTGCGTCTTCGAAAGATTTAAAGAAAGAGTCATGCACTAGACTATCAATCATGTTCACCTCAAATATATCATCCGAGTCTGCCGGTTGTTGTCCAGCATTGAAAACATTAAGTTTAATCTTCATGTTACTAAAAGACAACTTCATGACTCCATTCCTGCAATTTATAATAGCATTGGATGTAGCTAAGAATGGACGTCTCAAGATAACCGGGATTTGACTTGTAGGATTCGGGACAGGCTGAGTATCAAGAACGATGAAATCCACTGGAAAATAAAACTTATCAACTTGGATTAACACGTCCTCAATAACACCACGGGGCACCTTGACAGATCTATCAGCTAGTTGTAGTGTTATTTTAGTTGATTTCAGTTCACCAAGTCCTAGCTGCTCATACACAGAATATGACAACAAATTAACGTTCGCCCCTAAATCAAGCAATGCCTTCTCAACCTTATGATCTCCTATGACGCAAGAAATGATAGGAGCTCCTGGATCCCTAAATTTAGGAGGGGTGTTGTATTGAATCATAGAGCTGAGTTGCTCTGCAAGGAAGACCTTCTTATGAACATGCATCTTACGCTTCTGAGTACATAAATCTTTAAGAAACTTAGCATAAGCAGGGACTTGCTTGATAGCATCAAGCAATGGAATGTTAATTTGCACTTGCTTAAACATCTCCAATATCTCATTAAAGTTATTTCCTTTCTTAACTGGTGTCAGACGTTGAGGAAAAGGTGCTTTAGGTACATAGGATGGCACAGGAGTGGTCTCTAGAGGGTCAGAGTGCTTTTGGACTCTAGATGCAATAGTATGTCTCTCCGCTTCATTTTGCTCTTCCGGTTTGAAATTTGATTCTTCTCTAGGCATTTTTACTTTGTTCTCGATCTGTTTACCGGACCTAAGGGTAATGATAGATTTGGCTTGCTCATGATATTGTTCTTGGTTTAAATTAGAGCTAATCTCAAACTGTCCTTTTGGATTTTCCGCAGGTTGGCTAGGGAACCTCCCCTTCTCTCTCTCACTCATTGTGGTAGCAAGTTAACCCAATTGAACTTCCAGCTTGGCAATAGATTGAACATTCACATGTACGCTTTGCTGGTTAGCTAGTAAAGTTTGTTGGTTGTCTTTTTAAAATTGAAGAGAACTCTGCATAAAAAGATTGAGTGTATCCTCAAGAGATGGTTTCCTAGATTGTGCAGGAGCTTGTTGATATTGCGGAAACTTTTGAGGTTGTTGACTACCGACTTGTGGGTAAGGTTTCATAAGAGGAATTCCAGATGGTCCTCCTTGTTGTGGTCCTTTTGCCCAAGAAAGATTTGGATGTTTAGCCCACCCTGGGTTGTAGGTATTTGAGTAAGGATCATTCCCAGGTCTCCAAAAGGTGTTCATAGCATGTACTTATTCAGAGAGAAATTCAGGAAATGCTGCACCAGATGGACACGACTGCGTAGGATGGCCAAGACTAGAACATATGGCACATGACTCGATTTGAGTTGTTTTTGGAGGTCCATTATTCAACATCAGATCATCAACTTTCTCTGTCAGGCTATCAAGTATGGTATAAATATCTGGCGTGACTCCTATCTCATATATACCACTTTTCTTTGACAGTTGGGGATTTCTTTCACCTCTATTTGAGTAGTCCCATTGTTGAAAATTTTCGCACAAGGTTTTAAAGAAATTCTACGCTTCGACATCACTTTTGGTCATGAATGACCCTCCACTGGTGGCATCAACCATGCGACGATTTTGAGGTGTCAAACCGTCATACAAGTATTGAACTTGTTGCCACTTCTCAAAGCCATGGTGTGGACATTTAAGGAGCAAGTCCTTCCATCTTTCCCAACATTCATGAAAGTGCTCTCCTTCTTTTTACGTGAAATTAATAATTTCTCTACGGAGAGCATTTGTTTTGTGAGCAGAGAAGAATTTGTTTAAGAACTTCTTAGACAGTTGATCCCATGTAGTGATCGTCCTAACTCCTAAAGAAGTCAACCATGCTTTTGTCTTATCCTTCAAAGAAAAAGGAAAAAGGCGCAAACGGATCGAATCATCTGAGAAGTTTTGAAACCTAAAGGTCGAGCAAATGTCTAGAAATTCTTTTACATGATGATATGAATCCTCTTTGTCTAAACCATAGAAAGATGGTAACAACTATATGACCCCTGGTTTAAGTTCAAAGTGTGCTGTCGTGGTGGATGGCAACACTATGCATGAAGGCGCATTAAATTGGACAGGAGCTGAATAATCTCTAAGTGCCTTAATTACATTCTCATTCGTCATTCCGAATAGGATGTTTCTAGATCTTTTACGGAAGGTTCTTTCTATTTTAAAATCAAAGGGTGCTAGTTCTATGTTTAGAGATCTACGCCCTAGCATAAACTGAAATGTAGGAAAGAAAATTAAACTAAACTAAGACGCAACCTAAGAGAAATAAGACTAGAACTAAAAATTATGAATTCCTAAAAATAAGAGAAAGCTATGTAAACAAGAATTGGAAGAAAGAACTCGGAAAAGAAGATGATAAATGTCTGAAGATTTGGGAGCTTCTCCTTTTGAAGATAATCTTATTTGACAGCTTCCTTCTTCAATTCCTATAAAAATAAAACAAAAACAAATGCAATTTTCTAAAATAACTAAAAAATAAAAATAAAAATCTTAAGCAACGGTTAGTTTCTAAAAAGGAAAAAATTTCTAAAACTAGAAAATAGAAAGTTAATTGAAAGAAGAATTTAAATCTAAAATTAGAAATTAGAAACTATAGAGAATTTAGAAAGAGATTACCAAATTTCAAGTCAGGACCCTACAAAACAGGAAATAGGTTAGTTTCTAAAATAAAATAAAATAAAAGAAACTCTCACCTAAAGTTAGTAAAATCCTAAAGCTATGAATTATGATAAGAGAGAATCCTAAATCCAATTTGGACCGAAACAGTCCCTGGCAACGGCGCCAAAAACTTAATGTTTTAATTTAAACCAATCTGATTTAAATGATTTTAACTCACAAGTTTACGAATTAGATGTAAATATGGTACGTATTACGAGATCATTCCCACAAGGACTGGTTGTCACAATTTGAAATTTAAGACTCTTCTTAACTAATCTAATGAATGGTTTAACAAACTATTAAGTAAACTAGCATAAATCTATGGAAAATAACTACGAACAATAATGAGGAAAATTCAATCGAGAAGAAGACTAGGAATTTCGAATCCACCACTAATTATCCTAGCCCTTGTTTTACCTGCTGATTCACCCTAATTCAGATTGATATCAAAATAAACAAAGCACACTCTATGTCCTTAGTCGGGCACACGGAATGTATAATATCTTAAAGCATATGGATCACATCTTTCCATCCATGGTCAGGCATGGAAAGATGTAAATCTTGTTTCTTCCTCTATAGGAAACCTGTTCATGGTCAGACATAAGCACCTAGTATAATATTCCAAACAACATCCATATCTAGACTTTGGTCGAGCTCATAGAATGGAAAAGTAGGGAAATCTCAGGAAAGCACACTAGAAAAAGAAACAAATCAATCAAATCAATATGAATTCAACAATAAACCAGAGTCAATCAAATTAGGGGCTTCATCTCAGCCCTAGCTAAGAAGTCTAGCAATCCGTAAAATTAATTAGGAAGAAGTAAAAATAAGATTTAAAACACAAAAACATCGCCCTTCTTTCTTTCTCTCTCTCTCCTCTTTCTTCTCTTTCTTCTCTTTCTGGATCCTCCCAAGCTCTGGCTCTCCCTTTTCTCCTCTCTTTAAGGTCCCTTTATAGCCTACTAGGGCGGTGGAGAGTCGGAGTCGGACAAAGAGTCGGACGTTTTACAGCAGTAGTCGTGCAGCGAAAGGCCTTTTCGCAGCAAACTTTAGGGTCTCAAAACTCCCATCTTTCTTACACTTGCTTCGTAAAAACAACATCTCGTGGGACGTTTCTGAGTGGTCTACACAATGGACAGCTTAGATCAGCTATCTGATCCTCGATCTGATTGTGCCACCGCCCCAAAATCGGACAGTTTCCGGACGCGAAAACAGAGATCGCGGATCTCTTCTACTGTGACGCTGGTGGAACCGATTCCCTTATTTTTCTGAGAAATCCACTCTGTCCATTAGATGGAGGACGAGATTTCGGTCAAGAAACCACAATTTTTACCTTCTTTTTATGAGGCCCACATGTTATCTTTCTCTATCGTTCAACCTGCTTTTGAACGGATAGATTTCCATAAACACTTTCTTTTGAAATTCGGTCACCTACACGTTAGCAATAGAGATACTGGGATTCTGGTGGACGGTTTCGATTATCAATTGGGATCATAGATGGGGCCCATAAGTACGAACCGACGCTCTGTTGTGCGAACGCTGGAAACGGAAGTTTCCCATTTTTGAACGGGAGTTGGTGAGTCCATGATCAAAGTCTTTTTGGAAATCCATACCATCTATTACATTCCTCTCAAAATTTTGACCAAGGAAAGTCAGTTTTGAATGTCCACTGACGTGGCTCAGAGATTCAATTAAGCTACAATCATTCTAGACGTCATAGGGCAGCTTTGTTTGTTACCTATGTAGCGAGCTCGTTCCTGTGCATGGTCATAAAAAATCAGCATGGATTCAATCCTTTTGAGGCCCTGTACAATATGGACGGTTCAGATCGATCATCTGGACTGAGATGGTGGGCCATCTACACCACCCGCGATCGGCCCTGCGTAACGAGAAACATAGGCTCGTTTCTCTGTTTTTAGAAAGTCGATCACGGTGCCGTGCACGACGACTGAAATGGTGCACTATGCACACTCATGCATAAATGGGGTCCACTATGATGCTTGTGAGAAATCTGTACCATCCATTTGTTTTGTCGCCTCATTTAAGGTGTTGACTCCAAATTTGAGAGAGTTCCAAGTATCATGTGGGCCCCACTTAATGAATTAAGGGGCTGATCTAACTGTTGGGACACTTCCTCAGTGATCCAATGGTTGAAATTTAATATGTACGGTTAATTTGTATCCCCCAGGCCATGTATGAAGTTTCGAGCCAATCGGATGGTGGGAACCATATGATCTTGCATTTTTCACCAATTTCGGGCCCATTTAATGCGAACGGCTTGATTTTCTCAGATCCCTGGCGTGTAAATCCATTGATCTTGGTTCTTTGGGGTGCATCCCTTGCTCTGGTTACTTTAGAGCGTCAAAGCCACGCTTTTAATATCCTTTTTCAATCAGCGCTCTTTATTTCATCCTGCAACAAAACACAATTAAACTATGGCATTAAGCATTATCATGTATGTGTAATCAGGTAATAATCGAGGTTTGATATGTAATATTCGATCCTCATCAGAGATCTGCCATACGGTCAAAGCAGACGGTGGGCTGTGAGTCGCTACCAAGGCAGGTCAAGGAGTCTGCCGGGGTGTTCCCTTCCTGAAAGATGTGGGCAAATTCTAAACGGCCTCGACTCCTCAAGGAGAAGATCCTTCTTATCCAATAGATCCACTTCCAACCCACTTTGATATGACCATTGAGAAAATTTACTATCTGTAGGGAGTCAGATTCGACAATGATCTGCTTGTAGCCCCTGGTTAGGCCCAATAAGAGGCCGTCATACACCGCTCGGAGTTCTGCATAAGAATTTGAAGCAATGCCATAGCCGGAGGCAAAGGCAAACAAGAACTGGCCTTTGTCACTGCGGCAAATACCCCCTCCCCCTACTGCACCCGGGTTCGATCTCGAAGAGCCGTCAACATTTATCTTTACCCGATTCCAGCACGGCCTAATCCATTTGATCACCCCTATAGGAGAGTTGGTGGAAAACATGGAAACACTTCTCGCAGCCATCCCTCTGTTCTACTGCAAACCGCTGACTGGGTCCCGATTTTGCTGAGAGTTGATTGAGTTTGGATGGGAAATGGATGTCCACCAGAGCACACACCCCACCAGCGCAGATAAGGAGGTTGGTGTCCCTTCAAATCTTGCGGAATTCCTAGCCTTCTATAGTTCCCAAAGGAAAAAAGTCGGGGCCAATTTGCGGTCCAGAGAGGAGAAACAGTTGGCAAACAGGGCGCTCCACCACTGGTTCAATCTTGCAAGCACATAGGTGGCATGGCACATGGAAATCCCGAATTTCTGACCCAACTGCTGCCAGGCTTGCGTGGCCATGTTAATATGCAGGAACAAATGGGGGATCGATTCCATTGATGCACCCTCAGGCAAGTTGTGCCAGCAACATTCACGTTTTGAAGCTAGACTGGTGCCTTGGTGCTGAACCACAACATCCACTAGGAGAGAATTGTTAAGGAGTCTCTAAAGGAAGATCGAGATTCTTCGAGGAAATTGAGCATGCCACACCCAATCAGCCCAGACTTTTTTGTCAGTCGAGTCTCTGCTAGCCAGCCATGCCAAGCAGAAGGAGAAATTTTCAGATAGAGTGAAAGGCCAAACAGGGGTCACTGGCCTGTCCTGTAAATAGAAACCTTACTGGAAAATGAAATTGATGACGTTTTGGGGTAAAATGTTGAGCACTATAGATGGTGGGAGGGGACCATTTGACCCCAGGAACTGATAGACCTGAAGGGAGAGGAGAGAGTCAGGCATGGGGGCCATAGAAAGATTCTGGAGAGGCCCCAGGCCCATCCAGTTTAGCATCCAGAGATTACAACCACTAGCTCCAAGATTCCTTTGAATAGCGGATTGCAGGAAGGGAATAAATTGACTAACTCTTTTCCACAGCGACGATAAGAGTCGATTGAACAGTAATATGGGGAATTCATTAGGGAAGTCTAAGAAATTAACTTTATATTTGGAGATCATGAAGACTCCCTAGAGGCTGGAGTTGCGATTAAAACAAAGTGTCCAGGCCATTTTGATTCAAAAAGCGTTCATGGTTTCTGATAGTTTTTGGATACCCAGGCTGCCTTCTTGCTTAGTGTGGGACAAAACTTTCCAGCTTTGCTAGTGCAGCTTCTTTTTACCTTCGAACCATCCCCATAAGAAGTCAGCCATGCGCTATTCTAAGGACTGCAGAACCTAGGCTAGAAGGTGGGCAGCTGTAAGCGTATGGATCAGGATACTGCTATGAACATGTTTAATTAAAACTAAACGACCAGTTAGGAAAGATACCATGCCTTCCACTCGCAAATACAGCCTTCGATTTTGGCAATGAGGGGCTGAAACATGGTGGGTTTTAATTTACTAGCCGCCACCGGGACCCCAAGGTATACAAGATGAGAGTTAGACCTGTTGATGCCTAGATAACACTCTATAGCCCTAACTCTGGCTGTGGGAAGCTTGGAAGAGGCAAAGAACGAACATTTTTAAAAATTTATAGCTTGACCCGAGATTGCTTGGTATTCGTCAAGAAATAATTTTAACTTCTGAACGGAGTGTTTGCTACCATTCGAAAATAGAAGAGTACCGTCAGCATAAAGGAGATGCAATATTTGTTGACAGCCCCTAGCCACCTTGTACGGCTGGAAAATCCCCTGCGCCACCAGTCTCTTAAGACTCCTACTAAGCACTTCCACTGCGATGATGAAGAAGCTTAGCAAAAGGGGTTCCCCTTGCCGAAGACCCTTAGAAGAGTTAAAGAAGCCCGCCTGCCCGTCGTTAATAAGCACCAAAAACCATACGTTGGTCGAGCAGTTTTCTACTATCTGAATTCACTTGGGATTGAACCCAAAACGAGCTAAGAGTTGCTTGAGAAACGCTCACTCAACCTTATCATAAGCTTTTTCCATATCCAGCTTAAGGACGATGTTGCCTCCATGGGTCTTCCTATCATGAAAGAGTTCCTGTGCTAATGCAAAACTCTCAGAAATTGAATGCCCTTGAATAAAGGCCCCCTGCTCGGGAGAAATGATGGAAGGTAGCAATTGGCTCAATCCTGAAGCAATTACGCTCGCCAAAATCTTATAGAAGCATTTACAAAGGCTAATTAGACGAAAATCAGAGAATCTAGATGGGGTAGAGGACTTAGGGATAAGGCATATTAGGGACGTCGAAACTGCTCTAGGGAGCATTTCGCCTTGGAATAGGAACAGGGTAGCCTTGTGAAGATCTTGGCCAACAATATTCCAACAGGCCGAGAAGAACGTGCCTGAGAATCCATCTGGGCTCGAGGCTCCGTCGATAGGAATGGCCGAGTCTGTGGATTGAAGTTCAGCCAAAGTCGGCGAAGCAAGTAGCATGGCGTTTTGTTCCTGGGTGATAAGGGGGGAATGATGTTTAACATGTCTAAGGGGGTGGTAGTCGTCACTAAGGAGAAGAACTGTGAGAAGTGAAGGGTTGCAGCATCTCTAATATGCGCCTGATCGACCAGAATCTCACTCGAGTCCAGAGTAATGCTGAGAATTGTCAATTTCCTATGATTCGAGTTAGCAGACGCATGAAAAAGTTTAGTGTTTTTGTCACCTTCGTTGAGCTAGGAAATTCTGGATTTCTGTTTCTAGAAAATTTCCAGACAGAGTTCCTTCTGACGCAGCACTTCGGAAACCTCGATAAGCCTATTCTGGAGCTCGATCTCCTAGGCAACAGTAACAGGACTAAGTTGTTGCATTTCCAACTCCACTGCCACAAGCGAGTCCTCCGATTGCTTGACCTGAGAGAAGATGTTGCCAAAATAATCTTTGTTCCAGGTTTTTAAGGCCTGTTTCATAGCTTTCAATTTCACAACAACGTTAAAAATGGGATAGTTAAAATCAACCTGGGACCACGCCGAGCTAATCAGCGGGAGAAATGACTCATGGAGGGTCCACATCCTTTGAAACTTGAAAGGCTTCGGGCCGAAAAACAGTTGATGCGGGCATAGAAGGAGAAGAGGGGCGTGATTTGAGGATGAGCGAGGCAGGTAGACTTAAAAGAGGGGGAAGTGAGTCTACCAGCAGGCATTTATCAGAACTTTATCCAATTGTGCCTAGACACGGATAGCACCAGCCTGATTGTTGCTCCACGTGAAATGGCTTCCCTTGTAACCAGCGTCTAGGAAGCCAGCCATGTCGATAGCTGACAAAAAATCCGCAGCACTAATTTTGTCAAGCTCTTTGCGACTTCTTTTTTCAGAGGCATTGACCACTGCATTGAAATTGCCACACACGGCCCATGGGCCTTGCAGAGAGTAGGAGGAAATTGCCAAATCTTCCTACAATTCCCTCCTAATAGCTTTTGTTGCAACTAGCATAAACAAAGGTGAAGTGAAAGAGCGGTAGGATTGGTTGGGAAAAAATTGAAACTGTAATAGCCTGATTTGAAACTTTCATCACTGAGAGGGCAATATGGTCTCTAAAGAACACCCAGATCTTGCCGCCAACATCACTATTGGAGTACGATTTATGGTAGCCCAAAGATAGGCTCACCCCAACACGTCTCTCGTCCCTAAGCATCGGTTTAAGGATCACCACAATCCATGGGTTGTGTTCACTAATTAATCTCTTACAAGTCCTTATAGTTTGATGATTTCCAATACCACGGACATTCCACACTAGAGTTTTATCCATCAGTAACACATCCAGATTTTACAACCCTTCTCTTGAGTCGACGCAGTTTTGATTCCTAGTCACCTCTAGAGTACAAAATTCTTGGTCTTCATAGCTTCTGCATCTCAGATTTCTTGCCCTAGATTCTCACATCGAGTTCCTTTTCATTTGCCTCCAGTTGAGTCTGTTAGTCCATATTGCTAGTGTTGACTTCCTGTCTTGGGAGAAGACTTAAATTGACATCTTGTTGGTCGGGACTAGAGTTTTCAGTCTAATGCACCTGCTGGCTAGATCGCTTGGCTGTGAGTCTGTCTTTTGGAATTTTGGGGCCAATTTCTGACTTGTAGATGGACGCAAAGAAGGGGGATAAGTCCACTTCTAGTCTTGATCTGGAGGAACGGGGTGTTTGCTGACATAATTTTTACTCGACAGGTAGTTCATCTGCAGGTGCTATCCCTCTAGCCTTAGGAGAAGGAGGCTTACCCCACTATCTATGTTCAGCTAACTAATCCCCTGAAAGCAACGAGAGATATTGCTCATCCTAGGCGGCACTGACTGGTCTACTGTCCACCGATATTGCGCAGCGATTTCTAGAATATCTTCCTATTAGACAAGGGTCCAGATGATCAGAAACTAATCGGAGAGTGCACTTTACCTGTGGGGATGTTTCTGCTTCAGTTGAGAAGAAGGGGAGAAGGGTGTCACAGGAATGGGTTTCTTGAGCCTAGTTAATCTAATGCTGAGAAGGACTTTGCAAAGAGCCCTAAGCTAAATCTATTTTATCAACGTGGCACATGCTGGGAGATTTTACCGAGGCCTTATCAGGAGGCCTTAGTTGAATATCCTCTGCTGGAGGACAAGCATCAGCCGGGAGGGGGTTATTCATCACAACATTTTTACAAACATCTCCCGGGCCTATTTCTATGCCTGAATTTTGCTGCTCCTCCCTCTCTGCAATTTTTCCTCCTGCATTGTGATTGCCAAAACTTCTGTCGACCCACTCCCTAGTGCCCTCCCATATTGGAATTAAGCTACTAACGATTTGTCCTAAGTTCCTCTTCTTCCATTACAACATATATAGGAAATACCTTGTCCAGCACTTGGAGTTTCAAGATTCTATGGAAGTCTGTTCTTGGGTGAAGCTAAATTCGAGCACGAGCGAATACCTGGAAGAGACCATAGCTGCTAATTGGGTCTATTTGAAAGACTGTTCTGAAGAAATTTGCAAGGTCTAGAATCATAGATTCCATCCAAGCGTGGGCAGGGATCCCATACAAACGAATCCATCTACCTTCTTCTTCCATCACCTCCCCTGCACACCATTTGGTCACTGAGTTGAGACCCATCTGTCTGTGAAGGTCTTATTCATCCAGAAACTCTCGTAGATCCACTTTTGATTTAAGAGTTATCAGAAATTTAAAGGGAGAAATTCTAACTATATCTATTGCATTGGCGAATCTGGACTTCCTAACCGCCTTCATTAGAGTCAAGATGGAGGTATGAGGGTCTACAACAGTTCCTCCTAGCCCTAACTATAAATCGCGGAGCCTGGTTGCCACAACATCTAGATCGGCTATAATTATAACATCTTCATCAGAAGTGGTTTTCTTGGGAGGTGAAGTGGTACCTTTCGTTAGGGTGGCCGCATAAGAGCTTAGGCAACTAGCTTTCAAGGGAATCCTCTGCTGGGATACAGGGCGTTGGGAGGACTGTTTGGACGGTTTAGATTTTACCCACCTAACTGAGACAACTTGGCCATCTATCCATCTAACGTTAAGCACCTCCATAGCCGCCCTTGCATCTTATTCATAGTGGAAACAGACGAAGCCATAGCCTCTAGGTTTCTGCAGACTAGGAAGGGTTGGTATGTTGACATCTAAAACTCTTCCGTAGCGCTGGAAGATGTCGTGGAGGTCGGTTGATGTACAGTCGAAGGGAATGTTTCCCACAAATAAGTAAACCCTAGTTCTCTGGGAAAGAGGGGTTTCTCAAGTGCCACAATATTGCCTATTGTAACCATATATTTGCTTCTAGACGGGTGGCTGAGAGGTGAAGGTACCACCGATTGACCATTCCACGTCTCTCTCCTCGACGTCGATAGTCCGCAAATTGCTCTTGAGCTCATGGCCGCCCTCGACATCAATCTTTCGCGGATTTAATCACCGACTTCCCATCATGGAAGATGTTCAACTTTACTGCTTGGAAAATCCTGGAGCCACTCTAGATTGTTTGAATACTTGATTAAACTGAATTGCAATAACCGCACTTTGGCTTACAAGTAATAGCGATCTAGACAGTTCATCTATCGGGAGATACCGAATTAATGGATTCACAAAGAACTAAGGGGGGTTCACAATACTTATTGACCTTAACACAACACTAGAAAGGTTGGTTACGTGTGATTTATCAAAACGTGTACTTTCGGGGTGAGGGGTTTTCATTACTTCCATGGATAAATTTAAACATTCCCAATGATGGATAGTTCACATCTAAGGTGGTGTGAGGCCCGTATCCTAGACCGTACCATTCCATAGGCTTCCGTTGTCCTCTTGGTTAAATTTTGGTGACCTGCGATCTATCATTGGCACTTACCTGCAACCCTGAGTCGCATCCCATATTCTAGAGTCATTTTGATCTGAGACTTATACCCTTGTGACCGAGCCATCGCCGCGGTTCCGATGCCACGTCTTGCGCGCCGAGGCGATACTCGAGCCAGGAGATGTGGACCCGCATTCGGTTCGAGAAAAACACTGCCCGTTGCAAATCCCAAGAGAAAATATCTCATCAATCAAGTGCACATCACACATCAAATCTCAAGTATAACACCCTCCCCAAAGTCAACTCTCTCTTATAACCAAGTACACACCCATCACCCATCACCCATCTCTCACCCATCACACCCTATCACTCACTCATCCCTCTCTCTCTTACAACCTCTCTCTCTCTCATTCTCTCAAGCAACCCAAGCACCCAACATTCATAGCTTCCATGGAGAAGTTAGTGTGGCCCACCTTCCTATCTCTCATCTCTACCTTCTAAAGTCCATCTCAACTATTGAAATTGTCCCCTCAGAGCTCTAGGATGCATTGGCGGAAGAAGGAAGTGGAGATCTAACGGTGGGTGTTTTTTTAAGATTTTGTTTATGTGGGTTTGATCATTTTAGGGCCCACATGTAAGCAAGAGGGGCCCATAGTAGCAAGGTCCCTCTATCTCACCGATCTCTCTTTCTCTCTCTCCCTCTCTTTTTTTTCCCTTTTCTTTCATGGTGATGATGATGATGAGGTGTGCGGCCCACCATGATGTTCACATCTATTCCATCTACTGGTGGACCCCATCCATGTGGGACGCACCTTGATGTTATATGTTATCCACTTCATCCATCTATCCAAAATGGTGGGACCCACCATGATTTATGAATTTTATCGACACCATCCATGTGTTTTATCCAAGGGCCGTCTAGTCCCTAGACGTGGACTGGACCCCACATGAAGTATATGTTTTATATCCACACTGTCCAATGGTTTGGACGGTGGAGACCACCTTTGTGATGTATGTGTAAATTGCACCGTCCATCTAGACAGTGCTTTGAAGGGCTCATGATGTATGTGTTTTTCCCACACGTCCAGCCACATGGACGGTGAATCCCACCACGAGGAATATGTGATATCCCGTCGTCCATTCATTACTGGTGGGTCCTACACGTGTGGACCCACCTGGCATATACATTTTATCCAGACCGTTCATATCACGATGGGTCCCATGCAGTAGGCAGCTGTTGCTGTCCAATGGCGTCAGCAGGCCAGGTGGGCCTTGACCATGATGTATGGTTCACATCCACATCGTCCATATCACGGTGGACCTCACCGTGATGTACGTGTAGATCCACATCGTCCATTGGTTGGACGGTAGGCCACATCGATGTATGTATTTTATCCAGCTATCCATCCATTTGGATGTTGGTGTTTCTTTTCAAAAAAAATAATAAATAATAATAAAGTATATTATATTATATGATATATATATATATAGGTGGTGGGCCCCATGTGGGACCCACATACTAGACAAATAGGCTAGGATGCCTCACACCAGCTATTTAGCTGACACACTAACGTTAGTAAGTTCTGTGGGTCCCATGCGATGTATGTGATTCATCTGTACCGTTCAAATGGTGGGACCCATCTGTTGTGCTGACATCAGCAAGTTTTGTGGGTCCCATAAGATGTAGGTGTTACATCCAAACCGTCCATCCAATGGTGAGCTCGTCTTAAGTCTTGAGATTAAAAATAAGACAGATCTATTTATCAAGTGGACCACACTACAAATATCAGTGGGGGATTGAATGGCTACCATTGAAACCCGTTTAGGAGCACCGAAGTTTTGGATCAATATGAAATTTGTATTTTTTTTCTCCTAATTCATGTCCATATGACCTTATGAACAGATTGGATGGAAAATAAATGTTGTAGTGGGCCAAGCAAATTGTTTAAAAGTGAGAATCATTATCTCCACTGCTATTTGTGGTATGGTCCAGATGATTTTCCAATCATCATCTTCGTCGCTATTTAGGGTGTAGTCCATATGATCTTTCGGTATGATTCACTTTTTTTTGGAATATGTGGGGCTCATTGGTACAGCCCATTGATACAGCCCACTTGATGTATATGAGGCCCAATGATGCAGCTCATTGATGTGGCTGACTTGATGTATATGAGGTCCATTGATACATCCCACTTGATGTATATGAGGCTCATTAATACGGGCCACTTGATGTATACGAGGCCCATTATGATATGTTTGGGGCCCATGGTTGTGGCCCGTTGTGATGTATTTATGGCTTTTGATGAGGGCCATTGTGATATATTTCTGGCCCATTGTGATGCATTTTCAGCCCATGGATGTGGCCCATTGTAATGTGTATGGTGATGTATATAAGACCCATGAATAAGGCCCTTGTAATGTATATTTGAGGCCCACTTGCGATTTATTAAGGCTCATGGGTTGTAGCCCATTGTGATGTGTATTAGGCTCTTGTGCGAGGCTATGGGCCCACTATATGTTTGGCTTTGGCTCTATGTGGGCCACTCCTTGGGGCAATGTTGGTTAAATGTACACATTAATGGGCAGTGATGGTTAAATATCCACATTGTGACCTTCTTTTAGGCCTTGTTAGGCTCATTCTCACTGATTTTGATTGTCAAGGCTGATTCCAAGTGTCGAGGCCGATTATGATTATCGAGGCCGATTCCAAGTGTTGAAGTCGATTCCAATTATCAAGGTCGATTTCGATTATCTAGGCCGATTTCGATTGTCGATGTCGATTCCGATTGTCGAAGCCGATTTTGATTGTCAAGGCCGATTCTGATTATTGAGGTTAATTCCGATTGTTGAGGCCAATTGTATAAGCCGATTATCGATGTTGATTATCAGTGCTAATGCCAGTTGTCAATACCGATTATGAGTATAACATTATGATACATGCCCATAAGCATCATCTGCATGTTTGTTATGAGATGTAGTTAATCATTGCATATGTCATTGGGCAAGTTGTTATGAGACTCCCTGATAGACAGAGGTTATCTCACATGAGTGCACGGTATGCGTAGATTGATGCATGACTGGATTGTATGACTCATGCATCTTTCATTGTGTGTTGTGATTACCGTACGCCCTAGCGACGTCAGGGCCGTAGCCTCCACATGAATGTCGTAAATGGCCGAATGAGACACTTGAAATCTGTTACTAGCATCGGGCTGTCATAGATGACCTTGGTATCAGAGGATGTGCCAATGTTGACACCAAGTGGATATATGAGCGCCCAAGTGCCGAATACCAGGAGACCACGTCTCCCACTATATCGTGGTCAGTTGGGAGGGGGTGTGGCCTTACTCATCCGAGAGTAGAGGGCATAGCTAGGCTGAATTTGACCAACTCATAAATGGATCCGCTATAAACGTGTCGGGTAGATATTGCCTGACTACTGGTCAGGCAGATAGTGAGGTCTATTTCACTTGCATGGTCCCGCATCAGTGGGCGACGATTGCATATAGAGTATACTAGACCCTAGTGATGATCCTAAAGATGTACAGTACTGATATGCAGACTTATTGAGCAGAAGTTGCATATTCACTCATTCATTTATTCATTCACTACCCACTTGAGTTGGTGGTGTGTAACTATTTGTTATGTGTACCTTCGCAATAGTCACGAATTTGGTTGGAGCGCGCGACTAACTTAAGTTAGGAGTCTACCACATTGAGTCTGACTATCCAAATTCAGGTATAAGACAAGTTTGGATAAAAGTCCCTTGTGATGGACCCCATATCCTACGATAATGCGTACTATCATCCTGACTTCACACTCCAGCTTGGTCATTTTATTCGCATAGCATATTGCATTACATCCACAGGCATATGATAATTTGGGTTACCATGTTTCTGCACTTATATGGCCTAGACGGACTTAACAGAATTTACATATTGCATTGTACCCTTGGCATCTAATATTTGGCTGTCTATGACTCCTCATTTGCATAGCTGATCTGTATTACGTACTCTGATATTGTATGACTCATGGACTCGTCAGTATTCCTGCTTATTCTGATATTATATGATTCATGATCTTATCAGTATTTTCGACATTGTATTGAATACTTGACACTTACCTTGTGCACACACTTACACCACACTCTAAGCTTTCTATAAGCTTATGAACGATAGATGCGTGTAGGTGACGTTAGCTCACAACAGAGTTGAGCTTGAAATGTGGAGCTGTCTTCTGAAGCTTTAATTTTTGATATATATATTTCCCTTTCAATACTGTATTCAAATGTTTATATCAGTGGATATGTGATGATGATGTTGCCTTTGTGATTTGGGTATACTTGTGGTTATGCTTCTTATGAGACAAATTGATGTTAAAAATCCTCCTTGTAGGATCCCAAGATCGAAACTTGGTGGATGCGCACTAAGAGCCGATAATGGGGTACTGTGGAGGGTGTTGGCACCAGATTCGATAATCGAGAATTTTATGAGCCTGGTTTCAGAGTTTGGGGCATGAAAGGCGGGCTCCGCGTGATGGACAATGCACTTTGAAGCTTTGGCCCACATGATGAATGGTCCAAATCAAAGGTGGGCATTTGATGTCTACAATGACGGATGGCCCACATGTAAGACTCTTATCAGGTGGGCCACACATGATCATCAGATTTGACCAGCGTGCCCCACTTCAGTTGTGATCGTTATAAATAGGTTTGGGGCGGGATGCTTGAACCACGGTCCCTATACTCGGTTATTAAGCCAGATATGGAAACCTACAGTTTGGAGACCCTTGAGGGAGAAGTGTGATGGGTAAGCTTCTAGCCCTCTTTCCTATATATAAACTTCTTGGTCCCCTCACCAACATATAGAGAAAACCTAATCCCATTGAAGGTTCTCCTAAAGGTGTAAGGTGTGGAAGATCAAGATTCCTATCAGCAGAATGTCTTCCCAACCAGGTATGCTTTCAGTTATGGTTTTGAATCTCCATTGATTAATGCATAGACAATCTGTCGATTCCCCAATACAGATCCCACAGTTGGTATCAAAGCCACTATGCATTGATCTTGGAGTTCTTTTGTGTGGAAGATTAGATCTCTTCATAATCAGACACCATTGGATCTTAAAAGGGATTAGAATCCGGCAATGGATGGACCGTTATTAGACTTTAAGAGGATGGCCATGGCCGTAGACCTTTCAGAGGGTTGCATCATTGTTTCACATGCAAAACATGGATTTTGATAGCCCTGTATTAGATCTGCATCCATGATGGTCATTGTTTGGCAGTTGTGGAATTGAGGGTTATTATCCCTGCCTGGCAGTGATACATTCTGGGTGAAGAACCCAATTCAGAATGATCGTGTTGTTGCCAACCGTCATGGTCCACTTTAGATAATCTGTAATCTTCCGGCAGCCATGGCCATGAGGGAGAATCTAATTGTTGCCATGGATTCTGATCCCAGATCAATCATCAGATGCAGGTAAATTAATAATGCCATTTGAATGGGATGAAACCGATTATGGCTGAGAGTAGGCGATTGCCATTAATGACTATTGCACCTAGAGATAGCCACCTTTAACTAGCGGCAGCAGCCGCAACTAGGGCCGGTACACATGGCAACCAGCCTCTGCACATCCCCTTTCCTCTTTCAGCATCGCCATTGGCCATTAATTATAGAAATCCACCTCTGCTTCATCTCCTTCTTCAGATCCGTCCGACAATCCCAACCCTGCAACGGTATTTGATTGTCGTTTCTAGTGGTGTATGAGTAGTGGCAGTCATCCAACATTAATGGTGGAATGCATATTCACATAAGTGGCATAGGCCACCAGATATGAAGATGATGGCGCCAGTGATGGCTGCAGATTCCGGCGAGCTATCATCGGTTTTAGAATTATAGATCCTGTGCAGCGGGATTTTAGGCTGGGATTTTGAATAGGGATCCAGTGCTTGGGCCTGTGGAATGGGCCATTGGGCCTCTTTTCAGCAGATCCCAAGCCCAATGTTAGGGAAAGTTATTGTGTTCCATATGGTAAGGTATTGGGCTTAGTTCCAATGATTTGGGCTCATTTTTAGTAGATCTCAGGCCCATTTCAATTGAGCCATGACCCATTTCAGTTTGAATTATAACCCAATTTTAGGCCCGAACAATTGGCTTTATATATTACTTCTTTTTAGACATTTTGGGCCCATTTTGGATATTTGGGTTCATTGTATGAAGGTGATGATTTTAACAAAATAATTATACTTGGCCCATTTTTCAGCATAAGTAAAACTCATATGGTTTAATTGATGGTTGGTATGTTTTATTTGATAGATGGCTCATGAAATTAAGTATATATGGTTAAAATTGTTATTTAGTTTTTAATCTGATTCAAATAGGGCCATTACCCATCCGTTTAAGGCTAATATTAAGTTGTTGACCATCAGGATTATAATCCAACCATTACTTCAAAATATGTTTACCCCATGGGCGGTCAACATCAGTCATATTTTGGGCCAAAATTAGAAAGATTTTAGAATGGTTCGTTATGGGCAGGACCATGTAGCAATCCTTATGTCTGGGAGTGGGAATTGGAGCTGAATGTGTTAGCCACCAAAGTGACCTCAAATGGTAAAGATCTTTGCTTTCAGACTTCAGTTTATGAAATTCAGTGACCATCCATATTAGGATTGCATTTAGTTGCGTTCGTTTCCATAGCGGGTAGTGGTCAAAACAAAGAGGTATCATCACTTGGCAGGATATGAGCGGGGTGAAGTGATTGGTGATGGTTATATAAGTTTAAAGGATTCATTTTGCCCAAGGGTGATGGACGTCTTAAATTTATTTCACTAATACTGGTCAGCTTCATATTCAGTAGAGCTTCATGCATGTCGTAATTTTTTCGAAAGGAGGAGTCACGATGATACGTCGGGCTCTTGCTAGAATTTGATGACTATGACCCATCATTATTTTGAGTTATTTGATTGAAGGCTCAAATCAATCGAATGTTTATACATGCATAATGTTTGTGGTTTACATTCATGTATTATTTTGTGGGACTTGTTCATTCTATTAATGTGAGTGTTATGCTTTATTTGTCCAACCATGATTGTTTCCAATGTTTCAAACCAGTTTAATTCTATACCTTTGCTTACTAGGTCCAACTTTAAGAAAATGAAGCACTATTTAGAAAATCGTTCTTTGAGTCATACAGAGGATTGCACACAATTTAAAGAATGGGATGTTTCTAAGGGTAAGAAACAAGTTTTAGTCTGTTTTGAATCTAATTTAATTAATTTGTCCACAAGCTCTTAGTGGATAGACTCTGGTGCAACTATTTATATATGTAATTCTACGCAGGATATACTCCAAAGCGGAATATCAATCGATACAAAAAGGTCAGTTTATATGGGGAACAACATTAGAGCAGACGGGAAGCTATTGGAGTATGTAAACTTAGGCTATCACCAAGTCACTTTTTTATTTAGTAGATACTGTATGTGTGCCTTCTATAAGGCACAATTTGGTTTCCATTTCCCATTTAAACAAATTTGGTTATGAGTTTAAATTTAGAAATGAAAAATTAAGTATTTCCTATGATTGGTTCTGACACTTTAGTTAATAACCTTTATCAAGTAGATTTGGATGTTTCACATGCCTACAATATTAATTCATCACATGGAAACACTAAAGGCATTAAGCGAAAGTTAGATTGTGAAAATTCCTCCATGCTTTGGCACAGTCGATTAGGCCATATCTCTCATAAGAGATTAGAAAGACTTGTGTGTGAAGGAATTCTTCACTCTTTAGACTTCTCAGACTTTGGGGTCTACATAGATTGTGCTAAAGGTAAACAGACTAGAACCAGAAAAAAAGGTGCCACTAGGAGTGTAGAACTCTTGGAAGTGATTCATACAGACATCTGTGGACCATTCCCTTCAACATCTTAGAATGGGTAGAAGTATTTTATTACTTTCATAAATGACTATTCTTGTTATGAGTACTTATACCATATTAACGACAAATCAGATGCCCTGGATACATTTAAGATATATAAAGCTGAAGTCGAGAATCAGCTCAATAGAACGATCATGCATGGGGTTGTCCTGCAAAAGCTAAACCATATAAGCCTCATAAAAGAAAGCTTGATCCTCGAATGGTTAGTTACTTCTTTATTGGATACCTAGAAAGATTCAAAGGATTCAGATTCTATTGTCCATCATTTTTCATGAGAGTTATTGAGATTGTGAATGCTAGGTTTATTGAGAATACTAAAGATAGTGGAAGTACGAACTTAAGAAACATTGTATAACATCCCGAATTTTTGCCAACTTGAAGAGAGACGTCCTTAAGAAATGGGTCAATCATAACACCTTATTAACTTCTCAAAATTCAATCCTAAAGTCTTAAATTTCCTTTTCAACTCATTTCCTTCAAAATCTCACCTTTCACCACCTTGTTTTAGAAATTTTTCTAAGTACTTTCACGTTAGACACTAATCCTAAAGTTTAAATGATAAAGAACAATACTTAAACTAAAACTTATCGTAAATAGTAAATAGATAAATAAAATGGGCTTTTAACTATTGACCTTATGGAATCTCACAAAATGAATATGTTAATTGAAAAGATTAGTTTCTCCTGCACTAGGACCTTATTCTGTCGTAATTAGGGTGGAATTTAGTCAAGTGCTAAACTAAATAATTGATGGATTTGGCTCAAACCACTTTCTATACGAACTGTAAGACCCAAAAATAGTAAAATCACTGATGCTACAATACCTAAAAACGTAAGATCAATCTCAAAGCCTAGTTGCTCTCGGGAGCACATTGAAACTCCGTATCGGACCTGGACCGCGTGTCGAAAGTCTGGATTTTATGAAACTATATGGTTATGACCACCTTACTGGGCTTGACAATTATCTCGAAAATCAAGTCCTAACAGTATCCAGAAACGCACATCTTGAACCTAGAGCAAAGTGTGTGAGAAATGCGAATATCTTTAGAAAATGAACCCAAACTTAAGTGAATTGGGCCGTTCACTTGCAGGCCAAATTTAATATTTTAGACCATCAGATTTTGACCCAACTACACCCTTGGAACAGGAAAAATTTTCAACACATGTCAGTGTACTTATGGCCCTGATCGAGTAACGATGACCGTTGAACTAAAACAGGTCCTCTGCGGTCCATCCACCGATCCGATCGGAAAAAAATCTTAACCTGACATAGAGCCATTGTCAGGAAACTTTTTTCAGACTGTATGCTGAAAATGGGCCTCCAGATGAGCCCCGTTGGCCCAAAACAGTCGACTTTTGACTATAACTTAAGTATACCATGACCCTGGGGCCATTACCATCAGTTCTGGGCCTATATAAGGGCTTAAACCCACCTCATTTCTATTTCATACGATTTTTCTAACCCTAGGAGAGAGAAGAGAGAAAAGAGGAGGAGAAAGTGAGGAGAAGTGAGAGAGATCTGGAGTTAGTAGTTGGGATTCGTTCCCACCGCTCTACGTATCAAATCGTCTCTTCCATGTCACTACACTGTCGCTTTCAACTCCGTTTTTTGATAAGAAATCCTAACCCTAATCTGTTTTAGGTATCCAAATAGCTAGATCAGCGAAATAGCTAACATATTTCGTGATTTAGGTAATCGTTATGCTGTACACAATGACGTAGTGTTCAAACTGAGCTCGGTATAGGTTTACCGGCCAAAGGTGCAAATTATAAATGTTTGGGTTATGATTTTCAAGGCTTTCAATGTTAACAATGGTTTATAACTGACTTGATTGCCACTATATACCCTTACATACGATGTTTTTTTCATATATCACATGTGTATAAACTATGTTTACTAACTATGCATTTCATGTGTTTGTTGAAGTGTTTAAATAAATATGGAATTTTAATTTGTGCTTGTCATGTCTAATTATCTAAGATACATAATTTTTGTAGGTATGATAACTCCTATGTGAAAGGATTTGCCCTAATATATGTTATAACTAAGTTATATCATGTATGTTGAAATGTATACCCTAAGTGTTTGATAAAATGTCTAAATGAGTAAGTGTTTAATGAATTATACTTTACAAGGGTGTTGAGATAAGATTCTCCGCTACCTTAGCTATATGAATAAAATTCCTTCATGTAATTTAAATCCAACTATATGATTTATGTATGAGATATATATGTGTGATGATATGTTTATTCTATGTTTCATAAAAATGCTCAAATGACTGAAATGTTTGAATTGCTTGCTTAATATTGTTATGACTCACATGTAATTACCTGTTGCATTTGATTGTGATTGGGACTACTACTTAGTCCAGGAAATCGGTAATGGTTCCCGAGTTAGTGGTCGAGGTCTTTTCACCACACAAGATAGGCTCGAGGAATCCGAGTCTTACGCTACTTGTCGATAGTGGTTAGGCCACGTGAAGTGCTTACGCACTCCATGTCGACTAAGTCAACGTGCGCTCGTACCAGTCGAGCTTGTCAAGTAACCCGATTTGCCCATTGTATATTCACCATGTATGAATACTACTGCTTTAATCTAAGATACCAACCTACCAGTGAAAAGCCCATTTAACCTTGGTACCACAATTTGCTAAGACTCATGAGGCGGGCATGGTGGTATGTGGGACACCGTGGTCGAGTTATCGGCCTACACTAGGGTAACGAGCCTACCCGTAGTGACCTATGAGCAACCCAAACTCGTGAGCTAAATATGGTGATGTATGAGACACTGTATTCGAGCTGTCGGCTTACGTTAAGGTGACGAGCCTTTCTTGTAGTGACTTTAAGTATACACTAGGACTGTGCTAAGGTGATGAGCCTTGTTGTAATGACCTTAAGTATAAAATAGGCCTAAGATCAGGTGACGAGCCTCTTGTAGTGACCTCGAGTGTGAATTAAGCCTACGCTGAGGTGACGAGCCTCCCGTAGCAACATATAGTATAAACTCGCAAACTTGCCTATCGTATATGATTAATTAAGATTAACGACTCTAGATGGATTATTGTTTAGGTATATAATACAAGGGAGGTGCCTTAGCTTTCCAAACTTACTGTATGAAAAAGTCTAATTAAGAACTTTGCTAAACACAATCATGCACTGCATTGCATGTGCCTTTAGCTTAGGAGTTGAGCACAGAGGAAGGGTTACATGCCGCGATCGTGAGATGATGTCGCAGAAGGAGTGTAGGTGAGAGCATGCATTATTAACACATATCATCCTTGCATTAACAAGAGTAGTTAAGACTATTTGATGTACTGCTTTATCATTACTACTTGACTGAATTGATAACATGTTAACCTTTGCTTTATAGTTCAACTGAATTAGCTACTCATTCTCACCTGGGATGGTGTTTGAAAACACCAACCAGACTCTGATTTAGATGCAAGTTCTGGCGAGGTCTACACGACGAAGCCAGTCTTTATAAACAAGAAGGAGGAGTTCTCTTACGTGTAGCTCTCAGGCAGGTCTATGTAGACCCTGTGCGGCTTCGATGGGATTAAAGGGATACTGGATTAGTTGAACATTTATATTTCTTTGGTATTTTTTAAGTTTGAAACAACACTTGTATATATATTCAGCCCAGCTACATGATCATACTCTGGATGTTATGAAACACGTACATATACTTTTTATATTAAATTCAGTCTTCTGCTTGCTTAATTACATTAACTTTGGAGTATGATATGCTGTTTTAGTATAATCTTACTCATGTTTAAATGCACTAATATAAATAACATTCAATCATCATTATCTATGTTGCATAAGTGATGCGTTGGAACTCGGGAGTAGAGCTTTGCTCGACCCCCGATTTTCAGGGCATTGCACATTATGTTTGAGGAAGAACGAATTGTGATTACCACCACATTCATTCAGAGTAACGTGGTTGTCCGTCTAGCAGCGTACCCTGAAATTCCCATGGATAACCATGTAGAGCCTCAAATACAACCCATTGATGAGGAAACAGAAAACCCAATTCAAAATAATAAACTTTTAAGACGATCATATAGGGAGAGATGATCTACGATTCTAGATGATTAAATCGACTATCTGTAGGAGCATGACTTTGACATTGGGGTTGAAAAGGATCCCATATCTTTTTTACAAGTCAAACAAAGTGCCAATTCTTCTAAATGGTTTGATGCTATAAAGGATGAATTGAAATCCATGAAGGATAACTAAGTTTGGGACCTTGTTGAATTGCCTAAAGGGATTAGACCAATTAGTTATAAGTGGGTATTCAAAATCAAATGGGACTCTAAAGGCAATATCGAAAGATATAAAGTCAAACTAGTTGGAAAGGGTTTCAGTCAGTGGGAGAGCATTTACTTTAAGAAAATTTTATCACCTATATTCAAGAAAGACTCCTATAGGATCATTATGACTCTTGTGGCTCATATGGATTTAGAGCTACATCAAATGGATATGAAAATAGCGTTTCTCAATGAAAACTTAAGTGAGAACGTATATATATTGCAATCAAAAGGTTTTAAAGCCAAAGGCTCAAAACATTTGGTCTACAAGCTTAAGAAGTCCATTTATAGGTTGAAACAGGCATCACGACAGTGATACCTTAAGTTTTATGAAGTTGTTTCTTCGTATGGTTTCATTGAAAACACTACAGATGAGTGTATATACGTGAAAATCAGTGGGAGTAAGTTTATTATTTTAGTCTTGTATGTTGACGACATTTTGTTGGCCAGTAATGATATTGGATTGTTGCGTGAGACTAAGAAATTTTTGTCTCAAAACTTTGACATGAAAGATCTTCATGATGCATCATTTGTTATCAGCATTCAGATTAGCCGAGACAGATTTCGTGGACCGCTTGGCTTGTCATAGAGGGCCTATATCGATAGGGTTCTTGAAAGGTTTAAAATGCAAGGTTGTGCTCTTGGCCAAGCACCTATTGTAAAATGTGACAGGTTTGGCAAATTTCAGTGTCTTAATAATGACCTAGGGAAGGACAAGATGAAAATATTCTGTGTACATCAGTAATAGGGAGCATTATGTATGCTCAGGTCTATATGCGTCCGGATATTTCTTTTGTGGTTCGAATGTTGGGTAGGTACCTTAGCAATCCTGGGATGAACCATTGGATAACTGTTAAGAAAGTATTCACTACCTGTAGAGGACAAAGGACTTCACACTCACATATAGGAGATCCAACCATTTGCAGTTGGTTATATATACAAATGCAGATTTTTCAGGTTGTCTTGACAGCAAGAAGTCCACCTCGGGCTATGTATTCTTGATGAGTGGAGGAGTTGTATCATAGAAGAGTGCAAAACAGTTTATTACGACATCTTCTACTATGGAAGCAAACTATGTAGCTTGTCATGAAGCCAAGAGTCAGGCAATTTGGCTTCAGAGTTTTTTCTCTAGTTTACAGGTTGTGTAGATGATCCCAAAACTATTGAAAATCTATTGTGATAGTTCAGTTGCAGTTAACTTCTCCAACAACAACAATCATTCATCAAGGTTAAAACATATTGACATTAAGTATTTTGTTGTGAAGGAGAGAGTTTACAATCGTCAGGTGTCTACAGAACTCATTGGCACGAAGCAAATGATAGCGGATCCTTTCACTAAAGGTCTTCCTATTACGCTTTATAAGGAACATGTGACGTCTATGGGAGTTGTAGATCTCAATGATGTATTTTAGTAGTGGAAGTTTTTTAGTTTTGATCTAATTATGTACAGTCATTTCAGAGATCTCTTTTATATGCATTGATGATTCTGTTATTCAGTTTATATCTTGTTTCTCATTTACTGTGTAGTTTCAATTTTAAGTAAGCAAGATTTTGGTTTGTGTCTTGATGACACATTCAAATGGACCACTTGAAGATAGGCACATGTGATCACATTAGATGTGTAATCTTCATATCACATCTCATATCTTTGATCCAAGTCGTTGAGGCTATTGGTATTCGTGACCGTGATTTATCGTACTTCGAAATGTATAAATGTTGTGTTGATTACCACGATTCAATATCAGTAGTCTTGAAAGACCAGATCAGACAAGCGTTGCTCATGATTATCTAACGGTATTGTTTTGAAATTCAGTAGGGCACCCATTAGGAACTTTTAAAAGCAAATGCATTTTTTAAAATTATTTTCACAATTAAAATAAAATATTTTGTTTTCTTTTAAAGATTAGTGTAGCCCAAGTGGAAGAATATAAGACTCTTATCATGTGGGCTAACATGATCATCAGATCTAACCATTGGATTATTCAGATTGAGCGATTCAGTGTGCCTTACTTCAGTTTTGATCAATGTAAATAGGTTTGGGGTGGGATGCTTGAACCTCGATCCTTATACTCGGTTATTACGCTAGGTATGGAAACCTACGGTGTGGAGACCCTAGAGGGAAAAGTGTGATGGGTAAGCTTCTATCCTTCTTTCTTATATATAGACATCTTGGTCCCCTCACCAACATATAGAGAAAACCTAGTCCTATTGAAGGTTTTCCTAAAGGTATAAGATGCAGAAGATCAAGATTCCTGTTGGCAAAATGTCTTCCCAACTAGGTACGCTTTCGGTTATAGTTTTTAATCTCCATTGATTGATGCATAGACGATCCATTGATTCTTCAGTTATAGTTTTGAATCTCCATTGATTGATGCATAAACGATCCATTGATTCCGCAATACAAATCCCACACCACATCCAATGTAAGAAGCATGAAGGGCATGCTTATTTGTAATGGAGTACTTGTTGCAGTTCCTATCATAATAATTATTCTTAAAAAAAGCTCTTCTTTAAATATTTTATAATCACTTTTATTTTAAATGACAGTTTTTCTTAATTTTGAAAGTGATTTTACTAAAGAGATTTCTTACAAATCAAATGGTAAAATAGAAAGTCTTAATCCTCTATTTATTATTAGAGTAGCTCTTATTGAATTCGATATGCCAAACAGGCCATAACTTTCAACTTACCATCACCCCGTGCCTGATTGTTTGGAAATTATGGAAAGCTAGGAATTCAGCCAGATTTGATGGAACCTTGCCTAACAGCAGAAAGGTGATAAATCAGGTAAATTGGCTTATTGGAAAAATCTTTGCTGGTTCTCCTACCTCCCATCCCATGCTCCACCGCCTTGGTATCTAAATTAACCCCCCTCTTCCAAAGTCTTGCCATTTTGTTAGATGGGACAGACCTCCAAGAGGCTGAGTTAAACTGAATATTGACGGTGCTGCAGCAGGAAACCCAAGTCCGTCTGGGGGCGGGGGCATCTGCAGGGACTCCAACAGCAATCTAATTTTTGCATTTTACTCCGGTTACGGCGTCGGCTCAAATAACCGGCTGAACTACGGGCTCTCCATGATGGAATGTATCAAACCATTTCCTGAAATTTCCATCGGGTTCTCCTTAAGTCCGACTCTTCATTTGTGGTGGAGGCGCTCAAGGGAAACGCGATTCTAGATTGGAAATGGAGCTACTGGTTACGAAGGATTAAGGCTCTTCAAGCCAAAGGGACTTTTTCCATATCTCTCATCCCCCACGAAATTAATGGTCTGGCGGATGGCCTTGCTCATGTAGGGGGGGCTAACTAGGGGAATTTATCAACGGATAGAACGCAAGCCCTCCCTCAAATCATCAGGGGACTATGTTTTCTCAACAAAGTAAGTATTGGGCCATTGCGGGAGTCGTAAGATTTTTCTCTTTTTTAGTTGTGCCAGTCCATCTGGGTCCGTATAGCGTGACGGTCAAGCTTTCTTTTGTTAGCTTGTGTCCACCGTTCCTATCTGTATAGTTTTTCGATGGATTAATATATACTCAGCTTTTCTTATATATAAAAAAAAATAATAAATAAAAAATAAAAATAAAATAAAATAAAATAAAATAAAATTTTAACTTACCATCCAAACAATAGCTCAAATATTGCATAGATGTTGCAAAGGCTCTTATGAAATTATTATTGGACAATTATTATTTTATCACATCTTTTTGTTTCAATTCCAAGTGTCCAAACAGAACATTAAAAACACATAAATTCTATTACAGCTTCCTCTTCGGTGTACACTTGGCAAACAGGTGCAGAAATCAGAACCGTTGATCTAGCGAGCCATTCCGTGGATGGACTATAACCTAAAATCTGCAGTTACCGAGAACTTCTGCCTTCCCGTTGATGCGACTTTCTAATGTTGAATGTGGACTACTGATCTGTCCGTTCCTTTTGCAGTCTCACTTTTTTTCTTTTTTTTTTTTTGCCCATTCATGCCATGGCCTACCAGACCAACAGTCTCAATAACAGTACATGCGAGCTACGTGTACTAGAGGGCTTATCTCTACTCAAGCGGAATAGGTTGGACCAGTAATGACTTGATATGGTCCGTGGTGTGCTGGTCCGGAACACCAAACCCATCACCATATTGGTACATGCAGTGGGCCATCCTTGCAAGATTTATGGAGGGACCCACAAGAAACTTGGGGAATGGAGAGTTGGCCACAAGACCTTCATTAATCTTCTTCCACGTGTCATTGACTAGACCTCCTATGTACTCTTGCGCAAAATCTTCAGAAACACCTGTCTCGTGCACGTGACATTGGATTGATTTTGGCACATCACCTCTCTCTCGTTCGTTCTGAATGAGCAAACATTACAGTTAAGGTGATAGTAAATTTTATTTTATTTTATTTTTTAACAGTATAGACGGCTGAACTCATAGTGTGATATATGAATCAGGACCGTGCATCTAATATAAAGTACTTTAGATAGTAAGTGGTTCAAAAATTACATGGGCCAAATGATTACCAAAATCTTGTCCAAGATTAGAAATTAAAAATTAAAATTAAAAAAAAAAAAAAAAAGATTAGCGGTTGATATAAAGATTCCATGGACCTCTCTTTCTTACTAAATTGATCTTCCCAACTGATAAATAACCACTGTTTTAAAACCGGAACTCAAAATTGAAAGGGAAATACTATGAGAGAAATAATGAGACCTTGATTAATCAGTGTCCAAATGGGACATCTGGGCTAGTGTGTGCCAATGGATCCATGATCTAGACCATTGATGTGAGGCCAATTCTGGAAACTTGATGACCCAACAAACAATTCCCAAGATGAAAAAGATCTCAACCAGTAGTGTAGAGAGTCTTGCAAGGGATGAAATTATAAAATTGTCTACTTTTCTCTTTAAAAAGGTGCAAAAGATGGGAATTGTAGCCTTACGTTGATGACATCCAACTCTTCCAGCAGGTGAATCCTATCACAAAGATCAAACGAATTGTGGCTGATCCAACCCACAGGTGGGTCACATCATAGGAAATAATATGCATTGCCCATAAACATCTAAGTTCACGCATAACTCAACTGATGATTTGATGGACCTGATTTTTTTGGTTGAGTAATCCTTATGGTGGGGTGCATATGTTGGACAGGTTGAATGTCATATACTTTCCTTGCAGGTCTGTAATTGTCAACTTTATCACTTTTTAAAGAAAAAACATATATGAGTAATTTAGTAAACTCATTCCCCAAGAATCACTACCTCTAAAATTCGGTTGATGGAAGCATTTTTTCTTTTGGTAAAATCAGTATTTTGAAGGATTTATTATTATTATTTTTAATCCCTTGTTTTAATTTCACGGCTTTCCATTCCTGGTAAATATAAAACCAGTTAAAAATTGCAAACCAAACACGATCTTCTTATAAAACCGAGAGAGAGAGAGAGAGAGAGAGAGAGAGAGTGAGGGGGGGGGGGGGGGGGGGGGGGGGGGGTCGAAAGATAAAACCAGTTAAAAATTGCAAACCAAACACGGTCTTCGTCCCAGCTCATTTATAAATCCATTTTTACCTAAAGTAGATCATGAGATACATACCGCTGAAGTTTGCAGATCGTCGGTGAGTCGAAAGATAATAGATGAGCAACGTATCATATTTGGGTAGCTTCCAATGCAATCTAGAGCCTCCTTTGTTATGTTTTCTCCCATCAAAAAATATACATGAAACAGCATGATGGGCCCAGATACTGTAACCCATGCATTGCTCAGATATTCTTCAAGCCCAGGGGTATAACCGCTGTTGTACCATTTTGCTTCCAACAGGTTTGCTTTGCAATAATCAGCCCACTGCAATAAACATAACATTTCAACGGTTATTAGACAGTTTCTTATGGGAAAGAGGTACTAGGCACTGTTTGGATGTACCACCAAATCACGATTTTCCATTGAGCTTTCAAATGGGCCCAAAAGGCAAGCTCCATCTGTGACAGCTACTCTATTTGATTTCTGGCGAGTTAGATGCCATCCACCCATTGGAAAGTTTTCAGCATGTCATGTGCATGCAACATCCAGCCCATATGAAGAACAAGGGGCCTTCGTGGAGTAGGACTGTAGAGAATATAGCTCTTTCCAATGATTTAGTAAAAGAGCGTGAATAGAATAGATGGCTAGGGTTTATGATAGTGTAGCACGGAAGTTCGTTCTTCGTGTTGTCATGGTGCCTTCTGAAGTCTATGATATAGCATGTCGGACCAAGTGGTATCACATTTTTGATAACAGAATCATCTTCACAAATGGAAGTACGGCTCATTGGTTATTTCTTGAAACTCTCGATGTTTTAGGGAATCTCTCAATGGCAAGCAGTAGAGAGGCAGAAAAATCAAGTTGGGATGGTGAAGGGATGCTACCCTGTTTTATCTTTTGGGAGCCATAATGAGGCCAGATTTGAAGGTCTTAATGTTCAGGTATATTCTTTGAGCAAGAAATTAAGGTCTCTCTCTTAAATGTCATTGAATTCTCCTCTGTTGGAACTCACATCAGGCCGTCGAAATTAAAGAAAGTCATTCAGGTCAGATGGTCCAGTCACCTCTCTAGGGTTGATTCAAACTGAATGTGGATGGGTCTTTCATGAGAACCCAAGTACCCGTTGAGGTGGGGTTGGTTGTGGAAATGATAAAGATGATGTTTTTTAAGCTTTCCACCACTACTATGGCAAGGATATTAACACTGTTGCTGAAGTAAAGGCTCTTTATGATGGTCTTAGGATATGTGCTTCTCTAGGCATCGCCAGCATAGATGTCCAAAGCGAGTCTATTGCAGTGGTGAATTGCCTTCTGTTAGGAGTGTCAAGTCCTTGGGTGGCTAAGATTTGGTGAAAGAGAATCCATCATTTTATGGGCAGCATGGACGTGAGAGTTAGTCACATTTCGAAAGAAGGGAATTTTGTGGCAGAAATTCTAGCCAAAGCAGGAAGCTCAAGTGCTGAAAACCAGTAGTTTATCTCTAGGACTCCCCCTAGGGTTGTTAGAGGGGAGGTTATGGTAGACACAACATGGGTCTTGTAAGGCATAGAGGTATATCCATTGTATAGCTTTTTGTAATGAGCAGATATCATAGTACGTCTACATGCACCACCAAAAAAAAATGATTAAAGCCAACATGAGAATCACCAATTGGTTGAACCCACCATGAGAATCACCTCATATCGAAACCAGTCCAATACACTCATCAGACAGAACACACTCGTATCTTGTTATTTATTTCAGCTCAACATTATTTTGCTTCGTGTGAACCACTTTATGAGTGCTCGCCACTGATTTTTGCACAAGGCGATCCTCATGGATGGGCTAACCTATTGGATGGAGTTGGACGTCGCACACATGTGATAGTTTAGAAGTTATCTGCTGGGTTAATGGTAACTCATCCGCTAACTGCATGTATATGAGCATCTGTCTTTAAATATTATTAATTTAATGCAAGTACAAGATAATATGTCATATGAAGAAAAATCTCACTTTAATCTCCGAGTCAAATTGACCTAGATTGGAAATAATATCTACATGGTAGAAACTCATCTACTTCAAAGATGCAAATACATGTGCATCAAATCAGAACATTCAAATCATGGGACCCATTGTGGACTGTGCAAATAATTATCCAAACCCTCCAATATCAGACAGAAAGAAGACAGGTCCAACTAAAATGGTAAGCTATCCAAATTCAACAGTGTATAATAGATGCTTAAGATTGTTCGGTCGTTGCAATTTTCATGATATATATGCTCCGGTAATATATCCTAACCTATATGCTCCATCCATAATGGGGCCAGCGATTCAGGTCTGATTGATGTACATGCATGCAACATGTACATTGTATATATGGTCACCTTTATGTAAGAAATGTTAGGAATCTTGCATGGGAGACTGGCCTTTTGTATGCATAAATCCAAATAAAATAAAACTGGTACAATACCACTTTCTTTAGGTGTGGTACGATGTCCAAGCCCTGCTCCTTTAATACGTTGTAAGCTATTTCATTGACAGTGTTGTAGAGAGCTGAAAAACACATCTTCATATATTGCGGAAGTTGTACCATCGCATTAATATCCCACCTGAATAGTCCAGATTGGAAGCAGCAGTCAAGGAATACAGTTTGATCAATGGCCTTGAAATGTATCGTTACTTACAGAAGAGTTATAGTTACACAAAAGAGTTTTTTTTTTTTTTTTCCATGAATAATAGCTAGTGACTCACACACTCACACTCATGCGCACGGGCTCAAGTTCGAGTTGGTTGGACTAATTGTCCACCCAGAGGATAACTTCCAACCTCTTGTGCCAGAGTGACGTCCAACCCTTTTTATATGATGGCCCCACAATGAGGATTTCAATATTGTTGTACGAGAGCGACATCCAACCAATTTACAACGAGGATTACACACACTTATCATCTGGGCCACACCATTAAAAACAATGGATAACAGCACATACATAACAAAATGTAAGAGTGGTCCACCCTCCACTACTTTTTTGGGATGTCCTAAAATGAGCCTGCCCAACAAATCTACAGAATTTATATCAAAAAATCATTTCGGTGGGTCCAATATACATATTTCTTGCCCAGATTTCTAATACAATGTTGTCTGTGCGGTTAAAGAGGAGGAATGTGGGAGCATCCTACTCACATGATAGGATTGAAATGACAAAGATACCCTTAGATGAAGGGTAACACATATCCCATTTTTCTTTTCAAATTAAAATTTTTACACTCATCCCTGTGAATAACTGTAAGGATTAATTGACCAAACGCCACAACATTATATATAGAAGAGGCAAATATTAATGTATAGGTGACAGATGACTTCATGGACAGCTACAATAGAAAGCAATTAGGCCCTAAGCCTTGAATAATGCGGGGATGAACATGACGAGGTCGATTACCCTCTTCCTCAAGGGGATAACTACTCCGAATCAACAGATCTTCTTTGGACTCCTCACAGAGATCCCTCAAATCCACAAGAGAAAACAAGAAGATAAAAATAAATTCTAAAAATTTTGAAATTTCAGAAGTAAATAATAAAAACAAATTTACAACCCTTTAAATAGGGATACCAAACCTTGGAAGAAGTTTAAGAATCAAACACCAACTCAAACTCCCTAAAATTCGTAACTTACTATAAATAGTAAATTTACTATTTATAGTAAGTGTCCTATTTGGCGTGACCACATTATTTTTCTAATTATTCTAAGAACTCTTCATGTTAGACAACTCCTAAAGCCCAACAGATGAAGAGTCACAATTAAACTAATACTTATTAAAAATAGTTAAAATGAAAATAAACAGGGAATTCGACCATCGATCTGAATCTCGCAAATTCAGCATAGGAAACTTGGTGGAGCCAAGTTGGTTGGAAAAATTAGCACGTCTTACCCCAAATTCATATATGGTACATCTAGTAACTCATTCCAGTTTGTGAGATATGTTCGTTTTAAGGTTTTGATTGTCTTGATAACTTCTACCTCCGATCAGGCCTTCTTTGATCCGTCTTAGACATGAAAATGTCCACGACCTACTCTACATCAGTCCCCTCCACTTCAAAAGAACTTTTCGTGCTTCGGTTCATGATACTCGGTCATATGCACCTCGTAACGATACTCGGATCAAAAGTTATGGTCAATTTACGGTTCACCTTCTTTTGGTCCAACCATGTTAGGAATTTAAGGGTGTCACATCATACATTAGACCCCTCCACTTGAAAAAATTTATCCTCGAATTACTCAAGGGACTTCGTTTATGATACTCAAATAATGTCTAGTGTTGATGTTTATCAGGCTTTTTCCTGTATCTTGCATTAGGCTCTTGAGCTGACACAATACATATACTCATGCTCTCATTGACTTAACTAGTATAGATCAGTTCCTTTACTTGTTCCTGCAAAATCTTGCATCCTTTCTGATAATGTGGGCAATTAGGAAAACTTGCCTCTAAGATAAGATCAACATTGTTTTGTATATCTCATATAAGAGGCAATTTATCAGGGAGTTCATCGAGCACAATTGCCTCGAACTCTTGCAACACTGGTTTTAAATCCTCCGAAATGTTCACAGGTTCCATATATTTTTCCTTTTCAACTAATGCATCTCCATAGTTTGTTTTCTCTAATTATTTTACGAAATCATGTTCGGTTGGGAGAGACTATCCCTCAACTTCTAAAGTCTTAGGTTGGTTCTCTATTCCCATAAGGGCGAGGATAATCTTTTTACCATCTTTAATAAATATGAATACAATATCACGGCTTCTATGTGTAGCATCAATATTATATTGTCATGGTCGACCGAGTAATATGTGACAAGCTTTCATGTCGACTACGTCATACATTACTTCGTCCTTATAATATTTACCAATAAAAAATGACATATGACATCGTTTGGTTAACACTGTTTTGTTAACCTCCTTAATCCATCAAATAGTGTATGGAGATGTGTGCCTTTTTGTTTTCAGTTGTAGTTTTTCCACCATTATTTTCAACACGAAATTCTTATCACTCCTGACATCGATGATCACATTACAGACTTTTTGATGTACAGTTCACCTCATTTGAAAGATGTTGTGTCATTATAAATTTATCTCTACCTTTGGCATGTATAATGACTTCCTCATGTTCAAAATAGTGGTCTGCGATTCACCATTATAGATTGGTGCTTTGCAAATATTAGGGTTGTTTCCTACAACGACCATGGGCGGTTAAGCATCGCCTTGAGCTCAGTGCGGAATTAGCGTATCCATAATATGGTCGAGAGTTACTTGCAACCCTTGCATAGTCAACAGACTCGCTCAATGGAAAGCTTCTATTCTTTTCGAAAGATAAGGAATCCTTGGATCACCATCCATAGGATTTTGGTACATACCTTTGTTATTTGTCATTGGTCCGAGGGGAGTCCTTAATCTAATACCAATTGACTTAGGGATGAACATGATGAGGTCAATCATCTTCTTCCTCAAGGGGATGACTACCCTAAATCCACAAAGCTTCTCTGGACTCCTCATAGAGATCCCTCGAATCCACGAGGGAAAATAAGAAAATATAAATAAATTAGAAAAATTTTAAATTTTCATTAGTAGATAATAAAAATGAATTTACAACCCTTTAAATAGAATACCAAACCTTGGAAGAAGTTTCAAAATCAAACTCCTTAAAATTTGTAACTTACAATAAATAGTAATTTACTATTTATAGTAAGTGTCCTATTTGACTTGACCACATTATTCTCCTAATTATTCTAAGCACTTTTTATATTGGACATAACTCCTAAAGCCCAACAAGAGTTACAATTAAACCAAAACTTATTAAAAATAGTAAAAACGGAAATAAATAGGGAATTTGACCATCAATCTGAATCTCTAAAATTCAGCATGGGGAACCCAGATATGCGGAGTTAGTTGGCTAAAGTGGCTCATCCTACCCCAAAATCATATATGGTACATCAAGTAACTCATTTCGGTTTGTGAAATGTGCCTGTTTTAAGGTTCTGATGGTCTTGAGATAACTCCTGCCTCCGATCGGAGCTTCTCTAATATATCTTGCACATGAAAGTGTCCGTAACTTGCTCCACATCATTAAACCAAGGTAAAAATGTCTAAATGTGCTTCATAGCTTTTAATGGCCATAACTTAATGGCCGATTATTTATATGCATATAATATACTATTTGAAAACTATTGTTAAGCTCTATGCTTTAGTTAACCGCTAAAGGTTTTTTTTTATTATTATTTTCAAGGAAACTCCACCATTTCTATGTATTGAAATCCAAAATACTATTCTATGGGTTAAATTATGGTATTAAGATTAAATTTGCCATTTTTAGCTAGTTATATTATATTTTCAGGGTTTTAAGAGTTTAATTGTGTTATAGAGTTTAATTCTTTTTAATGAGTTTGGATAGAATTAGACTTTTCACTATTTTTAGTAATTTTTACTATTTAAAAAAAGTGTCCTATTTTGAGTCAAATTAGGAATATAAGGCTTCTTTTGTTTAATATGTTGTAAAAAAAATTTTAAACCACTAAGGAATGTTATATTTATTGTGGACAAAATTACAGAGCTTCGAGTCTTACTTGGAAAAAAGGACCAAAGGAAGACCTATCGTAAAGGCCGAACAAAAGAAATAAAACTAGAAAATTACAAAAAATCAGAGGAGCTCTTCCTCAACCTTATCGCTCTGAGCCCCGCCTTGGCTAGGAAAAGGACGCCCCTCACCTGTTGAGGAAGATCTGCAGAGCAAGAGAGATATAACCGATATTGGGATATACTGCCCATCTGAGCAAAAGCATCAGCCATGCCAGTGCCCTCCCTAAAGATGTGCATGAAATTCACCGTTGCGAGACCCCGGAGCCTATCTATAAGGGTTCTCCAACCTTTCCATACCTAGCCAATCTTAGCCCTATTGTTGAAAACCTTAATCACCAGATTTAAATCTAACTCCACTATGATTTAGGAGAAACCTTTCTCCAAGCACAAAAGAATTTTTTCATGAACTGCCCTGAACTTAGCGCCAATGTTCATCATCGAACCATAACCACAAGCAAAACTAAAAATAAAATCACCCTTGTCATTTCTACAAACTCCGCCGCCCCCTGCCAAGCCGGGGTTTCCTCTAGAGGATCCATCCACATTGACTTTTACCCAACCTGCAGGTGGTTTCTGTCATCAGACGACCGCTTGCGGCATTTGCTTTGGACAGGTATGTCGATTAGACAACAGCCCATCCACAGTTTGGAGCTGCTGGGCGAACCTATTCGTGGAAACCTCCTCCCTGGCGCATGACAGCCACCAGGAGACTTTAGCTATGACCGACTGTTGGTTCATCAACTTGTCATCGAAAAAAGCCCCATTCCTAGATCGCCATAGTTCCCACAAAATAAAAGGTGGAGTGTGGAGATATCGCTTCCCCTGGTTTTTCATGTCTGCATAGGACCTCCATTGCATGATTCTGGATTCCACTGTCAGCGCCTGCATGATGGAGATCCCCGCCTGCACACTAAAGAAATTCCAAACAGATTTTGCAATGTGGCCGTCCAGAAAAGATGCGAATAGGATTCTTCCGCTAGGCCTGGTTCGATGCCTTCTCTGCAACACAAACATTTAGAGGCAAGAGAAACACCTCTTGCTTGGACTGCTAACTAAAGAGGAACAACATTTTGAAAAACCCTCCAAAGAAAGAGAGAAATTTTGGCGGTAGTAAACCGTGTCATACCCACCTTGCCCAGCCCTTTCTGAGGCCGGTCAGCCTGTTGACGTCCCATGCAGACTTGACGAAAAAAGAACCTGTAGAGGTGAAGGGCCAAAGGGGAGAATTGGGCTTAGCTGAGATGCAAAAACCATGGTGGAAGATGAAATTAGTCACCTCATTGGGGAGCATGGACAGGGCAATCGATGGTGGAAGTAGGGACCCTTAAGGCCCAACACTTGATTAACCTTCAAAGGATGGACGGTGGCTGCAACATCTGATGACAGAAAGTTCTGAAGGGGACCAAGGCCTGTCCAATTTTCCTTCTAGAAACTACATTCACCTCCACCAACACTCCATTGAAACTTTTCATCAAGAAAAGAAAACTTGCTAAGGATCATCTTAAGAAAGGGAAAGCTCTTCCCCGGATGAGATCAGCCCTCATTGGTTCCTGAGTTAAATTATATTTAGCTGCTATAAAAGAGGCCTAGAGACTGGAGTCTTTGTGAAATTGAAGCACCCATGCCATTTTAATACAAAAAGCTTTCATCACATCAGCAAGCTTCCTGATACCGAGACCACCTTCTTCCATTGACATCGTGATAGTCTTCCAACTCTTTCAATGCAGCTTTCTTTTGCCCTCGGTCCACCCCCCAAAAGAAGGAGGCAAATCTTTTGCCAGATCAGAAAGGACTTGTTTTGGAATACAAAAGGCTGCTACAGAGTGAATGGGAATATTGCACAGCACATGCTTAATGAGGACCATTCTTCCTGCTTGTGACAAAAATCTAGATGTCTAACCCTTTATACGACCCCTCCCCCCCCCCCCCCCCCCCCCCCCCCCCCTCCCCCCCCCCCCCCCCTTTGTCCACCAATGGCTGAAAAGCAGAGGATTTTAAGCCCACCAACCGATAGGGGAATTCCGAGGTAGAAAAACGTGCCTATGGATCTAGCAATTCTTAGCAAAGAGTTGATAGCACAAATCTTGGAGGCTGGGATCTTGTCCAAGCAGAAGAAGGAGCTTTTGGATTTGTTAATCAGTTGCCCCAGCATTGTTTGGTATTCCTCCAACAAAGCTGCGATTTTTCGCATAGATGCTCTTCCTCTGTTAAGAAAAAGGAGGGTATCATCTGCATAGAGAAGGTGAGATACCTGCGGGCAGCCCCTCTCGAGAGAGAAAAGAAGATAATTACCATTTGACACCAACTTATGGAGGCAATGGCTCAAGACATCGGCCCCCAAAATGAAAAGACTCGGCGGTAGTGGGTCCCCTTGTCTCAACCCGCAAGAGGACTTGAAAAACCCGGTTGCTTCCCCATTAATGAGAAAGAAAAACCAGCAGGAAGCCTAGCAATTTTCAATAATGTTGAGCCATGTCTTGCAGAAACAAAAGCGCAAAAATACTTGCTTAAGATAGTTCTAGTTGACTTTATCGTACGCTTTTATCATATCCATCTTAAGCACCACATTTCCTCCTCTAGTCTTCTTATTCACCTCCCTAAACAATTCCTAGGAAAGTGCAATGTTTTTTGAAATAGCTCTTCCTTTGATGAAAGCACCCTACTCAGGAGATATCAGGGCAGGGAGAAAACAATTGAGGTGGACTGCAATGATCTTAGAGAAGATTTTATAAAGGCAATTGCATAAACTTATGGGTCTGAAATCAGTCCATTTTCCAGGTGCCTCCCACTTGGGGATCAAACAAATAAGAGAAGAATTAACTGCATGAGGAATCTTACCACCCTGGAAGAAATATGCTATGGCCTTGTGGATGTCCAGCCCAATGATGTCCTAACAAGAGGAGTAGAACACTCTTGAGAAACCATCGAGGCCAGGCGCATTGTCAGACAGGATGGCTTGGATGGTAGCTTTAACCTGTTGGATGGAAGGCGGAGCAATGAGGAAATTGTTCATGTCCTGTGTCACAAGCTTTGGCACCAAATCCAACAATTCTGAATTCATCGGGCTGGTTCTTCCCTTAAAGAGCTCCTCAAAGTAGTTGATGGCTTCCCTTTTAATATCCTCATTTTTTGCCACAACCGCACCTAATTGAAGCTGAATGCTGGAGATCCTGGCTCTCCTCTGTTGCTCAATAGTTGTCGTGTGAAAGAACTTTGTGTTACGGTCCCCGCCTTTTAGCAAGCTTGACCTGGATTTCTGTTGCCAGAAGATCTCATATTTGATCTCCCACTGGGATAGTTGATTCGAAGCTTCCTGAAATTTGTTTTGTAAGGACATGTACTCACCCTGGCGTAAGTTAAACTGTTGGAGCTGCCGATCGATCTCTGCCACCTCAGATTTTGCAATCTTAAGTTTCTCGAAGATATCACCAAAATGCTCCTTGTTCAAGATTTTAAGCTGTGCTTTCACGTTTTTCATTTTGGCGAGCACATTGAAGACTGGATGATACGAATCGACACTGTTCCAAGCCTCTTTTACTACCTACATAAAGGATTTTTCTGCCATCTACATCATCTAAAATCTAAACGGCTTTGGTACATGTGCTCAGCGGAGGAGGAGGAAAGGAAAGAAGAAGAGGGTTGTAGTCTAAGTTAGTCCTCGGAAGATGTTCAACTTGGAAAGTCGGGAAGGAGGAGGCCTGAGCTGAGTTGATGAGCATTCTATCTAGCCTAGCCCAAATTCTAGCAGTGCCAGATTGATTGTTGCACCATGTGAATCGTGGCCCCGTGAAACCTGCATCAAACAGGCTAACGTTGTCTGTCGCCTCACTAAAATTCCTGTCACTATGCCTATCAAATATTCCTCTGCCACGTCTTTCTAATGCTTCAGTGATAGCATTGAAATCACCACAGACACCCCAAGGACCTTGTAACAAGGTGGACAAATCTACCAGATCCTCCCAGAGAAGCCTTTTGATAAGCCTGGAGCAGCTGGCATAGATACATGTTAGGTTGATGGAGATGTGCAAGTTTTGAGAATACATATTTATAGATAATAGCTGGTTAGTTGCCTTTATAATTAAACAAGAAATAAAGTTTTTGTAGAAGAACCAGATCTTTCCCCCCTCCTCAACATTCGAGGAGGAGAGGTGAAAGCCTAATGAAAGACCAATTCTCACACGACTTGCATCTCTAATCATAGGTTATAGGATCACCACTATCTGGGGGTTATGAGATCTCATCAATCATTTCAGCATTCTGATAGTTCTGCAGTTTCCGACTCCTCGGGCATTCCAAACAAGAATCTTATCCATTCGTGACAGATATCGTGTTCACTGTCCTACGTTTGAGGTGTCATAATCTAGATTCCCAGTCACCTTTACTGTAGAGAATCTGTGGTCTTCTTCTTGGAACCCTATTCCAATTGGTTAACTGCTTGCCTTGAAGATTTCCTTTCTAGTTTGCCTGATTGTTCTGGACTGCTTGTTGTTGTTGATTTGTTGCTTCTTCCTGCGTTAGATGACCCTCCTTCTGTTTGGAGTTCTGAGCTGAACATTGTTCCTTCCTAATGCTTTTACTTGTTATTTCATTTTCCTTATCTTGGTTTGAAAAGAAAGGAGATAAATCAACCTCCAAGTGTTGGTTGAACAACCAGTCCCTTCTCCATGGCGAGCTAAATCCTTCTGATGAGTGTGAACCTCCCTGTAAAACATATGGGTTTGGGGGTCCCTGAATCTCAGTCATGCTATCTACTGACTCAACTCCTGGATCTTCGTTTGATGAGAGATCAGAATCCTTCTTATGAATGATGTGTTCCCCAAACTTAAAGGGGGAATTACCCTCCGATCTAGCACTACGGTATTCATAGTTTTTCACCTTATTTTTGTTGTGACTTGGCCCCAATTCCACACGTTATTGATTATCCCTATAAGAAGCGGCAGTAGCGTCAGAGTCCATGTGGAATAGCTTTCTGGATATATCCATCATGTCCCTCTGTTGTTGAATATTTGACTGTTGCAAAGGACTGAAAGGCTGGCACTGCAGGATAGAAGAGTTAGGACATGTAACCGGGGTGTTTCATGTAGTCCTACTATCAGGAAATAGCTGTTGCAGAGGAGCGGCAAACAAAGGAGAAGCAGCTTCCGTGCCATTAGTATTTCCAGTGGGAGGAAGGCAGTTTCTTGGCCTGATCAGAGGATCAGGGAAAGGGGTAGTGCCCGTCGCCCTAAATTGAGTCTAGACCTGCTCTAAGGTCCTGAACTATTCCACTTGCAGCACACTCATTCTTCCTTCCCTTCTCCAAGGTACTAGTATGTTGTAATTAGTACTCCATTTAATAATATTAATTTTATCTACTATTTTTAAATATTTCCCTCTTCATACATACAAGGGCTATTCTCACTAAAAAGATGATGATCTTTTCTCTTTATCAGTGCACCCACTATGTTATTTGGCATCATAGCAATATGATTCTTTGGGTTATGACTTCTAATATAGATTAGGCAGCAAAAATTCATTGGACAATGTTTTAGGGAATCAACTAGTGACTAGAGAAAATTTAGCATCATGCAAAGAGTCATCTAGGAGATGGAGCTGCAAGTGGCAGTTACTCAATTGACCAAGACCATGGGGCACAAATTGATCTGTAGTAATGAACAGTAAAAGACGGTTGAAGAGGCTTGCAGTTAGTCAATTTGTGGTTTAATAGATCTAACACCCACACCAAATCTTAAATTGCAAACTTTTAATGATGAGTCCATTGTTGATAAGGAGGACAATTATCCTCCAACATCGAGGGTGAGAAGGCATTGAATAAGATTAAGCCTATCAACTTAATGTATATCTCCTTTCCTTCAGTGTGCATCTTCATGTTAAGGAATTTCTTGACTAGATCATGGAAGTGGAGTGATTACTTGACTACATTAGTCCACCATAAATTTTATACATGCTAGATGTATATCTTTTACATAAGAACATACTTTTGTATTGAAGCACAAGCTAGTGGAATAAGGTAGTCAATGCATTAAGTACGAGGGCTTATTTATGAGTCATTTTGAGCAAAGAGATTAAAGGGCACAGAAGATGAAGACTTTAAGGGCCCGTTTGGATGGGGGGATTGAAAGGGAGTAGGTCGTAATGGGGTGGATTGCACAAAAATCGATACTCTTAAATGCAAGTCAGTGGATGTCTCCAATCCGACTATATTGAATGATCCAGTGTTCAATGAATGAGTCTGTTTGTATGACCAAACATATCCAGCGTTCATTGAGTTTGTTCTCTTGCTGTCGAAGCTCAATCAGCACTGCACAATGCTTGATAGCTGACGGAATTGGGCCCACAAGCTCCTTGCTCGAAAAATCAAGCACGCCATGGTGCTGGGTGAACTTAGAATCTGAAAATGCAGTCTGCTGAAACCCAGTGCATATCTCTCCAAGGATCTAGCCGGAGAACCAGTTTCTTGACAGAACCAGTTTATCCAGCAGCTTTAACTGGGATATGCTTTTGGGGATGAGACCGGTGAGGCCGTCCGATCGATGCCATGATCTTGCACGACTGAAAAGAACGGCCAGCGTCTGGCGTAAAAATAGGGCCAGCGTAATGGCTTTTGCGCTGCAACGTTTGTGGGGCCATGATCATCGAGGGTTTGAGGAATCCACACCGTCCATCAGCTTCATGATAAAATTTCAGTTAGAAAGGGCCAGTTTTGGATTGCTTCTAACACAGCCCCTTTGATTTTCTATTTTGCCGTCCATCCTACGTTTGGAGAAGGATTTTGTGAACACTTGGGGCATGATAGTAGCATCGCCATTGTCGAGAAGTGACATTACTAGCCACAATCGAAGAGGGATGTTGGTAAGTTAATGCAAAGATTCCATATATGCTAAGCGGCTAAGAAATAGTCCTGAAACGATATCCTCTACACCTCTTTACTGGTACTAAATGCACCATTAGTAGATTTGTCTATGGATATTATGTTATGTCTTCTGCAAACTCAAGGAGGTATGGATTCTATAATCATGGTGGTCCATAGATTCTTGAAAACAACATACTTTACCTCATGCAATAAGTCGATTGATGTAATAAATATATCCAATCTTTTTTTGAGAGTTCGTATGTTTGCATGGCATTACCTAGATAATTACTTTAGATCATGGTACAAGATTTCTTAGTCATTTCTAGAGGACTCTATGGAGGCAATTTGATATACTATTGTAGTATAACAGTGTGTACCATTCCTAGACAAATGACCAATGGAGGTGCTGAACTAAATGTTGGCAAACATTATACAATGTCTCTATAGTGATATGCTCAAAAAATTAGGACTCTTCTCTTGTTCAGGTTGTGCTTTCTTGCACAACATTAAGAATAGATCCATAGGGAAGTCTCCTTTTGAAATAGTGTATGATCGTATTCCCAAGCATACATGGTAGAGAAGATTGTCACAGTGTATATCAAGAGAATTTAGAAGAGTCTAATACCAAATACAAGGAAGATATAGGTTAACAGGCAAAAGATAATTATTGTCAGGAAGTTGACAGGCGATGGTCCATTTAAGAGAGTGTTTTCTCATGATAACATATAATAAGCTCAAGGACAAGAAGATTGGAGAGGTCCAGATACTTCATAAGATTGGTGACAACACGTGTTGTTGATCTCCCTAAGAACTTAGTGATATCACGAACATCCAACTTTATATATTTGTTTGATCATGTACTAGAGGAGCAATCGCAATCACCAACTAGCATGAGAGGGAGATTTCATTAAGGAAAGGGGATTGATATAGTACTAGTGGTGGATGAATTCATGGACAATAATGATGGGACAAAATTACGTCGGAGAGCTCGCACTAGGGCAAAAATAATATAAATGTTTACTATAGCTTAAGAGGGTCATAACCTTTGTGACTCGTTATCCATTTTGTGTGTATAATATTAAGTTGTAGGAAAACTATCGACGAGCTTTATGCCTAGACAACCACTCAATGCTTGTTGCCCCAAAAATTGCCTTCTAAAATTCAATTGTCTCATGGGTCAATTTTTAATTTTAAGCTAGAACTTTTTTTTTTTTAGTACGCACTATTCCTTTTATTTTTAGGATTTTAAGAGTTAAATGTTGATTCAAAGTCTTTCCTTAATCATCAAAAGGTTGCTTACAAGTTTTAGTAGGATTAGAGGCCTTTCTATTTTGAGAAAGTGTCCTATTTTGGGTTAATTAGTAATCTAGAGCATCTTTTACTTATATAAGCACATCAAATACATTATAATGAGGACTTCACTTAATAATGTCAATTTTATATCTCGTTTTTGGAGATTTCTTTCTTCTTATGGATTCTAAGGCTATTCTTGAAAAGAAAATGATGATCTCCTCTTTATCTACATACCCACTAAGCTACAACTAATCTTTAAATCACCACAATTGGTTTCTAAATCACCCAATTGATACGATTTTAAGGTATGGCCCATCCATGGTACGAGTGTGCGAGATTTGAAGCATGTGTCATGTAGAGATTGAATGCCTGATTAGTAGAATGTAATTGATATCAGTGGGTTGCATAATATGGAGGAGATAGTCATACAAACCTTTCAATGGCATCTGTAAAGATCTCTAGTTCATCCAAGGAACCATAGATATCGTAAACATCATCGATGATGAGTATGAATTGAATAATTTTCGTGAGTACTTCCCTGCAATGTCCAAACCGGGGCTCAGAGATCAATCCAACACTCCACAAAAAGTCCTCCATCATACGGTCTCTGGCAAAGCTCAAATTTTCCCCAAGTCCTGAGTTGGCCCACCACCTAGAAATATCAAATTCAATGTTTCAAAAGCTGGAAAACAAGGGAAAACATGTTAACATCAATAGTTCGGCCTGTTTTTTAATGCTATCAAATACATGGACATGTTCCATGTATTCGATAGCCATCAAATGGTCGTTTAGGATCATCATCTCTGTGTCATTTGTGATCCAGTAGGGTCCATAATTTGGACGGTTTGGATCAAAGAACAGGAATGTGGGGGCTTGCCATGGATGTATCCTACCCCAAAACATGGCTGATTGGACAGATCCAACATTTTAATTGGTGGTCGGCTTGTAAACGGCCAAGATGAAGGATGCAGCAATCACCCATGTTTAACTGAAAAGAAGGGACCAAGAATAACGGATAGGATCACTACCGAAATGCTTTCCGAAGATCTGTTTGATGGATTGCTTGCACCATGTTGAAATCCAGCTTAGCTAGTTCAAGCAAAATTGGGTTCATGTCCTCCATTCTCTCATATTCGTCTATGTACCACCTAGCCTCTAACCTTGGCATCCTCCAGTGCAAAGGAAGCTCCAATGCATGTTGTACTAGCCTTCCAAGGTTTGGGTTTATGGCCTGTGTGAGACCCTTGAGATATCTACTTGTGAAAGCTTTAACCTCATCCAAGGTAGCTTCTCCTTCTAAAGCTAGATGTGAAGCTTCATACAAGCTCAACGTTCCCTTTGTATCCATGCAAAGGCCCTCCTTGAAATGGCCCATCTCATCCGTGAACCTACTGAACACATCTGCCCATCAAGAATGCAACCTAAAGTTAGAAAATACGACAAGTAGTTATTTTTTTTCTTTGTTTTTTTCCTCGATTGTTTCTTTGTTTCTCCTTTTTAGATGGCTTATGATTTTTTATCTATTGGCTTATGGCATCTGACCTGTCAAACAAGTGGACCCAACCATGATCATCATAGGACCAAAAAATTATCCTGAACCGATTATTAAGTAGCCTACATCATATGGTACATAACATATCCCCCTCAAGAATCTCCAATTCCACATGTAGCCACCTGATATTTCGATTAGCCCAATTTTCAGGTATTTGATCATCATGGTTGAGTGCACCTTTTAGATAGTCTGATGACAAATCAAGATCGATGGGTCTGCCATCCAGCCAATATGATAAGAAGATACTTTTGAAAATTCAAAATATTCAAGGCCTTTTTTATGAGTTCAGGGTTTTTTTTTTTTTTCATAAAATACTTAATATCAACACTTGTATAGGTCTACGGACAGAAAATAAGCATCAGTCCTTTCTCACCCTAGAGGTGGCAGATATGTACAGTCTACTTATGGGGCGGATTAGGTGTGGCGTGTCTAGGGTAATTGCTTAGTGGTTTATGCACTGACCGTGGGTCCTACCTTCATGTCTATATATCCACTCCATCCCTCGTTTGTCCTGGTCATTTTAGGTCATGAACCCAAAAATGAAGCGGATCCAAACCTTGAGTGGACTACGCGATAGGAATCTTTGGTCATTGACCATTAAAACTTCTTGCAGGACACAAGTTTTGGATCAAGGTGATACTTGTATTTTTCCTTCATCATGGTCTGTAGGGTTGTACACCAACCGAGCTAGCTCGGTTAGCCCTCTCGATTCGACTCGGTTTGAAGCTGAGTTCGGGCCAAGTCGAGCTTTTTTTAAAGCTCGAAAATGAGTTCGAGCACAGCTCAACTCGACTCGAATTGAACTCGGATCAAATCAATTTGGTGGCTCGGTTACTTTGATATTGGTGTTGCTCACCATGTGTTTGATGAAATGACTCAAAGAAGTATGGCTAGTGACAAGGAAGGTATGTATACGAAACCAACACTCTTTTTTTCTTTATGTTGCTTAGAAGGTATTTGATAAAATACCTCTAAAACCATTGCTGCTATCTCAGATACAGATTTTAAAGATGCAGTCCATGTATTTGTGAAAATGCTTCAATGGAGCATTTGGCTCAATCTTGGCTCAAACTTGGTCCAAGCTGGCCCAAGTTGCTAACCGAACCGATAGTTTCAAGCTGAGGTCAGCTAGTGGCTGGCTCGACTCGGTTGGACTCGATGTGCACCCCTAATGGTCTGTGTGACCTAATCAACAGGTTGTATGGCAAATAAATATTATGTGGGCCCTAAGAATTTTTAATGGTGGACTTTCAATGACCATTGTTTTCTGTGGTGTGGTCCCCTTGAGATTTTGATCTGCTTCAATTTTCAGACCATGCCTTAAAATGAGCTGGAAAATCTGATGGATGGAATGGATGTACAGCAAATATATCAAGGTGAACCCCACAATTAGGGACTCACCCACTCTGATGTTACCCTGGACTCATTGAGAGATTACTGCTCCGAGCAAAATATCCCTGTCGGTGGCCACTCATCAGATGACCAGGGCAGCCAAATCGGGGTAATTCTTTGGATATTAAGGTGTGACCCATCAATGTGGCAACCTTCAAATTTACAATCTTGAACACTGTACATGAGAGCCAGATGTTTTGGGGCCTGTTTGGCACATGGAATTAGATGGTATTAAGTTGCATTGTATTTCAAATACTAGATTTTAAAATTGGGTTTCTGTTTGCTTTCTCCATTACTTGCTTTAAATTTTATTATTTGAAAAATGAATGGATTTCAGCTGTTCCTCTTCATATATGCCTAAATTCAGCTTGTGTGCACACCAGTGACCTCACTCACGTCGCTAGGTTTCGTGAACCCCACCATGATGTATGATGTATGTGTTATATTTACACCAGTCATTTGTGTTTTGAGATTATTTTAGTGCATGGTTATAAAAATGAGGCAGATACAAAACACAAGTGGACCACACAAAAGAAAGAAGTGGGGATGGTGTTAAAACCTTCATAGGGCCCACTATGACTTTTGTTTGCCATCCAACCTGTTCATAAGGTCACAGAGACCTGGAAAACGCAAATCTCAACTGGATCCAAAAAATTTTGGCCCCCAAGAAGTTTTCAATGGCATGCATTCAATCTCCACTGCTTTCTGTGGTGTGGTGTGGTCTACCTGATCTATGTTTCTGCCTCATTTTTGGGCTCGAGCCCTAAAATGCTCTTGCAGAGTGGATGGACGATGTTGATATAACACATACATCATGGTAGGGCCCATAGATTTCAGTCAATCTTGGATTGGAAGGTAAATTTTGAAATCAATGGTGTTAATTAGAGCCTCTGTACTTGGCATAAGCACTAAAATGCTCCTGCAGAGTGGATGGACGGTGTTGATATAACACATACATCATAATAGGGCCCACAGATTTCAGTCAATCTGGGCTTGAAAGGTAGATTTTGAAATCAATGGTGTTAGTTAGAGCCTCTGTACTCGGCAAAAGGTCACCTCATATCAACAGTCTTGATCATGTATAGGCATAGGAATAGCATCACTATATATATATATATATATATATATATATATATATATATATATATATATATATATAGGCCTGTTCACTTGTGCATGTGCACACCTTTGCACACGTGTTATGGGTGTTTGATCCGAACGGTACATGTGATGCAAAATCCCATGACACCCTGAAGGACAATTTTTCACCCTCATATAAAATTCTGGTGGGCCATAGCAAAGAGAAATACAAATCAAGGGAGGAAACTGCTTTGATTTTTCATGGTACTAACGTTTTGCATCAGAGTAAAAATTGGGCAAGGACATTTCATGAGGTGCTGCTTCACGTTTATCATTCAAATTTTGCACCCACATCAGGTGTGATGAGTTCTCAAACGAGTTCGCATGAGATCCGTGCGAACTGTTGCATAGTTGAACATTATATATATATATATATATATATATATATATATATATATATATATATATATATATATATATATATATATATATATATATATATATAACTCTGGTGGGCCATAGCAAAGAGAGATGCAAGTCAAGGGAGGAAACTTCATGGCCCACCATAGTTTGGATCAAAGTAAAAAGTTAGGCTCTAGAGGTTTCATGGGGTATTGCATCACGTGGAATGTTCATGTGTGATGAGTTCTCAAAAAGTTCAAACGAGTCGCATATGGACTCGTGCGCAGCTGAGCTTACGCGCGCACACACACACATGGAAACACTCACCTGCGAACCAGTTCGTACTTACTACATACGAACTTTTTTGAAAACTCATCATATCTGATGATTCTCGCAAATCTGAATGGTCCACATGAAGCTGAAGCTCATGAAACCCCCTAATACAAATTTTTACTTTGATCCAAAACTTCGGTAGGCCATGAAAAACGCAAACAGTTTCTTCCCTTGATTTGAATTTCTCTTTTCTATGGCCCACCAAAATCTTAGATTAGGGTGAAACTTCACCCCCTAAGGTTTCATGGGATTCCGCATCTTATGGACTGTTCAGATTCACCCATGACACATGTGCAAAGGTGCCCATGTGCGTAGGTGAGCATGCCTCTCTCTCTCTCTCTCTCTCTCTCTCTCTCTCTCTCTCTCTCTCTCTCTCTCTCTCTCTCTCTCTCTCTCTCTCTCTCTCTCTCTCTCTATATATATATATATATATATATATATATCTCTGAAAGCTTCTCTCCACACCTTTGTACACATGTCATTGGTGTCTAATCCAAACAGTCCATGTGACGTGGAATCCCATGAAATCCGGGGTGGTAAATTTTCACCCCGATCTAAAATTCTGGTGGGCCATAGCAAAGAGAAATGCAAATCAAGGAAGGAAACTATTTTCATTTTTCATACCTCACCAAAGTTTTGGATCAAAGTAAAAATTGAACGGGGTTTCATGAGGTGTTGCTTCACGTGAACGTGAACCATTTAGATTTTGGAGTCACATCACGTCGTGATGAGTTCTCAGCAAAGTTCACACGAATTCGGTGTGAACTTGTGCGTAGCTGAGCATTCGGGGTGTGTGTGTGTGTGTGTGGGGGGGGGGGGGGGGGGGGGGGGGGGTGGGGGAGGTACTATGCGCTCGAGCTGATGGGTTTGTCCCATGAGGTCGAGCTGTGTGGGCACCACTGTGATGCGTTTCAAACATCTACCCCATCAGTCAGATGCACCATTCCATCATGGGCCTAGGTCTCAAAAATCAAGTCAATCCGTGACTTGCGTGGGCCACACCACATACAGAAGTGGAGAGGGGCCGTGCACCATCAAAACATTCATAATCATTTTTTGGGCACCCCTAGATGTGGTTTGTAAATCCAGCCCATCCATTATGTGTGTCCCACTTGGATGAGGGTTTAGACCAAGTTTCAGATGCATGCAAATTTCAGGTGGGCCCCACCAAGTGCTTTTATATGTTTTAACGGTGTCTTCACATGATTTTAGATGGTATGGCCCACCTGAGTTCTGTATACAGCTGATTTTTGGGATATCCCATAATTTAAAAGGGACCCATCAAATGCAAGGTGTTGATGGTTGACACGCATCACGGTGGGGTCCACACAGCTCAACCCCACGGGAGCTTATTGTGAGGTCGAGCGCCTATTACCTTTTCCCTATATATATATATATATATATATATATATATATATATATATATATATATATATATATACCTGTGTGTGTGTGTGTTTTGCAAGCCCGTTGATCTTACCACCTTCCATGAGATTCTGCTCACGGCGATTATCTTTTCCTATTCTTTTTCTTTTAATTGACGAAGGTACCCATTCCTAGTGGGAACGGTTCAAATTTACTCGACAACATCAGGCCCACCTTCTCAGTGGACCAAAACTCCGGAATGCTAGATCTAACTAATTCAAAGGGTAGCCCACTTGATTTAATAGCTCATTTATATGGAAAGCAGCCTGACAATAGAAAATCAATCACGACTGCATGAGTACCTTGTGAGACCTCATAACCATGTTGTCTGAGAAGCCTAAATCGAAGAGCTGTGCCATGAACATCGTCTCTCATACCCATGTCATTGTTGTCAGTGGCTAGAGTGCTCAGTACTTCCTCGATCTCCATGTTAAAGAGATGCCCCAACCCCAGACGTTGGATGTTGTCGATCAGGTTGAGTTGATCCAAGGGCCCAGATGCTTCTAGGATCAAATGCCTGGCAGCATCCTGTAATTTCTTGATTCGTGTAGTGTATATGTCACCCTGCATATAGACCCAAATGTTATTGAACTGAAAGAAATGGAGTGAACAACCATTCGGACAGGAGCCAACAAAAGATCAGGACCTTGACTATCGCATAATTAACAATTAAGAATGTAGAACCTAGATGAGAGAAACAAACAAGGATGGCACAGTTGAACAAACAAACCAGGCTCCTTGTGGCCCAACAGTCCTAACCAACTGGAGGCCAGCCCTAGAAAATTCCTAGCCCCTGCTGCTACAAAAAGGTCAGAGATGCTGTAGCCTACCAAATAATCAGATACAACTTCAAAAAAACTGATAGTAAGGCACGCTACTGGATTATAACATATGATGCACGACGAGAAATGAGGAGGAATATACTGAGTTGGTCTGGGATTAGTGGACTTGGATGAAGTATCCCATGATTGTGTATTTTCACCAAGCATATTAAAATAATCCTTCAAAACTGCATCATATCATATGATGCTCGACAAGAAATAGAGAAGCATAGACCCAGTTAGTCTCGGATTATTGGGCCTAGATCAGTAAGCATATCAAAATAATCTCACACGTCATCGGGGTCCTTGTTCATGAACTCTTCGTTGCACGAAGACAAACTCATTCATTTATCACTTCGCTCATGGGTCCCACCATGACAGCTATTCTAAATTATGGGTCCATCTTTTATCTTTTAAACGAAAGATAGGATAAAGGTAGATATTTCAAGAGTAACTCAAAGAAACCAAAATATTGAATAATCCACACCCTTAGATTGGATATGGAATGTTATTAATCCCTTTTTAACCATCAATTATCCTCATAAATATGTGATCCACATCCGAATGTAAGTTCCATCTGCCATTCCATAAAATTTCTCTTTAAAAAAAATGTGATGCACATGTGGCGCACGTAAAATTTATAACTTGCATGATTTTTGGGCAAGAGCCAGATTTCAGTTGATCCCACCCGATGGGTGGTTCAAACTTCAATCTTGTTTGAGTATCATTAGCAGAACACTTACCATGTAATCACTCCTTAATGATTGAACAAATTCGTTACTCCAGATGGTTGGTTGGTAATTGGCGGATCGCCTCTGAGTGGACCACTCCGAGGTTTGAATGGCTGCTAGACATCTTGACTGCCTGGCCACGTTTACATGGCTCAAATCTTTCAATGGCAACCGTGCAAGGGAAGAAGCGGGAAATGGGAAAAGGACACTTAGAGCCATTTGAACTTGCTATGATGGTTGGGCTTAGCCTTATCTTGTACCCTATTTATAACTAAGAGGAATTGCCTGATATTCTCATGAAAAGTAATGGACTGATATAATTGCAAGTGGCTATTAATTAATGTTTAATTAATCTTAATAAATGAGATGGATATAAGAAAAAAGGGGGTCACCAGCTCAAGTAGGCCCCACATTGGTGCTTATGTGAAATCCACCTCCAGTATTATGTTTGTCACCCCATGTTAGGTCTAGGGTAGAAAAATTAGCCTTATTCATGATTCAGGTTAATCGCATGATTAGAAACAGTATACCAGGGAGCACTCACCCTCCGAAATTGTTTCCCTTGGTGTGGCCCACCTTAATGACTATTGAGCCTGATTTTTAGGACATAGGTTTAATCTTTTATTTTACATCTAATGGTTGGAGTGGATGGCATATACTCATTATGGTAGTCCTCATCAAAATCAAGAGCGGAAGTCTCCTGGTGAGCCTGTCAATATATGATGGGAGGGATATCGGTAAATTTTATCTTTTATATCCAACGTGTTAAGGTAAATTTTCTTTTTTATATCCAACAGCCGCCTGACTATACGTGTTAAGGTAAATTTTATTTTTTATATCCAACAGCCGCCTGACTATACGTGTTAAGGTAAATTTTCTTTTTTATATCCAGCAGCCGCCTGACCATACGTGTTAAGGCAAAATTTCTTTCTTATATCCAACAGGCTAACTATACGTGTTAAACTTCAACCTACAGATAACAACCGCATATAGGGTGGTCCATACTTGTGTTTTAATATTTACCAATAAATACATGGAAGTTATTTTACATGGTGTGAGCCACTCGATATGTATCGTTAATACTTTAAAAGTTAAAATATAGCTTGTGGAGTTTGGCTTTTTCTTTTTCTTTTTCTTTTTCTTTTTCTTTTTCTTTTTGTGAATATAGCACCCTTTGTTGGGAATAGGTGGGAGATGAACCCCTACCATTGATTTTTTATGTGGTACATCATGACATGTATGTAAGATCCAATCCCACCATTAGATGTATAATACTTTATTTTATTTTATTTTATGTTTTTATGTTATTTTATTTTATTTTAAAAAAAGGAGAACCTCATTAAATCAATAGGAGAAAGCGAACAATTTACATCTTCGGGATGACCCAGCAACAAAAGGGGGCGGGCCACCTATCGTATACGACCACTGTACAACAAAATCACTAAAAAGAAAAACACTGGACTCAGGATCTGGAGGAGTAAGTGATGGTTCGAATCGAACCGAGACCGACCTTATCAAGAAAAACGAGGCCCTTAGTTTGTCTAGGTAGAGAGTCAAAATGGTCATGACATTTTTTCAACTGAGTCTCGCTCCCCACTTTCGCCAAGCTATTCGCTGGACCGTTCTCTTCACGTAGAATGTGTTGGAATGTGAATGTGCCGGATATCCTCGAGTTGTTAATCCTATCTACCAAAGGTTTCCAGATCCACAGGCATCTTGACTCACCAACAAGAATGTCAATTACTAGCTTTGAATCTGATTCTGCAATTATCCTTTTGATCCCTTTGAGAAGATATAACTCTAAACTGTCAAAGATTGCACATAATTCTGCACTATTATTAGTATCAAACCCATAATCGGCGGAGTAAGCGAAGATGAAGGAGCCATCTTCCTTTCTACAGATACCCCCTCCTCCTGAGAAACCTGGGTTTTCCCTAGCGGATCCATCGACATTTAGTTTCACTCATCCCAGAGTAGGATGCTTCCATTTAACTAGAACAGAATCTGACCTGTTACGCCTGGGCATGGGGAAGGAGGAGATGGCACTATTAGAATATGCATATGAAAGCCGCACCTGAAAGTTTTGGATTGTCTGGGTGGCCCACCATTTTATTCGACCTATGGACCTACTAGCGTCCATCACCTTATCTTGGTAAGAAGCTTCATTTTTTGCTTTCCACAACTCCCAGAGAATAAGCAGAGGAAGAGACGATCTGATTTTTTGAGATGCTGCACCTGGCGGAGACACATTTCTCCATTGATTGATTTTACCGAGCACCGAAAGTTAAGGGACCGAAGAGACTCCACAAAGCCCCTCAAAATGGGCCCAGATTTGGACCGCTTGTTGACCCGTTAAAAATAGGTGGTTGACTGATTCCATGTCTGGAACAGAGTCATTTTCCCGAGGGCAGCAACGACATTTAGAGGGAAGAGAAATTCCTTTAGCTTAAACTCTATTGTCCACGGGAATGGTGTTATGCAGAAGACGCCAGATGAATATAGTTCCTTTTGGAGAAATTTTGTCTAGCCAAATCCACTTTCCCCACATTACCTAAGGTTGATTTTCCCTGATAAGCTTCTAAGCAGACTTGAGGGTGAATTCCCCTTATGGGTCATGAGGCCAGACACATTTCGCCAAAGCTTCTATGATGACGAATCCCCTGGCGAAGATTACATCAATGATCTCTTGAGGCAGAAATTCAAAAATCCTAGATGGGGGTAACAGGCTTGACTTCCCTAGCAAATGTTTCAGCTGCAACTGTTGCAGATCCTAAGGGATATGGCCTAAAACGAGATGTTGTAGCGGCCCCAGACTGGTCCAATTATCTATCCAAATGTTTGCTTCTCCGCGACCCACTGTCCAATGAGTGTTATCCTGAATTGAATGTAGAAAACACCTGATTCTTTTCCACACTGGGGAAGAATTATGTTGCCTGACTGTTACCGTCCCATCTATCAGATCACTTAAGTATATGGACTGCATCAGTTTTACATACGGTTCTCTGTTTTTGCTGTACTTCACATTCCACGTAAGCTTCATTCGAAGCGCATGCAGCACCTCTTTCGGATTTCGGATTCCCAGCCCTCCCTCCGCTTTAGGCTTGGTCACTTTCCGCCACACAATCCAGTGGAGTTTCTTTTTTCCTTTGGCCCATCCAAAAAAAAATATAAAAAATTCAGCGAACTTGCTGTTTAAATTGTGAATTACTTGCGTTGGGACGTGCATAGCTTCCATAATATGGATCGGATAGCTACCTAGGACATGTCGAATCAGAGTTGCTCGACCCGCTTGAGTTATGTGTCTGGCTAACCAGCCAGAGATTTTGTTGCGGATCTTTTCCTAAAGAGCTTGAAAATCTGAGGATTTAATTCTCCCTCTAGTTAGGGGTGCCCCCAAATATCGCAAATTACCCCTCGCATAGCCGAAACCTAGCACTGCCTTTGTATTTCTGAATTTTGCTGCTATCCATTTAGCAGGACCAATAAAAACACTCTTGCTAAAATTGATTTTTTGACCTGTGGCAGCTTGAAAAAATCGCAGGAAGTCCCTCATCAAGGAGAGCGAAGATTTACTTGTGTTGAGGAAGACCAACATGTCATCTGCATACAGCAGATGTGAGAAAGAAGGGCTATCTTGAGGGAATTTGAAAGGGATGCAGCGACCTTCTTCAAAAAGGGACTTTAAATTGACTGAAAATGCTTCCATGGCTATGATGAAGAGCACCGGGGAGAGGGGGTTTCCCTGCCGGAGACCTTTAGATAATTGGAAGAATCTTGTAGCTTCTCCGTTGATAAGGACGGAAAACCAATTATTTGCCCAACAGGCTTCCAAGAGCTTCATACTCTTATCGTTGAATCTGAATTTCAGTAAGGAGTATTAAAGGTAAGATCGATTTACCCTGTCATATGCCTTTTCGTGATCGATCTTAAGGATAAGATTCTCCCCCTTGATTTTTTTGTTTAATTCTCTCATCGCTTCCCGTGCAAATGTGATGTTTTCGAAAATATACCTCCCTTGGACGAATGTTCCTTGTTCCTGTGAAATAAGTTTAGGCAAAATACAGCTAAGATGGTTAGCAAGGAGTTTTGCTAGTATTTTATACACAACATTACACAGGCTAATTGGCTTGAAATCAGAGAACTTGGATGCCGAGGGGGTCTTAGGGATCATGCAAATGAGAGGTTTTAAAGGCTCGAGGAATAGGTTCCCCTGAAAAGAATGCTAGTGCGGCTTTGAGGACATCGTTAGCAATGATACTCCAACAACTATTGAAAAAAGCAGCTGAAAAACCGTCCGGCCCTGCGGCTCCGTCAATAGGGATAGACTTGATAGCAAATAAGAGCTCCTTCTTCATGGGAGGACTTTGGAGAGAGTCATTATCATGTTGTTGTAGCCAGCGCGGAAGGTTATGGACAAAGGCAGCCGAGAAAGATACTTCCTCCTCCTGAAACAGGCCTTGGAAAAAATCTACCACCACCAACTTAATTTCATCCATGTTGGATATAGTTGTTCCATCCTCTAATGTGATGGAATGAATAGCCGATCTTCTAGTCTTTTCAGTCGCCAACACGTGAAAAAAGGCCATGTGCTTATTGCCCTCACATTAGATGTATAATACAATTTTAGGTCTAGATCCAAAACAAAAATACACTTACAATTGTGACTCAGGTTCACTACACCAAATGAAATAATTGAGAGAAAAATGTTTAACCCTAATTTTTTAAAGGGTCCACCATAATGATTATGCATAGTATACTTCAACCATTACATGCCACACTAAAATTTAGGCCTGACGCCTAAACATTAGGCCATTCTTGATTCAATGGAGGGAAATAGTTTCGAAGGTGAATGTTTTCTAATCTTGTGGGACTGATTTTTTAGCCATAGCCTAACATATAGTGGCTCACTTAATGGTTTAGGTGGAATTCACATAAACTCTAATGTGAGGCGCAAAGGAGCCAACGGACTCGTTTTCCTCCTCTTCATCATCTCTATTTATATTGATTCACTAATAATTAGAGAATTTTACAAAATACAATCTCATTAAATGAAGTTTTTATCAAAAGGGTACCATTATCTCATTAAATGAAGTTATTGTCAAATGGTTATTTTCTCTTAGTTTTATCTGATACCCTCGTAAATTTAAAGAATGATTATTCCTCAAATAACAAAAATACCCACCGATTAACCTTGCGTAGAAATAGGGACGTGGCTAGTAGTCCGTGCTATATGAGCCCGAAAATGATGCAGCTCCAAATCTTAAGCAATCCACGCCATAGGAAACGGTGGCGATTGAACTGTCTCCATTAAAAACTTCTTAAGGCCCACCTTTAAAATAAATAAATAAATAAATAAATAAATAAATAAACCATGCTTTTCATTGATATAGAAAATGTACGGAACTAAAATTTCCGGGCAGCTACCAGAAACAAAGACATGGCCCGCCTATCATATTATATATATTATATACAGAGGAATTACACTTAACCCCTGTGATAAAGCCCAACCCTATTTTCTCCAAAAGACCTGGCTCACCTTAATACCTCTAGTAATGTTTATTTTTCATCCAACTTGTTCATTTAGTCACACGGACCGGGATGAAAGGAAAAGGAAAATATCAGCATGATCCAAACTTTTACAGTCCATAAAGAAGTTTTTAATGGTGGGCGTTCATCACCACTGATTCCTCCTGTGTGGTCCACCTTGTATTTGAATCTTCCTCATTTTTTATCTCATGCCCTAAAATGACCTGGAAAAATGGACAGACGGAGTGGATTAAACGTATTCATCATGCTTCGGCCTACAAAGCTCCGTATGCAATCCAAGTTAACCGCACGGCCCTCCAGTTGGAAATGGTTTGGGGGCGGACAGAGATTTCTGCTATCAGGAATTATTGAAAATCTAATCCGTCCATCAGTTTTGGGAGACCACAGTAGACAAGGAATATAAATATCAGAAATATCCAATACTTTTGTGGGCCACACCACACGAAGCAGTGGGAAAACTTTCCAGATTAAGTGCAGCCTCGGCTTCACCCAACACGGGGCGGCTCTGACCGTGGGGCCCACCTTAATGTATATTCTATGTGTATGCCATCCATCCTTTTGGCAGGCTACTAGGCTTCTTCTACGTTATGAACCCAAAAATTAAAAATTAAGCGGATCCGAATCTCAGCCAGACAATACCATTAATAGGAAACCTTGTTCATTGAATACGGCTACCATTTAAAACTTTAAAAGGCCCACCGTAATGTTTATTCGCAGTCCAACCTGTTGATAAGGACACAGACCTGGATGAAGGGAAAAAGCAAATATCAGTTTTTTATTCAAAACTTTTGTGGCCCAGAAGAAGTTTTAATGGTGGGCATTCATCATCACTGTTTCTTGAAGTTTGGTCCACCTGTAATTTATATTTGTCAGATTGTTCCCTAAAGTATCTGAAATTTGGTTGGACGGTGTAGATTAAAGACATGCAAACTAGTAGGGCCCACATTACACCTTATTATTTATTTATTTATTTATTTATTTAAGGATAACTCATACTTTAAACCAACTGATGTTAGGAAACTATGGAAATTGGAAAGGTACCCATTTGGCAATAATTTATTTAATGAGGTATCTTCAAAAAAAATTAATTAAGAAAGGTAATAAAATGTAAATATTATATTATTGGGGATCGGAATTTCCTACTAAGGCCTTTCGCTAGAAACCTAGGTGGGGCCCACCAAGATGGTTTTGAGAAATCCACCCCGCACATCCATTTTGTGTCCTCATTTTAGAACATGGAACTAAAAATGAACCCCATCCAATACTCCATGTAGTATTTATGTTATCAGTTCATCCATTCATCCAGGTAGGAATGACGTTATGAATGGTATGGATGGCATGTAAACATCACTAATGATCCCAAGGAGGTTTCAATGGTTGGAATTTCTCTACCCACATTTTCCTTTGGTGTGGCCCACTTGAGTCTTGGATCCTTCTCTCTTTGAGTCTTAAGTCTTAAAATGAGCTCATAAAATAAATGAGTAAAGTAGATTTCTCACAAACATCACGGCCGGCCCTGCCTATGTTTCCAGCATAGAATTTTTATGCAGCTTTTTTTTATTTGCAGGAAATCACCGTCTGTTGCCTTTCATGTTTGTCAAGTGAAATAAAATATCATAAATGAATCGGAAGCTTCAAGGGAACAGTTATTGGTCCATAGGAGAAGATTAATCTAACTACGCACCTTTGCGCAGTGTGCACCTATGCACTGACGTCATAGGCATCTAAGTTGAACGGTCCATGTGATGCAAAATACTATGAAATCATTAAAAAAAATTTTTTTACCTTGATTTAAAATTTTGGTGGGCTATAACAAAGAGAAATGCAAATCAATGGAGGAAATTGTTTTCATTTTTCGTGACCCACTAAAGTTTTGAATCAAAGTAAAAATTAGGTACGTAGGTTTTCATGAGGTGCCACTCCACATGGACCATACAGATTTTGGAGTCACATCAAGTACGAAAGAGTTCTAAAGGCAGCTCACATGAGTTCCATATGAAGCTTTCTTTTTTTCTTTTTCTTTTTTTTTTCTTTTTTTCTTCTTCTGCTTATAGCTTGTTGGTACAGCTCACCGTAAGTTCACACTTCACTGTTAGCCACCCCCACTAAGGATTGATACCAAGTCCCCAGTGTTGAAGGTATCTTTCACTCGATCTACCATGACTTCACTGTTAAAGGCATCTTTCACTCAATCTACCACCTGAGCTATGGATCAGGGTGTTGTTCCATGCGAAGCTGAGCATTTCACACACAAACACATGCGGTCAGCTCATGAGAAGGATTAAGGTGGATAAAATTGTAAAAGTTACAATAAATGTATATGTAAGGCATTATCCCTGGATATTTTCTAATATTATGTTTAGAATGTATGCATTAAAAAATAAATCTAGGATTTACTTTCAAATTGCATTTGGATAGAACTTAGATGAAGCAAAAATCTATCATTATGGGAATTAATAATCTCATCTCAAACTTTCAAACACAAGGTTAATTTTCTAAAGCTTAGAAAGTTAATTTTAATCACATTTCATACTTCTTCCAAACATGTTATTCTGAATTTCAAAGTGAAATTAGTAATGCAATTCCATTTAATAAAACTTAATACCACAGTCCATTTTAACCCGAGGGATCAAAAACCTGCCCCGTCCCTAGTTTGGTTGGAGTACATGATTGAAAACAACATACGGGGAAATAGTTACCCTACAAGAAGTTTTCATTTGTGTGGCTAATTAGAATCATGTATGGGCAAAATATTTTAGTCCCAAACCTAACTTTTGGTGCGTTTTCTGGTAGTTGGAGTGGATTTCAAATGCTCATAATGGTGGGCTATAAAAATCTAGCGTGGACCACTTGTAGGCAAAAAAATAAAAAATAAAATAAAAATAGACATACTCAAGTCATTAATAAATATATTTTCAAAATTTCAAAATTATTTATTAATTTTTTATTTTTAACTAGATTTTCAAGATTTTGGTATTATTAGGAAAAAAACGTCAAACTTTGAAAAGGTCACCCACAATTTTCCCAAAATAGGAATGGTTACGATGCTAATGTAAAGATGTTGCGCGCCACCAGGCCACACATAAAATTCATATGCAGTTTCTTCCTTAAAATGCGTGGCAAAAATATGTAAGTGATCAGAACTGTTTCTTTGGTGGGCCAACAAATAGATAGCTTGTATCTCAAAAATCAAGGACTATAGGAAAGTGGTCAATGGTTAGATTTGCGTTGATCCAACATAAGAACATAATAGTAGCATAGTTAGATTTTCTAAGCAGTGAAAAAGGGACAGTTGAAAACTGTCTCAAATCACAATAAAGGACGGTTTTGAACCGTCGCCTGGGTCATCCTATTTTGTTGCGCCGTATTACTTAAAAGGACGGTCACGAACCGTCATTGCTTATGGACATTTAAAGGATGGTTATGGACTGTCTGTAAAGGACGGTCATGGACCATCCATAAAGATAAATGTTAAAACAGCGATTATGGACTGTCTATTACGAAGGACGATCATGGACCGTCCTTAAAGATGGACAATAAAAGTATTGTTATGAGCAGTCTCTGATGTTACATGGTTGCACTTTAAAAAAGGATGGTTATGGAACGTCTCTAAAGTAGGATAGTCATGGACCGTCATAAAAGATTAGACCTTAAAAGGATGGTTATGGACCATCTCAAATTTGAATATTTTAGAAAAATATGGACAGCCTAAAGCCGTCAGAAAATTTCTTGCATTAAAAAAATAGAAAAAAATCAGCAACAATTTTCTTTTTGTCTTTCATCTAATAAAAAATTATTCAACCAACAAAACATTATAATTCAAAATTATAAAGAATTGTAGAAACTTCATTTGCTTTTTTTTTTTCAAAAAAGTGGGCACACTTTTTTAAAATAAAACTGATCATTAAAATATAACTTATGCAAGCAAATAATGCGAAAAAGTGTTTCAATTCAAGTTAATAGAAACTACAGTAAAAATTAAAGCTTTGTAAAAAGGGGCATGTTTTAAAGAGATACACATCTTTGATTCCCATGTACGAGAGTCCAATGATGATGAGAACGAGAATCGCAGCACAAGGGCTCATAAATACGGCAATGTTATCCTGCAAAGGAATAAGAGAGCATTAGATGTTAATGCACTTGATCAGATTGCATATAAAGTTTCGATTAGAGTTATTGTTTAGGTTATAGGTTAAGGTTTAGGTTATGGGTTTTAGGTTTAGGTTAGGTTATAGGTTATAAGTTTAGGTTATAGGTTATAGGTTAGAGGTTTTGGTTATAGGTTTAGGTTTAGGTTATAGGTTATAGCTTTAGGGAATTGAGAATAGGTTAAGGTTTAGGTTTAGGAAATCGGGTTCAGGTTCGGGATCGGGTTTATGTTTAGGTTTTCAAGTTTAGGTTTAAGTTTAGGTTAGGGAGTTGAGATTAGGATTAGGTGTAGGTTTAGGTTTAGGGATTTGAGAATACATTTAGGTTATAGGTTCAGGTTTAAGTTATAAGTGTAGGTTATAGGTTTAGGTTTAGGTTAGGTTATAGGTTAAGGTTTAGGGAAATGAGTTTAGGTTATTAGTTATAGGTTATACGTTATACGTTATAGGTTGAGGTTTAGGTTTAGCTTAAGGTTTTGGTTTAAGTTATAGGTCTTGAGATTTGAGAATAGGTTTAGGTTATAAGTATAGGTTTAGGTTAATGTCGTAGGTTATAAGTTTATGTTAATGTTGTAGGTTATAGGTTTAGGTTTAGGTTTAGGTTTAGGGATTTGAGAATACATTTAGGCTTTAGGTTTAGGTTTAGGGATTTGAAAATACATTTAGGCTTTAGGTTTAAGTTTAGGTTTTAGGTTTAGGTTTAGGTTTAGGTTGTAGGTTTAGGTTATAGGTTTAGGTTTTGGTTATAAGTGTAGGTTATAGGTTTAGGTTTAGGTTTAGGTTAGGTTATAGATTATGGTTTAGGGAATTGAGTTTAGATTATAGGTTATAGGTTAAGGTTTAGGTTTAGGTTATAGGTTTTTGAATTTGAGAATAGGTTTAGATTATAAGTATAGATTTAGGTTAATGTTGTAGGTTATATGTTTAGGTTATAAGTTTATGTTAATGTTGTAGGTTATAGGTTTAAGTTTAAGGATTTGAGAATACATTTAAGTTTTAGGTTTAGATTTAGGTTTTATGTTTAGGTTAAGGTTACAGGTTTAAGTTATAAGTTTAGGTTTAGGTTATAAGTGTAGTTTATAGGTTTAGGTTTAGGTTTAGGTTAGGTTATAGGTTAAGGTTTAGGGAATTGAGAATAGGTTAAGGTTTAGGTTTAAGAAATTAGGTTCGGGTTTGGGTTCAGGTTTAGGTTTGGGTTTTCGAGTTTAGATTTAGGTTAAGGAGTTGTGATTAGGATTAGGTGTGTTTAGGGATTTGAGAATACATTTAGATTTTAGGTTTGGGTTGTAAGTTAAGGTTTTGGTTTAGGTTCAGGTTATAGGTTGTAGCTTTAGGGAATTGAGAATAGGTTAAGGTTTAGGTTTAGGAAATTGGGTTCGGGTTCAAGTTCGAGATCGGGTTTAGGTTTGGGTTTAGGTTTTATGTTATAGGTTATAGGTTATAGGTTAAGGTTTAGGTTTAGGTTAAGGTTATAGGTTTGATGTTTAGGTTAGGTTATAGGTTATAAGTTTAGGTTATAGGTTATAGGTTATGGTTTAGGTTATAAGTTTTGGTTTAGGTTAAGGTTTTAGGTTTAGGTTTAGGTTAAGGTTTAGGTTTAGGTTATAGGTTTAGGTTAAGGTTATAGTATATAGGTTATAGTTTTAGGGAATTGAGAATAGATTAAAGTTTAGGTTTAGGAAATCGGGTTCGGATTTAGGTTTGAATTTTCGAGTTTAGGTTTAAGTTTTGGTTAGGGAGTTGAGATTAGGATTAGGTATAGGTTTAGGTTTATGAATTTGAGAATACATTTAGGTTATAGGTTTAGGTTATAGGTTATAAGTATAGGTTATGGGTTTAGGTTTAGGTTAGGTTATAGGTTAAGGTTTAGGGAATTGAGAATAGGTTAAGGTTTAGGTTTAGGAAATCAAGTTCGGGTTCGGGTTTAGGTTTAGGTTTTGGTTTTCAAGTTTAGGTTTAGGTTAAGGAGTTGGGATTAGGTGTAGGTTTAGGTTTAAAGATTTGAGAATACATTTAGGTTTTAGGTTTAGGTTTTAGGCTTAGGTTAAGGTTGTAGGTTTAGATTATAAGTTTAGGTTTAGGTTTAGGTTTAGGTTATAGGTTGTAGCTTTAGGGAATTAAGAATAGGTTAAGGTTTAGGTTTAGGAAATCGGGTTCGGGTTCAGGATTGGGTTTAGGTTTTCAGTTATGGGTTATAGGTTAAGGTTTAGGTTTAGGTTAAGGTTATAGGTTTTAGGTTTAGGTTAGGTTATAGGTTATAAGTTTAGGTTATAGGTTATAGGTTAAGGTTTAGGTTATTGGTTTTGGTTTAGGTTAAGGTTAAGGTTATAGGTTTAGGTTTAGGTTAAGGTTTAGGTTTAGGTTATAGGTTTAGGTTAAGGTTTAGGTTTAGGTTATAGGTTATAGTATATAGGTTATAGCTTTAGAAAATTGAGAATAGGTTAAGGTTTAGATTTAGGAAATCAGGTTCGGGTTCGGGATCGGGTTTAGGTTATAGTTTATTGGTTATAGGTTAAGTTTTAGGTTTAGGTTAAGGTTATAGGTTTTTGGTTTAGGTTAGGTTACGGTTACGGTTTAGGTTATAGGTTTAGGTTTAGGTTTAGATTATAGGTTATAATATATAGGTTATAGATTTAGGGAATTGAGAATAGGTTAAGGTTTAGGTTTAGGAAATCGGGTTCAGGTTTAGGTTTGGGTTTTCAAGTTTAGGTTTAAGTTTAGGTTAGGGAGTTGAGATTAGGATTAGGTGTAGGTTTAGATTTAGGGATTTGAGAATACATTTAGGTTTTAGGTTTAGGTTTAGGTTATAGGTTTTGGTTTAGGTTATAAGTGTAGGTTATAGGTTTAGGTTTAGGTTAGGTTATAGGTTAAGTTTTAGGGAATTGAGTTTAGGTTATAGGTTATAGGTTAAGGTTTAGGTTTAGGGTATAGGTTTAGGTTTAGGTTAAGGTTTAGGTTTAAGTTATAGGTTTTGGGATTTGAGAATAGGTTTAAGTTATAAGTATAGGTTTAGGTTAATGTCGTAGGTTATAAGTTTACGTTAATGTTGTAGTTTATAAGTTTAGGTTAAGGTTTGGGTTTAGGGATTTGAGAATAGATTTAGGCTTTAGGTTTAGGTTTAGGTTATAAGTGTAAGTTATAAGTTTAGGTGTAGGTTAGGTTATAGGTTAAGGTTTAGGGAATTGAGTTTAGGTTATAGGTTATAGGTTAAGGTTTAGGTTTAAGTTATAGGTTTAGGTTTAGGTTTTAGGTTTTGGGATTTGAGAATAGGTTTAGGTTAATGTTATAGGTTATAGGTTTAGGTTATAGGTTTAGGTTATAAGTTTGGGTTTAGGTGTAGTTTTACGTTAAGTGAATTATGTAAGACCCGTATCATAGACCGTACCATTTCATATGCTTCCGTAGTCCTTCTGGTCGAATTTCGGCAACCCTTAACCTGTATCCGATGTTTACGTGTGATCCTAAGCTGAGAACTGCATACTGAAGTTGGTTCAACCCGAAACTTGTATCTTAACGAACACGCCATCGCCGCGGTTCCAACGCCATGACTTGCGCACTAATCCGATACCCAGGTTAGGAGATGTGGACACGTGTTCATTTCGAAGAAAATGCCACACTTGTAAATTTTGAGGGAATCTCTACAATATGTCCTATCAATCAACCAATCAATCAATCAATCAATGTCAAGTACAAGCCATACCCCAAGTACAACACCCATCCTTCTTTTTTTCACAAGTCAACTCTCTCTCTCCCCTACCCATCCCTCTTTTACAAAAGTTTCAAATAAGAACTTACCTCCCCATTCCCTTCCTTACAACACCCATCCATATCATTCCATCACTCCTCTCTCTCTCTCTCTCTCTCTCTCTCTCTCTCTCTCTCTCTCTCTCTCTCTCTCTCATTTTCTAGCAATTTCCCAAAATCCCATGAGAGCTCCTACATCTAAGCTCCTCTCCCCCAAATTCTAAGTGTGGCCCACCTTCTCATCTCCCATCTCAACCTTCCAATCACCATCAACCTCCATCAAAAGTGAAGGCAAGAAGCATAGGGGCCCAAGGGATCAAGGAGGAGTGCAATAGGTGGGTGCTCTACCATCGATTTCCATTTGAGGGTCCACTTGTAGGTGGGACCCATTATGATGTATATGTTGTAATCATAAGGGACACATAGTGGCGGGGTCCCTCCATCACCCTCTCTCTCTCTCTCTCTCTCTCTCTCTCTCTCTCTCTCTCTCTCTCTCTCTCTCTCTCTTCTTCTTCTTCTTCTTCTTCTTCTTCTCTCTCCCTCTCTTTCTATCTGTTTTGATGAAGTGGGCGCCACTAATTTGTGTTTCATTCGCACCGTCCATCATGAATGGTGGGACTCCACCATGAAATGCTCCTACATCCAGGCTGTCCAGGGTTTCGACATACCCATATTTATAGCTCAACTGGTAGAGTGAGTGGAGATACCTGGTTTCAACACTTGGGGTCTTGGTATCAATCCCTAGTGGGGGTGGCTAACATGAAGTGCGCGTACTGACGTGGGTGCATACTAACAAGCTAACCAGGTGGGTCCCACACGTGTGGACCCACCTCATGTGTTCATTGAATTTGGACCGTCGATCAGTTTGATGTCTAGCAGCATGTAGCTGCTGAACCGTCATCTAGATCCATGGGCTCCACCACATGATGTATGTGTTGCATCACAACCATCTAAATATGTGGGACCCACCATCAGCATCCATCCAGGCACTGACAACGCTGGTACTTCACTCCCTCTCACACACACACACGTGTACATATAAATACATATATATATATATATATATATATATATATATATGATATATTACATTATATAATATATTATATTATATTAAATAATAATTATTATGGTGGCCCACATGCGTTGGACCCACCTTTAATATGTAAACCACCGTCCAGATGGGTCTGCCATTGGTGTATACACACATATATATATAATATTTAACATTATATATATATATATATATATATATATATATATATATATATATATATATATATATATTATATACTTGAGGTGGGCCACTACGTGGACCACACCATGATGTATATTACATTTGCACCGTCCAGTTGTTGGACGGAGCAGCAGCCATGACGTCCAAGCCATCCATCAGATTGGACGTGGGCCCACCATGCCCCATGTGTTTTATCCAAACCGTCTATACATGTGGTGAGCTCGTCCTTGGGCTTAAGACCAAAATAAGATAAGATCCAGTTATCAGGTGGACCCCACCATCATGCATGCACTGTAGCTAAAACGTCCAATCATCTTGGCGAATAATTTCAAAGCTTGAGATTAAAAAAAAAGATCGATCTGATATCAAGTGGACCACACTGCAGAAAGTAGTGGTGTTGAACGGCTACCATTAAAACCTTATTTTGGGATACAATAGAAGTTTTGGATTAATATGATATATTTCTTTTCCCCGTCCAGCTTTTTTTAGTGACCTTATGAATAGTCTGGATAGGAAATAAATGCTATGGTGGGCCCTCTAAATTTTTTTAACAGTATGAATCATTATCACCAAAGCCATTTGTGGTATGGTCTAGATAATCCTTTGGATATAATTCAATTAATTTCTTTGTGCTTTATAACGATCTTTACAATAGATGAATGGTTTATTGGAGTCGGCCCATTTGTATCGGCCCATTTGATTGGCCCACTTAATTTGGCCCATTTGATTGATTCGACTCATTTGATGTAATTGAGGCCCATGATGATGTATATTAGGCCCTTGTGTTAGGCCATGGACCCTTATACAATTGACCCTATAAGTGTCATTCCTTAGGAGTAATGTTGGTTAAAGGTCCACATTGATGGGCAATGATGGTTGGACGTCTACATTGAGACCTTCCCTTAGGCCTTGTTAGGCCCTTTGTCACGCCCCAAATCTGAAAATCGGATTCACATGAAACCCGATTGCCGAATCCGATGCCGACAGCCTCCATAGTGCCCCATTCTCGGCTCCTGACAAGCAAATGCCAGATTTCGATCTTGGGATCCTGCAAGGAGGATTTTCAGAATGAATTTTTTTTTTGTAAAGGAGCATAACCACAAGCATAACTAAGTCACAAAACAACATCACCACATATCCACTATAACAAAATTTTAAGTACAATGCAGAAAGGGAAATACAAGGTGATCAGAAAGCTCCAAAAGGTCCTAATATGCACTCCTGTCTCAGCGCTGCTTCGTCCAATGCTACCTGCACGCAACTATCGTGCATAAGCTTACAAAAGCTTAGAGGGTGGTGTAAGTGTGTGCGTAAGGCAAACGCCAAGTGTACAGTATCAGAACAATGCGAAAGTATGTGGTAAGTCCATAGAATCAACCATGCCAAAGCTATGCGATGAGATATGACTGTCATCGGCCACACCGATACAATGCAAGGCCTATATAGCCGAATGTCATATGCGAAATGCAATCCAAGCAAGTCGGTACTCCTCAAGTACGTATATCAGTACAGTTCCTCTCTGGATATCACCGGGGTCTAATACACTTCGCAGAGATTGCCACCTCCCTAGCTGCACAATCAAGCAAGCGGATAAGACCTCACTATCCACCTGACCAGTAGTATGCCAATACCTACCCGGCTCATCGTTAGCGGACTCATTTGCGAGCTAGTCAAACTCAGCCTAGTTTATAGCCCTCTCACTCAGGCGGATAAGGCTACATCCCCTTCCAACCGACCACGACACAGTGGGAGACGCGGCCTACTGGTATTCGGCACTCGGGCGCTCATGTATCCACTCGGTCTAGACGTTGGAGCATCTCCTAGTACCAAAAAGGTTCTGGGACTCTCACCCAAGGACATCCTAAGTGCCCACAGTGCTAGAATAAGTATTTCCAGTATCCAATACGATTATCCACGATGTACCTGTGGAGCCACGGCCCTGATGTCGCTAGGGCGTGCAGCGATCAAGTCACACGTATGCGAGATGCATGAATCACTCTGTCAAAACATGCAGCAATCCAGTGCGTACTGCGCGATCATGTGAGGCACTCAGTCACATAACGAGTCCCGTAAATGGTCTACCCAATGGCGTATGTTATGATCAGTCATTACTCATATCAAGCATACATATGATGCGTATGGGCATGAGTCATGAGATTATACTAAGCATGTTATAAGGCAATGAATAGCAACGGGTATGGACCTATCAATGGGCCCTAAAGAGAGTTACAATGCGGACATTTAACCAACATTGTACATACAATGTGGACGTCAAACCAACATTGTTTCCCAGGCACGGCTTGCCATAAATATCATTTCACGAACCATGAGAAACGTACATTGCAATGGACCCTAAAGACATCCGTTAGGCCTTGATCCCTGGGCCTTAGATATATCAAATGGGTCGTATTACGTGGGCCTCACATTCACCAAATGGTTTGCATTAATGGGCCTCACTAATGAGCCTTATGTACATTGCAATGGTCCATGATCCATGGGCCTTGAAATACATCAAAGTGGCCTCTCAACTTGGGCCTTAAATATGTTAGATGGGCCCATACACATAAATATATCAACTAGGCCACTCCATTTGTGCCCCATGCACATCAAATGGGCTTGTTCCCATGGGCTTTAATATGTATCACATGGGCTTGAATCCCGTGGGCCTTATATAGAATAAGTGGGCCGGATTCCATGGGCATTGCATATGTCAAATGGGTCCAAACCCATGGGCATTATACATGCCAGATGAGCTTAATCCCATAGCCCTTATATGTATCAAATGGGTCTGATCATTTGGGCCTCAGATATATACCAAGGTAGGCCTCATTGAATGGCCAAAGTTAAATCAATAAGGGGCCCTATACACATGCCATGGTGGCCCATTTGAACCATAGATCTGGTTCATTTTGGCTCAAGCCATAAAATAATTTTACAAAAACAAATAAATGGACGGTTTAGATGCAACACATGCATCATGGCGGGGGTCACATGAAGGCCCACCATCATTTTAATATACTATATAATTTATATACAGTATATATATATATATATATGATATATATGCATGTATATACAATATTATAGGTAATATAATATTATATATGTATACATATACACATACACACATGCACACGCACATGTGCACTCACACATGCATACACACACACACACACACATGTGCACTCACACACATGCATACACACACGTGCACCCACACGTATACATACACACTCACATGCGCACTCACACACCGTCCCCTGGACGGTGTGGTTACAACATACATATAGTGGGCTCCACCGTCCGTGCGGACGATGGAGTCAAGCACGTACATCACTGTGGGTCCCATGGGGGGCCCACAATAATGTTTACTTTCCATCCAGCCTGTTGGTAAGGTCACAAAGGCCTGGATGAATGGAAGAAAAACGAATATCATCGTGATCCAAAACTTCTGTGGCCACCAAAAAGTTTCAATGGTAAGCACTCAATCAATACTGTTTCTTATGGTGTGGGCCACCTGAGCGTCAGCTCAGTCTGATATTTGGAGGGAGGAACGTCAAGGGGGTGGCCCACCTACTGAATGGGTTAGATGGCATATTTACATCATGGTGGGGCCCACGGCTGGAGCCGTGGGTCCTGCCTAACCGTCCGCCCGCCGCTGGCTTCTGACACAGCAGCAGTTGCTGCTGTGTAGACTTAGTTTTGTTTTTTTTTTTTTTTTTGAAAACCGGAATTCCTGCGGTTTTTCAGGTGTGGGGCTCGCGTGTGATGGATCCACTCCAGCCATTGGATTGCATGACTCAATACAAACCAAACGAGTCCAATATCGAGCCTCTTTCATCGTGTAAACAGAAATCTGGAAGGATTTCAATGGTATTGATGGTATTTTCAATACCATGGCCCACTAGATATCCGGATCTTCCTCATCTTTCGGTTCAACGCCTAAAATATGTTGGGGAAGAGGATGGTCGGCACGGATTGTATACATACATCAACGTGGCCCCCGTATGAGTGGCCCACCCCTTTGGCCTTCATTTATTTTTATTTTTTTTCTCCAGTGACGCCCAGCGCCTGGACATCTTCTTTTTTTTTTTTGGTGGGTTGCATGAAATACATTTAAGGTGGGCCCTGATTAGGTGGGCCACCCCAAATGGATGTACATTTAAGATGGGCCACACCCATGGACGGTTTGGATAAAATACATATTTCATGGTGGGGCTAATTCAAGTGGGCCACATAGCTACATTAACATACAAGAAAAATAAATAAAGAAGAGAGGGAGAGAGAAATAGAGTGAGACACGCGTGATGGAGGGACCCCGGCACTATGGGCCCTCCGTTTCAATCATCCAATCATACATCAAAGGTCCCCTTGCATATGGACCATCAACAAAAGATCAACGGTGGAGATCCCACTCCACTAGAAATGGACGGTCTAGATGACCTCCTCAATACAAGGAAAGTAAACATTATGATGGGGTCCATGGAGAATGGCCCCATCATGGAATGATCTTGATGATCAAGATGAGCCATTGGCCACATCTTAGGGTCCCAAGTGAGATCCAAACCATTGATTGGTTGACCTCACTTGGCCCATCTTAAAAACATAAAAAGTAGTCTAAAGGAACACCCACCACTTGATCTTCTTGGTCCGTTGAGATGCCGGTCTCCTAAAGCTTCACTTTGATGGTGGAGATGGGAAATGGATGGCTAAGATGCTGGGATTTGGAGATGGGAAGTGGGCCACCAAAATGCACATTTTCTCTCCATGGAAGGCTTGGACGTGGGAGAGCTTTCTTGCTTGAGATTTAGAGTGTTGAGAAATGAGAGGGAGAGAGAGAGTTGTAAGAGTGATGGAGTGATGTGAGGTGAGTGATGGGTGAGGTGAGTGATGGGTGAAGTGAGTGATGGGTGAAGTGAGAGGTTAGTTGACTTAGGTGGTTGCTTGACTTGTGGAGAAAGGAAGCATGGGTGGGTGTACTTGACATGAGAGGTGATTGATGGGATTGATTGATGGGATTGATGGGACATATTGTAGAGATTCCTTAGGATTTACAACGCGCGGTGTTTTTGCTCGAACTGAACGTGGGTCCGTATCTCATCGTCTGGGTCTCAGATCGGTGCGTGAGTTGCGGTGTTGGAACCGCGGCGACGATGCGGTCGCAACGATACAAGTCTCGGATTAAGCCGGCTCAAATGAATAGGATACGACTTACGGTCATGCACAACGTCAACTATAGGTCGCGGATTGCCGGAATTTGACGTGAAGGATCGCGGGAAACAACGGAACAGTGCGGATTAGGATACGGGTCTTACAGCTCTCTCCACCTAATAAAAATTTCATCCTCAAAATTTATACTACCATCGCAACTGACCATAACTCAAAGAGAAAATAGGAAACATAACATCATATATAATCAAGCACCATAATACATCATACAATCAATCATCAAAAAGATGGGGATAACGCTCGCGGATCTCTGCCTCGCGCTCCCAAGATGCCTCATCCACACTATGGTGGCCCCACTGCACTTTCACCAAGGGAATGACCTTGGTTCTGAGGACCTGCTCCTTTCGATCGAGGATACGAACTGGCTGCTCAATATAAGAAGCGTCCTCACGAACCTCCAACTGCTGCCAATCAATAACAGGAACGACGTCTGACCCACACTTCCTTAACATAGAGACATGGAAGACGTTGTGGACGCCAGACAACTGCGATGGCAAGGCAAGCCGGTAGGCCACAGCGCCAATGTGCCCAGTGATCTCGAAAGGTCCTATGAATCTCGGGGCAAGCTTGCCCTTCGTCCCAAAATGAATTACACCCTTCATGGGTGAGACCTTGAGATACACATAGTCCCCGATGATAAACTCCAAGGGACGACGCCGACGATCAGCAAAACTCTTCTGCCGACTCTGAGCTGTGCGCATCCTCTGTCTAATGATGTCGATAGCCTCTGACGTCTGCAGCACAAGCTCGGGGCCTAGGAGACGTCGCTCTCCAACCTCGGTCCAACAACTCGGAGATCTGCACGGTCTGCCATATAATGCCTCAAAAGGAGCCATGCCAATGTCGCCTGATAGCTGTTGTTGTACGCGAACTCAGCCAATCGCAGGTGCTTGTCCCAACTACCCACGAAATCAATCGTGCGAGCCCGGAGCATATCCTCAAGGATCTGGTTGACCCTCTCGGTCTGACCATCGGTCTGCGGATGATACGCGGTGCTGAGCTACAAATCAGTGCCCATCGCTCTCTGGAAGCTCCTCCAAAACTGAGACGTGAACCTCGGATCTCGGTCTGAAACAATCGAGACGGGAACACCATGCAATCTCACGATCTCATCAATAAACATCCTGGCAAGCCGATCTGTATGCCAAGTCTCACGAATCACAAGAAAATGTGACGACTTCTTCAGACGGTCCACAACAACCCAGATGACGTCATGACCGCGCTGAGTCCTCGGCAAACCCAAGACAAAATCGGTAGATATATGCTCCCACTTCCACGTCGGGACGCTCAGCGGCTGCAATAGGCCAGGGGGTCTCTGGTGATCGGCCTTGACACGCTGGCAGGTGTCACACTCGGCCACAAAAGTGGCTATCTGGCGCTTCATCCCTGACCAAAAATACTGGCATCTCATATCGCGATACATCTTCATCGAGCCAAGGTGGATAGAGAAACGCGATCGATGTGCCTCCGTCATAAGATCTCGGCGTAAATCAGGAATATCCAGGACACACAATCGGCCTCTGAAGCGAAGTCCACCGTCAGAACCAATCTGTCAATCCGTCTGACTCTCAGATGCTGCCTCCGCTAGGTAATCCTGTAACGACTCGTCTGTCTGCTGAGCCTCGATCACCCTTGCGACAAGAGAGGATTGAATCGACAAGCTTGATAGCTGAACAATAGATGACTGTAGACCAAATTCAAAGTCGTACTCTATTATATCCTCGAGCATCCTCCACTCCTGAATCATCATATGCGCCACCAGTCCTCGTGGCTGACGGCTGAGGGCATCCGCCACCACGTTCGCCTTGCCCAGGTGGTACTGAAGATCAAAATCGTAGTCCTTTAGGAGTTCCATCCAACGCCTCTGCCTCATGTTCAGCTCGGACTGAGAGAACAAATACTTCAAGCTCTTGTGATCGGAAAAGAGCTCGAATCTCACCCCATAAAGATAGTGTCTCCACACTTTCAGTACAAAGACAACCGCTGCCAGCTCCAGATCATGCGTTGGGTAGTTCAGCTCATGGACCTTGAGCTGTCGGGACGCATAAGCCACCGGCTTCCCGTGCTGCATCAGGACAGCACCGAAGCCAACTCGTGAGGCATCAGTAAATACAACAAATCCATCACTCCCAGAGGGAAGAGTGAGGACAGGAGCGGACGTGAGACAGTCCTTCAACTACATAAACGCCTGCTTACAAGCGTCGTTCCAAATGAACTCGGCACCCTTCTGAGTCAATCTGGTCAACGGGGCTGCAATGCGAGAGAATCCCTCAATAAAACGTCGGTAGTAGCCCGCCAAACCAAGAAAACTGCGGATCTCGGATGCGTTCGTGGGCTGGTCCCACTGACGCACGGCATCAATCTTCGAGGGGTCTACAGCGATACCCTGCCTCGTCACTACATGGCCGAGGAACTTCACCCCTCCTGCCAGAACTCGCACTTCTCTAGCTTCGCGTAAAGCTGGTGTGCACGGAGGATCTGCAATGAAATCTCCAGATGTCGCTCATGCTCCTCACGAGTCCTCGAATATATCAGGATGTCGTCAATAAACACCACGACAAACTGATCAAGATACGGATGGAAGACCTCGTTCATCAACTGCATGAATACTGCGGGTGCATTGGTCAGTCCGAAGGACATGACCTGGAACTCAAAATGACCGTATCGCGTCCTAAAGGCTGTCTTCGGGATATTCTCATCTTGAACCCGAACCTGATGATAACCGGACCGCAAGTCTATCTTTGAAAAGAACTGCGCCTCCTGCAGCTGATCAAACAAGTCATCGATCCTCGAAAGCGGGTACTTGTTCTTGATCGTGACCTTGTTGAGCTCGCGGTAGTCTACGTAAAGCCTCAACGAGTCATCCTTCTTCTTTACAAAGAGTACCGGCGCTCCCCACGGCGAACTGCTCGGACGAATAAAGTCTAGCTCGCGCAACTCGTCCAACTGCTTCTGCAGTTCCCGTAACTCCAATAGTGCCATACGATAAGGGGCCTTTGAAATAGGCGCAGTACCAGGCATAAGATCAATCTGAAACTCGGTATGCCGACGAGGTGGTAATCCCGGAATCTCCTAGAACACATCAGGAAAACCACAAATAACAGGCAGCTGGTCGATACTCAAAACAGCTGGCTCCTCAACGGCACACGATAATAGGCAAGAAAGTCGTCCTCCACTGGGCTCGGCAGCAAACTGAAACTCTGGCACGCCGGGTATGAAGAACGTGACTGTCCTCGTAGAGCAGTCTAATATGGCGTAGTACTCGGTAAGCCAGTCCATGCCCAGGATAACATCAAAATCGGAAATCGGCAATACAAATAGGTCGGCAGGCAAGAAGATATCCCCAATCAAAATAGGGCAAGACGCGCAAAATCGGCCCAACACTGCGGTCTTCCCTAATGGCGTCGATACCACCAAATCCTCACGGGCAGACTCCAACGGTAAACCGGTCGATCGGCAGAAATCATTGGCGACAAATGAATACGATGCACCAGAATCAAATAGCACACGTGCAATGCATGCAGAGACAGGAAGAGTACCCTCAACGACCCCTCCTGATGACTGAGGGTCCTGCTGGGCAGCATAGAATCTGCCCTGAGCCTGCTGGGGAGGTGCAGGTCCCCTCTGAGGTCTCTGCTGCTGCTGTGGTTGCTGTGGGGGCCTAACCTGCTGCCTCTGCTGCTGTGGGGGATGTACAAGAGGCTGGTGCTGTGGTCGTTGCTGCTGTGGTGGCTGTCGTGGAGGTGGATGTGGTGCTCTTGGCTGCTGCTGCTGCTGCGGATGGGGACACTCATGCCTACGATGCCCTGTACGACCGCACCCAAAGTAAGTACCTGTAAACGATCCCGAAGATGGTGCTGGGGGTACTGCTGGTGCTCGAAATGCTGGGCGGGTCATGCACCGCTGCTGAGAACGATGCTGCTGATGGGAGCTACTAGAGGATGCCTTCCTCTTCTGATCTCCCCTTTGATCGCGGGCTCTCTGCACACTGGCCCAATCTGTCTCATATATCAGGGCTCTCTCTACTATCTCCTCAAATGTCGGAAGCATGTGTCCGATCACACGACTCCGGAGGGCAGGACGTAAGCCGTTCTCAAAACGGCGGGCCTTCCACCCCTCATCATCAACAAGATACGTCGCGAATCTGTATAGTGCGACGAACTGAGCCTCATACTGGGACACAGACATGTCCCCCTAGACCAACGTCTCAAACTCAAGTGCGAACTGCTGTCGCACATGCTCCGGAAAGAACTTTCGGTCAAACCAGTCTATAAAGTCCTCTCAGGTCCACTCAAAATCGGCGGCTACCGATCGGGCCACAGATGCCCACCAATACTGAGCCTCGCCCTGCAGAAGGAATACAACTAATGAAACTCGCTGCTGGGTCGTACATCTCATGGTGTCGAATATCTTCTCCACCTCGGAGCACCACGACTCTACAGCAGTAGGGTCTGGCTCACCCCGAAAACGTGGGGGATCGTGCCGTCGAAAATCCTTGAGAAGAGCGCTCACACGCTCCTGCTCAGCCTCGGCCGGTGACACTGTGGGATGCCTGCTCTGCCCCTGAAGAATGGCGGTCATCGCCTGCAACATCTGCTGCAGCTGAGTAGCACTTACAGGTACGGTCGGATCCACACCGGTCTCAGAAAAATGAGTGGCATCCTCAGGCTCAAAGGCAGGACTATCTGGTGGTGGAGTAGGAGTAGTAGGTGGTAAAGCAGGAGCTACGGGTGGTGGTGCGGGAGTCGCAGGTGGTGGAGCGGGATTCGCTCGGGTCGTTCTTATAGCCATAAGGTCTCCTATAGGAAGGAACAATGGCCTATCAGTTTTGAGAATTCTCGAAGTCATTTACATTAAGGGTCTATGTCAGAAAATCGCTAAATCATTCAGACTCGAAACATATCTATAGTAGATATGTGATGTGATCCTCAGGTATTCCCAAGTTATGCTCTGATACCAACTTCTGTCACGCCCCAAATCCAAAAATCGGATTCACATGAATCCCGATTGCCGAATCCGATGCCGACAGCCTCCGTAGTGCCCCATTCTCGGCTCCTGACAAGCAAATGCCAGATTCCGATCCTGGGATCCTACAAGGAGGATTTTCAGAATGAATTTTTTTTTTGTAAAGGAGCATAACCACAAGCATAACCAAGTCACAAAACAACATCACCACATATCCACTATAATAAAATTTTAAGTACACTGCAGAAAGGAAAATACAAGGTGATCAGAAAGCTCCAAAAGGTCCTGATATGCACTCCTGTCTCAACACTGCTGTCGTCCAATGCTACCTGTACGCAACTATCGTGCATAAGCTTACAAAAGCTTAGAGGGTGGTATAAGTGTGTGCGTAAGGCAAACGCCAAGTGTACAGTATCAGAACAATGCGAAAGTATGTGGTAAGTCCATAGAATCAACCATGCCAAAGCTATGCGATGAGATATGACTGTCATCGGCCACACCAATACAATGTAAGGCCTATATAGCCGAATGTCATATGCGAAATGCAATCCAAGCAAGTCGGTACTCCTCAAGTACGTATATTAGTACAGTTCCTCTCTGGATATCACCGGGGTCTAATACACTTCGAGAGACTGCCACCTCCCTAGCTACACAGTCAAGCAAGCGGATAAGACCTCACTATCCGCCTGACCAGTAGTATGCCAATACCTACCCAGCTCGTCGATAGCGGACTCATTTGCGAGCTAGTCAAACTCAGCCTAGCTTATAGCCCTCTCACTCAGGCGGATAAGGCTACACCCCCTTCCAACCAACCACGACACAGTGGGAGACGCGGCCTACTGGTATTCGGTACTCGGGCGCTCATGTATCCACTCGGTCTAGACGTTGGAGCATCTCCTGGTACCAAAAAGGTTCTAGGACTCTCACCCAAGGACATCCTAAGTGCCCACAGTGCTAGAATAAGTATTTTCGGTATCCAATACGGTCATCCACGATGTACCTGTGGAGCCACGGCCCTGATGTCGCTAGGGCGTGCAGCGATCAAGTCACACGTATGCGAGATGCATGAATCACTCTGTCAAAACACGCAGCAATTCAGCGCGTACTGCGTGATCATGTGGGGCACTCAATCACATAACGAGTCCCGTAAATGGTCTGCCCAATGGCGTATGTTATGATCAGTCATTACTCATATCAAGCATACATATGATGCGTATGGGCATGAGTCATGAGATTATACTAAGCATGTTATAAGGCAATGAATAGCAACGGGTATGGACCTATCAATGGGCCCTAAAGAGAGTTACAATGCGGACATTTAACCAACATTGGACATACAATGTGGACGTCAAACCAACATTGTTTTCCAGGCACGGCTTTCCATAAATATCATTTCATGAACCATGAGAAACGTACATTGCAATGGACCCTAAGGACATCCGTTAGGCCTTGATCCCTGGGCCTTAGATATATCAAATGGGTCGTATTACGTGGGCCTCACATTCACCAAATGGTTTGCATTAATGGGCCTCACTAATGAGCCTTATGTACATTGCAATGGTCCATGATCCATGGGCCTTGAAATACATCAAAGTGGCCTCTCAACTTAGGCCTTAAATATGTTAGATGGGCCCATACACATAAATATATCAACTAGGCCACTCCATTTGTGCCCCATGCACATCAAATGGGCTTGTTCCCATGGGCTTTAATATGTATCACATGGGCTTGAATCCCGTGGGCCTTATATAGAATAAGTGGGCCGGATTCCATGGGCATTGCATATGTCAAATGGGTCCAAACCCATGGGCATTATACATGCCAGATGAGCTTAATCCCATAGCCCTTATATGTATCAAATGGGTCTGATCATTTGGGCCTCAGATATATACCAAGGTAGGCCTCATTGAATGGCCAAAGTTAAATCAATAAGGGGCCCTATACACATGCCATGGTGGCCCATTTGAACCATAGATCTGGTTCATTTTGGCTCAAGCCATAAAATAATTTTATAAAAACAAATAAATGGACGGTTTAGATGCAACACATGCATCATGGCGGGGGTCACATGAAGGCCCACCATCATTTTAATATACTATATAATTTATATACAGTATATATATATATATATGATATATATGCATGTATATACAATATTATAGGTAATATAATATTATATATGTATACATATACACATACACACATGCACACGCACATGTGCACTCACACATGCATACACACACACGCACACACACGTGCACTCACACACATGCATACACACACGTGCACCCACACGTATACATACACACTCACATGCGCACTCACACACCGTCCCCTGGACGGTGTGGTTACAACATACATATAGTGGGCTCCACCGTCCTTGCGGACGATGGAGTCAAGCACGTACATCACTGTGGGTCCCATGGGGGGCCCACCATAATGTTTACTTTCCATCCAGCCTGTTGGTAAGGTCACAAAGGCCTGGATGAAGGGAAGAAAAATGAATATCATCGTGATCCAAAACTTCTGTGGCCACCAAAAAGTTTCAATGGTAAGCACTCAATCAATACTGTTTCTTATGGTGTGGGCCACCTGAGCGTCAGCTCAGTCTGATATTTGGAGGGGGGCACGTCAGGGGGGTGGCCCACCTACTGAATGGGTTAGATGGCATATTTACATCATGGTGGGGCCCACGGCTGGAGCCGTGGGTCCTGCCTAACCGTCCGCCCGCCGCTGGCTTCTGACACAGCAGCAGTTGCTGCTGTGTAGACTTAGTTTTGTTTTTTTTTTTTTTTTGAAAACCGGAATTCCTGCGGTTTTTCAGGTGTGGGGCTCGCGTGTGATGGATCCACTCCAGCCATTGGATTGCATGACTCAATACAAACCAAATGAGTCCAATATCGAGCCTCTTTCATCGTGTAAACAGAAATCTGGAAGGATTTCAATGGTATTGATGGTATTTTCAATACCATGGCCCACTAGATATCCGGATCTTCCTCATCTTTCGGTTCAACGCCTAAAATATGTTGGGAAAGATGATGGACGGCACGGATTGTATACATACATCAAGGTGGGCCCCGTACAAGTGGCCCACCCCTTTAGCCTTCATTTATTTTTATTTTTTTTCTCCAGTGACGCCCAGCGCCTGGACGTCTTCTTCTTTTTTTTTTTGTGGGTTGCATGAAATACATTCAAGGTGGGCCCTGATTAGGTGGGCCAGCCCAAATGGATGTACATTTAAGATGGGCCCCACCCATGGACGGTTTGGATAAAATACATATTTCATGGTGGGGCTAATCCAAGTGGGCCACATAGCTACATTAACATACAAGAAAAATAAATAAAGAAGAGAGGGAGAGAGAAATAGAGTGAGACACGTGTGATGGAGGGACCCCGACACTATGGGCCCTCCGTTTCAATCATCCAATCATACATCAAAGGTCCCCTTGCATATGGACCATCAACAAAAGATCAACGGTGGAGATCCCACTCCACTAGAAATGGACGGTCTAGATGACCTCCTCAATACAAGGAAAGTAAACATTATGATGGGGTCCATGGAGAATGGCCCCATCATGGAATGATCTTGAAGATCAAGATGAGTCATTGGCCACATCTTAGGGTCCCAAGTGAGATCCAAACCATTGATCGGTTGGCCTCACTTGGCCCATCTTAAAAACATAAAAAGTAGTCTAAAGGAACACCCACCACTTAATCTTCTTGGTCCGTTGAGATGCCGGTCTCCTAAAGCTTCACTTTGATGGTGGAGATGGGAAATGGATGGCTAAGATGATGGGATTTGGAGATGGGAAGTGGGCCACCAAAATGCACATTTTCTCTCCATGGAAGGCTTGGACATGGGAGAGCTTTCTTGCTTGAGATTTAGAGTGTTGAGAAATGAGAGGGAGAGAGAGAGTTGTAAGAGTGATGGAGTGGTGTGAGGTGAGTGATGGGTGAGGTGAGTGATGGGTGAAGTGAGTGATGGGTGAAGTGAGAGGTTAGTTGACTTAGGTGGTTGCTTGACTTGTGGAGAAAGGAAGCATGGGTGGGTGTACTTGACATGAGAGGTGATTGATGGGATTGATTGATGGGATTGATGGGACATATTGTAGAGATTCCTTGGGATTTGCAACGCGCGGTATTTTTGATCGAACTGAACGTGGGTCCGTATCTCATCGTCTGGGTCTTGGATCGGTGCGTGAGTTACGGCGTTGGAACCGCGGCGACGATGCGGTCGCAACGATATAAGTCTCGGATTAAGCCGGCTCAAATGAATAGGATACGACTTACGGTCGTGCGCAACGTCAACTATAGGTCGCGGATTGCCGGAATTTGACGAGAAGGATCGCGGGAAACAACGGAACAGTGCGGATTAGGATACGGGTCTTACACCCTTCCTCATCATTCTCTAGTGGGTTAACCCAAATGCTTGGGCCCCATTGATTTCAATTGATCCATCATCGGTTGTCTATCTATGAACCTCGCCTTGTGTCGAGGTTGATTATCAATGCTAATTATCGGTACAGATTGTCGATATCCTCTACCATTGCTGATTATGAGTTTGTAATAGTATAGCATCATAATACATGCCCATACGCATCATCTGTATGTTTGTTGTGAGATGTGATTGGCTATTACATATGCCATAGTGTAGGTGGTTTATAGGAGTTCCTGATAGGCAAAGTTATTCCACATGAGCGCATGGTATGCATAGGAATGATGCATGATTGGACTACGTGATTCATGCACTTTGCATTTGGGTGATTGTGATTACTATGCGCCCTAGTGACATCAGGGCTATGACCTCCACAGGCACGTCGTGGATGGCAGGATTGGACACCAAAAATATTGTTACTAAGCATCAGGGAGTCATATATGTCCCTAGGTGAGAATCCTTAAACCTGATAGTACTAGAGATGACTCCAACGTCGAGACTGATTGGATATATGAGCACATGAGGGCCGAATACCAAGAGGTCGCATCTCTTATAGTGTCATGGTCACTTGAAAAGGGGTGTGGCCTTACTCACCTAAGGGTAGGGGGCATTGTTAGGTTGAGTCTGACTAGCTCGTAAATAGGTCCGCTATTGATGTGCCGGATAGATATTGGCAGACTATTAGCCAGGCGAATAGTGAAGTTTCTTATGCTCACTTGGACTGCCCTCCTAGGAAAGGGGCAGTGCCATTTGGAGTGTACTAAACCCTGGTGATTATCCAAACTAAGAACTGTACTGATATTTAATGCTCTAGTGAGGAGCTACATTGAAATGTGGATGAGGATTGGCATGCTTGACTTGTATTTTGCATCGCATGGCCTTGATATGGTCGATAGCATTTATGTTCTGCTCCACGTAGCCTTGGTATAGCTGATTGCATTCATGTACTCATCAGCATGATTCCGCATTACTCTAACATTTTGTTCTGAGCACGTGCGCATTACGCACATACTTACACCATCCTCTAAGATTTCTATAAGCTTATGCACGATTGATGTGTGCAAGTGACATAAGAACATAACCGTAGCTTCCCCGCAATAGGATTGCAGGATAGGAACCTAATGTATAGGTGCCAAGAGCCGAAAATGGGGTACTAGGAGGCTGTCAGTGCCAGATTCGGCAATCAAAAAGTTTATGAGCTCGATTTTCGAGTTTGGAGTGTGACAAATTAAGTTTAGGTTATAGGTTTAGGTTTAGGTTTAGGTTATAGGTTTAGGTTATAGGTTCGAGTTAATACATAAACACGACCTGTCCTAATGGTCAGGCCACTCCAATGTTGTCCATAGAAAATGGACAGCTTCATCATAGTTATAACAGCGATTCTCACCTTCCAAGGACCCCCACTCAACATCCAGATAGGTCTGACGCACATCCAGGTTTGCTCCATCAATGTTTAATACATAAACACGGGCCTGTCCAAATGGTCAGGCCACCCATATTTCTATCCATAGGAAATGGACAGCTTCGTCATGGTCATAACAACGATTCCCACCTTCCAGGGACCACCACTCAATTAAATCATAAATTAACTACCCATCCAAGGTTAGATAGATTGTAGTACTTAATACCGGCCTTCCATACTTAGTTTAAAAAAGGAAGAAAAAAGAAAAAGAAAGAAATTGTATGTAAAATTACCTCGAAGAGAAAACGCTTTTGACAGCCTCGAAGACCTCTTCAATATGCTTTCCAGCATTAATCTGACCAAAAGTAACAACAATTAGTTGTTGCAAACAACATCCATGTGTTCTATATTTTACGGGAAATTTCAACCTCGTGTGTTCTATAACATAAAACAATATTCATGAAGCATTTATAAAGTTATGGAAATTTATTTTCACAATATTGGCAAACTATTTTTACTAACAAGTGTTTAGGCAAATTAACTTTTAGCCAAAGTCAACTCCATAGCAGCTTCCATAATCCATTATAGACCTCTAAATCACTAGCCACAGTATTTGTCTTATTCCCAACCTCATGTGTCAAGAATAGCACACAACGCCTTTAGTACAAGCAAGGTTCTCCAACAAAGCTGGCTTCTTAACACCTTCCTCAAAATTATCTCATATTTATAATATTGCATTTAGTGCAAGAATAAAATTCATATACAAGCTTCTCAACTTGGTGCAAGTCGATTCACCTTTGTTTAATGCCAATAAAGATGCATCTAACAAGGTCAAATATGCATGTTCAGATTTTCACCACAGATAGGATCGAATCTAATATTTCCCCACCAGAAACTTGAAATTCAGAAACTTTTGTCATCATTATAGAGATTTATCATCGTCATTTAAGCCTTGCTCAATTCTATTTATAAATTTTGCAAGTCTACTTATAATTATCATCGGCTCTTAATCTATTTATAATGAAAATCTTAAATATCACCTGATAATGCTCCTTTGATAAAGCTTGATTGGAACGAATAATTTGGAGAAGATCAATGTCCATGAGCTCATAAACAATGTACACATCATTAAATGTTTCCCTATAAGGAGGTGATATTATATCTTTGATAGCCACAACCTATATGATAGAGAAAAATGCAACCGATACAATCTGTTACAATTATAAGGAGAAAAAACATTTGTAGCTGCACCGATATTCTAATACATTACAAATGGCTGCCTACGTCCCCAAAAAGTTAGATTGGGATCAAGCCACTAAGTAGTTCTTTTTAATTAACCAAGTTATTAAAGGTCATAAATTTCATATTTAACAAAGTATCATTGAACGTTGTCTCAAATTGTTTCTGGGTGGTGCATTTAAAAAAATTCAAATATATAATCAATGTATATTTTTATTTGTTCACTCCCCAAGTGCAGGGTTGTGATGTAGTAATAAACTCGGTAAGACCGAGGTCGAATCCCAAGGGACTGAAACTGTACGTTATCTAAAACTAACTAGAACTAGAACTAGAATGAGATGAAATCTAAATCAAATAAAATTTAATGAAGAATTGTGAGATTATTATCTAAAAATTAAGAAAAATCAGGAATAGAAAACTAGGGATTCAGAGGATCCACTTGTAGAGATCAGGGAGAACTTATGTTTGCATCAAAAATCATGGAAATTACTGAACTGCCGTTGATCTAGTTTTCAAAGAGATGAAAGGTGTATGAATTAGAATGGATTCCATTACCAAACCATGCCCAGGAGACTATGGCAAACAAAAAAATTAAACTAATTACCAACCCATCACATGTATGAAGGTTAGAAAGGGTACCGTCATCCGACCATGCCCAGGAGACTATGGTGAACAACAGGGCTCTCTAACGTCACAAACATAAAAGAGAAGAGACATGCTTAAAGCCATTGCAGACCCATTGTAATTTCAGTCACAACAGACCATTAAAGACTAAAAACATTCCTATAATAATCAACTAAAATCAAGTTAATTTATGAATTAAAATTAAATTAAAAAAATATATTAAAATCTCCCATCTCACTACAAGCTTCACCGCTTAGCCCTAGCTAAAGGGTTTTAACCTGATATGATGTGGCCAAAATCCAAAATAAATTAAAAGAAAAAAAAGAAGAAAAGAAAGAAAAAGAAAAGAAAAGAAAAAAAAATCTCTTTCTCCTCCTCTCCCACGTCCAAGCTCGAGCGCTCTGTTGAATGAATGCTCCCCACATCCAAAACCTCCTTATATAGCTACTGGAGTGGTGAAAATCGAATTTGAATCGGATTTGGAAAGCTATGCATGCCCAATGAAAGCTTTTTCGCAACTAAGTTTGGTGCCTCAAAAATTGCCGCTTTCCTCGCTTAATTTCCAAAGAAATACTGTCTCTTAGGACATTTTTGGGTCCTCTACATGATAGATGGTTCAGATTTGCCATATGATCAAAGATGGTGGGCCACAACCGCCTGGAAAAGTCAGTTTTCACGGATGTACGAAACCTTTCGCACTCTTTATCTGTCATGATCCGTGGGCCCCACAAAAGTATTTTTTGAAAAATTCACCCCGTCCATTGGATTCAGAGCGAAATTTCAGTCAAGAATGGGTGGTTTTGAATGTCCATTGACGTGGCCCAGAGAAAAAATCACAAAAACATCACGTTTGAACGTTGCAGGACAGTCCTATTGTAGTCCTTGTATCGCACACATGTGTATGCATGGCTGAAAAATATTACCTAGGTTTTGTAGTATTCACAGCCGTCTACAAGATGGACAGTTTAGATCGTCCATACGGGACATGAGTGGGGCCCACTATCGACCGCAAAAATGGACAGCGTTAACGCTGTTGAAAACGTGTTTTCTGCTGCTGAAGTCGGTCGGTCAAACCGACTTTAAAATATGCATCCGATCCGGTACACGGCTAGTGTACATGTGCTTTATGCACATGTTATACATGTAGGGTCCAGTGTGATGTTTTTGTGAAATCTGATCCGACCATCTGATTGGTCTCCTCATTTAAGTCGTTGATAACAAATTCGAGGCAATTCCAGATATCAGGTGGGCCCAGAATCGACGGTTTATACGCTGATCTGTCAGTTGGAGCACTTTTATAGTGATCCGAGAGCTAAAATTTGAAATGTACGGTTAATTTATGGCCCTTATCTCATGTATAAAGTTTTGAACCGATCAGATGGTGGGAACCCTGTGATCTTGCATTCTGGCTAATTTTCGGGCTCATTTAATGCAAACAGCTTGATTTCCTCGGATCCCTGGCATGTAATTTCTTCAATCTTAGTCCTTTAGAGTCCGTTCCCTACTCTGGTATCCACGGAGCATTAAATCCATGCTTTTAATATGCTTTTTCAATCAACGCTCTTTATTTCATCCTGCAACAAAACACAATTAAAACTGGGCGTTAAACGGCATTGTGTTCATAAATCCAGGTAATAAATGGGGTCTGATATGCAATATTTGACCCTCCACATTATTACATCTCGTACTGCAACTAGAGACAATGTTCTGTCAATACTTTAGTTACATTTGAAATTAAAATCCTCATTCATACATGCATCTAAGTCATCGGGTTGAACACGACTAGAAGTATCATTAACCAAATCAACCATTCTGGGCAACAACTCTTAATTACAATTAGTGTCAAATGTACTAGGAGCCTTAGCATTGACACCCATATTGGGAAGTTGTTCTCCATGAAAAAACCAAGTTGTATATGTCTGATCTATACCATTCATAATCAAATGCATATAAACTGTACTTAGTATTTTCTTCCCACGCACATTACGACATCTAGCACAAGGACAACTATACCAATCAACACCTCCCAAATTATTTTTTGCAAAAATAATAAATGATTCAATGCCTTTAATGTATTCATCACTCAATATATCTTTAATCATCCAATTCTTACTCGGGGCCGTCAAATCTATTTCTGATATCACGTGCATGCAACATATAAAAAGTCAGATACAATAAAAAAGAGGCTTTTCATAAACTGAAAAAACATGCCACACATGTGGTCCCCAATCACCAAAAAATAAAGATCTATATATATTCGCAAATATATGCACATGATCATCCATACCACATGAATTAATTAATTACAATTTCCCAAGAAGAGTGCAAATCATTGAATCATTGAATTTAATCTAGTCATCAATTATTTATAAAGAATTACTCAATTAGAACTAACGTTTATCATCATTTTGCATATTGTATTAAGAAATCAATAAGATAAATGCATGAATATAACTAAACAATCCCTACTATCAATTAAACGATTTTTTTCGCAGGTAAAAATATTTACAAAACTTTTTCCAATGAATTGTTTCGTCGGTAAAAAATAAGTTAAAAGTGTTACCGACGATTTGTTCCGTTGGTAAAAATATTTCACAATACTATTACCTACGAAAATTTTTGTAGGGAAAAAAGGTGGATGAGACTTTTACCTACGAAATATTTCGTAGGTAAAAACGTGGATGAAACTTTTACCTACGAAAATTCAGGGGAATTACTAGTGTATCTATATTTCGAGTTAATACATTTAAAAACAACATAAAAGGTAAGTAAAGCAAGAACCATCCATATGAAGATATTGAGGGGAATTACTAGTGTATCTATATTCCTTCTATCTACTAGGTTGATTTTGAGTTGATTATGACTAAGATGTTAGGTGCCTTAAGACATGTCATTATTTGTTCATATTGCATCCCTATGATATGGTGAATTGTCCTTGCCATGTGTTGAAGGAATATCTGGAATGTTTCTTGCTTCATAGCATTCCTTGAAGGCTTATGGTTCAAAAATCGATAGCCTTCAAAGAAAGATCCCACGTCAACAAAATTTTCAGCTACTACTATATTAATGAGATTTGTCATCAGCTTCACCTTGAAACATAAATAAATAGGTAAAAGAAATATATGACAATGAACAAAAAATCCCTTTGAGAAAAAAGAAGGAAAAGCATGAATAGTAAATAAATGAATATCCATAGAATAGAAGCAAGTTAAGCATATGTAATAGCATGAAACCCAATCATGACATCAAATCTCTCTATACTTATATGTGTAGAGACAGTAATGTAATATCATCTGGATGGTAACCAGTTTCTATAGAGTCTAAGATGGAAAAGGAAATCCCTTTTTTGGGCCTTAGAAAAAAAATATCCCATTTCAATATATTTAATGTCAAGTACAAATGCAACACACACTTAAGATGTGTGCTATTTGGGATCCCAAATGTCCATCATATGATCCCACGAGTCCATATGTCCTTATCCCAAAAAAATAAGTTATCCACTCATCAAGTGACACATGCCTTGCGAACAAAATGTTAAACATTTACCAAAACTAATCAGCTATTTGGAGAAGGTTCTTACTTAATCAACTACTTCAACTCAAAACTTTTGTAGCTCCAATGAATGTATGAACGGTGGGCATTAAGTCCCACTATTTCCTACCATGGGGTCCACTTGAGTTTTGGATTTGTCTCATTTGAGGTCATGTCCTAACATGAGTTGGCAAAATGGATGGACCAGGTGATTTCTCATAAACATGTCCGTGGGTTCTCGCAGACATTTTGGTGGGTCCTACTTAGGGGGTTGAGAAAAGTCAATGGAGAACTAATTTACTCTGGCCGTGAAGTAGAGTTTTGAATAAACTTTGTTGGGCCATGATGATGTATGTGTTTTATCCATGCTGTCCATTCATTTCCTAGCTCATATATTAGTGCATGGGCCCAAATTTGAGTATATCCAAAGAAGAAGTATACCACACCGTATGAATCAGTGGCAACTCATATATTAGTGCATGGGCCCAAAATTGAGTATATCCAAAAATGAAGTATGCCACACCATATGAATCAGTGGGAATTGAATGCCTAACCTTGAAAATTTCTCGAGGGGTATACACGAAAGTTTTGGATCAAGGTTATATATTTGTGTTTTCCTTTCATTCATGTTTACTGGCCTTATGAACTGGTTGGATGAGAAATAAACATCTTCAAGTTGTTAGACTGAACACTAAACGGTTGTCCTATTTAGTGTTCTTTCTCTTTTTTGGTGTTTTGTGTTTTTATTTTTTTGCATAAAACACATGCATGGGGCATCTTTGAGTGAATCCAAACTGCACAACTTGAGACCAAAATCGCTCTTTCAAATCTGGAAGGTGAAATCCCTAATTTTAAAATTCTCAAATTCCCAAAATCCTAAAATCCCCAAATCTCCAATTTGTAAAATTAGAAAAACCAAATTCAGGGTCCACATTCAAATTTGTAAGACCTAAAATCCCAAATCCCTAAATGAGGGTCCACATTCGAATTGAAAATCTACAAATTACTAAATCCCCAAATTCATAAATCAACATTGAGATTGGGAGAAATTGAGGGGGGGAGGGGGGGGGGGGGGGAGAGAGAGAGAGAGAGAGAGAGAAATACCCCAGCATTTGTGAATCTAATTGAATCGAGCTTCAGAGAGAGAAAGGGAGGTCGTGATTGACAGAGGAATAAAGGTGGTGCATTGATAGGGAGGGCCTTGGACCACTGCTTGGCCAAACGAGGATCGGTAGGGAGAGAGATGTGGAGTCGAGGATGGGGTTATTTTTGTCAGGAGTCAAGATGGAGAGAGATTGAGAGAGATGGGGAGTCGAGATGGAGAGAGAGAGAGAGAGAGAGAGAGAGAGAGAGAGAGAGAGAGGTGGGGAGAAGATAGAGAGAAAGGAACAAGAGGGCTTTTTTGTGGGCGCTGGAATGAAAATGGGGGTGCGAAATGTGGGCGCTAGAATGAAATGTGGGTGCCCACTTGAGATGAAATGCGAACCCACCCTAATATATATCATTTATCTTTGCCATTCATTAAATTCAACTAATGTTTTAGGGCTTTATCCCAAAAATTTTGAAAAATAGAAGGCTCACATGGACCACACCAGAAATCAATGAAGGGCACTTAATCTCCACTGTTTCCCATGGTGTGGTCCACTTGAGCTTTCAATTTACCTACTTTTTGGGGCTAATGCATTAAAATTAATGTCAAAATGGATGGATGACTTAGATTAAATACAAATATTGTGACGGGCCCCATAGAACTTCTAATAGATGTGCCTTTGCCATGAGTGGCATTTTGCAAGTCGCTGTAATGAGCAGGCGTCTCTTAGATCGACATCACCTGTGGGCCCCACTATGATGTATTTTTTATATCCACACCATCCATCCATTTTGAGATATCATTTTAAGTTATGATCCAGAGAATGAGGCAGATATAAATCTGTAGTGGACCACACCATAGAAAACAGTGGGGAGAGTGATTGCCACTGTTGAAATTATATTAAGGCCCATCGTAATGTTTTTTTGAAATACAACCCGTTCAAAAGTTAAAAAATACATTACATAAGGGAAAACACAAATATTATATATATATATATATATATATATATATATATATATATATATATATATATATATATATATATATATATATAAAAACTTTTGTTGCCTTTAGAAGTTTTTAATGGTGGGCATCACTGTCCCACTGTTTTTTGTGCTGGGGTCCACTAGAGCTTTGGATTTAACTCGCTCTTTGGATATTGCCCTAAAATGATCTCTCCAAATAGATGGCAGGTGTGGACCACATCATGGTGGGGCAAAAAATGAGAGGTATATAAATATCAGGTGGACCACACCACATGAAAACAATAGTGATTGGATATCTATCATTTAAATCCTCGTAAGGCCCACTGTACTGTTTAGTTGCCATCCAATCTATTTATTAGGTCATAAATGCCTAGATGAAGGGGAAAAACAAAAATTATCTCGATCTAAAACTTTTATGGCCTCCAAAATGTTTTAAATGGTTGCGCTCATTCAAGATCATTACTTGTAATGTGGTCCATTTCAGATTGGGGTATGCCTCATTTTTTGTCTCATGCCATGAGATGATCTTTAAAAATAGATGGATGACATGGATTAAACACATACATCATGGTGTGGCCAGGCCGTAGAGCAGCAAGCACCGGCCATTGAATGGGGTTAGGGGGAGTAGCTAATCTGTTCCCCTTATTTGTGGTGTGGTCCATTTAATCTTTGGATATTTTTGAATAATTCACTAAAATGATTTAGAAGAATAGATGAACGGTGTGGGTTGATCCTAAATTTATAGGTAAATCCAAAACTCAAGTGTACCATGCCATGCGAAACAGTGTAGAATAATAATTTCCACAAAGGTGGTACTTGTCGTGCAAGTTGCCCAAGTGGTTGTTAAGGATTCTCTTTATTCCACCTGGTGGGCTTGTTAAAGATAATGTTCCGGTCTGTGAGAGCACTTATTAAAGCATGATACAACTTGCCACTAACAATGGAAAAATGCAATTATGTGCCTGTCACCAACAACGGATCTTCATCCATGAAGGTGACAATTGCCATGCAAGTTGCACAAGTGCTTGGGAAGGATTCTCATGATTCCACCTCGTGGACTTGTCAAGGATAATCTTTGGGGTCTATGGAGCCCTTATTAATAGGGCTGCCAATGGGTTTGGTTTTGGTCAGGTCTTATAACACTTGTTCCTGGGCTAACCAAGTTTGGGTCTTTTTAGGTACTAGTATGGTTCTTGAATACCTGGACCTGGATCTGATTGGGTTCGAATACCCATCAGGTATCCATCAGGTCTTTGTATCTAGGTTTTGGAATTGTAATAGCATTTACATGGTTGAACCCACCCGATGGATAGATTACATCGCACACACGTGCCACTTTGACATCATTAAAATTATTATATATCCATCATTAAAATTCTCCTAAGGCCCAATGTACTGTTAATTTGACGCTCATTCAACACTGTTTCTTAGAATGTGGTCCACTTAAGATTTGGATATATCTCATTTTTGGTCTCAAACCGTAAGATGATCTTTAAAAATAGATAAACGACATAAATTAAATACATACATCATGGTAGGGCTCATAGAGCACCAACCACCAACCATTGGATGGTGTCAGGAGGAGTAGCCAATCCGTTCCCCTTATTTGTGGTGTGGTCCATTTAATCTTTGGATATGATTTATTTTTTGGATAATTCTCTAAAATTATATCAAAAAATGGATGAACGATGTGGGTTGATCCCAAATTTTCGGTAAATCCAAAACTCAACCTACACTGTTCATGCTTTTTCGAGATCATTTTATAGAATTATCCAAAAAATGAATCATATCCAAAGATTAAATGGACCACACAACAAATAAGGGGAACGGATTGTCTAATCCTCCTACACATCCAATGGCAGGTGGTTGGTGCTATGTGGGCCCCACCATGATGTATGTGTGTAATCCATGCCGTCCATCTATTTTTAAAGATCATCTTATGGCATGAGACAAAAAATAAGGCATATCATAATCTAAAATGGACCAGTGGACCCCAGCACAAAAAATAGTGGGACAGTGACACCCACCATTAAAAACTTATAAAGGCCACAAAACTTTAATATCAAGATGATATTTGTGTATCCATACCATTCATCTATTTTGTCGGCTCATGGAGAACATCCAAATTTCAGTGTACTGAGTAAACTCCATGAGGTAGATGATGATTTATGTATTTGATCCACTCCGTCCATCCATTTTATCGGATAATTTTAGGACTTTAACTTAAAAATTAACCATATCCAACACTAAAATGGACCACACAACAGAAAACAAGTGTGAATTGAACATCTACTATTGAAAAATTCTTGGAGGCCACATAAGTTTTAGATCAAGCTTATTTGTATATTTTTGTAACGCCCTGAAAATCGAGGGTCGAGCAGAAGCTCAACTCCCGAGTTTCAACGCATCACTTATGCAACATAGATAATGATTATTGAGTGTTGTTCATATTAGTATATTAAACATGAGTGGGATTGTATCAAAACAACATATCATACTCCAGAGACAGTTAAATTTTATAAGTGGAAGACTGTGATAGATATATAAAATATATAAACTGTCGGAAGTCTCTAGAGTGTGAACATGTTACCAGGTAAAATATATATATGTATACTCCAAAAATGGATAAAATAAATATACATGGGTGTTCAAAAAGCATAAAATAACAAGTGTAATGGCATCTAATCAGCATCCCTGTAATCCCGTCGATTAGAACATGGTCTACATAGACCTGCCTGATAGCCGCATATAGGAGAAACCGTCCTCATTATCATAAAAGTTCGGCTCCGCCTCATACGCATAGCCATCATCTGAAACTAAAACAAGGTTTGATGGGTGTTTAAAATACTGTCTCGTAACGTGGGAGTAAGTGATCAACTCAGTAGAACAATAAAGTAAAGGTTAACATGTTATCAATTCAGTCAAGCAGTAATAATAATACAATATAACAATCAGGTCCTAAGTACTCTTGTTAATGCAAGAATAATATGAAATAATGATGCATGCCCTTGCCTACGCTCCCTCAGCAACTTCATCTCATGATTGCAGTATGAAACACTTCCCTAGTGCTTGACCTGCAACTCCAAAGGCACATGTAATGCGGTGCATGCACGTGATTAGCCAGGTTGCTTACTTAGGTTTATTCATACAACAGGATTGAGAAGTTAAGGTACTTCTCTTATGTCAATTCTCAAATAATGATCCATTCTAAGGTCGTAAATCCTAGCAAATCTCATACAATGTTGCGGGGTTCTAGGTCACTACAAAGGGCTCGTCACCTTATCAGTGTAGGCCTAGTTTACACTTTAGTTGCTAAGGAAAGGCTCGTCGCCTCAAAGCAGCATCAGAGTATGCTCGAGGTCACTACAAAGGGCTCGTCACCTGATCAGTGTAGGCCAACAACTTGAATACAGTGTCTCATACCACCTTATTCGGTTCACGAGTCTAGGTTGCTCACTGGTCACTACGGGTGGGCTCGTCACCCGGCGTAGGCGGACAGATCAACCATGGTGTCTCATACCACCATGTTCAGCTCATGAGTCTTAGCGGATCAAGGTACTAAGGTTGAACGAGTTTTCACTTGTGAGTTTAATACCTTAGATTCAAGCAGTAGCGGCCATACATGGTGAACATACATCGGGCCAATCGGGATACTTGACAAGCTCGACTAGTACGAATGTACATCAAGCCAATTGACATGGAGGGCATAAGCACTCCGTGTGGCCTAACCACTGCCGACAAGCAGCGTATGACTCGGATTCATCGAGCGTGTCCGTCGTGGCTAAACAGTTTAGTCACCGATTGCTTACCATTATCGATTGCCTGGACTACATCATAGCCCCAAGCACAATCCAAATAACAATATACGCATGTATTAACAAAGGACAACATGTGTAACGCCCTGAAAATTGAGGGTCGAGCAGAAGCTCAGCTCCCGAGTTCCAACGCATTACTTATGCAACATAGATAATGATGATTGAATATTGTTCATATTAGTACATTAAACATTAGTGGGATTAGACCAAAATAGCATATCATACTCTAGAGACAGTTTACTTTTGCAAGCGGAAGACTGTGCTAGATATATAAAATATATAAACTGTTATAGGTCTCCAGAGTGTGAACATATTACTAGGTTAAATATATACATGTATACTCAAAAATGAATAAAATGAATATACATGGATGTTCCCAACAATGCAAAATAACAAGTGTAATGGTGTCTAATCAATATCCCTGTGACCCCGCCGATCAGAACATGGTCTACATAGACCCGCCTGATAGCCGCATATAGGAAAAACCCTCCTCATCATCATACAAGTTCGGCTTCGCTTCGCAAGCATCTCCATCATCTGAAACTAAAACAGAGACTGGTTGGTGTTTCAAACACCATTCCGTAATATGGGAATGAGTGATCAACTCAATGGAACAATAAAGCAAAGGTTAACATGTTATCAATTCAGTCAAGCAGTAATGATAAAGCAATACAATCAAACATCCCTAAGTACTCTGGTATGTATAAATGATGCATGCCCTCGCCTGTACTCTCTCTCCGATCTTCTCATGATCGCGCATGTTAGTCACTTCCTCAGTGCTCTGCCCAACACCAAACGGCACATGCAGTGCGGTGTATGAATATGATTACCAAGTTCTTATTAATTCTTTTCATACAGCAGGATTGGAAAACTAAGGTACCTCCCTTATATCAAATCTCAAACAATGATCTATTCTAGGGTCGTCAATCCTAATAAATCTCATACGATGTTATGGTTCTAGGTCGCTGTAAAGGGATCATCACCAATCAATACAGGCTTAGTTATACTCTAGTTACTATAAAAAGGCTCGTCACCCCCATGCAGTTTTAAGGTATGCTCGAGGTCACTACAAAAGGCTCATCACCAATCAGAGTAGGCTGACAGCACGAATACAGTTTCTCATACCACCATATTCGGATCACGAGTCTGGGTTGCTCACTGGTCAATACGAGGAGACTCGTCGCCCCAGCGTAGGCCGACAGATCGACCATGGTGTCCCATACCACCATGCCCGACTCATGAGTCTTAACGGATCGAGGTACCAAGGTTAACAGGGTTTCACTGGTGAGTTTGGTACCTTAGATTCAAGCAGTAGCATCCAAATATGGTAAATATACATTGGGTCAATCGAGTTAATTGACGAGCTCGACTAGGACGATCGCATGTTGAGTTGACCGACATGAAGTGCATAAGCACTCCGTGTGGCCTAACCACTGCCGACATCCCAAATACGGCTCAGATTCATCGAACACATCCTATGTGGTGAAACAACTTCAGCCACTAAAACTAGGCCTATTACCGATTGATTGGACTATGATATAGTCCCAACCACATGTAATTACAACAAGTAAGCATATGAGATTGTCAAAGCAGTAATGAATAAATAAGTCCATCCTACAATCATTTGAGCATACTATGGAAACATGAATATACAGTACATGGAGAAAATCATACACACAGCTAAACATGAATCATATATACTACATGGATGAAATCATACACACAGCTAAGGTAGTTGGGATTCATATCTCAACTCCCTTATAAATCATAATTTACTAACTACTAACTCATTCAGATATTTTTATAAACATTTAGACTACACCTTCCAACATACATCTGAATGATTTTCTCATATAAACGTAAATATACGTGATGTATGTTGGACACAAATCCTAAAGTTTAAATGGAAAAGAACTATACTTAAACTAAAACTTACTGTAAATGGTACATACATGAATAAAATGGGATTTCGACTATTGAATTTTTAGAATTTCATGATATAGATAGAACATTTGGATAGATTAGCTTCTCCTACCCCAAAATCATATATTGTACATCGCGTAACTCATTCCAGTTCGTAAATGAGACCCGATAATGCCTCGTCGGACTTGTGGGCTGAAACAACTCAATTCGGGGGGACCCGGGGTGGGTTCCACATGTTTCTGGCAACCCTTGGTGGGGGGGGGAGGACATTGCCCCTGGGGCGAGCCCTCACCCAAATGTCCAGTGACCGGCGGGGGACTCACCGATATGGCGAGGCCTCGTCCATGCAGCGGATTGGGCAGCCCGTTTTTTGCATTTTACTGTGCATTTTATCCAACTTTGAAAAATCATATCTTCCCCGTCATATCCCCAGGGCCAAGGTATACTTAGATTATAGCCAAAACTCATTTGTTTCGACTCAAGGGAGTATTTCTAGAGGTCCCTTTGCTGAATGTAGTTGGACTTAAGTTTCCTGATATTGGATCTTGATCAGGCTAAGTTTTTAGCCCGGTCGGGTTTACAGATCGACTGTGGTGGACCAACTTCAGTTCAACGGTCACCAACACTCGATCAGGGCTACAAGTATATTGGCATGTGTGGGACATTTCTCCTGATCCGAGGGTGTATTTGGGTTATATTCTGACGGTCTAAATGCTTATAATTGAGCCACAAACAAAATGACTCAGATTACTTAAATTTGTATTTAATTTCTAAAAACACTCACGTTTCTCACATACTTCGCTCCGAACTGAAGCAAATTGTCATAGGATACCATCTGGACTTGGTTTCTAATATGGTCGTCAAGTCCAACAAGACGGTCATATTCATCTAAGTTCGTCACTATCGGACATTCGACGTGCGGTCCAGGTCCGATACGAAGTTTCATGATGCTCCCAAGAGCAACTGGGTTTAGAGATTGATCCTAGGTTTCTAGGTAACGTAGCATTAGTGGTCCTACTCATTTTGAGTCTTGTAGTTCTTATTTAAAGTGGTTCAATCTAATTCTACTGAGTATTTATTTTAGTACTTAACCAAATTCTACCCTAGTTATGGTAGAATACGGTCCTAGGGCCATTCTATACCCCGTTTTTAGAACTTTTAGTAATTATATTATTTTAATTATTTTGTTAGTAGTTCATTATCATGTTTACCCCGTCTTTACCAAATTTCATGAGATTTCATATTTTTAAAAAATTTTAAAAATTTCAGAAGCAACAACTGTCCAACAAGTGATTTTCGAATAGTTGTCACAATGACCTACTTTAAACTATATTAAATATTTTATTATATTTTTCACATATTTTTAATAAAAATATACTTATTTATCTTTAATATTGTTTTTAAATCACCTAAATCAGAGTTATAACGAGAGAGATATGATTTTTCAAAGTTGGACAAAATGCATAGAAAAATGCAGAAAACGGGCTGCCCAATCCGCTGTATGGACGAGGCCTCACCAAACCGGCGAGCCCCTCTCCAGTCACTAGACATTTGAGTGAGGGCTCGCCCCAGGAGCAATGTCCTCCCCCCCTAGGGTTGCTAAAAATATGTGAGACCCACCCCGGGTCCCCCCTAATTGAGTCGTTTGGGCCCATGAGTCCGTTGAGGCATTATCGGGTCTTATTTGTAAATCGAAATGAGTTACACAATATACAATATATGATTTTGGGGTAGAAAAAGCTAATTTATCCAAATGTTCTATCTATATCATGAAATTTTAAAAATTCAATAGTCGAAATCCCATTTTATTCATGTATGTACCATTTACATTACATTTTAGTTTAAGTATAGTTCTTCACCATTTAAACTTTAGGATTTATGTCTAATATGAAAGTACTTGTAGAAATTTGAAGAATGAGGTGGTGAAAGGTGAGATTTTGAAGGAAATAGGTTGAAAAATAATTTTTAAACTTTGGGATTGAGCTCTGAGAGTGTTATAATTGACCCATTGCCTAAGGATGTCTAACTTCAGGTTGGCAAAAATCTGGGGTGTTACTGCATGTGAAAGATAAAATCAAATGTAGATCTTACTCTAAGCAATTCAATAAAACACATACTACACATGTATAATAAAATAGTTTTTCATCCTTAATTCACATAGCAGTAAGAAAGGTTACATAAAGGAAACTCTAACTATGTATAAGGGGATTGAGAATCATATCGCAACACCCTCATTAAGTACATCACATCAAACATTTTCTCATTTAGGCAATTTACCAAACACTTAGACTACACCTATTACATACATGTAATAAATTAGTTAAAACACATATCATAACAAATCCTTCCACGAAGGAATTACCACACATACAACCATCATGTAGCCTCAAACATAAATCATGGCAAACATAAATCATAATTCCATACTCATTCAAACATTTCAACAAACACTTGAAATGCATTAAAATCAACATAGTTTACATATATATGTAATATATGGGAAACATCATATCTAAGCATAAGATAGTTAGAAAGTCAGTCATAATCATTAACTGACATTAAATGCCTTGAAAACCATAACCTAAACATTTATAGTCCGCACCTTACACCGGTAGACACGTAACGAACTCAGTTCATTCTCTAATTCGTCGTCTACGATATAACGACAACTTATATTATGAAATAGGTTAGCCATTTCATCACGTACTCCTTTAAAATCCCTAAAATAGATTAGAGTTAATATTTCTTACCCAACAATAGGATTGGAATCACCGGTTTAGAGATATGGAAGCGGTAATTCAGCCCGTGGAGTGGTGGGATCGAATCCCAGCAGTTATCTCTCACTCTCTCTCACTTCTCCTCAGTTTCTCCTTCTCTTTTCTCTCTCTTCTCTCTCCTAGGGTTAGGAATTCATATGAAATAGAAATGGGGTGAGTTTAGGCCCTTATATAGGCCCAGAACTGATGGAAATGGCCCCAGGGCTAAGGTATATGTAGGTTATAGCCAAATACGGGCCGTTTTGGTCCAACAGAGCTGTTCTAGAGGCCCCTTTTCTGTGTGCGGTTGGAATTAAGATCCCTGACCATGGATCTAGGTCAAGCTAAGTTTTCGATCTGGTCGGGTTTGGGGATCGACCGTTGGAGACCTGTTTCAATTCAACGGTCACCGGCACTCGATCAGGGCCACAAGTGCATTGACATGTGTTGGACATTTTTTCTAATCTAAGGGTGTAATTGGGTCAGATTCTGACGGTCTGAATCCTTATATTTGGCCTGCAAGCGAACTGACTCAATTCACTTAAGTTTCACTGCGCTTCCTAAAGATATCACATTTCTCACACACTTCGATACGGGCTCAAGTTGTACGTTTTTAGGTACTATTAGGACTTGATTTTTGAGATGAGTGTCAAGTCTATCAAGATAGTCATAACCGTATAGTTTTGAGATAATCAGACTTTCGACGGGCGGTCCAGTCCGATACGAAGTTTCAATGCACTCCCGAAAGCAACTGGATTTAGAGATGGATCCTAGATTTTAGGATAATGTAGTATTAATAATTCTATAAGTTTTAGGTCTCACAGATCATATTTAAAGTGGTTCAAGCTAATTCTACTAATTATTCAGTTTATTACTTAACTAAATTATGCCCTAATTACGACAGAATAAGGTCCTAGGGCAGTTCTAAGTCCCTTTTGGCATTTTTAGTTAGTATATTATTTTAATTATTTTTTAATAGTTCATTATCAAGTTTACTTCACCTTCACCAAATTTCATGAGATTTCATGCTTGAAAAAAATTCTAAAAATTCTATAAGCAGCAGCTGTCCAACTAATGATTTTTGAATAATTATCAAAATGACCTATTTTTAACTATATTAAATATTTTATTATATTTTTTACTTATTTTTATATGAAACTAGACTTATCAAGCTTCAATTTGAATTTTAAATCACCTAAATTAGAGTTATAACAAGGGAGATATGACTTTTTGAAGTTGGAAAAAAAAACTATAGAAAACGGCGCGGCAAACAGGCCCCTCGGCCTGCTGGCCAGGTATGCCATCCCTGGTCGCTGGACAGTTGGGGGATACCTCCCCAATTCGGGGATGTTATCCCCCCCCCCCCCCCCCCCCTCCCCCCCCCCCCCCCTTCCCAAATGTGCGTGGGACCCACCTTGGATCCTTTCGATTTGCGTCGTTTGGGCTCCCGAGTCTGTTTGATGTGGTTTCGCCACCTGATATTTCAAATAGGTGTATTTTGTAAACTAAAATGATTTATTTGATATGCAATATATGTTTTTGGGGTAGGAGAAGCTGATATATCCAAATAGCTTACTTATTTCATGAGATTCCAAAAGGTTAATGGTCAAAAATTTATTTTATTTATTTATTTACTATTTATAGTAATTTTTAGTTTAAGTATTGTTCTTCATCACTTAAACTTTAAGATTCATATATAATATGAAAGTACTTAGAAAAAGTTGAAGAATAAGGTGGTGAAAGGTGAGATTTTGAAGGAAATGGGTTAAAAGGGAATTTGAGGCTTTAGGATTGAGTTCTGAGAAGTCAATTAAAGTGTTATGATTGACTCATTGCCCAAGGACATCTAACCCCAAGTTGGCAAAAATCTAGGGCATTACAGTTTTCAATTCAACCATGTCTATACGATCTTATGAACAGGTTGGATGACAAATAAACATCATTGGGAGGCCTAGTAAGGTTTCAACGGTGGAAATCATTATTCCCACTGTTTCCTGTGGTATGTTCTGCTTGATCTTTTGATATGCTTTAATTTTGGGTTCAACCCCTTAAATTATTTGAAAAAACGGATGAACAGCGTGGATAGACTACATCCATTCACGGTGGGCACAACATACATTGATCCAAAACTTTCGTGGGCCATGTCAAAAGAAAATAGTTTTCTCCTTTAATTTTCATATCACTTTTCTATGACCCACTGGAGTTTTAGATCATAGTGAAAATTAGTCCCTGGGGTTTAATGGGATGTTTCATCACATGAACCATTTGGATTAGAGTCTCGTGACAAGTGTTGAAAGCAGCGCATGTGCGCACATGCACAGGCGAGCATGCATACGAGTAACACCTAATCCACTCCCGTTTTCAAAGCAGAAAAGGAAACATTGCGACTAAACCTACCGTTTTGGGGAGGAGTAGAGAGGGAGGGCAGTCGTTGCAGACACACACACACACACACACACACACACACACACATAGAGAGAGAGATTGTAGAGAGGGAGGGTGGTCATTGTAGACACACACAGAGAGAGAGAGAGAGAGAGAGAGAGAGATTGCAGAGAGGGAGGGCGGTCGTTGCAGACGGAGAGAGATTGCAAAGAAGGAGGGCGGTCCTTACAGATGGAGAGAGATTGCGGAGAGGGAGAGCTAGAGATTGCAGAGAGGGGGAGTGCATTTTTTCATCTTCCCATCTTTTTAAATCTCCAGCAACATTGAGGCATTTCTCTCTCTCTCTCTCTCTCAATCTCAATCTTAATTCTGATTTAGGGTTTTTCAAATTTTAGGGTGGATTCCACCGGAATGTTTACTTGCCATACAACCTGTTGATATGCTAGGTGGGGCCCACAGTGATGTTAGTCGCATGGGCCGTGTAGCCCACCTTACCCAACAATCCGACCTGGATTTGGGGATTTTAGGGCTTACAAATTTGAATGTGGACCCCAAATTGGTGTTTTTCTGATTTTACAAATTAGGGATTTGGGGATTTTAGAATTTTGGGGAGCTGAGTAATTTTGGAATTGGGAATTTCACCTTGTCTTTTATTTATTTATTTCTACTTTCTTTATTGACATTTACAAACATCTAAATTTGGAATTCATGCACAGTAACAATTATAGTCATGAATATGATTTAGTTGTTTCCTGAACTTGGTATGTAGCTCTATATATTTTTACTCATTTTTTGAATTTTTAATTAAAAACCAACGATATCTTTCTTCGTTTCTTCAAAATCCATATATGGTTTATTGTTGTTTTGCCAACTGAGTTTGCTGCTGAGTCAACTCACTTTGGTTAAATTCTACATGTTGATTCAAGCCCGTATACAAAGAGTGCATCGTTGGGACTTGGTAACAATCATTGTATCATGAAGGCCAATTGTCTAAGATTCCTATTGCACTTAGGACGCGGTTCAAAGAGGGCAGATTTGGTTTCAAGGTCACTGACTCAATCATTCTTTGACTCAAATAATTAAGTTATCTTTACTTACTTTATTATATTATTTAATTTTCTATTTTATCAAATATTATATACTATTTTCATCACATTATTTCCAACAATCTTGAAACCAAATATTTCGGTCTTGGATGAAGCTCTTAGTTGCGGTGCATACTTGGATCACTGAAGGTTCATTTCAGTTAGGTTGCTTTCAGCGACTGTTCATGTCTCCCTAATTCCCTAATTTGACTTGTTCAAGAAATGTATAAATATGTAGGGTGTTGAGATTCTAAAAATCCCTAATTCCCAAATTTGGCTTGTTCGACAAATGTACAGATATGTATGGTATTGGTTTGTAGTGGTTATAGTGGTTCATTTCAATACATAGAAGGAATATAGATACACTAGTAATTCTCCTCAATATCTTCATATGGATGTTTATTGCTTTACTTACCTTTTATGCTGTTTTTAAATGTATGAGCTCGAAATTGATGAAGCAGACCCGGATGCGTGTCGAAGCTATCCGGATGTTGAGCAGGGGTCCTTGGAAGGTGGAAACCGCTGTTATGACCATGATGAAGCTGTCCATTTCCTATGGACAACATTGGAGTGGCCTGACCATTTGGACAGACCATGTTTATATATTTGCTCGAAATCGAAGTAGACCCGGATGTGTGTCGGAGCTATCCGGATGTTCAGCAGGGGTCCTTGGAATGTGGGAACCGCTGTTATGACCATGATGAAGCTATCCATTTTCTATGGATAACATTGGAGTGGCCTGACCATTTGGATAGACCGTGTTTATGTATTTGCTCGAAATTGTTGGAGCAGACCCTAGTATAACCCTAAACCTAAACTTACACTTAAAACTAATACCTAAAACTAAACCTAAACCTATAACTTACAACATTAACCTAAACCTATTCTCAAATTCCAAAACCTATAACCTAAACCTAAACCTAAACCTAAACCTAAACCTTAACTTATAACCTAAACCTTAACCTATAATGTACAACCTATAACCTATAACCTAAACTCAATTCCCTAAACCTTAACGTATAACCTAACCTATAGCCTAAACTTGAAAATCTAAACATAAACCTGATCCCAAACCCGAACCCGATTTCTTAAACCTAAACCTTAACCTATTCTCAATTCCCTAAAGCTATAACCTATAACCTAAACCTAAAACCTAAATGCATTCTCAAATCCCTAAACCTAAACCAACACCTAATCCTAATCTCAACTCCCTAACCTAAACCTAAACCTAAACTTGAAAACCAAACCTAAACTTGAAAACCTAAACCTTAACCCATAACGTATAACCTATAACCTATGACCTAAACTCAATTCCCTAAACCTTAACCTATAACCTAACCTAAACATAAACCTATAACCTACACTTATAACCTAAACCAAAAACCTAAACCTAAACCTAAACCTAAAACATAAATGTATTCTCAAATCCCTAAACCTAAACTTACACTATAATCCTAATTTCAACTCTCTAACCTAAACTTAAACCTAAACTTGAAAACCCAAACGTAAATCCAAACACAATTTCCTAAACCTAAACCTTAACCTCTTCTCAATTCCCTAAAACTATAACCTATAACCTATAACCGATAACGTAAACCTAAACCTTAACCTAAACTTATAACCTAAACCTAAACCTTAACCTAAACCTAAACCTATAACCTTAATCTAAACCAAAACCTATAACATAAACTTATAGCCTATAACCTAACCTTAACCTAAACCTAAAACCTAAACCTAAACTTATAACCTAAATGTATTCTCAAATCCCTAAACTTAGACCTACACCTAATCCTAATCTCAACTCCCTAACCTAAACCAAAACCTAAACTTGAAAATTCAAACCTAAACCCGAACCCGAACCCGAACCAGATTGATGTAATAATGTAGCCCAATCACATGGCAACAAACAAGAAAATCTTGCTTGTTGGCAAGCATACTTGAACTCAAGCATCATAATGCATCTATTTCCATCTCCACTATCTCTTATAGCATAGATTATTTGAGATTTGGATTTATCTCATTTTTAGAGTTATGTTGTAACACAATATGGTAATATTAATAGACAAGGTGGATTTGTCACCAACATTATTCCAAGACCCATATAACTTCTCCTTGTAGTAAGTTTTTTACCTACGAAAAAACTCGTCGGTAAAACTTTCTTACTTATTTTTTACCGACGAAAACATTCATTGGTAAAAGTTTTGTAAATATTTTTACCTACAAAAAAAAATCGTCAGTTAAAGTTTTTACTTATTTTTTACCAACGAAAATTTTCATCAGTAAAAATCTTACCTTTGCCGACGAAACTTTTTTCGTCGGTAAAAGCCTTTACCGTCAGTCTTTTACCGACAAAAAAATCATCAGTAAAACTTTTACGTACGAAAAATGTGGATTTATCGACGAAAATTTTCATCGGTAAAAGTGGGTTTTCTTGTAGTGACTGCTTATTTGACATCCAATATGTTGATTAGTTTATATAGACTTAAATGAAGGGGAAAAACTAAGATCAGCTTGATCTAAAACTAAGACCTGTCCACTAACACTGTCAGTACACAATCCGTGTCCTTGACATGCTTCACCTTGTGTGAGGGTGCCTTGGTAGTCGAAGGATTAGACGGCCAAGGATGGTCTCTATTCCAGATGGTCTTTAACGGTCTCAAATGACTACCTATAAGACTGCTCCTAACCGTTTCTAATGTAGACGGTTTCTAACCATCTCAGATGACCACTACATATGACGTCTTTTATTCCAGATGGTTAAGAGCCGTCTCTAATTTTAGAGATGGTTAAGGGTCGTCTTTAAACTAAGGGATTTTGCAGACGGTTCACAATTGTCTCAAAATTTGTCTTATTTTTCATGTAGTGTCGTTGTTGTTTTAGTTGATACTAAATTCACATGGTGGCCCACAAGATGAGTACTGTTGATTGCCAGTAACATTTGCCATACGTACTGTGAGGAGAGAGATGTACTAAAAACTATATGCAGCTGCAGGTATAATTCAATTCTTTTTCCTCTTTTTTATTTTATTACTATTATTATTATTTTTTTTAACACGCACACACACCCCCACACACTCACGCTAGTGGAATTTCACCGCCTATGGGTACTCGAACCCTTGACCGGGAGTTGAAACTCCTTAAGAGTCTACCACCCGACCAAGAGTAAGGACCCATTGATACAATGCTAGCTACATGTAAGTATAATTCAATTCTGTTTCCATTGATACAATGCTAGCTACATGTAAGTATACCATCTACTGTACCTAGTTACGTATGGTCTCCTTGACATCCACATCACCAATGTAGACGGTCCGTTAGGTTCAGTGTCCTGAAATATATAAAAATCATAATGATAGGATGATTCAAATTCTCCAGTCCGTTGTATTCAAAACTAGATGGACAAAATTGATCTAGAAGATAGGTTCACTCAAAAATGTTAAAGACCGTTGAATTGAAGTGATTTTTGCTTAATAGCAGCATAAGAAGCGTTGACCAGTCCTAATGGACGGCCCAGATATGTGATGTGGATACCGACAAGTACAGATGCGACTAGGTGCATGGTTTCCAGATTAGGTGCAGCCTCGGCTTCACTAACACTGGCAGCCCTGACGTGGGGCCACCTTAATGTGTATATTTTATATCCATGCCATCCATCCCTTTTGTAGGCTCCCGCTAGGTTAAGTACTCAAAAATTAAGCAGATCTTAATCGCAGCTGTATCAAGTCATAGAAACCGTGTTGATTGAAAACTTCCTGAGGCCACCGTAATGTTTATTCGCCATCAAACCCACTGATACGTACACACAGACGTGGATAAAGGTAAAAGGCAAATATCAAAACTTTTGTGTCCCACTAGGAGTTTTTAATGGTGGGCATTTAACATAACTGTTTCCTTAAGTGTGGTCCACTTGTGATTTATATCTGCCAAATCGTTCCCTAAAACGTTTGTTTTAAGAAAATTCACACTTAAAACCAACTAATGTTAGAAAAACTATGAAAGGGTGCGCGGATTGTCCTATCCCTGCCAGTCTCTAACCACGAACCGAAAATCATGTGAGGGGGCCCACCGTAATGTATCTGCTTATCAACGCTGCACATCCCTTGTCATAAAACATTTTATGGCATGTGCATAAAATTGAGGCAGATTCACCCCTCAAGTGGACCACACCAAAGATAAACTCTTGCATTTAATGCTTTGTGCATTTAATGCAACCTAAGTTCATTATTTGGTATGATCCACTTAAGCTTTTGATCCGCCTTATTTTATGTACATGCCTTGAAATGACTTGAGAGAAGGGCTGGATGGCGTGGATAAACATATATATTACACTGTGCCATGCACAGAAGTGCCTGTTCCTGGCTAGAAATGGCAGGGTAGGACAGCAATCTGCATCCCCAATTTGGCAATAACTTATTTAACGAGCTAGCTTAATAGAAACTTAATTAATTGAAAAAATTAATTAAATATGAATACAATATTATTGGGATGTTAATTAGTAAAATTTTATATTAATTAGTAGTCATTTTCTAAACTACCTCCAAGTCCAATCCATTGGCCTTGATTATTTATTTATTTTAAGTTAAAATATTCATGTATATCAGATAAGATTTTCCTAACTCTATTACAAGTGAAAAAAAAAAAAAAAAGGCCTTTGCATTTATGGAAATGTAGTGTACAATCATGAAATTACGGTCTACTTGTATGATAATTGTCCATTACCCCGATTTCCATAAGTGTGAAGATTCCAATCTCATGATAGGACATTATCCCTTTTTCCATTAATGTGAAGATTTTGTGGTTGTAAGAGAGTTGAACTAATCTTATCTAATAGGATCTATATCACTTTCCAAGCATCTTATTTTCACAACGAGACAATCTTCACTGATAGTTAAGATACCCTATAAATATTGTGATGGCCTTTAGGTCAATTAGTTGAACTTATTGTGCCGTGTGTTGAACATAGCACCCTGCATTTGATGGCCCCCTTTAGGTTATGTGATATCCACAAAATCAGCCATATAAAGAACTTAGGTTGTCTGTACCATCTAAAATGATGTGAAGATATGCCTAAAACATATAAAAGCACTTGGTGAGGCCCATTTGAGTTTTGGATGCCACTAACACTTACCCTTCATCCAAGTGGGACACGCATAATGGATGGGATGAATTTGTGAACCATGTCTCAGTAAGCCCAGTGAATGATTATAAATGTTTTAATGGGATGATTACCCTTCTCTAATTGTTGTACTGGTGTGGCCCACCTAAGTCATGGATTAGCTTGATTTTTAAGCTGGTAATCTATCATGGAATGGTACATCTGACTAATGGATAAATGTTTGACACACATCACGGTGGGGCTGCGTAACTCTACCTCATGAAAAGTTTCTATGAGGTCAAGCTCAGAGTTATATATATATATATATATATATATATATATATATATATATATATATATATATATATATGCTCACTAGTTGGACCATTGGCCTAACTAGCCACGAATTAAATGTAAAAAAAACCACACATGTAAGTAGAATTTATATCGCTGGAATGGATTTTTAGCAACTCAATTTTTTTAAATGAATATTATATTATTGATCACAAAAAAAAATAATAATAAAATTAATTTATTTTTTTTTAAAAATCCTTAATATACTTACATGGGACCCAATTTAATGAATGAAGTAGCCTTTTTAGACACGCATCGCTCCAATATGTCACACATGTGCAACCTATTTAATCATCCAACAGCATTTAGCAATAACCATTCTCCATAGGAGTTCTTACTCTTATCCGGGTGGTAGACTCTCAGGAGTTTCAACTCTTCATCAAAGGGTAGAGTATCCATTTGTGGTGAAATTCCAGCAGCGTGAGTGTGTGGGGTATGTGTTTGTGCAAAAAAAAAAAAAAAAAAAGCATTCCCCGTATCTCTCACTCAACCCTTGACCCGGTGTTGAAACCCCAAGGAGTCTACCATCCGGTGGGAGCATTGACCCCGGTTCGGTTAGAATTGCTGCCACTAGCCCGGTGGCTAGTGATCGGTGCTTTGTGGGCATCACTATGAAGTATGTGTTTCATCCATACCATCCATCCATTTTTACAGATCATTTTAAGCCTTGAGCCCAAAAATGAAGGGAATATAAATCTCAGTGGACCACATGACAAGAAAACAGTAGTGATTGAATAAACGCCATTAAAATGCTCCTAAGGCCCACTGTCCTATTCATTTGACATCCAATCTGTTGATTAGGTCATGAAGACATAGATGAAGGGAAAAAACAAAGATCATCTTGATCCAAGACATTTATGGCCCTTAAGAAGTTTTTAATGTGAATGTTCAATCAACACTTTTCCCTGTGATGTGGTCTGCTTGAAATTGGAATATATCTCGTTTTTAGCATCGTACTATAAAATGATATAGAAAATTAGATGAATAGCATGGATGAAACAAATACATCATGGTGAGGTCCACAGCGCACCGACCACTAGCCAATCCGCTCTCCATCTTTACAGCGCTGGAACTTCTAACGCCGCTTAGAGTAGATTAGGTGCAACCTTGTCCAAGCATAACAGGGTGCATCGCTTACCGTGGGGCTTAATTTGATGTATGTATTATACATCCATGCAATCCAACCATATTTTCAGTTCATTTTAAAACACTATTCAAAAGATGAAATAGACATAACTCTCAGGTGGACTACACCATAGGAAACAATGGTAATTAGCCATTAGAAACATTTTGTAAACCACAAAATTTTGGGATCAAGAAAATTTTATTTTTTTATTTTTTCACTTTCCCATAATCTAGGCTTTCATAACTTTATCAATATGTCAAGTGGAAAATAAACACTAAAATAGGCCTTAGTAAGTTTTTAATCTCATTCTTGTTAAAGATTCAAAATATCAAGCCGATATTTGTTTAAAATAGGCTACACAAATAGAACAGTTGATGCAAAGACGTCCACCCTTTATTTTTATAGGACCCACATTTACCGTTACATGAAATCCACTTCAGCCGTTAGAGGCCACACCAAAAGCCATGTGTGGCACCAAACGATCATGCTTACATGTGATTCAAATAAGCCCCATCAAAAGAATCATTTTGAGTAGTGGGATTTTTTTTACACTACTTTCATTTATGTAGTTCACATGAATAATGGATGGGGATAATTTTTTGATCCCAAGGTCTAACATGAGGTGACACATGATGATCATAGAAAATTTTACATTAACACCATGGAAGGTCCCATGACTTTTGATCTTTTTTTTTTTAATGCTAATTAATGCTTAGAAAATTTCACATTAACACCGATAAACATCTCTCTTTCTAAGCATTAATTAGCGTTAATTAATCAAACTAGCTAGTTGGACGGTTCAACTAGTTGTGTGTGAGCATTACTCATATCCGTATATCACATGCAACACTCCATTTTAGACCGAGGGTTCAAATATCAGCCCCATCCCTAATTTGGGTAGACTACATAATTAGAAATAATATACAAGAAAATACTTATCCATCAAACGGTTTTCATTGGTGTAGCTAATTAGAATCATGTATTGAGCCTAATATTTTAGTCCCAAAACTAACTTTTGGTGTGTTATCTAGTAGCCGGAGTGGATTTTAAATGTTCATCATGGTGGTCTGTAAAAATCTATCGTGGACCTCTTGTAGGTTAAAAATTAATAGATGTACCCAATTCTTTAATAACTATATATTCAAAAATTTTAAATTGTTTATTAATTATTTAGCTTTAGCTAGATTTTCGAGATTTTGGTATTATTGGAAGAAAAGGTCAAAATTTGAAAATCTCCCGAATATTACTGTACCCCACAAATTTCACAAAATAGGATTTCATGCTATGCTAATTTAAAGGCGCCGCCGCCAGGCCACATAAAGTTCGTACGCAGTTTCTTTCTTACAAAGTTACAATACATGTGGCAAAAATATGTTAGTGATGATCAGATCTGTTTCTCCGGTGGGCCAACAAATAGATAGCCGGCATCTCCAAAATCAAAGATTATGGGACAGTCATCAATGGTTAGATCTGTGTTGAACTAACAAAAGATCATAATAGAAGGATGGTTAGATTTTCTAATCATTGATTTTTAGCTGATACTAAATTCACATGGTGGGCCACAAGATAAGTACTCTTGATAGCCAGTAATATTTTCCATATGTACTGTGATGAGAGAGATGAACTAAACTCTATATGCAGCTGCAGGTATAATAGCTAGCTAAGTGTATGTAGACCATCTACTATACCTAGTTACATCTGGTATCTTTGACATCCATATCACCAATGTAGACCGTCCGTTAGGTTCAGTGTCCTCTTCATATGAAAAAATCATACTGCTGGGATGATTCAAATTCTCCAGTCCGTTGTATTCAAAACTAGATGGACAAAATTGTTCTAGAATATGGGTTCACTCAAAAATGTTAAAGACCGTTGAATTGAAGTGATTTTTGCATAATAGTATTATAGGAAGAGTTGACCAGACCTAATGGACGGCCCAGATATGTCATGTGGATGCCGATAAGTACAGATGCAACTAGGTGCATGGGATGGTTTCCATGGATTATCTTACCATATAATTTCGTTTTCATGACTTAACTAGAGGAGCTTTTGGATTAGTTGTTAAACGGTCATGGTTCCAGCCGCCCAACTTGGAGATGGTAGCCGGTGAATCCAGTTGTCTTTTGTACGGGAGCGGATTGCGTACTGAGTAACTCAGTACGGTAAGCGTACTGAGTAAACTCCGCGGGCCCCTGTGTCATTCGTGCATTATATCCACTCCGTCCATCTCTTTTAACACGTAATTTTATGGCTTTTTGGAAGAAATGGAGTATATCCAAACTCAAATGGACCACACCGCCAGAAACTGTGTGAATTGAACATCTACCGTTGAAAATTGTTTGGGACAACAGAGGTTTTAGATCAAGCTGATATTTGTGTTTTAACTTCATCCATGTCCTTCTGATCTTATGAACAGCTTGGATGACAAATAACTAGGGGCCTTAGAAAATTTTCAACGGTTAACATCAATAGTTCTACTTTTTCCAGTGGTCTGGCCCACTTGAGCTTTTAGTATGCATCAATTTTGGGTTGAACCCATAAAATGATCTGAAAAAACGAATGGACGGCGTGGATAAATCACATGCATTTTCGGTGGGCCCAACTGAGTTTACTCAGTACGATAAGAGCGTACTGAATAACTCAGTACACAATCGATTTTTACAAAGGACGAACGGGTCAACATCTGGCCAGATGGACGGTCTGGATTCAACACAACGATGTGCTTGAACTAGACGTCTTACCAGCTTTAGAAATTAAGATTAAGGGATCCAAACCCAAAATAATAATAAAATAAAATAAACAAAAATAAATTAATTAATTAAGATTAAGGGCCTGATCAGTAAAACTTGTTTCCATATATTATCATTGAAATGGGCTGTCTCCAGAGACTTACCTGATTAATTAGATCGTTTGGTTAATCAAATAAATTGTTGGCTTAATTTCAATTTTTTACTGAAAAAGTATAAAAATTTCATTGAAATGGGCAGAACGTAGAAAGTGATTTTGAAATAAATTAATAATTATTTTTGTATATTACCCGCTTTAGCAGGGTTAATAGTTTAAGGTGAAAGACGTGTTGACGTAGAAAAGTTCTTTGGCCGAATTATGATGCATACATTATATCCACACCATACATCCATTTTATCAAATTATTTTAAGGCAGAAATCAAAAAATGAGGCAGCCCCAAAGCTTAAGTGGACCACACCAGAGAAAGTTCTAGGGATGATGACGCAGACCGTTGAAACTTTCTTAGGGCTACCACGATATTTCTTAAGGCTATCAATTTATTTTCCGGTGGATAAAAGGAAAACAAAAATATCAGCTTGATCCAAAATTTGTGTGGCCCAAAAAGCTTTCAATGTCAAGCATTCAATCCTCACTGTTTTCTCTAGTGCGGCACATTTAAGATATATCTCATTTCGGGCTGACGACTTAAAATGATCTGAAAAAGGATAGAAGATGTGTATCTGACACATACATTATGGCTGCACTGATGGCGCTGTGCCATGTAGAAGGGTGGTTGCTGCGGACGCCGATTGTGAGCTATGATTGCGGGAGTGGATTTCTTGCCAAAAGCTTTCCTCGGGCTGTTCTATAGTGGGAAGATAGATGTACGTCTTTTGCAGGCTCATTTTAGGACATGCTATAAAAATGAGATGAATTCAAAACTCAAGTGAGCTCCATAAGAGAAAACAGTGGAGATTGGGCAACTACCGCCGAAACATTCATATGACCATTAATGTTTTGTATTAAAATAAATCTTTTGTGTTTTCATTTCATTCCAATGCTAGTGTCCTTATAAATGGTTTGGATGGCATATAAAAATTAAGGTAGAGTTCAGGAAGATTTTAATTGTAGGTTTTTTTTCCTCAAAACTTCCTCTAGCTAAGTAGAGCTTTGGAGCCACCTCAGTTCTGTTCTCATGTCCTAAAATTTCTTGGGGCTCATCGGGATGTTTATTTGCCATCTAAACGGTTCATAGGGTTACATAGACATGTATAAAGGGAAAGCATATATAGCTTACCCCCTCGAGTTTTCAACTCGTAAGCTTTTAATCCCTATATATATCTTGCTTCTCATGGTGTGGTCCTGCCTCCTGAGCCCAGTTCAATGTTTATTTCCCATCCAACCTGTGGAGTTGGTCACACAGACATGGATGGAAGGAAAACACAAACATCATGTAGAAACTTTTGTGACCCCGAGTAGCTTTTAATGGTGGGCATTCAATTACCACTGGTTGTTTTTTTTTTATTTTTTTTTATTTTTTTATTTTTTATTTTATTTTATTTTATCATTTGGTCCACTTGATATTTGGATTAGCTTCATTTTTTGGTTCATGCCCTAAAATAAGCTGGTAAAACGGTGGGATGATGCAGATTTCAAATGAACACTAAGATAGGCCATCTCAATTGTTTTGGATGGGCCGGGAATGGCATGAACACTTAGGTTAGATGGACTGTACATGATAGTGTTCTATGGGCCCCACCATGATGTATGTGTTTTATCCACTCCATCCATTCATTTTTTGAACTTATTTTAGGGTATGAGGTCAAAAAAGGGGCCGGTCCAAATCTTAGGTGGACGACAACACATGAAAAGTGATAATTGAATGCCATCAATCGCATGGTTGTGATTGCTTAACCTAACAATTGTTGAATTATAGATGATAGAAAGTTGGTTGCGTAGCACACCTATCAAAGAAATATTTGTGTATGTGTACCACATTTATTCTATTAGTGTGCCCTGCCATTATGAGTTGTGAGTCATCTTTTGACAAGGAGAGTTATATCATACCCCACTTGAGTATGGGTCATATCTCAAGGTTTGTTTGTACAGGTAGGCTCACTGGTTTCATAAACAACAATGCTATTAGCATGGGCCCGTGATGGATGGATCATACAAAAATAATAAATATGAGATTATCCTAATCTTTAAATCGACCTTTATCAATTAAATATGAGATGTTTAATGGTCAAATTTAAGGGCACTAACCGAACGGTAATGACCGTTCTATTAAGAAGAAGACAATGCACGGTCCATCAATTCAAAGAATATGTTTGAGAGGTGTATGTGAAATGGGAATAGGTATACAAAATTTGGTGGCGTCGCAATAACATATTTTATCTTATATCCTACAAAAGATGGAAACTAAGAAAATAGGGGCAAATATGACAAATTATCAATTTTCAAACATTTATGTTTGGTGCATATCAAATAAATTTATGCATTGGTTTTATGAACATGAATATGTTTGTTTCGCAAGGTGATTTTGAGGGCTTAAAGTGAAAAAAAATGATAAAAGTATGGATTTGATGCTTAAGAATTTTCAAAGTAATGATTGAATAGTTGGAGGCCAAGATTGAAGATTTCAAAAATCTTAGATTCAAGGAAACAAATTGAAGATCATATACCGTACCTAGTTACATTTGGCAAAATGGTGGGATGATGCGGATTTCACATAGACACTAAGATGGGCCATCTCAATTGTTTTGGATGGGCCAGGGATGACATGAACACTTAGGTTAGATGGATTGTACATGATAGTGTTATGTGGGCCCCACCATGATTTATGTGTTTTATCTACTTTGTCCATCCATTTTGTGAACTTATTTTAGGGTATGAGACCTGTAACATCCTGGATTTTCGCTATAACTAGCCTACATTATCACTTACTAACCAATGATGGTCGAGGTGAGCCTATACATGTGTGGTACTAGTAGAGAACCGCACAATTTCGATTAATCAACCATAGGAAGCTAATGAATCCAGTCGATCACTTAAATATCGGGCTTAGCCTCATGATTTATTCACATAGGGCCCAAAATCTAGCTGATGACTAATCAATGTAACAACAACTTAATAAAGACCTACCTAAAGTCGAGACAATTAGAGGTCAGATTTTAATTAATAAACCAAACTAACCCAGTATCCTTTTAGCCTAAGAACCGACGATTTAGAGTGATTATTTTCAAATCATTATTTCTGCAAGTTGTGAATAGGCCACACAATGAACTTAGCTAATCCAAACCCTAGTCATTGTGCATAAGAAATCTCGATACCCAATTTATTCAAGAAATACCTTGATTATCCAAACAAGCTCTAAATCGCTCGTTAGTGGGTCATTAAACTCGAGACTATAGAAATACATTCGTCCTGGTGGGCTTGACGTCCATCGTGAGATATCGAGCCGAGGTCGCATATCGAATTTCTCAACTTGGACCCCCAAGTTAAGTGCATGACATGTGTGAATCCCTTAAGTTGAAACCTAAAATTTAAGTGAAACTAGCCCGACTCTGCGGTCCAGCCATGGCGATTCCCGGTCGGGGAACCTGGATCAGGATCAAGGGCATCCTCGCTCATGCCTAGTGCGACCATACCATTAGCCAAATAGCGAAAAAGATGGGAACAGTTGTTGAGCTCGATAGGTGTTCGATGGAAGGTCCGAACCGTTGGTGTTATATATATATATATATTATCAAACAACTTTTTTTTTTTCAAAACGTGGACTCTTGCCACCATTTCAATTCACTGAATTTTTATTTTTTTTCTAACAGTCTTCGGGCGCGAACAGACCAAAAAACAACCGGGCCGCGCCTATCATATGGAAAGATAAAATTAACAAAACAAAGATGCACAATAAAGGAGCCAATCTGCAGAAAAGCAGAGCATGTTCCTCAGATCTGGGCGAGTAAGAACAGACGATGAGGCCACACTGTTAAGAAGATGACCTGATGGAACCAATCCCGGCCTTGTCCAGCAACATCAGGCCACGAATGATTGGAGGAAGGTTCCTGGCTTGGCCGTAAATTGAAAGAAGTTGCTTACTACTCCCTTCTTTAGCCAGAGCATCCGCTGGCCTATCACCTTCTCTCAAGCTGTGAATGAACGAGAAAGTACCCTGATGCCTTAGCCGAGTAATTGTATCTGCCCAAGGAGCCCACTTCCATGGAATGTTGGTATGATGTAAGATGGCTTGAATTAGTAGATATGACTCAGACTCGACAATAACCTTATCGAAGCCTTTTTCCAGACAAAGAAGCATTCTGTCATGGATGGCACGGAGCTCAGCCATGTTATTGGATCCCGCCCCATAGCCAACTGAAAATGCAAACAAGAAGGTACCACTATCATTCCTGCACACTCCCCCTCTACCTGAGGGGCCCGGGTTACCCAAAGCTGACCCATCGACATTAAGCTTCACCCATCCCGGGGAAGGAAAAATCCATTTAACCATCGAAGGAGGAGTAGGCTGATTCAACAGTAACTTACGAGGACTCGACCTGAACAACCATCCTCCATCTCTTTTAGTCGCCTTGCCAAGGATCTTGCCCACCCACCACTTAATATGGGCTGCTGATTTGTTGACGTTCATCGGGGATTTGTCGAAAATGGTCTCATTTCTGGCATACCAGATCTCCTAGAGAATAATAATTAGCAGTAGAATGCGGAGAGATTTAGGAGCAGCACCTGTGGCGGAGGCATTCCTCCAGTGGCATAGTTTGTTTATAACCGAACCGTGGATCAGTGGGGAGATACTGCACAGGGATCCAAAATAGGACCAAAGAGATGAGGCGTGACGCCCAAAAAGGAAGAGATGGGAGATGGATTCCGGTTGGGGGAACCCGTTCGTACCTTGGTCGCAGCATCTACAACGAGAGGCCATAGTGATACCTTTTTCTTGGACTCTGCCGTCAACTGGGATTGCCTTGTGAAAGAGCTGCCATAAAAATACAGAGAATTTTGGAGGGAGGGATCGAGACCAAATACCTCTAGCCCACTGACAGGGCTGAAGGGGGAGCGCATCATCTTGCAAGCTGAACGGATAGAGAAATTACCTGAAGATTCAAACGGCCAGAAGCAATGAGGAGGCTCCTCGAAAATTGAAAAACCACCACTAAAGATCTCTTCTATTATATGGTGGGGCAAGAGGACTAAGGCCTGGGAAGGGGGGAGCAGGCCGGCGGATCCCAGTACATCTATAACCTTAAGATCTTTGAGTTCCGTAGGAACAGGGTTGTCGATGAGCCGGCTAATGGGACCACGACCCAACCAATTTTTTGACCAGAAATTAATTTCTCCATTCCCAACTGCCCACTGAAGAGAGTCTTGAAGTAGAGGGAAGAGGGAAGAGGCTTTTTTCCAGAGGGGGGATCTGTTGAAAGAAGGGGTGGGCTGGTTGTTGGTGAGGATATCACTCTCATAACTGTTTTGCACGAATTTTGGTTTGCCAGGGCTAAGGTTATTCCCCACCCAGATGCTCCCCTTTTTAAGCTATCCACTCTCTTGGTAGAAGGGAAAGCCTACCAAATCTCTGTCTATGTTGAAACATGTAACCATCCATAAGTAGGCCAACAAATAGTAGAACCCCTCTAGCCAACAACTAAGGAAACTACCAAACAGTGGGTTGTTAGATCCTTTGACAACCAATAGCATGAAAATCGGAATGAATAAGAGCATACTCATGAGAATGGTAAACAAGAAGCTGAAGGTATTGCCAACCAGCAAATTTGTCCACCTCCTGTTTACAGTGCCTGCAATTAACAGCTGTGTCAGCCCCTGCTCTAGAAACATTGCTCCACTTTCATCCTCCTTCTCCCATTCATCGGTCCTCTCCGCCTCCCGACCACCAGACTCTAGATATGTTGCCACGACCGATCTTACTTGCAAATGAAAATTAACCAATTAGATCCACCCATCAAGTAGCTCAGCTAACTGACTACTTTTCTCAGCCACCCCCCCCCCCCCCCCCCCCCAACATTCACACCACTCCACACCCCATTCCTCAACCATTCCCTCGACCCAATTATATCCCACCGAGCCCATCAACCCAGGACCTCCTTCGACCCACCAAGATCAGCATCTAATCCTTAGCCCATGGCTTCACCCAACTCCCAATGTAATGGTGGCATGGGAAAAATGTCTATCAGGGGTTAAAGAGCTATACAGGGACACTTTAGTGAGACAGTTTAGCAACACCACGACGGTGGGTAGATGCCATCAGATAGCAGATTCAGAGACTATCCAAAATCTTTCCCCCTCATCTAATCAAGACCAGGGCTCTTTGGGAAATGCAGTAGTCCAGACACAATTGCAGTCTGATGGGCTTGACACAGAACTGCTGATCCAACCGATGTCTAAGAAACAGTCCAAGGAGCCCTTGACACTTTAGGTGGATATTCAGGGAGGCTCCAACTCTTGGAACCCTTCCAAATCAACAACAAGCAGTGATACCGAAGGAGGACTTTCAGGCAACAAAATAGGAAATTCATGCAGTATGCTTAAACAGAAACTTAGTCTGATTAAGAGGAAAAGCCAGAGGCTGAAGAGTAAGAAAAAAAGGGCTGGGAAGAGAGGATGGTTATATGATGATTAGCATTTGCTCCCGTAATGTGAGAGGGTGTCACGCCCCAAACCCGAAAATCGGATTCACATGAATCCCGATTGCTGAATCCGATGCCGACAGCCTCTGTAGTGCCCCATTCTCGGCTCCTGATAATCGTATGTCAGATTTCGATCCTGGGATCCTACAAGGAGAATTTTCAGAATGATTTTTTTTGTAATGGAGCATAACCACAAGCATAACCAAGTCACAAAACAACATCACCACATATCCACTATATCAAAAACTTTAAGTACAATGCGGAAAGGGAAATACAAGGTAATTAAAAAGCTCCAAAATGTCCTGATAAGCACTTTTGCCTCAGCGCTGCTGCTGTCTAACGCTACCTGCCCGCAACTGTCGTGCATAAGCTTACAAAAGTTTAGACGGTGGTGTAAGTGTGTGCGCAAGGCAAATGCCAAGTGCACAATATCAGAGTAGTGCGGAAGTATGCAGTAAGTCCATGAATACAATCAACCATACTAAGGCTATGTAATGCAAGGCATGAATGCTATCGACCATACCAAGGTCATGCGATGCAAGATATGAATGCCATCGGTCACACCGATGCAATGCAAGGCTTACATAGCCAATTGTCATATGCGAAATACAATCTAAGAAAGACGGTACTCATCAAGTACACATATCAGTACAGTTCCTCTCTGGATATCACTGGGGTCTAATACACTTCGCAATAACTGCTACCTCCCTAGCTGCATAGTCAAGCAAGCGGAATAGACCTCACTATGCGCCTGACCAGTAATCTGCCAATACCTACCCGGCTCGTCGATAACGGACTCATTTGAGAGCTAGTCAAACTCAGCCTAGCTTATAGCCCCTTCACTCAGGCGGATAAGGCCACACCCCCTTCCAACCAACTACGATATAGTGAGAGACGCGACCTACTGGTATTCGGCACTCGGGCTCTCGTGTATCCACTCGGTCTAGATGTTGGAGCATCTCCTGGTACCAAAAAGGTTCTGAGACTTTCACCTAAGGACATCCTAAGTGCCTACAGTGTTAGAACTAAGTATTTTTGGTATCCGATACGGCCATCCATGATATACTTGTGGAGCCACGACCCTGATGTTGTTAGGGCGTACAGTGATCAAGTCACACATATGCAAGATGCATGAATCACACCGTCAAATCATGCAGCAATCCAGTGCGTACTGCGCGATCATGTGGGGCGCTCTGTCTCATAACGAGTCCTATAAATGGTCTGCCCAATGGCGTATGCTATGATCAGTCACTACTCATTTCAAGCATACATATGATGCGTATGGGCATGAGTCATGGGATTATACTAAGCATGTTATAAAGTGATGAACATTAACGAGTATGGGCTTATCAATGGGCCCTAAGGGGAGTTACAATGCGGACATTTAACCTACATTGTACTTAACCATCATTGTTCCCTAGGCTCGGCTTGCCATAAATATCATTACACAAACCAAGGAGGAATCACACATTGTAATGGACCTTAGGTAACTCCCATTGGGCCTTAAATACATCAAATGGGTTGTATCACATGGGCCTTTCATTCGTCAAATGGGCCACATTAATGGGCCTCACCAACAGGCCTTATGTACATTGCAATGGGCCATAACCCATGGACCTTTGAATACACCAAAATGGGCCTAAAATATACCAAATAAGCCTAGTCCCATGGGCCTTATATATATCAAATGAGCCTAATCTCATGGGCCTTATATATGTCAAATAGGTCTAATCCCAAGGGCCTTTGTATGTCAAATGGGCTTGATCCCATAGGCCTTATATGTACACCAAGGTGGGCCCCAATGAATGGCCATAAATAAATCAACATGGGCCCTATACACATACCAAGGTGCGCCCATCTGAACCATGGATCTGACTCATTTTTAGCTTAAGCCATAAAATGAGCTTGCAAAATGGATTGACGGTTGGGGTGCAACACAAGCATCATGGTGGGGGTCCACATAAAGGTTGAACGGTATGGATGCAACACATGCATCAAGGGTGGGGTCCTGCAACACGTGCATCATGGTGGACCCCACCGTCCAAAAAGTGGACGGTGTGGATACATACCTCATTGGGCCCCACGGTACACAGAGGCAGCCCGCAAACGGCTGCAGCGTGGATACCTCACAGTGGTTCCACCATCCACGGTGGTGGACGGTGTGAATAAAACACATACATTACATATCGGTCCCACGTGGGGGGGCCCACCATAATTTTTACTTACCATCCAACCTATTGATAAGGTCACAGAGACCTGGATGAATGAGAAAAACAAATATCAGATTGATTCAAACTTCGGTGGGGCCTAAAAAGGGTTTCAATGGTAGAGTTCAATCACCACTGTTTTACGTGGTGTGGGCCACCTGAGATCTGGATCAAGCTAATTTTTAGTTGGGACCTGCTTAAGGTAGGGGCCCACTATATGGACGGGTCAGATGGAACATGAACATCAAGGTGGGGCCCACGGCTAAAGTTGTAGGTTCCCTGGCGTTTGCCCACTGTTGAGCGCAGGACGCCTGCGCGTCCTAACATCCAGAGGTAGCAACCTCTGCTGCTTTGATTTTTTATTTTTTTTTTTAAAAACCCAATTTTCTGGGGTTTTTCTCATGCGGGGCCCGCATTAGTCGCATCCACTCTAGCCATTGGATTCTCCAACCCATAACAATTTTATTGAGACAAATATTGGGCCTCTTCCAGCGTGTAAGAAAAATCTGGGTAAATTTCAACGGTAATGATACTGTTTTTAAAACTATGGCCCACTAGATACTCAGATCATCCTCATTTTTCGGCTTAATGCCTAAAATGAGTTGGGGAGGAGGATGGACGGCCTGGATTGAATACATACATCAAGGTGGGTCCTGTACAAATGGCCCACCTCCAATGCCTTGAAAATGCTAATATTGGTGATTTGCTTTAGACGTCCAGAGAGTCCCTGGACCCTCTCTTTTTCTTTTTTTTTTCTTTTTTTTTTTTTGCTTGGGCGTGCAAAGCCTTTAAGGTGGGACCTTCATAGGTGGGCCACCACATGGTGACGTGGTGTGGTTACAATACATATGTAAAGTGGGCCCCACCTTTAGATGGTTTGGATCCAATACATGCTCCATTGTGGGGTCCATCCAAGTGGGCCATAAGGCCATTTCATCACACAAAAATAAATAAATAAATGAAAAGAGAGGGAGAGAGAGATAGAGTGGGACACGCGTGATGAAGGGACCCCAACACTATGGGACCTCCATTTCAAGCATCCAATAATACATCAATGGGTCCCATTGCATATGGGCCCTCCAAATAAAAGATCAACGGTGGAGATCCCTCTCCATCCAAAATGAACGGTCTATATGACCTCTTTAATGCAAGGAAAGTAAACATCATCATGGGGTCCATGGAGATTGGCCCTATCATGGAATGATCATGATGATCAAAGTGGGCCATCAGCCACATTTAGAGTCCCAAGTGAGATTCATACCATCAATCGGTAGGCCTCACTTGGCCCTTCATCATAAAATTGAAATCTAGGCCTATGGAAGACACCCACCTATCGATCTTCTCGGTCCGTTGGATAGCCTATCTTCTTACGCTTCACTTTGATGGTGGAAGATGAAGAATGGATAACTAGGATGAGAGATTTGGGATGGAAAGTGGGCCACCAAAATTATATTTCTCTCTCATGGAAATGCATAGACGTGGGAGCCTCTTGCTTGCTTGGGAATGTGTTGGGAAATGAGAGAGAGAGAGAGAGAGAGAGAGAGAGAGAGAGAGAGAGAGAGAGAGAGAGAGAGAGTTGTAAGAGAGATGAGGGATGGGTGTGAAAGGTGAAAGGGTGAGGTGAGTGATGGATGTGGTACTTGACATGTAAGGTGGTGTAAGAGAGAGGGTGAGAAAGAGTTGACTTTAGTGGTTGCTTGGGGATGGGGTGAAAGGTGATGTGTACTTGACATGAAGTGATTGATGGATTGATGGATTGATTGATTAATTGATAGATTGATGAGACATGTTGTAGAGATTCTCTTGAGATTGCAAACGCGCGACGTTTTCTCAAAATAAACGCCGCCTCACATATCTTAGTTAGGATATCGGATTGGTACGTGAGTCGCGACGTTGGAACCATGGCGACGGTGCGGTCGCAATGATACAAGTCTTGGATTAAGCCGACTCAAATGTATAGGATACGACTTACGGTCGTGCACAAACTTTGATTACAGGTTACGGATTGCCAGAATTCGACGAGAAGGATTGCGGGAGTCGACAGAATAGTACAAATTAGGATACGAGTCTTACAGAGGGGTTGGAAACACCCCAACTTCCTGTCATCTGAAAAGTATAGTTAGGAAACATAATCCTCAAATTCTGCTTCTTCAAAAGCCGATGCTCCAGGACTCTAAGAAAGATGTGGTGGTTGCTAAGCTGGGGTTCTCCAAACAAGTTTTCGGTGAAGATGTGGGCAACAAAATTTGGATCTTGACCTCTGAAAACATCCACATTCAGACTATGCGGTCTACCAGGCAATACATCACAGTTCACTTTTCCTCTGACAGTCTTCCTTTTCCCATCACCATCTCCACTATCTATGCCAGTTGCTTAAGAGCTCTGCGTTTGGATCTTTGGAATGAACTGAGAAGCATCCATGCTCTGATTCAAGGATCGTGGCTTATAAGTGGGGATTTTAACGTCACCTTATCTCCAGATGATAAACTAGGTGGTCCATCTCAGATGACAAGTGGAATGAATGAGTTTTTGGACATGGTTAATGATACTGGCCTCATTGATATGGGTTTTTCTGGGTCTCAATACACCTGGTGTAATAACCGAGCCGGTAGAAGCCGGCGGTGGGCCAGGCTAGATTGAATGCTCTCTAATGCGGATTGGCAATGCGCCTTCTCTACCTCGACAGTAAATCATCTCCCTTGTGCCCACTCCAACCACTCCCCTTTGCTCCTTTTGCTTCAACAACATCTGGTAAAGCTACCCCGTCCCTTTAAATTTCAGCGAATGTGGACCGTCCATGAAGATTTCACTAATGTAGTCTCAGATTGCTAGAACACCGATGTGACTGCCACCCCAATGTATAAATTTCACATCAAGATGAAGATTCTTAAGTCCAAGTTGAAAAAATGGAATTCAGAAGTTTTTGGAGATGTCACCAAAAAAGTCCAAGAAGCTGAGTAGGAAGTTAACAGAGTAGAAACATACCTCCTCTCCTCTTAGTCAGATGCCAACCAAATCATGCTCCACAAGGCTTTGGCTAACCTGAAAAAAGCTTAGCTTTAAGAGGATATTTTTTTGGAAGCAGAAGTCTAGGATAAGATGGCTTAAAGAGGGTGATAGAAACATAGAATTCTTTTATAACTCCCTCCTAGTTAAGCGCAGAAAGTTGGCCATCTCAAAGTTAAAGACTATCATGGGCGACGATATTGAGACAATGGAAGAGATAGAAGTGGAACCTGAAAAGTACTTCAATCATCTTTTTTCAACTCAAGCCAACACCACCAATCAACAGCTCCTCAGCTCTATTCTGAAGTTGGTTGATGACCACATGAATTCACTTTTATTGAGACCTCTCACCCTAGAGGAAGTTAAGCTTGCGGCTTTCTCAATCCCTATTGATAGCACCCCGGGACCTAATGGTTTCGGCGCTGCTTTCTTCTCTTCTTGTTGGGACATCATAAGTTTGGATCTTTTTTATGCTGCAAAGGACTTCCTGAAAGGAGGCCCTATTCCCAGAGCCTTCCAGTGCACTATAATATGCTTCATTCCTAAGAAGAAGAACCCTGCAACCATCATAGACTTCCAGCCCATTAGTTTATGCATCTGCATCATGAAGATCCTGTCTAAAATCATGGCTTCCAAGCTATCTCATACCCTCTAGAAAATTATATCCCAAGAACAAGGGGCTTTTATTAAAGGGAGACTAATATCTGAAAACATATTACTAGCTCGTGAGATGGTTCAGGAGATCAATCAGAAAGTTTTTGGGGGTAACTTTATCATTAAGCTAGACATGGAAAAGGCATATGACCGGTAAGAATGGAACTTCATCACTCAGGTCCTCCAAAATTTTGGCTTCTATCCGCAATGGATCTCTTAGTGAGAACGATGTTGGAAAGAGGTTTGGTTCTCCGTTCTCATTAATGGTAGGAGCTTCGGTTTCTTCAAAGCCAGTAGAGGGATAAGGCAAGGCGATCCTTTATCTCCATCTATTTTCATCATCGCAGTAGAAGTTATCAGCCGAGGCTTCTCCAACCTCTTCTCATCAGGGACTTGTCAACCTTATCGCCCCCCCCATCCTTGCCCCACCATTACCCATCTGCTTTATGCCGATGATGCTATTCTCTTCCTTAATGGCAGGTTATCCAACGTTCGGAAAATCCTTCATTTTCTTCGAGACTATGAAATCTCTTCGGGCCAAAAGGTTAATGCTTCCAAGACGGTCTTCATTTCTCCAAAGAAAATGTCCAGTCGAAAGGCTCAGTGGCTATTTAATCCCTTGGGCTTCAACCAGGTGTTCCTCCCCATCACATACCTAGGCGTCCCTTTATCTAAAGGAAGAGTCAGGTCTGCCGTGTTGCAACCGATCACCCAGAAGATTTCCACTAGAATTGAGGGTTGGAAGGCTAAGTTTCTGAACTCGGCTGCCAAATTGACGCTTATCAAGCATGTTTTAACAAGCATCCCAGTTCACCTCCTCTCCGCCGTTAACATTTTGAAGTCCACTACACATTCCCTCAACTAAGCCTTTGTAAATTTTTTCTACGGCAAATCCGAGAAGGGGAACAAGAGACATTGGACTAAACGGTCACATTTATGCTCCATTGTTCGTGTAGGCGGTCTGAAAATTAGGTGCATTAAGGACATCACGGCTGCCTTCAGAATCAAGATGTGCTCGAACCTGCTGCAGTGCAATTCCCTCTGGGCTATCTTCATCTTAGCTAAGTTCTTCTGGAAACTCATTTTTAATAGAGGAGCAATCATTTCGGTTTCTTCCCTAGGCTGGACTGATCTCCTCAAAGCTCTCCCCATCGCTCTCCTTCATTCAAGATGGCTAACTGGTGAAGGTAAAATCAACATCTGGACTCAAAATTGGTCAGGATGTGGCCTATTAGCTAGCGCAATTGAGAGATTAATACCTCCTCCTCTACTATCAGCAACTGTCAATGACTTCAATCCCAGTGATGGCAGATGGAAGCTCACGGACATTCATGACTTCGTCTCGCCGTTTACAGTGTAATCTCTTGCTGGCACTTAGGTAGCCCTGTTAAACCACCCTGATCACCTCATCTAGGACCTTTCCTCGTCAGGCTGTTTCACTTTACAATCTGCTTGGGGCACAGTCAGGATCCACTATGCTGAAGTTCCATGGTCCAAATGGATTTGGCACAACCTCCTTCCTCCAAAAATATCGATCCTTACTTGGAAAGTCTTTCACAGAGTTATCCCTATCGATTTGGTGGTGTGGAGATTCGGCGTCTCCATTGTTTCTCGTTGTGAAAGTTGTAGGTTCCCTCCACCCAGCCATCAGTTTTCCACCTCCTCTCCTACGGTCTCACCTCAATGCACTCAGCCTCCCCCCATCTCTCCTTCATTCTAGGCCCCCCTCAGTCCCATCAGCTCAACTCCCAGCCCACTGCCCAATCAGGAGGAGCAGAGGAGTCCATCGACCATATTTTCAGCCAAGGACTGATTGCCAACAAGGTTTGGGACCATTTTCACAAGATATTTGCCTTTTCTTTCATCCTCAACCAACCCATCCTCCCCCGTCTCAGGTAGTGGATCGCAGCGGCCAGCAATCAATCCAGTTTTTCCATTCTAATCAGCCTCCTCCCGAGCTTAATCTTGTGGGAAATTTGGCTTAACAGAAACACAGCCCAGTTCGAGGGCCGCCCCATGTCGGATAATTCCATCATCTTCAGTGTGATGAGCTGGCTGAGAGTGATCGGTTCGTCCATTGAAATGGAAGGCAGGCTTCCCATGGAGTCGATCATCACTCTTCAGATTCTCCAAATCAAACGCCCCCATCCCTACCACACCTAGTCCCACTATCATTAAATGGTCCAAGCCTCCACTGGGCTGGGTGAAGTTAAACACTGACGGCTCTTCCAGAAATAACCTAGGCATTAGTGGAGGAGGCGGTGTATGCAGAGATCACACTGGCCACCTAATTTTTGTCTTCAGTCGACATTTTGGGGTGATGTCTAACACAGTGGCCAAAGCCAAGGCAATGCTAGAAGGTTTATCCACCTGTTCAAACTAAGGTCTATCCAAGATTATAGTTGAATCAGATTCTGAAATTTTTGTAAATGCAGCTAAAGACCCGTCAACTACATGCCCTTGGAACATTTGGTACATCATGGGTGAAATTCATTCAAAAAGGCAGCCCCTTCTTCTCTCATTCTCTCATATATTTCGCGAAGCTAATGTGGTGGTGGATGCGTTAGCCAGGTTGGCTAGCAAAGGTTGCCCTGACAGAACATATACACACCCCTCCGACCTCCCTACGCTTATCAGAGGGAACTTATTTCTGGACAAATCAGGACTAGGCTACTTGTGACGACACTAACCTTCCTGTTTATGGGCTGTTCTTCCCTTTCTTTAGGCTTCCTGTTGTCCCTCTTTGTGTTTCTTGTGTTTTGTCTATTTTGGTTTATATGATAGGAGTGGTCCGTTTTCTTTTTGTTCGGACCCTCCGGAAAGACTATACATGATGTTTCAGATGAATGATATTCAAGTGGCTCCGTCCCACTTTCCTTTTAAAAAAAGTGAAACCAGCCCAGTGCTCTTTTATAAAGTTGTAACATTCAGACCATCGGTTTCTTACCAAATTCGGGGTACCGACTAAAGTTTTTTCTCCACACATATCTGTATAGCCATGGCCTCGATTGATCATCGGTGACCGTCTATCTAAGTTAGGGTCTTCTCACTTGATAGACACGTCTGATCATTGGGTGGTTGTGTCCAAACGTAGATCGCCTTGTGGGACACTTATCCTATATCTTAGATTGACCCATATGCATTCCGTTGGGTCCCATTAGTGGGAAATAACCCCCTAAAGGGTTAATATAATGAATAAAGAACCATTAGGGCCATTTGCACTACTTCCGATATTATAAATACCCATTCATTTCACACCCACTCTCCCTATATGAATTTACCTTTACCAAAGGAGAGAAAGAGAAAGAAGAAGAGAAGAAGAGTGAGAGTAGGAGTAGGGAGTTTTTGGTGCTTCATTTCATCTGTTTCATCCAATCAAAGCCCTAGCCTCGATTGTTTTCCTTCGCCGAATCCACCTCACTCGTGATTGAGAGGTAAGAAATAAATCATACTTCTCAACCTATGATTTTCTAAGATGAATTGCATAAATCACTCATAGTTCTTGGTGTTTGTATAAGAATTTGTGATTTTCCTCAAATTCCTAACCCAAGGAGCTCAAAATCGGAGATTCCTTCTTAAAGGTGTGATCCATTATCTCTATATTTTCATTTACCAACCCTTGAGGGTCTCAGTTAATAATTTTATTGTTTATAAATAAGTTAGTGTATGGTAATATGTTCACATTTCAATTTGATTACAAATTGTGTGATTACTTATTTATAGATGCTCACATGTTTGATAAAATGCTTAAGTGATTAAATATGTTATTCGATTGATGCTCACATGTTTGACGAAATGCCTAGGTGAATGTGTGATTTTATTAATGCTCACATGGTCAATGAAATGCTTAAGTTATGGCGATATGTCATTGATGCTCATATGTTTAATGAAATGCTTAGGTGGTTGTATTGTTAAATTTAGATTTTATATGAAATCTTTTTGTGATTGCTTGATGAATTATTAATGCTTAGCAATATTTAGAATTGCTTAGGATATAGGGTCAGTCGATAAATCACCCAAACCAAGGGGCAGCCCGATAAGTCGGCCACCCTAAGCTTGTTCGATCGACCCGAGTTGAACACGGACGACCGATAATAGCTGGACTACACGAGATACTTGCAACCAATGTCAGTTGCATCAAGGTTCTCCCATGTCAATCAAATTAGTCCACTAGCTAACTAATTATGTATGTTTATAATGTATGACACAATTAAATTGAATCTAAGATACCCCATTCTTAGTGGATGAGTCCATTCATAACTGTTAGTGCGATATGATTCCACTAAGACTCATGAGCCGGGCATGGTGGTATGAGACACCATATCCAAGTTGTCGGCCTACGCTGTGTTGATGAGTCTCCTCGTAATGACCAATGAGCACTAATGGAGGTGATAGATCATTATTTAAATTACCCTCATCAAATTACTCGGTTGATGGTTTCATGCCAAAGTATTGTTCGAACAATCCGGGCGTGAATGAAATTGGGTGATGAATCTATTCCTTTATGGTGATTTGGTTTTATGTGACAAACATGCACCTCATATCTAAGTGATCATACCCAGTTTGGGTGACGACCTATACCCATTTAGGTATCATGTCATATGTCACACCGCAAACTCGGAAAACTGACCTCATAAAATTCTTGATCGCTGAATCTGGCACTGACAGCCTCCGTAGTATCCCATTCTCAGCTCCCGGCACACATATAGTAGGTTTCGATCCTAGGATTCTACAAGGAGGATTTTCAATATAAATGTACTTCATAAAAAGTATAACTATAAGCATAACCCACGAATAATAACAAGAATGCCATCATAAAATCCATTATGATAAAAAAACTTTAGATACAATGCGCAAAAAAAGAAAAATACAATGATAGCAAAATGGCTCTGGAAGCTCAGCTGCACACTCCTGCTCTTGTTCAGCTACGACTACATCCTGGTGTCACTTGCATGCATCTATCATGTATAAGCTTATAGAAAGCTTAGAGGGTGGTGAAAGTGTGTGCGCAAGGTAGAAATCCAAGAATGTAATATCAGAGTAATGCGGAAACATGCTGATAAGTCTATGAATACTAACAATCATACCAAGGCTATACGATGCAAGGCATCAATTCTATCGGCCACACTAAGGCCATACGACATAAGACATGAACGCTATCAGCCACACCAAGGCTATACGATGCAAAGCCTATATAGCCAATGTCATGTATAAGATGCAACTCAAACATACTAATCCACATATCATTCTGGCTCATCTCCGGAGCATCATATATCAATACAGTGTTGAGGGTTAAATATTGCATATCAAACCCCATTTATTTCCTGAATTTACGAGCATGATACTGTTTAAAGGTCCGTTTTACCGTGTTATGTTGCAAGGTGATTTTATGAGCATGGATTGAAAAAGGTGCTAGAAGCATGGAATTAACGCTCTGAAGTCATCAAAGGAAGGGACGGACTTCGGAGGACCAAGATTGACGGATTTACACGGTCAAAAATTCGAGAAAACTAAGAAACTGAAGCTTAGGTGGCCTGAAAGTCATCCAAAATGCAAGATCATGGGGTTCCAATCATCCGTTCGACTCAAAACTTCATACATGGTCTAAGGGCCATAAATTAACCGTTCACGTCAATTTTCACTCATTGGAACCCCGTAGAAGTGGCCAAACAGACAAATCAGCCCATGAATCTATGATCCGCGGCCCACCTGATATCTAGAACTGCCTCAATTTTATTCCCAACAGCTAAAATGATATGAGAAAATAGATGGATGGAGCGGATTCCAAATATACATCACGATAGACCTCACATGTATGTCGCATGTACATAAGGTACATGTGCACATGCCGTGCACCGCGCCAAGGAGCTCGGTCAGCAAGCACGCTGACCGACTCCCTTCTTCAAAAACAGAAACTGCGAGCAGTGTCTTCACGCAACCGTCCATTTTTTGACAGTGGGCCCCACGCATCATCCATTTTTATGATCCAGACCGTTGATTCACTTCAGAGGGGAGGTATTGATCTTGCTTAGGTGGCAGAATTGGAGAAGACAACGGAGATTAGTTTTTAACTGTCCAAACAGGAGACCGACGGTTCCATGAGAAATCCCGTGGGCCACACCGAATTCGATCTAAAAACCGTCCATCTTGTTGAATTTTCGGGGGTAATCCAATGGACGGATTGGATTTCGCAGATAAGTATCAATTATAGCTCCACTGACGTCGAAAACAATCCAACTTTCACATTCATTACGCAGGAACAACGGACGGACGCTGTTCGTCCGTTTTTCAGTTGTGTGGCCCATCTATCATGAATTTTTAAGATCAGATCCGTCTATTCAATTTGTAAGATGACCAAGACCAGTGCTTAGGTGTCCTTTTGAGACCATGCAATCTATGAAAAAATCCCAGCTGTTAAACGCAGGATGGACGGTGGTGTAGAAGATCACTGGACCGCACCAAAATCTGACCAAATATACTCTTTCCCGACCAGTTTTTCGTCCTGAATTCAATGTACGGTGTGGATTTCCAAAATTATGTTGATCAAGGGTCCCACAAACATCACAGCGTAACGGCATTACGCACTCTGTTTTGCGTCCGGAGAAACTCTGATTTTTCGGGCGGTCGTGGCCCATTATCCTTCATCATATGGATGATCTAAACCATTCATCGTGTAGGGAGTTCAAAAAAAATCCCAGGGGACGTTCTCCTTTTCAACAGAAACCAGTGGAAGATGGTGGTATTTGCCTCCATTTTCGGCGCGAAAACAGTTGCTGCGAAACCGACTCCAACAACTATCCACCGACCTTTACTGCTATAAAAGAGGAAAAAAATGTGGAGGGAGGATAAGGAGCTCTTGGCTTGGGTTTCAACGTGGGAGAGGAGAGAGAGAGGAGCTTGGTTTTTCTTTCCCTTTTCTTTTCCTTTTCTTTTTCTCTTTATTTATTTGGATTGAGCCCATCCATGGCAGGCTAAATCCTCCTAGCTAGGGCTAGGAGGTGAAGCTTGTAGCGAGATGAGAGATTATAAGCTTTTAATTTAATTTTAATTTTTGAATTGAAGTTGGTTTTAGTTTGATTTTAATGGAAATATTTTTGGTCTTTAATGGTCTGTTGTGACTGAAATTACAATGGGTCTGCAATGCTTTGAATATTTTCTTATCCCTTTTATGTTTATGACATCAGGAAGCCCTGTTGTTCACCATCGTCTCCTGGGCATGGTCGGATGACGGTACCCTTCCTAACCCTCATACATGTGATTGGTTGGTAATCAGTTTAATTCTGTTGTTTGTCATAGTCTCTTGGGCATGGTCTGGTGATGGAATCCATTCTAATTCATATACCTTTCATCTCTTTGAAAACTAAATCAACAACAGTTCAGTAAATTCTCTGATTCTTAAAGCAGGCATAAGATCTCTCTGATCTCTACAAGTGGATCCTCTGAATTCCTAGTTTCTCACCTCTGATTTCTCCTAAGTTTTAGATTAATATTTCAGAATCATTCTTCAAATTACAACTCAATTTAGATTTCATCTCATTCTAGTTCTAGTTTTGGTTAGTTTTAGATAACGTACAGGTTTCAGTCCCTTGAGATTCGACCTCGGTCTTACCGAGTTATTACTACATCACAACCCTGCACTTGGGGAGTGAACAAGTTTTTGGCACCGTTGCCGGGGACTGTCAGCTACGTTTTTCTGAAATTAATTAGTTTTAGGATTAGTTTAAGATTAGATTTTCTTTTTAGAATTTTTTAATTGTAGGTTTAGAAGCTTAGTTATTTTCCTTGTTAGAAATTTTTCCTAACTTTAGAAACTTGCTATTCTTCATTCTATCTGATTTTTAGAACTAACTCAATTTTTCTGTTTTGTAAGAAGCTTCTAATTTAGTAAGCTCTTTCTAATTCTTCTTTCTTTAGAATTTCTTCTTTTCTCTAGAAATTAATTTACTTTTAATTAGGACTTTCTATTCTTAGAAACTAACTTATTTTGTTTTGTTTTGCAGATTCTTAACCTAGGACTCCAAATTTGGTAACTTCTTTCCGTCTTTCCCTTTTATTTTCTAAATTTCTACTTCTTTTCTCCTAGGTCTAGGTAGAATTTAAATCGAGGGCTGAGTGTGTTTTATGTCTCAGTGGGCACGCGACAACACTCGACGTCTCGTGACTGAAGGAGGATTAGTTGAGGGGTTGATTGTCCATCGCAGGATTAGACACCACTTGAATTCTCCTGAGACAGAGGAGGTTATAGTTGAAAATCAACCTCAAGCACTACCCCAACCTAGGGTTGAGGAAGTACATGATGAGAATGATGTGCACCATGCACCCCCGCCTCGTACTTTATGAGATTATTTACAACCGGCGGGGGTGAGTACGCCCTCATGCATGATTTTTCCTACGAATACAGGACATATGGACATCAAGCCAGGGGTTATCCAACTCCTTCCCAAGTTCCATGGGCTTGAATTTGAAGAACCATACTTGCATCTGAAAGAGTTCGACGAAATCATAGGCACCTTATATTTCCCTAACGATCTGAAGATACAATTAGGATGAAACTCTTCCCATTTTTCTTGAAAGAAAAAGCCAAGACGTGGTTACATTCACTGCGTCCTAGGTCCATTGGCACATGGAATGATATGCAGAGGGAATTTATAAAGAAAATTTTCCCACATCATAAGACAATTACCCTCAGGAGAGCAATCATGAACTTTGCCCAAAAGGAAGATGAAACATTCTTCCAATGTTGGGAAAGGTTTAAGGATCTGGTTAATGCATGCCCACAACATGGCTTTGAAATATGACACATTACGAATTTTTTCTATGATGGGCTAACATCTTCCATGCGCCAAATGGTCGAGACAATGTGTAATGGAGATTTCATCAATAAAAATGTCGATGAGGTATGGGATTACCTCGATAGTCTCGTTGAAAAAACACAATCATGGGACTATTATCCAAGGACGAACGCTACGTCTAGGCCAACTCATTCAAGGGAAAAAGGAGGAATATATCTCCTGAAAGAGGATGATGATCTTAACGCTAAGGTGGCTAATGTCACCAGAAAATTTGAGGCCATGGAAAGAAAGAAGGAAAAGGTTACTGAAAGTGTTTGCGGCATCTGTGATTGCAACATTCATACGACTGAAAATTGTCCTTCAATACCTGCCTTTCAAGAAGTATTGAATGAACAATCTAATGCCGTAAATAACTATCAAAGACCTTTCAATTGTGTACCCTCTAATACATACAATCCTGGTTGAAAAAATCATCCAAATTTCAGTTGGAGGAATGGACTAACGGCTACACCTCAAGGTTTCCTAAACCAAAATCCAACTCAAGAGAAACGTCAAGAGGATTTGGTTCTGAAACATTTTCAAAAGTAAGAGCTTTTCAATCAGGGTATGATGCAAGCCTTTCAAGACCTTATAAAAGCAATACATGAACTTAAGGCTGAAAATACGATTGGAAACAAGGGGAGCTTCCCGGCTCAACCTCTTCCCAATCCTAAACCGCATTATGGAGTTAGTGATCCCAGCTCTTCAAATCAAATGGGGCACGCTAAATCTATCACCACTCTTAGGAGTGGGAAGGTTATTGATAAAACCCTTCCGGTTAGGCCCGAAAAGCCTCAAGAACCAGAAGAGGACAATAATGATGGATCTACTGACGCCCCATAAAAATTTAAACCGAAACCTTTAGAGAAGCCAGTTGCTCCATTTCCCCAACGGTTGGTTGAACCAAAACGTCTATTTAACTTTCAGGATATCCTAGAGGTGTTGAAACAAGTGAAAGTTAATATTCCTCTACTTGATGTTATAAAACAGATACCTTTATATGCTAAATTCCTAAAAGACTTATGCACGACCAAACGACAAAAAAGTGTTCAAAAGAAAATTTTCATAACTGAGAAAGTGAGTGCCATCCTGAAACAAGACGTGCCGCAAAAATTCAAAGATCCCGGTTGCCCAACCATATCATGTGTAATCGGGAACTATCGAATTGATTACGCACTTCTTGACTTAGGAGCGAGCGTCAATCTAATTCCCTACTCGGTATACCAACAGTTAGGCTTGGGTGAATTAAAACCCACTCAAACCACACTATAACTTGTTGATCGTTCTGTTCGTGTACCAAGAGGGATCATCGAGGATGTGTTGGTCCAGGTTGATAGATTCTACTACCCTGTTGATTTTATCATCTTGGACACCGAACCCATTAATGACATGAGCACTCAGATTCCCGTCATCCTTGGTCGCCCATTTCTGTCCACTTCAAATGCAATTATCAATTGCAGGAATGGTGTTATGACTATGTCTTTTGAAAATTTGACATTGAAATCGAATATCTTTTTCAATAACGGTAGCAACTCAGAGGATGATGACGATTTTCACGATATTAACATGATTGATTCTTTTGTGGAAGATAGAACACCTCTCACCTTATCCTCTGATCCTCTAGAGACGTGCTTGGCCCACTCTCATGATCTTGATGATGATATAATTAGGGAGACGTGTGCCATACTTGATACTGCACCGGTACTTGAAGTTAACCGGTGGAGGCCACAAATTGAAGAGTTGCCACAAACTGATGTGGTGCCTCTACCGTCTAACCTCAATCCACCGAAGCTTGACCTAAAACCTTTACTCTCTGATTTAAAATATGTCTATTTAAGTCAAGATGAGACATATTCGGTGGTGATCTCTGCCCACCTGGAGAAAGAACAAGAGAGTATGCTCATATCTACTCTCATTGAGCATAAGGGAGCTCTTGGATGGACGATAGCGGACCTTATGAGAAATAACCCATCGATTTGTACTCACCACATTTATCTTGAGGATAATGCAAAGGCTGTTCGGCAATCACAGCGTAGACTAAATCCAAACATGAAGGAAGTGGTTAAGGCCGAGGTTCTCAAACTATTGAAAGTGGGGATCATATACCCCATATCCGATAGTCAATGGGTGAGTCCAACTCAGGTGGTTCCTAAGAAGTCCGGGATCACCATCGTAGCCAATGCCAATAATGAACTCGTGCCGACCAGAGTTACTACTGGTTGGAGAATGTGCATTGACTACAGGAAGCTGAATACCATCACTAGGAAGGACCACTTTCCTTTGCCCTTTATAGATCAGATCTTGGAAAGGTTAGCTGGTCATTCCTATTACTGTTTTCTTGACGGGTATTCATGTTATAATCAGATTGAAATCGTCCCTGAAGATTAGGAAAAGACCACATTTACATGTCCCTATGGCACATTTGCTTACAGAAGGATGTCATTCGGGTTATGTAATGCCCCTGCCACCTTTCAGCGATGCATGATGAGTATCTTTTCTGACATAATGGGAAAATATTTAGAGGTCTTCATGGATGATTTCTCTGTTTTCGGTTCATCTTTCAGCGAGTGCTTAGCAAGTCTTACATGTGTGCTGAAAAGATGTGAAGAAAAAAATTTGGTACTTAACTGGGAGAAGTGCCATTTTATGGTTCAAAAGGGAATTGTCCTTGGGCATATCATCTCGTCCAAAGGAATCGAGGTAGATAAGGCAAAAATCGATCTTATCTCTAACCTACCTCCACCCAAGAACATCAGAGATGTGCGATCCTTCTTGGGACACGCAGGATTTTACTGACGATTTATAAAGGACTTTAGTCTCCTCTCTCGTCCTTTATGTAATCTTCTTCAAAAGGATGCACCATACGAGTAGACTGAACAGTGCCAAGAAGCTTTCACTAAGCTTAAAGGCATGCTAATCACTGCACCTATCATGCAGCCACCCGACTGGAGTCTTCCTTTTGAACTTATGTGCGGCGCCTCTGATTATGCTCTTGCAGCGGTTCTAGGCCAAAGAAAAGATAAGCTGCCTTATGTCATTCACTACGTAAGTAGAAATCTAAATCTGGCCCAAGTGAACTATTCAACCACGAAAAAGGAACTCTTAGCCGTAGTGTTCACTTTGGACAAATTTCGGTCCTACCTAATCGGATCCAAGATCATTATTTATACAGATCATGTGGCACTTAAGTATCTTCTTTTCAAGAATGATTCTAAGCCCCACCTAATACGATGGATCCTTCTACTCCAAGAATTTGATTTAGAAATTAAAGACAAAAAGGGAGTAGAGAACGTAGTGGCTAATCACCTTTCTCGCCTTAATACCTCTGATTCCCTTGGGGCGACCCATATCAATGACATGTTCCTTGATGAACAACTGTTTAGAGTCTCCCATTCACCTTGGTTCGCTGATATTGCTAATTATCTTGATACAGATGCCATACCGACACACTGGACGTCACAAGATAAGAAGAAATTCTTTACCAAGGTGCGTAACTTTTTCTGGAATGATCCATATTTGTTTAAATATTGCCCAGACCAAATTTTAAGCAGATCTGTGCTAGACGATGAGCATTAGAGTGTCATCTCCTTCTGTCACTCACAGGCCTGTGGTGGTCACTTTTCTGCTAAAAAGACCACGACCAAGATTCTACAGTGTGGCTTTTTGTAACACCCTGAAAATCGGGGGTTGTGTATAAACTCAACTCCCGAGTTTCAGACCGTCACTTATGCAACAAAAATGGTTATGATTCAATGTTGTCTGATTTAAAGCATCCACATGAGTAAAAGTATACCAAAACTGCAATTCATACTTCAGATCCAGTGATAAAAGCAAGCGGAAGACTAAACAATGTATATATCACTGTATGAAAAAAAAAACAAAGTAATCTCATCTGTCTCCAAAGTATGACTACATCACTGAGTCTCATGTACATATACATAACAAAGAATAATGTTCAAAAAGAAAAGTCCCACTGATGTCCCCTCGATCCAGGTCGCCTACGAGAAGCCGTCATGGTACTGCATATACGAGAACTCATCCTGGTCCTCGTCAACATCTAGCTCCACCTCCTGGATCTCGTCCTCACCTGCAACTACAACAGGGTCTGGTGGGTGTTGCAAACACCATCCCGTAACGTGGGAATGAGTGATCAACTCAGTGGAATCATAGAGCAAAGATTAGCATGTTCACAATTCAATCACACGATAATAGTAAAGCAGTAAATCAGACAATCCTAATACTGTTGTTAATGCAAGATGATATGACGTGATGTATGCCCTCACCGACAATCACCCTCATGCGGCAACATCTTACGACCGCGGCATGCCACACTCCCTAGAGTGCTCCACATCTTCCAGGCACATGCAATGCTATGGTGATATGATTTTCCAAGTTGTTATTAGTCCATTCAAACAGCAGGATTGGGAAACTAAGGTACTTCCCTTGTATCAATCCCAACACGGATCCTGTCTAGGGTCGTCACTCCTAGTAATCTCATACGATGTATATTTCGTAGGTCACTGCAAGGGCTGCCAGGGCTGTTGCTCGCACTCGTTGCACCGCTCCCCCATCACCTTATCAATACAGGCCTACCGTATTCTACTGCAACGGAAGGGTCGTCGCCTCCCGTGGACTCAGAATACGCTCGCGGTCACTACAAAGGGCTCGTCGCCTGATCAGTGTAGGCCGACAGCTAGAATATAGTGTCCCATACCACCATAATCTGCTCACGAGTCAAGGTGCTCACTGGTCACTACGGGGAGGTTTGTGGCCCCAGCGTAGGCCGACAGCTCGACCACGGTGTCCCATACCACCATGCTCGGCTCATGAGTCTTCGTGGATCAAGGTACCACGGTTAATAGGGTTTACAATGGTAAGTTCAGTACCCTAGGTTCAAGCAGTTATGATACATACAAGGTGAACAAACATCGGCCAGTCGGGTTACTTGACGGGCTCGACTAGTGCGATCGCATCGCAAGTCGAACGACATGAAGTGCGTAAAACACTTCGCGTGGCCTAACCACTGCCGCCAACTCTAAACACGAATCATGTTCATCGACGCGTCGTTCGTGGCTATGACCAGTCAGCCACGAATTCGCTCGGTTACCGACTGCCTGGACTAAGTCTAGTCCCAAACACTTATGGAATCACATCAACAAGTTATGTAAGAGCATTGGAATTGAAATACAATCATGTGAGCATGTTAACACATGTTATAACATTCAACTTAAGCAAATCCTCAAGCACATAAATTTCATGCATGTAATGAAATCATGCATTTAGTCAACATGTAGAAAATCATTTAGGTCAGCATAATAATTGAAAAATCAATCACAAACTATCAAATAACATCATTTAATTCAATACATACTAATACAAGCATTTATACAAACACATACACTACACACTTAAGTCTACATATAGTATGTCGACCCAAAGTGCGCAACTAGGCGAATCTCTTCGCCAAACTAATTATACACGCATTCCTAACTTCCTCATGCGACAACAAACCATGTCAATCACATCAGCAAAATATGAATGTAAACAGTACTTCCTACAAATGACTAAAATGCCCTAAATCTCATATTCTTCGTTAGCTTACGAAACGGGAAACGAAGAGCATTTTGTACATGTCAAACGGTGATGCCGTCAAGAATCTACTATTAAACGACATTGAAAGCGTTGGGAACCGTTAATCAAAGCGTCTAAAATTCTCACCTTATGTCTTGTAGACTCGGGAATTGAAACGGAGCGTATATGCTTCGTCTACGGCGAATAAGGAGCCTAATACACAAGATCCATAAGCTACATCGCTATGGAAACAAGGGAAACTCAAATCAACAAATATTTAGGGTTTTTACTTACCTAGGATCGCGGTGGAATCGCCGGGAAAGCGGTAGAGGTGTGTTGCTTAAGCACGTGCAACGCGTAGTACAAGTGGCAGGAAGAACTCTCCCACACTCTCACAATCTCCCACCTTTTTCTCTCTCCCAAGCTAGGGTTTCTCTCAAATTCGGATGGAAGAGAGGAGTGAGGGTTTCAACCCCTTTTATAGCCTAAAACATGCCCAAAATAGGCTTGGGAACAATGTTTACTTGGTGCCTAAACAAATCGGGGCCGTTTCGGTCCAAAAGGGCATTTCTGAAGGTCCCCAGGCCAAATGCGATCGGACTTAAGCTCATGCATACTGGATCTAGCACACATCCAGTTTTCAGACCGGTTGGGTTCCCAGATCGCACGTGGCGGTCCAGTTTCAGTTTAACGGTCATCGCACCAAGATCAGGCCTATAAGTCTCGTGATATATAATAGATATTTTTCCTGATCCAAGGGTGTAATTTGGCTGTATTCTGACGGTCAGAACGCTCAATACTGATGCGTCAAATTGTGTGCCAGATTTGAATTTCAAATTCCAATTCTAACCCTATTCTCACTCTCTTCGGTCCGGGCTCAATGAAATAGCCTGTGATTATCGGTTTGACTTGATTTTTGGAATGAGTGTCAAGTCCAGCTAGACGGTTCTAACGGTCTAAGATAGGAGGTATCGGACTTTCGACGTGCGGTCTAGATCCAATATAAGGATTCAAAGTGGTCCAGAGAACAAACCTGCTTAGAGTTTGGTCCGAGGTTTTAGAGCATTATAGCACCATTGGTTCCACTCGCTTTGGGCCTTGTAGAACGTATTTAAAGTGATCAGGGACCATTTCCCAGCTATTCTAACGTTGCACTAGCTAACCTAGTCATATTTTCTAAAGGAATGAATTCTACACAATATCGGGTCGAGTTGGTACTCGAGCCCAAGTATGGATTTTTCACGGGCGTTACACTTTTACTGGCCCACTATGTTCAGGGACACTCATGAGTTTTACAAGGCTTGTGAGCGTTGTTAAAAATTGAGAGTATTGTCCCGTCGAAATATGATGCCTTTGAATCCCATCCTTATCATTGAAGCATTTGATTGATGGGGCATTGATTTCATGGGACCATTCCCCCAATCATTTGGAAATCTGTATATTTTGCTCGCCGTAGACTATGTCACTAAATGGGTCGAAGCAATTCCGTGCTGCAAAAATGACCATTGCACGGTCATTAAATTTTTGAAAGAAAATATCCTGTCGCGGTTCGGAATGCCTCGAGCCATCATTAGTGACGGGGGCTCACACTTTTGTAATAGACCATTTGAGAGTTTAATGAAGAAATACGGTATCTCTCATAAGGTGAGCACCCCATACCATCCACAGACAAGTGGACAAGCTGAGATTTTCAATAGAGAGATCAAACATATCCTGAAAAAAATGGTTAACCCTAACCGTAAAGATTGGTCAATCCGATTGACTGATGCCTTATGGGCGTACCGTACTGCTTTTAAAACTCCTATTGGAACATCTCCCTTTAGACTTGTCTATGGGAAAGCTTGTCACTTACCCGTGAATTGGAACATAAAGCATACTGGGCGATTAAAAATCTAAATTTTAATTTGGACAACGCTGGCTCGTTACGCAAACTTCAGTTGAATGAACTTGAAGAAATCCGGAATGATGCGTACGAAAACTCAAGAATTTACAAGGACAAGATGAAGGCATTTCATGATCAACATATTTTACGGAAATCATTCACGCCAGGTCAGAAAGTCCTTTTGTACGATTCTCGACTCCGCCTCTTTCCGGGTAAGCTTCGATCTCGTTGGACCAGCCCTTACATTGTTGTCACTGCTTATCCTCATGGGGCCGTCGAGATAAGAGATCCCGACAATGGTAAGGAGTTTAAAGTAAATGGACATCAATTAAAGCCATTTGTTGAGACATTTGATTCAGAGGACATGTCCATGCCTCTGATTACTCTTGTTTACTAGGACTGATCTCCTAGTCTGATGGAGGTATAGGTAGGTTTATCGCTTTCATAGGACTAGGATTGTTGCTTTATTTGTCTGGCTGAAGACGGTAAATTTAGCGCTCCTGGGAGGCAACCCAGCTTTTCATTTCATTTTTCTAGTTAGATGATTCAATGTTTGTGGGTAACATTACTGCAAACCCTCACGAGACTACAACTCGTCTACTAGGGGTAACCTAGGGGTTTAAAGGCTTATTGCATACGCTAAATGCAATCGAAAGCCCCTGTGAAAGTGGTATAGGTAGGATTTTATTTTCGTTATTTTTATTTTTCTTTTTCTCTCGTGCTAACCAGCTTCCATACTGTGATCTCGTGGAAAATCTCTCTTGATTCGTTATCCAGGTACTATCTTCCTATCACTTTACTTTCGTTGTTCCATGTGCATTACATGCCCATATATTTTACATTGAGGACAATGTAGATTTTAAGTTGGGGTGGGAGATTAGGCTTCCTAATCAGTATTTTCTTGGTCTTGAGCAAAAATTGTGAAAAAATTATGAAAATTTTAAAAATTTTTTTAGAAAATTCTTATGAATTCGAAGTGATTTTGACAGATATTCCTAATTTATATTTTCAAGATACGTGATGTTTGTAATTTCAGACTCTGGGATTCAGTATCTGTTAAATTTCACAGTTAAGATCGAGTTATTAATCCATGATTAGAAGTTGTAAACATTGATTGAGTCATGATTTCACATGTCACGTCTCGCCTACACATTTAGATTTCAGTTCCATATCGAAGGATTAAATTGGTAATCACTGAGCATGAAAGGAACCAGCCTGAAATATCTTGCCATCATGGTATAAAAATTGAAAAGGTTGGATAATTAATCTTCACCATAGGTTTGCTCCCTATAGGTGTAGAGTTAATTCCCCACGAATGATATGTGAAAAAGGTCTAGGAGTACGGTCTTCACCATAGGTTTACTCCCTATTGGTAAGGATTTGATTCCTCTTTTTGGCATGACTATTAATGGAAAAATAAATAGTTGAAAAGATCAAAAGATGAAATTTATGAGGGAAGTTTAGTTATCATGAATTCTCTTGCTGGTTACCAATGAGATCCTGAAATAAGAAATTCAATCTTCATTTGATTAGCTGAGATTCCACTATACACTCATGGATCATAATGTTCAGAATTTGTCTGATTTATGGATTAATACTTTGAACTTCATTAGGAAGTTTACCGTGCGCTTGAGTCCAAGAGCAAGTAATGCCCAACATTCATGAATCGTAGAATTCTAATGCCTGGATTATTTCTCAAAAATCATTCGGCTTTACAGAAATTTTCATATAAGTCTCAACTTATTTTTTCGCATATTTTGCTCGGGACTAGCAAAATGCTCGTTGGGGGTTGTGTTGAGGGTTAAATATTGCATATCAGACCCCATTTATTTCCTGCATTTACGAGCATGATACTTTTTAAAGGCCTGTTTTACCGTGTTATGTTGCAAGGTGATTTTATGAGCATGGATTGAAAAAGGTGCTAGAAGCATGGAATTAATGATCTGAAGTCATCAAAGGAAGAGACGGACTTCGGAGGACCAAGATTGATGGATTTACACGGTCAGAAATCCGAGAAAACTAAGAAACTGAAGCTCAGGTGGCCTGAAAGTCATCCAGAATGCAAGATCACGAGGTTCCAATCATCCGTTCGACTCAAAACTTCATACATGGTCTGAGGGCCATAAATTAACCGTTCACGTCAATTTTCACTCATTGAAACCCTGTAGAAGTGGCCAAACAGACAAATCAGCCCATGAATCTGCGATCTGCGGCCCACCTGATATCTGGAACTGCCTCAATTTTATTTCCAACAGCTAAAATGATATGACAAAATGGATGGATGGAGCGGATTCCAAATATACATCACGATAGACCCCACATGTATGTCGCATGTACATAGGGTACATGTGCACACGCCGTGCACCGCGCCAAGGAGCTCAGTCAGCAAGCACACTGATCGACTCCCTTCTTCCAAAACAGAAACTGCGAGCAGTCTTCACGCAACCGTCCATTTTTTGACAGTGGGCCCCACGCATCATCCATTTTTATGATCCAGACCGTTGATTCACTTCAGAGGGGAGGTATTGATCTCGCTTAGATGGCGGAATTGAAGAAGACAACAGAGATTAGTTTTTAACTGTCCAAACAGGAGACCGACGGTTCCATGAGAAATCCCGTGGGCCACACCGAATTCGATCTAAAAACCGTTCATCTTGTTGAATTTTCGGGGGTAATCCAATGGACGGATTGGATTTCACAGATAAGTATCAATCATAGCTCCACTGACGTCGAAAATAATCCAACTTTCACATTCATTACGCAGGAACAGCGGACGGACGCTGTTCGTCCGTTTTTCAATTGTGTGGCCCATCCATCATGAATTTTTAAGATCAGATCCGTCTATTCAATTTGTAAGATGACCAAGACCAGTGCCTAGGTGTCCTTTTGAGACCATGCAATCTATGAAAAAATCCTAGCCGTTAAACGTAGGATGGACGGTGGTGTAGAAGATCACTGGACCGCACCAAAATCTGACCAAATATACTCTTTCCCGACCAGTTTTTCGTCCTGAATTCAATGTACGGTGTGGATTTCCAAAATTATGTTGATCAAGGGTCCCACAAACATCATAGCGTAATGGCATTACGCACTCTGTTTTGCGTCCGGAGAAACTCTGATTTTTCGGGCGGTCGTGGCCCATTATCCTTCATCATATGGATGATCTAAACCATTCATCGTGTAGGGAGTTCAAAAAAAATCCCAGGGGATGTTCTCCTTTTCAACAGAAACCAGTGGAAGATGGTCGTATTTGCCTCCATTTTCGGTGCGAAAACAGTTGCTGCGAAACCGACTCCAACAACTATCCACCGACCTCTACTGCTATAAAAGAGGAAAAAAAATGTGGAGGGAGGATAAGGAGCTCTTGGCTTGGGTTTCAACATGGGAGAGGAGAGAGAGAGGAGCTTGGTTTTTCTTTCCCTTTTCTTTTCCTTTTCTTTTTCTCTTTATTTATTTGGATTGAGCCCATCCATGGCAGGCTAAATCCTCCTAGCTAGGGCTAGGAGGTGAAGCTTGTAGTGAGATGAGAGATTATATGCTTTTAATTTAATTTTAATTTTTGAATTGAAGTTGGTTTTAGTTTGATTTTAATGGAAATATTTTTGGTCTTTAATGGTCTGTTGTGACTGAAATTACAATGGGTCTGCAATGCTTTGAATATTTTCTTATCCCTTTTATGTTTATGACGTCAGGAAGCCCTGTTGTTCACCATCGTCTCCTGGGCATGGTCGGATGACGGTACCCTTCCTAACCCTCATACATGTGAGTGGTTGGTAATCAGTTTAATTCTGTTGTTTGCCATAGTCTCTTGGGCATGGTCTGGTGATGGAGTCCATTCTAATTCATATACCTTTCATCTCTTTGAAAACTAGATCAACGACAGTTCAGTAAATTCCATGATTCTTGAAGTAGGCATAAGATCTCTCTGATCTCTACAAGTAGATCCTCTGAATCCCTAGTTTCTCACCTCTGATTTCTCCTAAGTTTTAGATTAATATTTCAGAATCATTCTTCAAATTACAACTCAATTTAGATTTCATCTCATTCTAGTTCTAGTTTTGGTTAGTTTTAGATAACGTACAGGTTTCAGTCCCTTGGGATTCGACCTTGGTCTTACCGAGTTATTACTCCATCACAACCCTGGACTTGGGGAGTGAACATACAGTTCTCGCTGGATAATCACTGGGGTCTAGTACACTATATACCAAATTGTCATCCCACACTGGATGCACAACCATGCAAGCAGAAAAGACCTCACTACCTGCCTAACTAGCAGTCTTCCAATATTTACTCGGCATATCGGTAGCAGACCCATTCATGAGTTGGTTAGACTCAGCCTAACAATTGTCCCTACCCTCGGGCGAGTAAGGCCACACCCCCTTCTAACCAACCACGACATAGTGGGAGACGTGGCCTCCTAGTATTCGGCTCTCATGGGTCATACATCCACTCGGTTTAGGCATTGGAGTATCTTCTATGGTACCATAAGGTTTTGAGACTTTCACCATGGGACATCTATAATGCCCCCATGCTTAAATAGTATTTTCGATATCCAATCCTGCCATCCACACTATATCTGCGGAGGCTACAACTGTGATGTCGCTAGGGCACACAATAATCATAATCACATAATGAAAGATGCATGAGTTACACAATCCAATCATGCATCAATCCTAAGCATATCGTGCGCTCATGTGGGACAACTCCACTTATCAGGCAGTCCCATAAACAACCTGTTGTTGAGGGTCAAATATTGTATCTCAAACCCCAGTTATTGCATAAATTTATGAGCATGATACTGTTTAATGGTCCGATTTAATCGTATTGTGATGCAGGGTGTATTTATGAGCTTGGATCGAAATAAGGTGCTAAAAGCATGGAGTTAACACTCAGAATTCACCAAGTCCATGGACAGACTCCAGGGGACCAAGATCGATAGAATTACATGCCAGAGAACTGAGAAAATCAGGAAACTGAAGCTCAAGTGGCCCGAAAATCATCCAGAATAAAAGATCATAGGGTTCCCACTATCTGTTCAGCTTGAAACTTCATACATGGCCAGAGGACCATAAATTAACCGTACACGTCGAGTTTCAGCCTTTAGATCCATGTGAAAGTAGCTCAACAGAGAGATCAGAGGGTGTTAGCCATTAAAGAACATCTTAACAATCCTTAAGAAATCAAGGCTCAAAATTAGGTGTTAGAAAGAGCATGAAAAATAACAAACCCTGGTGAAATTTTATCTCATTTGAACGGTGCAATCAGGAGATACGGACGGCAGAAGTTATGACAAAAGAGAAGGGAAATTTTGTAAATATATGTGCATGCATGGCATCTACGTGAACGGATGGTAATTTTAACGGTGAATGTTGTCCACGCATCAGTTGAGCGTGTGGCCCACCCTGAAGTCGGATCTACTTCAAACTGGAGGCCATGGGCCAACATTAGGTACAAGACCTAATGGAGGGAGTGGATTTCTAGGACAGGCATTGTAGTAGACCCCACCTATTTTTTACAAACCAGTTATGCAAAAAGTGCAGTGACGGACGTGATACCCATTGGGTTTTGATAGTGGGCCCCACCCATTGTCCATATGCACAATCCAAACTATCCATTCACATTCCAAGGCCCCTCTGATCATGGACTAGGTGTCGAAATTTTGAAGAGAACCACTGGAATGATCTCCAACCGTCTAACAGAGAATAGATGGCTGAATGGAAAATCCTATGGGCCACACCTAACTCGATCCTAAAAACAGCCATAGCCGAATGGTTTTCTGACACAAATCTGGTGGACGTGGTGGATTTCTCGAAGAAAGGATGAAGTGGGCCCCACAATTAACATAAAATCAGCTTTTTTGAATATGTTACGCAGTGACAGCGTCCGTGAGACCTGGACGATATGGGTCGTTGTATATCCATAACTGTGATCGGACAGAAGATCTAGACCATCCAATCCTGTGCAAGGTTGAATCTAACCACAGCCAAGAAGTTAGATCTCTAAAGTGGTTGGCCAATCTGCGCCAAACATGGGTCGAACGCAAGTACTTCTTGCATAAAATTTTTCTTTCTTTTGTTTATGTTATTTTTGGAGCTTAGCCTCACCATGTTGGGCTAAGCCTCTTAGCTAGGGCTAAGAGGTGAAGCTTGTAGCATGATGAGAAGACCTGTTGCTTGTGCCTTTTGTTTAACACTGATCTGATGTTGATTTTAGTTTACTATTGGGAATGTTTTTAGTTTTTAATGGTCTATTGTGACTAAAATTACAATGAGTCTACGATAGCTTTGAGCATCTTCCTTCCCTTTATGTTTATGACATTAGGAAGCCCTGTTGTTCACCATAGTCTCCTGGGCATGGTCGGATGACGGTACCCTTCCTAACCTTCATGCATTGTTGATTGGTTGATAATTAGTTTAATTTTGTTGTTTACGTTGTCTCCTGGGCATGGTTTGGTGATGGAATTCATTCTAATTCATATACCTTTCATCTCTTGAAAACTATATCAAGTAAGTTCAGTCTAATTTCTATGATTCTTGAAGCAGGCGTAAGATCTCCCTGATCTCTACAAGTGGATCCTCTGAATCTCTAGTATCCTATTTTTAAATTTCTTAAGTTTTATACTAATAATTCAAAATTATTCCCAAAATTACACTCGATTTAGATTTCATCTCATTCTAGTTCTAGTTCTAGTTAGTTTCAGATTATGTACAGGTATCAGTCCCTTGGGATTCGACCTCGGTCTTATTGAGTTTATTACTACATCACAACCCTGCACTTGGGGTGTGAACAAGTTTTTCGCGCCATTGTCGGGGACTGATGGCTACGTTTTTCTGAGATTAATTAGTTTTAGGATTAGTTTAAGATTAGAATTTTCTAATTTTAGGTTAGAATTCTTTTTCTGTTTTTGGAAACTAATTTGTTTTCCTGTTTTGTAGGATCCTGACATAAGTTTCTAATTTGGTAATCCCTTTCTAATTTTTTTACTTTTTCTATTTTTAGAATTAGGATTTTAGTTGTGGAAACTTGAATTTTTTTTTCCTTTCTAGAAACTAACATTACTTTCTATTTTAGGATTAAGATTTCTAATTTAGAACTTTCTAACTTTAGGTTTAGACCTTTCCTCTTTTATTTTTAAAAACTAAGTTAGTTATTTTCCTTTTTAGAAATTCTTCCTAATTTTAGAAACTAATTATTTTTCCTTTATTTTTTTGAAACTTTCTAATTCTAGGTCTAGAAAACTTTCCTTTTTAGAAAACTAACTTTCTATTTCCATCTTAGAATGTTCTAACTTTAGGATTTCTATTTTTAGAAGCTAATTTCTTTTGTTTTCTTGGGAAGGATCTTAATATAGAACTCCAATTTAGTAATTTCTTTCAAAATTCTTCCCTACCTACTTTTCATATTGCTGTAGGATCTTTTCTTCTATTTTTCTTAGGATTAAATTCAGATTAAGGGTTTCATCATGTATATGCACGAGTGGGAACATTAGTATGCTGAGAAGAATAACTTATTTTGGGATGATGATGATATAAATCAACCTATGTCTCAAGACTTTTCTGAAACTATCATTGGAAACCGATCAGAATATAAAGATCCACCGGCTAAGAAGTCATTACGTGATTATATGAAGGAGAACAATTACACCCCATGGATTAACAAAACAATACGTGAGTGTTGGGGTTATCATAACTATGGTTGTGAGAATTATTATCACCCATCTAATAAAAAGAAAACAATGCGTGATTATATCATGAGTGATAATAAGTATTACCAACCATCAGATTCTCCCACCTATGATCCGTATGACTACAATCAGTAGAAACATCAAAATTGGAGAAATGAACCAACAACATATTATAATGATTATTCTCTTGGATCCCCTACCTTTGAGATCTAACTAGAAACGATCCAAGAGGATTCATTTCAGCTTGACATGGCTTGTCTTGAGGAAATTCGAATAGTAATGGAAACACTCAATTCGCGCCTCGAAAGGATAAAGGAAGCTTGCTCATCCCAATCACAACCCATCCAGAAATACAATGCGAGGAAAGTGATCCTCACTCGCTTTTGAAAAACTCTGGAGTTTGGAATGAAGAGTTGAATTACATTAATGAGCATACGGTTCAATTTTTCGATGAGTCAATCTCGATGATTGTTCAAAAAAATGGTGAAGATACATGAGTATCTTTTAAATGCAGTGATGATGACACACCTTCCTTACATGACACACAGGATTTCAATGATGAGGTAGAGGTTAGTTTATTCGAACCTCAACCGAATTTAGAAATAGAATGTGAGGAAGGCGATCCCATCCCAACTGTGCACTACACGAAATTAGACAATGATGCGTATTGGGATGATTATCATGAATGTTCAACCTAAATTCTCCTGGAATCAATATCAAGTATGGTCCAGGTTAGTGATCAAGAAGTGCACGAAGTGATCAGTCAGGAGGATCTACTCCACTCATTTGACATGCCTGATTTAAATGGGGAGAATGAACCCCTTACAACTGACTCTTCTAACTCTTGTGAGACATGTTTAGATCACTCCCTTGAATTGAATGATGATATGATTCGGGAGGAGGAGTTGCCTGCTACGACTCTGGAATTTGAAACTACTTAATTGAGGCCACCATCTGAGCTGTACATGTTTGACAATTCAACGCTTCGATTGAGTAGTCTCAATGAACAAAGTGATCACATCAATGCTTCTCCTATTAATTTTTAATCTACCAGTGCAGGACTGGAGGAAGAGAGTGTACATCCGGCTACTTTCAAGGATGATGGTTTCCTGAGGCAGATCATCACGAGCTACAATATGGAAAAATAGTCACACTCAGCCGAACTTCCCAACTCTTGGGATTGTTTGGTGTTGAGGGTCAAATATTGCATATCTGACCCCATTTATTTCCTGAATTTACGAGCATGATACTATCTAATGGCCCATTTTATCGTGTTTATGTTGCAAGGTGATTTTACGAGTATGAACTACAAAAGGGTGTTAAATACATGGATTTAACACTCTGATGATCACCAAGGCAAGGGATGGACCTCAAAAGACAAAGATCGACAAATTTACATGCCAGAGATTTGAGAAAATCGAGAAACTGAAGCTTAAGTGGCCTGAAATTGGTGAAGAATGCAAGATCACAGTGTTCCAACCATCCATTTGACTCGAAACTTCATACATAGCCTGAATACTATAAATTAACCGTACATGTCGAATTTCAGTCATTGGATCCCTCTAGAAGTGGCCAAATAGTCAGATCAGCTCATAAATCATTAGTTTGGGGCCCACTTGATACCTGAATATGCTTCAATTCAAGTCTCAATGCTTTAAATTGGATGAAAAATATGTTGGACGGAGAAGATCTCATGAATACATCACCGTGGGACCCTCACTGTGGTGTGTGTACACCAAGTGTCCGCACGCCGGATGCTCACCGTACTAACTAAATCGGTCAGTGTTCCGCTGACCGATTCTTTAAACAAAAAAAAAATAAAAAAAAAAATTTCTTCACAGCGGACGCGGTGCGTCCGCCGGTCTTGAATAGTGGGGCTTAACCATCATCCATTCGGATGATCTGAACCGTTCATTGCGTTTATAGAGGGGGAAATACCCTCGCCTAGCTCTCCTTTCTGCCCCATGCACATGTACTCACTTGGATTGTTGTACAACACAAAATGGACGGTGGAATCAAGATCTCATGGACCACCATAGTTGAGAACCAAAATCAAGCATATCTGAACGGTTTTTCGTCTTGAAGATAATGGGTGGAGTGGATTCTTCAACCAACATCATTCGGGGGTCCACTGACCATCACAGCAAGAAAACGGAAGGCTCTGTTCCGTAACAGAGCCTACGGACGGTCTTTGTGGGCCACCATCATAGCCCAATAGGATGATCAAAGCCGTCCATCATGCAGAGCGACGAAAACTAGTCACATCCATGTTGACTTTGCTTAACCTCACATGAGTGTATGCTCGCTACAGAGGTCACAAAAGGACTGTTTTGCAACGTTCAGAACAGTGTGGCATGATTGATTCCGTGGACCAGCACCAAATCTGAGCCAAAATCGACATCTCTGATTGGTTTTTCGACGTGCATGCAATGAACGGAGTGGATTTCAAAAAAGGGCAGCGAAGTGGGATGCACCATCAGCACAGCATCTGGAACGGGGGGTCTGTTTACGCAGTCCGGGGAAACTGGAAATTTTCGGGCTGTTACATGATCATGGTCAAGATCGGATCAATGATCCTAACCGTCCAAATTCGCGAGAGGTGGGTTTAGACCCTATCCACAAAGCCAAATCAGAAATTTTGGACGGTCAGTCATCTAAAATTTGCTATCAAACGTAGTATGTCTGTTTTGTTCCTACTGCGTAAAACAGGTTACGCAGTTCGAGTTCTCGACTGACTCTCTACGCATGCCATCCGACCGACCTCCAGCAGATCTATAAAAGGAGAAGGTTGGAAAGTGACTTGGGGGAGCTGGGACATGCAGACGACTGGAGAATCAGATCGCTTGGCTTGGGGATCTTGGGGCATCTCGGCTTGAGCTATAACGTAGAGAGAGAGAGAGTATTTTAGTTTTTTATTTTCTTTTCTATTTTTTTTATAAATTTTGAGAGAACCAGCCCACTCATGAGCGGCTAAACCTCTTAGCTAGGGCTAAGAGGTGAAGCTTGTAGTGAGATGGGAGAATTTATTTTACAATTTTTATTTAATTTATGAATTGAATGTATGTTGATGTTAGTTAATTAATGGCATGTTTTGTTTAGTCTTTAATGGTCTGTTGTGACTGAAATTACAATGGATCTGCAATGGCTTGGAGCATGTCCTTTTCTTCTTTATGTTTATGACGTCAGGAAGCCCTGTTATTCACCATAGTCTCCTGGGCATGGTTTGGTGATGGAATCCATTCTAATTCATATACCTTTCATCTCTTTGAAAACTAGATCAATGACAGTTCAGTAAATTCCATGATTCATGAAGTAGGCATAAATTCTCCCTGATCTCTATAAGTGGATCCTCTGAATCCCTAGTTTCTCGTCTCTGAATTTTCTTAAGCGTTAGATAATAATTTCACAATTCTTCATTAAATCCTATTGTGATTTAGATTTCATCTCATTCTAGTTCTAGTTCTATTTAATTTTAGATAATGTACAAGTATCAGTCCTTTGGTATTCGACCTCGGTCTTACCGAGTTATTACTACATCACAACCCTGCACTTGGGGAGTGAACAAGTTTTTGGCGCAGTTGTCGGGAACTGTCGGCTACGTTTTTTTAAAATTAATTAGTTTTAGGATTAGTTTAAGATTAGATTTTCTTTTTAGAATTTTCTAATTCTAGGTTTAGAAGCTTAGTTATTTTCCTTGTTAGAAATTTTTTCTACCTTTAGAAACTTGCTATTTTTCATTCTATCTGATTTTTAGAACTAATCCAATTTTTTTGTTTTGTAGGAAACCTCTAATTTAGTAAGCTCTTTCTAATTTCTCTTTCTTTGGAATTTTTTCTTTTCTTTAGAAATTAGTTTACTTTTAATTAGAACTTTCTATTCTTAGAAACTAACTTATTTTGTTTATTCTGCATGTTCTTAACCTAGGACTTCAAATTTGGTAATTTCTTTCCATCTTTCCCTTTTATTTCCTAGATTTTTACTTCTTCTCTCTTAGGTCTAGGTTAGAATTTAAATCGAGGGCTGAGTGTGTTTTATGCCCTAGTGGGCACGCGATAATACTCGACGTCTCGTGATTGAAGGAGGATTAGTTGAAGGGTTAACTGTCCATCGCAGGACTAGACACCACTTGAATTTTCCTAAGATAGAGGAGGTTATGGCTGAAAATCAACCTCAAGCACTACCCCAACCTAGGGTTGAGGAAGTACATGATGAGAATGAGGTGCATCAGGCACCCCCGCCTCGTACTTTATGAGATTATTTACAACCGGCGGGGGTGAGTACGCCCTCATGTATGATTTTTTCTGAGAATACAGGACAGATGGACATCAAGTCAGGGGTTATTCAACTCCTTCCTAAGTTCCATGGGCTCAAGTCTGAAGAACCGTATCTACATATGAAAGAATTCGATGAGATTATAACCACCTTATACTTTCCTAATGTATCTGAGGATACTATTAGGCTGAAACTCTTTCCATTTTCCTTGAAAGAGAAGGCCAAGACGTGGTTTCACTCACTGCGTCCTAGATCCATTGGCACATGGAATGATATACAGAGAGAATTTATGAAGAAATTTTTCCCACATAATAAAACAATTACCCTCAGAAAAGCAATTATGAACTTTGCCCAAAAGGAAGATGAAACATTCTTCCAATGTTGGGAAAGGTTCAAGGATCTGGTTAATGCATCCCCACAACATGACTTTGAAATATGGCGCATTATGAATTTTTTCTATGATGGGCTAACATCTTCCATGTGTCAAATGGTCGAGACAATGTGTAACGGAGAATTCATCAATAAAAATGTTGACGAGGTATGGGATTACCTCGATAGTCTCGCTGAAAAAACACAATCATGGGACTATTATACAAGGACGAACACTACGTCTAGGCCGACTCATTCAAGGGAAAAAGGAGGAATATATCTCCTGAAAGAGGATGATGATCTTAACGCTAAGGTGGCTAGTCTTACCAGAAAATTTGAGGCCATGGAAGGAAAGAAGGAAAAGGTTAATGAAAGTGTTTGCAGCATCTGTGATTGCAATATTCATACTACTGAAAACTGTCCTTCAATACCTGCCTTTCGAGAAGTATTGAATGAACAATCTAATGCCATAAATAACTATCAAAGACCTTTCAATGGACCACCCTCTATTACGTACAATGCTGGCTGAAAAAATCATCCGAATTATAGTTGGAGGAACGGACAAACTGCTACCCCTCAAGGTTTCTTCAATCAAAATCCAAATTAGGGGAGAACTCAAGAAGAACCGGCTCAAAATTCTGTGTAAGAGCTGACGCAGATAATGCGAGATTTTATACAAAAGATAGATTCACGTATGACGGCTATAGAAAAGGGGATGCTTCCTGCACAATCAATCCCCAATCCTAAACCGCAATACGAGACAGGTAATCTCAGCTCTTCAAATCAAATGGGGCACGCTAAATCCATCACCACTCTTAGGAGTGGGAAGGTTATTGATAAAACCCTTTTGGTAAGGCTCGAAAAGCCTTAAGAACCAGAAGAGGACAACAATGATGGATCTAGTGACGCCCCATAAAAATTTGAACCGGAACCTCTAGAGAAGCCAGTTGCTCTGTTTCCCCAACGGTTGGTTGAACCAAAATGTCTCTCTAACTCTCAGGATATCCTAGAGGTATTGAAATAAGTGAAAGTTAACATTCCTCTGCTTGATGTTGTAAAACAGATACCTTTATATGCTAAATTCCTATAAGACTTATGCACGACCAAACGATGAAAAAGTGTTCAAAAGAAAATTTTCTTAACTGAGAAAGTGAGTGCCATCCTGAAACAAGATGTGCCGCAAAAATTCAAAGATCCCAGTTGCCCAACCATATCATGTGTAATTGGAAACTATCGAATTGATCACGCACTTCTTGACTTAGGAGCAAGCGTCAATCTGATTCCCTATTCGATATACCAACAGTTAGGTTTGGGTGAATTAAAACCCACTCAAACCACACTACAACTTACTGATCGTTCTGTTTGTGTACCAGGAGGGATCATCGAGGATGTGTTGGTTTAGGTTGATAGATTCTACTACCCTGTTGATTTTATCATCTTGGACACCGAACCCATCAATGACACGAGCACTCAGATTCCCGTCATTCTTGGTCGCCCATTCCTGTCCACTTCAAATGCAATTATCAACTGCAGGAATGGTGTCATGACTATGTCTTTTGAAAATTTGACATTGGAATCGAATATCTTTTTCAATAACGGCAGCAACTCAGAGGATGATGACGATTTCCACGATGTTAACATGATTGATTCTTTTGTGGAAGATAGAACACCTCTCACCTAATCCTCTGATCCTCTAGAGACATGCCTGGCCCACTCCCATGATCTTGATGATGATATAATTAGGGAGACGTGTGCCATGCTGGATACTGCACCGGTACTTGAAGTTAACCGATGGAGGCCACAAATTGAAGAATTGCCCCAAACTGATGTAGTGCCTCTACCGTCTAACCTCAAGCCACCGAAGCTTGAACTAAAACCTTTGCCCTCTGATTTAAAATATGTTTATTTAGGTTAAGATGAGACATACCTGGTGGTGATCTCTGCCCATCTGGAGAAAGAACAAGAGAGTATGCTCATATCTACTCTCATTGAGCATAAGGGAGCTCTTGGATGGACGATAGCGGACCTTAAGGGAATTAACCCATCGATTTGTACTCACCGCATATATCTTGAGGATAATGCAAAGGCTGTTCGGCAATCACAACGTAGACTAAATCCAAACATGAAGGAAGTGGTTAAGGCCGAGGTTCTCAAACTATTGAAAGTGGGGATCATATACCCCATATCCGATAGTCAATGGGTGAGTCCAACTCAGGTGGTTCTTAAGAAGTCCGGGATCACCATCGTAGCCAATGCTAATAATGAACTCATGCCAACCAGAGTTACTACTGGATGGAGAATGTACATTGACTACAGAAAGCTGAATACCGTCATAAGGAAAGACCACTTTCCTTTGCCCTTCATTGATCAAATCTTGGAAGGGTTAGCTGGTCATTCCTATTACTATTTCCATGACGGATATTCAGGTTATAATCAGATTGAAATCGCCCTTGAGGACCAAGAAAAGACCACATTTACATGTCCCTAAGGCACCTTTGCTTACAGAAGGATGCCATTCGGGTTATGTAATGCCCTTGCCACCTTTCAGCGATGCGTGATGAGTATCTTTTCTGATATGGTGGAGAAATATTTAGAGGTCTTCGTGGACGATTTCTCTATTTTCGGCTCATCTTTCAGCGAGTGCTTAGAGAGTCTTAAATGTGTGCTGAAAAGATGTGAAGAAAAGAATCTGGTACTTAATTGGGAGAAGTTCCATTTCATGGTTAAAAAGGGAATTGTCCTTGGGCATATCATCTCGTCCAAAGGAATCGAGGTAGATAAGGCAAAAATCGATCTTATCTCTAACCTACCTCCACCCAAGAACATCAGAGATGTGCGATCCTTCTTAGGACACGCAGGATTTTACCGACGATTCATAAAGGACTTTAGTCTCCTCTCTCGTCCTTTATGTAATCTTCTTCAAAGGGATGCACCATATGAGTGGACTGAGCAGTGCCAAGAAGCTTTCACTAAGCTTAAGGGTATGTTAACCACTGCACTGATCATGCAGCCACCCGACTGGAGTCTTCCTTTTGAACTTATGTGCAATGCCTCTGATTATGCTCTTGGAGCGGTTCTAGGCCAGAGAAAAGATAAGCGGCCTTACGTCATTCATTACGCAAGTAGGATTCTAAATCCTGCCCAAGTAAACTACTCGACTACGGAAAAGGAACTCTTAGCCGTAGTGTTCACTTTGGATAAATTTAGGTCCTACCTGATAGGATCCAAGATCATGATTTATACAGATCATGCGACACTTAAGTATCTTCTTTCTAAGAATGATTCTAAGCCCCGCCTGATACAATGGATCCTTCTACTCCAAGAATTCGATTTGAAAATTAAAGATATAAAGGGAGTAGAGAACGTAGGAGCCGATCACCTTTCTCACCTTAATACCTCTGATTCCCTTGAGGCGACTCATATCAATGACATGTTCCCTGATGAACAACTGTTCAAAGTCTCTCATTCACCTTGGTTCGCTGATATTGCTAATTATCTTGTTACAGGTTCCATACCGACACATTGGACATCACAAGATAAGAAATTCTTTACCAAGGTGCGTAACTTTTTCTGGGACGATCCATATTTGTTTAAATATTGCCCAGACCAAATCTTAAGGAGATGTGTGTCAGACGATGAGCATCAGAGTGTCATCTCCTTCTGTCACTCGCAGGCCTGTGGTGGTCACTTTTCTGCTAAAAAGACTACGACCAAGATTCTACAGTGTAACTTTTATTGGCCCACCATGTTCAGGGACACTCATGAGTTTTGTAAGGCTTATGAGCGTTGTCAGAAATTGGGAGCATTGTCCCGTCGAAATATGATGCCCTTGAATCCCATCCTTATCATAGAAGCATTTGATTGTAGGGGCATCGATTTCATGGGACCTTTCCCCCAATCCTTTGGAAATTTATATATTTTGCTCGCCGTAGACTATGTCACTAAATGGGTCGAAGTAATTCCGTGCTGCAACAATGACCATCGCACGGTCATTAAGTTCTTAAAAGAAAACATCCTGTCGCGGTTCGGAATGCCTCGAGCCATCATTAGTGACGGGGGCTCATACTTTTGTAATAGACCATTTGAGAGCTTAATGAAAAAATACGGTATCTCTCATAAGGTGAGCACCCCATACCATCCACAGACAAGTGGACAAGCTGAGATTTCCAATAGAGAGATCAAACATATCCTGGAGAAAACGGTTAACCCTAACCGTAAGGATTGGTCAATCCGATTGACCGATGCCTTATGGGCATACCGTACTGCTTTTAAAACTCCTATTGGAACATCTCCCTTTAGATTTGTCTATGGGAAAGCTTGTCACTTACATGTGAAATTGGAACATAAAGCATACTGGGCGATCAAAAATCTAAATTTTAATCTGGACAACGCTGGCTCGCTATGCAAACTTCAATTAAATGAACTTGAAGAAATTCGGAACGATGCGTATGAGAATTTAAGAATTTACAAGGACAGGATGAAGGCGTTTCATGATCAGCATATTCTACGGAAATCATTCACGCCAGGTCAGAAAGTCCTTTTGTACGATTCTCGACTACATCTCTTTCCGGGTAAGCTTCGATCTCGTTGGACCGACCCTTATATTGTTGTTATTGCTTATCCTCATTGGGCCATCGAGATAAGAGATCCCGACAATGGTAAGGAGTTTAAAGTAAATGGACATCGATTAAAGTCATTTGTCGAGGCATTTGATTCAGAGGACATGTCCATGCCTCTGATTGCTCCTGTTTACCAGGATTGATCTCCTACTCGGATGGAGGTATAGGTAGGTTTATCGCTTTCATAGGACTAGGTTTGTTGCTTTATTTGTCTGGCTGAAGACGGTAAACTTAATACTCCTGGGAGGCAACCCAGCTTTTTATTCCTTTTCATTCTTTAATAGATGATTCAATGTTTGTGGGTAACATTACTGCAAACCCTCACGAGACTACAACTCGTCCACTAGGGGTAACTTAAGGGTTTAAAGGCTTGTTGCATATGCTAAATGCAATCGAGAGCACCTGCGAGAGTGGTATAGGTAGGATTTTATTTTTATTTTACTTTCTCTCTCGTACTACCTGCTCTCTCGCAGCGATTGCTTGAAAAATCTCTCTCAATTCGTTATCCAGGTACTATCCTCCCATCACTTCTAATTTACTTATGTTGTCTCATTTGCATTTCATGCTCATATATCTTTTACATTGAGGACAATGTAGATATTAGGTTGGGGGTGGGGGATTAGGTTTCCTAATCAGTGTTTTCTTGGTCTTGAGCAAGAATTTGAGCAAAAATGGTGAAAAGTTTTAAAATTTCTTGTGAATTTGAAGTGACTTTGACATCTATCTTTGATTTAGAATTGCGAGATACGTGATGTTGGTAATTTATGACTCTTGGATTTAGCTACCTGATAGATTCCACGGTTGAGTTCGAATTATCAATCTAGAGTTTGAATTATCAATCCATGATTAGAGGTTTTAAACATTGTTTGAATCATGCTTTCAGGACACGTCTCGCTTACACATAAAGATTTCAGTTCCATATTGAAGGATGAATTTGGTAATCATTGAGCATGAAAGGAACCAGTCTGAAATATCTTGCCATCAGGGCATAAAAATTGAAAAGGTTGGATAATTAATCTTCACCATAGGTTTGCTCCCTATAGGTGTGGAGTTAATTTCCCATGAATGATATGTGAAAAAGGTCTAGGAGTACGGTCTTCACCATAGGTTTGCTCCCTATAGGTAAGGATTTGATTCCTCTTCTTGGCATGACTATTAATGAAAAAATAAAAAGTTGAAAAGATCAAAAGATGGAATGTATGAGGCAAGTTTGGTTATCATGAATTCTCCTGTTGATTACCTCTGATTTCATGCAATAACAAATTGAATCTTAATGTTGATAAGTCGAGATTACATTATACGCCCATGGAACTCAACGTTTAGAATTGTTCTAATTGATGGATTAATACCTTAAACTTGATTATGAAGTTTAATGGGTGCCTGAGTCCAGGAGAAAATAATTCCCAACATTCATGAATCTTAGATTCTCATGTCTGAATTGTTTTTCAAGAAATCACTCGAGTTCATAGAAATTGTCTTGTAATTCTCAACTTATTTTTCGCATATTTTGCTTGAGACTAGCAAGATGCTGGTTGGCGGTTGTGTTGAGGGTCAAATATTGCATATCAGACCCCATTTATTTCCTGAATTTACGAGCATGATACTATCTAATGGCCCATTTTAGCGTGTTTATGTTGCAAGGTGATTTTACGAGCATGAACTACAAAAGGGTGCTAAATGCATGGATTTAACACTTTGATGATCACCAAGGCAAGGGATGGACCTCAAAAGACAAAGATCGACAAATTTACATGCCAAATACTCAAGAAAATCGAGAAACTGAAGCTTAAGTGGCCCAAAATTGGTGAAGAATGCAAGATCACAGTGTTTCAACCATCCATTTGACTCGAAACTTCACACATGGCCAGAAGACTACAAATTAACCGTACATGTCGAATTTCAGTCGTTGGATCCCTCTAGAAGTGGCCAAATAGTCAGATCAGCTCATAAATCATTAGTTTGGGGCCCACCTGATACCTGGATATGCTTCAATTCAAGTCTCAACGCTTTAAATTGGATGGAAAATATGTTGGACGGAGAAGATCTCATGAATACATCATCGTGGGACCCACACTGTGGTGCGTGTACACCAAGTGCCCGCACGCCGGACGCTCACCGTACTAACTAAATCGGTCAGTGTTCCGCTGACCGATTCTTTAAACAAAAAAAAAATTAAATAAATAAATAAAATTTCTTCACTGCGGACGCGGTGCGTCCGCCGGTCTTGAATAGTGGGGCTTAACCAACATCCATTTGGATGATCTGAACCGTTCATTGCGTTTATAAAGGGGGAAATACCCTCGCCTAGCTCTCCTTTCTGCCCCATGCACATGTACTCACTTGGATTGTTGTACAACACAAGATGGACGGTGGAATCAAGATCTCATGGACCACCATAGCTGGGATCCAAAATCAAGCATACCTGAACGGCTTTTCGTCTTGAAGATAATGGGCGGAGTGGATTCTTCAACCAACATCATTCGGGGGTCCACTGACCATCACAACAAAAAAACGGAAGGCTCTGTTCTGTAACAGAGCCTACGGACGGTCTTTGTGGGCCACCATCATAGCCCAATAGGATGATCAAAGCCGTCCATCATGCAGAGCGGTAAAAACTAGTCACATCCATGTTGACTTTGCTTAACCTCACATGCGTGTATGCTCGCTACAGAGGTCACAAAAGGACTATTTTGCAACGTTCAGAACAGTGTGGCATGATTGATTCCGTGGACCAACACCAAATCTGAGCCAAAATCTACTTCTCTGATTAGTTTTTCGACGTGCATGCAATGAACGGAGTGGATTTCACAAAAGGGCAGCGAAGTGGGACGCACCATCAGCATAGCGTCTGGAACGCGGGGTCTGTTTACGCAGTCCGGGGAAACTGAAAATTTTCGGGCTGTTGCGTGATCATGGTTAAGATTGGATCAATGATCCTGACAGTCCAAATTCGCGAGAGGTGGGTCTAGACCCCGTCCACAAAGCCAAATCAGAAAATTTGGACGGTTAATCATCTAAAATTTGTGATCAAACACAGTATGTTTGTTGTGTTTTTGCTGCGTAAAACAGGTTACGCAGTTCGAGTTCTCGACTGACTCTCTACGCATGCCATCCGACCGACCTCCAGCAAATTTATAAAAGGAGAAGGCTGGAATGTGACTTGGGGGAGCTGGGACGTGCAGACGGCTGGAGAATCAGATCGCTTGGCTTGGAGATCTTGGGGCATCTCGGCTTGAGCTATAACGTAGAGAGAGAGAGAGTATTTTAGTTTTTTATTTTCTTTTCTATTTTTTTTAATAATTTTTGAGAGAACCAGCCCACTCATGAGCAGCTGAACCTCTTAGCTAGGGCTAAGAGGTGAAGCTTGTAGTGAGATGGGAGAATTTATTTTACAATTTTTGTTTAATTTATGAACTGAATGCATGTTGATGTTAGTTAATTAATGGCATGTTTTGTTTAGTCTTTAATAGTCTGTTGTGACTGAAATTACAATGGATCTGCAATGGCTTGGAGCATGTCCTTTTCTTCTTTATGTTTATGACGTCAGGAAGCCTTATTGTTCACCATTGTATCCTGGGCATGGTCGGATGTCGGTACCCTTCCTAACCTTCATACATATGATTGGTTGATAGTTAGTTTAATTTTGTTGTTTTCCATAGTCTCTTGGGCATGCTTTGGTGATGGAATCCATTCTAATTCATATACCTTTCATCTCTTTGAAAACTAGATCAATGACAGTTCAGTAAATTCCATGATTCATGAAATAGGCATAAATTCTCCCTGATCTCTACAAGTGGATCCTCTGAATCCCTAGTTTCTCTTCTCTGAATTTTCTTAAGTGTTAGATAATAATTTCACAATTCTTCATTAAATCCTATTGTGATTTAGATTTCATCTCATTTTAGTTCTAGTTCTATTTAATTTTAGATAACGTACAAGTATCAGTCCTTTGGGATTCAACCTCGGTCTTACCGAGTTATTACTACATCACAACCCTACACTTGGGGAGTGAACATTTGTCACACTTTGCAGTTTCAAACGATCCCATGTTAAAAGATAAAGTGGATGCCTTGCAAGAAACATCTCGGTAGTCATCACTGACCGAGAGAACCCTTATTTTGAAATCTTCTCTTCCCCTGACCCTAAACGTCTACCAGTAAAGGAAGAGGAGCTGAAAATTGAACCGAAGGTTGGAGCTTCAGAATGTGTTGAGACTACATCACTTCTTAAGAAGTTTTCTAAACTTTATTTACTTGTAGTTTCTGATTCACCATGCGATACTAACGTTGAAACTTCTTTTATCATAGGTGAATCATATATATTATGGATACCTTAAGCAATTCAATGGAAGATTTCTTATGAGGTATATAAGTTTCTCTGGAAAGTCATGCTCCAGGGTGCCCAAGCCTATTGCAAAAAGGGCTTTTGGATGATCTTGTTGAGGAACTTACTAAGAAACTTATCAAGATATTGGCCGGAAGAGGAACTTTGCGGCATAATCGATTCAATGTTTGTGAGTAACATTGCTGTAAACCCTCATGAGACTACAACTCATCCACTAGGGGCAACCTAGGGATTTAAAGGCTTGTTGCATATGTTAAATGTAAGCGAGAGTACCTGCGAAAGTTATATAGGTAGGATTTTATTTTTATTATTTTTATTTTCCTTCCTCTCTCGTGCTGACCGGCTTCCATGCTGCTATCTCTTAGGAAGTCTCTCTCGATTCATCATCTAGGTACATCTTTCCATCACTTCACATTTACTTTCGTTGTCTCATGTGCATTGCATGCTCATATCTTTTACATTGAGGACAATGTAGATTTGAGGTTGGGGGTGGGAGATTAGGTTACTTAATCAGCGTTTTCTTGGTCTTGAGCAAAAATTGTGAAAATTTTTAAAATCTTCTGGAATTTCTTGTGAATTTGAAGTAATTTTGACGGCCATGTAAAGCACTTAGAATTTCAAGATACGTGATGTTGGTAATTTATGACTCTTAGATTCAGTGTCTGTTAAATTTTACAGTTAAGTTTGAATTGTTAGTCCATGATTAAAAGTTATAAACATTGATTGAGTCATGATTTCACATGTCATATTTCGCTTTCACATTAAGGTTTTAGTTTGATATTAAAGGATTAACTCAGTAATCGCTAAGCACGTAAGGAACCAGCCTGGAAAAATTGCTCGTCATGATCAATTGAAGAAAAAGAGAAAAAAGCAGTTACCTTTGAAAAGGTTTGGGCGAATAATCTTCACCATAGGTTTGCTCTCCCATGGATGATATGTGAAAAGGGTTGGGTGTACAGTCTTCATCGTAGGTTTGCTCCCTATAGGTGAGGATTTGATTCCCCTTCTTGGCGTTACTTTTAATGAAAAAAATTGAAAGCTTTAAGAATGAAAAGATGATCTATGAGGCACGTTTTAGTTTAGGTTTTGGTTGTCATGAGTTCTCTTGTTGGTTACCAATGATATCATGGAATTGACGATTGGATCTCTTAATGATGATAAGCCGAGATTACACTATACACCCATGGATCTTAATGTTTAAAATTGTTTTAAATGATAGATTAATACTTTGAACTTGATTATGAGTTTACCGAGCGCTTAAGTCCAGGAGAAAGCAATACGCAACGTTCATGAATCTTAAAATTATAGTATCCGGTTTGTTTTGCAAAATTCACTCGAGTACATAGAAATTATCATGTAGTTCTCAACTTATTTTTCGCATACTTTGCTCGGGACTAGTAAAATGTTAGTTGGGGGTTGTGTTGAAGGTCAAATATTGTATCTCAGACCCCAATTATTACATGAATTTACGAGCATGATACCGTTTAATGGTCCGATTTAATCGTATTTGTGATGCAGGGTGTATTTACGTGCTTGGATCGAAATAAGGTGCTAAAAGCATGAAGTTAACGCTTAGAATTCACCAAGGCCATGGATGGACTCCAGGGGACCAAGATCGACAAAATTACACACTAGAGATCCGAGAAAATCGGGAAACTAAAGCTCAAGTGGCTTGAAAATCATCCAGAATACAAGATCACAGGGTTCTCACTATTCGTTCAGCTTGAAACTTCAAACATGGCCTGAGGACCATAACTTACCGTACATGTCGAGTTTCAGCCGTTAGATCTATGTGGAAGTGACCCAACAGAGAAATCAGAGGGTGTTAGCCATTAAAGCACATCTTGGCAATCCATAAGCAATCAAGGCTCAAAATTAGGTGTTAGAAAGAGTGTGAAAAATAACAAACCCTGGTGAAATTTTATCTCATTTGAATGGTGCAATCAGGAGATACGAATGACAGAAGTTATAATAAAAGAGAAGGGAAATGTAAATATATGTGCATGCATGGCATCTACGTGAACGGATGGTAATTTTAACGGTGAATGTTGTTCACGCATCAGTTGAGCGTGTGGCCCACCTTGAAGTCGGATCTACTTCAAACTGGAGGCCATGGGCCAACATTAGGTACAGGACCTGATGGAGGGAGTGGATTTCTAGGACAGGCATTGCAGTGGACCCCACCTATTTTTTGCAAACTGGTTATACAAAAAGTGGAGTGGCGGACATGATACCCATTGGGTTTTGACAATGCACCCCACCCATTGTTCATATGCACAATCCAAACCGTCCATTCGCATTCCAAGGCCCCTCTGATCATGGACTAGGTGTCAAAATTTTGAGAGAGAACCACTGGAATGATCTCCAACCGTCTAACAGAGAATAGACAGCTAAATGGAAAATCCTATGGGCCACACCTAACTCGATCCCAAAAACAGCCATAGCCGAATGGTTTTTCGACGTGAATTTGGTGGACGCGATGGATTTCTCGAAGAAAGGACGATGTGGGCCCCACAATTAACACAAAATCAGCTTTTTCACATATGTTACGCAGTGACAGCGTCCGTGAGACCCGGATGACATGGGTCGTTGTACATCCATAGATGTGATCGGACAGAAGTTCTAGATTGTCCAATCCTGTGCAAGGTCGAATCTAACCACAACCCAGAAGTTAGATCTCCAAAGTGGTTGGCCATTCTGCGCCAAACGTGGGTCGAATGCAAGCACTTCTTGCGTAAAAACAGAGCAACAACGTGATTTCCTTCATTGCTTCCTATTGCGTGAACTGACACCTTCCACTGATGCAATCACCATCCCATACATGCTATAAAAGAGAGAGATCAGCAATGGGAAAGGGGGATCACAAGGGCCGACTCGGGCTGGACGTGGAGCACAGAGACAGCCAGTGGAGTGGTTTTTTTTTTTTAAATTTTTTTTTCTTTCTTTCCTTTCCTTTAGTTTATGACAGTGGGTATACCCACTCCATTGGCTTTAGCATTTTCCTTTCCTTTTTGTTTATGACGTCAGGAAGCCCTGTTGTTCACCATAGTCTCCTGGGCATGGTCGGATGACGGTAGCCTTCCTAACCTTCATGCATTGTTGATTGGTTGGTAATTAGTTTAATTCTATTATTTATTTTATCTCTTGGGCATGGTTTAGTGATGGAATCTATTCTAATTCATATACTTTTCATCTCTTGAAAACTATATCAAGTAAGTTCAGTCTAATTTTCATGATTCTTGAAGCAGGCGTAAGATCTCCCTGATCTCTACAAGTAGATCCTCTGAATTCCTAGTATCCTATTTCTGAATTTCTTAAATTTTATATTAATAATTCAAAATTATTCCCACTCGATCTAGATTTCATCTCATTTTAGTTCTAGTTCTAGTTAGTTTCAGATTACGTACAGGTATCAGTCCCTTGGGATTCGACCTCGGCCTTACCGAGTTTATGACTACATCACAACCCTGTGCTTGGGGTGTGAACATCTGCCCAATGACATAATGCTATAATCAGTCACTCCTCACAACAAGCATGTAGATGATGCGTATGAGCATGTATCATGAGGCTATACTATCACGTACTTATAATCGGTATCGATAATCGTCCTATATACAAGGTGAGGTCCATAGATGGACAACAAACCCATAACATGAAGGTTGGTCCTCAACTGTGGATATAGTAAATCTGATAGCACGGATCTCTCCGTCTATGGCGATGATGAACTCTCCTCATATCAAGGTTGGGCCTAGGTGGCCTACCTATAATCCTAAGGATCCAAAACGGACTTCTGAAATAGCCAAGCTATATGTCTTAGAAGGGGGGAGGGGGGTGAATAGGACTATGCCAAATTAATATTAAGTACACTAGAATTAAATTAAATAGATAGCCAAACTAAAATAAATCAATTCACAATGTAACCTCAAAATTCAGATCTTGAGAGATTGATATAAAAGTTGTTCTAAGGACAACCTTACACCAAAAACCAAAGGTTTAAGGCAGGACAACCTGATTTCTAGAAAGATCTTTGTATCAAGAACTCAAACCGAAAGAGGAAAATATAAATTCAAAAAGAATAAATTACAATCTTAAGAATTGATTATTCTAAGGACAACCATGTACCATAAAAATGGCAGGGCAACCTTACTAGAATAATTACAGAAATTGATGCTCAAATTGATAAAGGAATAACAAGAGATAAATTGCATAAATAAAACTCTAAACTATTACACCATTCTCCACACTTGCTTGAAATGTAAATTGTTACAACATTCACATCAACATATACATTCCACAAAACTGAATGATAAAAGATAAAGAATTAAGCAAGCATTCAATCCACAAGACAAGGAGTTATAGTGGTTCGCCTGTGTATTCACCAATTGTTAAACAACAGCCACACTGAATGTTATTCCACTCCTAATATCCTCACACAGGGATATTAACGTTCACTATGAAAATAGGTTTCACATGTTCACCTAAAACCTTCACAATTGTGTCTTTTTCACTTGGGCTTACACAATTAAAAAAACCCCTCATTTCTGAGTTTTTTGGCTCTCCTCAGACAACCACATAAATTGAGATTTTTCTGGCGAATCCCAAACAAAAATCAAAATAGAATGGAATTTACAAAATTATAAAATACCTGGATTTCTCCTCTTGTAGCAGCCCGGAAGAACCAATTGAAGTAGATGATCGAATATGAAAGTTCAATGTCTAATACTCACTTTACAATGGTTCTAAGTTCTAATTAATTTTAAATTAAATCAACTGGGCTAGCTCTATTTGATGTTAATTCCAAGAAGAAGGAAAATAATATTTCCTCTTTTCAAATCAGATTGGAATATAGAATCAAATCAAATAGTAAAAAATTAACAAAAAGAAATAAAATTATGCACAATATAACTTAAGAACAAACACAAACTTATCTCAGAGTAGAGCTTCAAATTCACATAAATTTTTGATGAATAAATATGAAATTCTTGTGCTATTTATAGCTGCAGAAATTCATCTTCGTCTGGTCCTATGGTCACCACGATTGGTCGAAGAAGAATAGAATTTTTAAATTTTTGAGCACGATCGGATAAAACTGTTTCATGACCGGTCGAAGGAAGTCCACGACTGGTCGAAGGCAGTCCATGACCGGTTGAGACTCCTCTACGACTGGTCGTACGATACTTGATTTAGTCGCTGGAGTTTGAGTCGTAGCTCCATGACTGGTCAAAGGTCGAGTCGAGACCATCCTACGACTGGTCGAGAAAACTCCAGGACTGGTCGTAGTCGAACAGAAAAAATCTGATAATTTACAACAAAACTACGACTGGTCTTGAAATATCTTGGATTGGTCGAACCAGTGCTAGGACTAGTCGAACTAGGTCCAGGACTAGTTTTAGGACAGACCAGAATCATACATAATTATAAACATTGGATTATGTATCCAAAATGACCTACCCTAAGGTCAAACTAAGGTCTATCAAACCTGGGACACAAAGTATGGATATTGAAACGTTCACTTTTAAGTTGATGTATCAAAACCTCTATATATGTCTTGAGTCTCAAACTTGAACTCTTTATTGTAGCTTGAACTAGTTTGAGCTTGAAGTGTTGATGAAGTGTCTCGAACCCAGTTATCAAGAGACAAACACAACAAACACAAGACATATATAGAGGTTTTGATACATAAAATTTGACAACCAAAGGAGCATGAGACCATAGCACTTACAACTTCCTTCACCATACTATCATATGGCCCGCTAGATGACCTAGTGGGCCCAAACAAGTCCTAGATGGACTCCAAGATCAAAACAATTCTACTAGCAACTAATGAGCCCAATGATTTGGGTCAACCCACTTAGAGAATGATGAGAATAGGCCTAACAAAGGCCTAAGGGAAGGTCACAATGTGGACATTTAACCATCATTGCCCATCAAGGTTAACATTTAACCAACATTGCTCCCAAGGAGTGGCCCACATATAGCCTAACATATAGTCGGGCCCATGGCCTCACATACAACAAAATGGGCCTCACACAAGAGCCAAATATTCTACTCAATGGGCCTACACAAGGGCCCAATATATTACTCAATGGGTCTAATAAATCAGCCCATAGCCCTCAAAATTGCTTGAAAATAAATGGGCTTCACTCATAGAATTTCTTACATCAATATCGAGCCTCTTGGGTTAACCCATAGCTCACATACATCAAGGTGGGCCACATAGGGTAGCTCAAAGCCCAAAAAAATGCTAAGTGTCTAACCTATCTAACATGGTGGGCCTCCTTGGGCAGCCCATAGGCTCTAAAAGTATAGCTGGGTCAAGTGTACAATGTACCTAATATAGTGGTTTACAATTTAGCCCATGAAGTGCACCATAATGGATGGATAATACCTCACCAAATGAGAATTCTAAGGCTGTATATTCAGCCCATTTGGTCCATTAAACATCCAAAAAATCTAGGCGATTTGGCCCTTATATAATCAGGTGAAAGGTGGGCCTAACAAGACATCCAAGGGGCCCAAATTCTGCTCAACAGGGCTATGAATATCATATAAGGAGATGGGCTTGCTGCTAGACTTTTGGGCTAGTAGAAGTTCAGTCAATCTGGAGGTCAAAGGGGCTGGATGGTTGAGGATAAAACATGCATCAAGGTGGGTCCCACGTCCAGGGGCTGGACAACAAGGATGGAACACATCAAGGTGGGCCTGTACAATCCATATGGGCCTCACCATTGCTGGCCAGGTGGATAAACAATGCATACATCATGCTAGCCCCACATCCCAGCCTTGGACGGTGTGGACGGAACACGTACAACATGGTGGGCCCACGTCTAACCGTCTGAACCGACGGTGTAGATATACAACACATACTACAAGGTGGGCCCCACCCATCCAGTAAATGGACGATGTAGACTAGACCAATACATCATGGTCGACCCCACAAAACACCGTCTAAAGATGGATGATGTGAATGTAGGATACATACATCATGGTGGGCCCCACCCCCACATTTGCAGCACGAACGATACGGACATAACATATACCTCATGATCAGGCCATAGAACTTACTAACGTCAAATATAGTAGCTATATACTATTGGAGTGCTGGCCTAACGTCCAATAGATGGACAGAGCAGATATAAAATACATGCATTACATGTGGGTCCTACGTGCACGTGGGCCACCTTATTGGATCAAACTGATATTGATGTTTTGCTTTCATACAGAGCAGCAACTATTGCTGCTGGACATCCCATGGTTGTACGGTCTAGATGTAATTCATCCATTAAGTGGGGCCCACGTACACGTGGCGCACTAGCTACATACATCATCATAATAATAATAATAATAATAATAATAATAATAATAATAAGAAGAAGAAGAAGAAGAAGAAGAAGAAGAAGAAGAAAAAGAAGAGAGAGAGAGAGAGAGAGAGAGAGAGAGAGAGAGAGAGAGAGAGAGAGAGAGAGAGAGAGAGAGAGAGCAGCCAATAGAGGAGGGACTCCGCCACTATGAGTCCCTCACATGATCTACACCATACATCACATATGGGTCCCATGCATGCATGGGCCCATCATATCATATTAAAAATCTAAGGTGGGGATACCATCCCCACCATGCAAATGAGGGGTCTAGATGACCCTCAGAAGGCATGGATTAGAGTAATAACCATCATGGTGGGGTCCGTGGAGAATGAACCCTCCATAAAAACCATCATGGTGGGGTCCATGGAGAATGAACTCTTCATGGCTCATTCATGCAAGGAGATGGGCCAAAGGCCACATCAAGGGGATCTTGGAGGATCTCCACCATGTATTGGTGGGCCCTTCAACTCCCCACCCAAATAAAAAGACTTCATGCAAATAAAAGAAAGAAATCTAAGGAAGAGAACAAGATATAACCATAGAAAACACTCACCTTCAAATCTCAAGCTTCTTCTACCACCAATGGAATCCTAGTGGGCCAATGATGATGATTCAAGGGTTGAGATTGGGTTTGAAGGGTTGGATGAGGGGGGTATGGAGCATGCAAGGGGCTGAAATTTAGGGAGCTTGGAACATCTAAGGGTTGTTAGTAATGGAGGAATGGAGAGAATGGAAGGGGAAGAGAGAGATGAAGGAGAGGGAGAGGGGTGGGGTGATAGGGTAGTTAGGCTCTCTCTCATGGGTAGGTATGATTAGGTGTAAGAGAAGCATGGCTAAGGAGGCATGCTTGTAATGATTTCCTAACAAGCATGAGGTTATGGAGGGTAGGGTAGTAGAGTGGCTATAGCTTGGGTGATGTCACCCATACAATTGCCTAGGGAAGTGGGCATGGACACCATGGGTCCCACAATGATGATCAATGGTTGGGGTAATGCGAGGGCTAGATCTCCCTATCTAAATGTTAGATTGACGCATAAGACGTGGTGTTAGAACTGTGGTGATGACACGGTCACAATGACACAGGTTTCGGGTTGAGTCAACTCGGGTTTATAAGATGTGACTTAGGGTTACGCGCAAATATAATATATGGGTCGCGAGTTGTCAGAATTTGATCGGGAGGACCGGGGATCTTACAGAACGGGATGGTCAATTGGACATGGGGTTAACATCGTACCTTTAAAATTGTTGATTTGTGAGATAAATGGGTGACACCTAAATTTGGATCAAGCGACACTGGTGAGGAGCCACTACATGCCACAACAAGTCGAGTGATCCGAATAAGGACTAGTGATATAACGTTAGTATTCTAGATTCACCAATATGCTGGATGAATGGAACTTAATAATTACCTGGCTAACATACGCATCAATCATATTGCATTAAATAAGATGTAGCGATTTAGCGTTGCAGTTGCGAGATGAGGGAGTATTGGCATTTGTCAAATAGGCATTAAAGTCGCTTATGAGGGAGTATTGGATTATGAGGTGCATGCATCATTTCATAATCTTCCTCATGTATTTAACAATAATATTTAAAAAATTCTTGATTTCATGTTTATCATTAGTTGCACTGATTGAGTCGATAACATGTGTAACTTAGAACTAATGGAACCACTGAACTAGCTACTCATTCCCACCTAGGACTGTGTTTTAAAACACCAATCAGATAATGTTGATGATGCAAGTACTAGTAAAACCTCAGATTGGTAAGCTTGGATCGGCTTGTGCTACCATCGTTATATTTTGGAGGATTGGGCGAAAATTGAAAACTTTACACTTTAATTATCTTAGGTATGTATAATATTGTGACTTGTATAATCTCTATTTTGGGTGATCGTTACTATTTAAATTATATATATTTTTTTATTGTTAGCCCTATATTTCTAAATATTTTGTTATCTCTACTTCACTTTAGATTCACTAAGTGAATTGCATTACTCTGATTATCCGTGTGTGGAATGAATGTGAATCTGAATGAGGTCACATGTGCATTCTCATTGGGTTAACACCCAAAAACTCGAGATTGGGGTCTTTGTACTCAAGTGCCGGTTTTCGGGAGTTATAAGACTAAAAAAGGGGTTGATCTAAATCTTAGGTGGACGACAACACATGAAAAGTGACATTTGAATGCCACCAATCAAATGGTTGTGATTGCTTAACCTAATAATTGTTGAATTATGAATGATAAAATTTGGTGGCGTAGCACACCTATCAAAGAAATATTTGTATATGTGTAGCACATTTATTCGATGGGACAATAATATATATATATATATATATATATATATATATATATATATATATATATATATATATATATATATGTATGTATGTATTTAAAAAATAAAGCATGTTTGTTTTTCAAGGTCATCGGACCAAAAGAATATCATAGGTGGGACCCTAGAGATGAATGATCCAATATCTATTAGTGTGCCTTGGCATTATGTGATGTTTTTATTTTATTTTATTTTTATTTAATAAAGAGGTAAGGCCCACCACAAGGGGCCTCCCGGTTCCATTGCTCTACAAAAAAAGCATGTTTGCCTTCCGAGCCAAGCCTTCAGCAAGGCCGTTTCGTTCTCTACAAATGAGGTGGATGGATGTATTCCCTCTGATCATGAGGGCGTTGATTCTTCTAAGCCAGTATTCATATTTCCACCCCAGCGTCGCTTTCCCTAACATAATGTCCACTGTGAACTTGGAGTTCGACTCAATTTCAATATTGGAGAAACCTAAGTTGAGGGCCAAGTCCAGGCCATCATGCACTGCTCGCAACTCAGCCTTGTTGTTGGAACTCGTCCAGTAGTATGCCCAAAATCCAACAAGGAAATCCCCACCGGCGCTCCTAACAAAGCCCCCTCCCCCCGAGGGACTAGGGTTCCCTTTAGCGGATCCATCTACATTGAGCTTCACCCAGCTCCCCTTAGGCTTGATCCATTTGACCAGAACCACCCTACGTCACCAAGACCCACCCTGGGACAAATCGAGAAATGAATCCCCCTGAGAATGTGGCCCCAGCGAGGGAAGCGTCTTCCTCAGCCAATCTCCCCACCAAATCACCCTAACAATAACGGTAGAAGAACTCACCGAGATCTGATCGAATCTAGCATGGTTCCTTACCAGCTAGAGTTCCCAAAAGATGCAAGCCACAGCGAAGAGACAGAGACGCACAACACTACTAACAACAGTCTCCAATGTCCTCCAGTGGTTCAGTTTGGAGAGCCGGAACAAGGGAGGGCGGGAAGGGTGAATTGATGACTGAAATGAGCCCAAACGGCTGCTGCCAGCTCACTGCGGTGGAAGAGATGGATGATTGATTCAGCACACGGGCTGGAGAGAGGAGAGATAGTGCAGTAGTGGCACCGTGATGCTAACTGAACTCCCTTTTGCTAGATCGAAGAATCAACGGGGACTGCTCCCTGTAGCAACCTCCACAGGAAGTTGAAATTCAAAGGTGGGAAACTAGGCTACCAAGGATCCACTTGTAGAGATCAAGGAGATCTATGCTTGATATAACCTTAAAAATTAAATTTAAACTTCCTTTGATCTAGTCCTCATTGGATAAGAGATATGAGAATTAGACTTGATTCCATCACAAGGCCATGCCCATGAGACAAAGCAAACAACAGAATCTAACCAATCCACATCTGTATGAAACAGTTATGAACATTAGGAAGGATTCCATCATCCAACCATGCCTAGGAGACGATGGTAAACAACAGGGCCTCCTAATTTCATAATCATAATAGTGAAAAGGACATGCTCAAAGCCATCGTAGATCTATTGTAACTTAAGTCACAACAAACCATTAAAAACTAAAGGCATTCCTTAAAATCAAACTACAATCAAAATCAGCTCAGGAATTAAAAAGTATAAACAAAAAGTCTCCCATCAAGCTACAAGCTTCACCTCTTAGTCCTAGCTAAGATGCTTAGCCAGACAAGATCAGGCTAAAAAAATCTCAAGGAAAGATCTACACAAAACCATAAGGAAAAGGAAAGGAAAAAAAAACTCAAGAAGAGGTGAAAGAACTCGATCCCTAGTCGTTCGTCCTCCTCTTTCTCTCTTTCTTCCTCACATCCTGAAGATATCTCTGCTCTTTCTCCTCTCTCTCCTTTTTATATAGCAAGGAGGTCGGTTGCTGAAGCGTTACGCAGGCATTTTCTTTACGTAGTACAGTTGGTGTGTGCGACAAGGGGTAAGAAAGCTGCGTTTGATTTGATTTTATTGCGCAAAATCAATAGATCTGTTGATTCTGACAGTTTGGCTAGGGTTATGGCCACCTATTGTAGCATGTGGACGGTCCGGATCATGGATCTAACCATGCCCTTGATCACAGAATGACCCGATGCGGTTAGCTGCGTCCGGACGTGCAATCTTGGAATCTTCTTATGCTGAGATGGTCAATGGGGCCCACAGTGTTGTTTTCTAAGAAATCTAACCCGTTCATTGGATTCCTTGAGAAAAATCAGTCGGGAAGGAGTGGTTTTTATTGGGTTTTGGTGCGGCCAACTATATCAAACAAAATCACCATTCATCCTCGATGATCCATGAGCGTACACGTGTATAGGGCCAAACTGCCACCTAGGCGAGGGTCATGCCCTCCCCTCTGGACGCAATAGATAGTTCAAATCTTGCGAAGGGATGATAAGTGGGGACCATAATCATGAATTGGTGGGCGTGTGTAAGGACGTTGTTGCGTTCTTGAAAAAATTTTTGAGAAAAAATTGGTCAGTATAACGCTGACCGATTTAGACGTCGCGGTGCGTGGCAGCCATGTACATGATATGCACATGCATCACGTGTGTGGGTCCCACAATGATGTATTTGAAAAATCTGCTCCATCCAACCTATTTTCCATATAATTTAAGGGGTCGAGACCAAAATTGAAGCATATCTAGATATCAAGCGGACCCCAAATTAGGATTTAAAGGGATGATCTATACGTTGGGCTACTTCCACAAAGATCTAATGGCTAAAATTTGATGTGTATGATTAGTTTATGATCCTTGAGACATATATACAGTATCGAGCTGAACGGATGGTGGGAACCCTGTTATCTTATATTTCGGATGGTTTTCAGGCCCTTTTAATGTGATTGACATAATTTTCTCGAATCTCTGGTGTGTAAATTCTTTGATCTTGGTCCCCTGGGATCCGTCCCTTGCCTTGGTGACTTCAGAGCATTAAATCCATGCTTTTAGTATCCTTTTTCAGTCCAAGCTCCTAAATGTACCTTGCATCACACACATGATTCAAGTAGGCCGTTAAACAGTATCATGTTCATAAAATCAGGTAATAACTGAGCTCTAATATGCAATATTTGACCCTTAACAATGGAATTGTTGCAAGTGCATGAGCAACGAATGCAAAAGAATGCAAAAAGGATGCTTGAACATGCCTTAGAGTCTAAGCTAACTCTAAATGAACAAAGAAGTGGTTATACACATCGTGGGGGCCATGGCACTAATAATCATGTAAGAGGAAGAGGGCATGAATATAATCCAAGCAATCCACAAAATCAACAAAAATTTACCATTGGGCCCATGGTGATATGCTTATAGCTTGTTTATATCTTAATGATCCGTTGTTCACTGAAAACAACCGGACGATGTTTAAAGAATTCAAGAAGGCTATGTTCAAAGAGTTTGAGATGACTAATAGTGGATTGATGTCCTTCTTCTTAGGCATTGAAGTGAAACAACAAGTCAGTGACATCTATATATCACAGAAGAAGTACACAAAAGAACTTCTTGAGAAGTTTCGGATGATCGACCATAAATCCATGAATACACCTGCTGCAACAGGTCTAAAGCTCACAAAAGATGGTGAAGGAAGAAATGTTGACTTAACTTTATTCAAGAGCTTAATCGGAAGCCTAAGGTACCTCACAATCACTAGGCCAGATATAGTCTATATTGTTGGGCTTCTAAGCCAGTATATGGAAGCGCCAAAAGAGTCACACTGGCTAGCTGTGAAAAGAATTCTAAGGTATATTAAAGGGACTATTGAATTTGGTCTCTTTTATCCATACGATGATGAAGCAATTTTATATGGATACTTTGATAGTGATTGGGGTGGTGACCAAGATAAAAGAAAGAGTACTACAGGCTATGCTTTCTATCTTAGGTTGATAACATTCACGTGGAACTTAAAGAAGTAGAGTACGGTAGCACTGTCCACATGTGAAGCTGGGTATGTAGCAGCTTTTTCCACTGTATGCAAGGCAATGTGGCTAAGAAATATGTTAAAGGAGCTGAAGCATTCATAGGAAGAATGCACTGTCATATACGTGCACATTAAGTCAGCAATTGAGCTTGCCAAAATCCCAGTGTAGCATAGGAGGAGCAAGCACATTGATTCAAGGTATCTTTTCCTGAGAGACCAAGTGAAGCAGAAATCAGTGAAGCTATAGTACTGTCATACCACTAAACAAGTGGTGGACATCTTCACCAAAACATTGTCGACTGATACATTTAAGAAACTTAGATCGATGCTTGGAATGAAACCTATTTTGGTTTCAAGGGGAGTGTTGGAGTTGCAACACAAAAACATTTACTGCAACTGCTCGACTGTTCAACTTCCAATGCACAACAACACTTCCCATGGAGTTGTTTTGGTAGATGAAATGCTTTGTGTATTTTCAAGGAACATTAAGTGTTAGACGCTCCTACTAGGGGCAATTCACCTTACATACAAATGCCTATAAATGGGCATCTTATGTATCTAGTTGTAGTAAGAAAGTGAATAGCAAGCAAGAAACAAAGCAGCAAGTGAAAAGCAAGTGTGAGAAGAACTGTAGCAGCAACAAAACAGGTTAAGAAATAAAAACTTTTTTTTTTATTTTTCTTCTCTCTTTCTTCCTTCTACACCAACAGATTTTTTAAGTTATGCCAAGGCTTTGTAAAACTAAGGAAAATCTGTTATCTTGAAGCAAAGAGAAAATCTGGCTTATACAGCCAACAATATTTAGCTCCTTCAGGGCATGTTCTGGACACACCTTTAAAAAGGGATTTTGAGACCCCATGCCATTTTTGAGATGTGTGTTTGGATGCCCTTCCTTAACTCGTCTTTGATTGATCCTCTTGAGGAAACAGGTGCTAAAAAGACCACTTACCAAAAACTAAGTAGATTGGTTTTGGTGAATCGATGTTACGGGCCTGCTTTTGTGGAAACTCATTTTGGCGGAGGTTATGTCCAAACCAGCCCTAAAAATAAAACAAAATGACATCAAAGCTTTGCTTGATTGCTTATTTCTTACTCCCTCTTTTCCTCTCTTTTCAATTGCAAAACAACATGCTATATATTAATGCACGTCATTGTATTTAATTTTTATTTTTTGGAAAGCCTCTTTGTAAACTTTAGTTCTTCATAGGTCTTCTCCTCCTGTATGCTACACTAACTTTGATGCAGGTGGCAATAGTAAGTAACTTTAGTTTACTCTGTCATTGATGTTGAAAGTGTTTTTTCACAGTTTAACAAAATCTCCACTAATTATTTTATTTTTTTTCAAAATTTCTTTCTACCAGGTTTATCCAATCTCAACATTAGGCGATGCTCAATATATTTTGGCACTCATGAGACCATTTTCTTATATTCCAGTGGTTGCTTCCCAAGGCATAACAATAGGTTAATTGTGTGAATTGTAGAGTCTCATTCCAATGGTTGCTTCCCGACGCTTAACAATGCAGATTCAAACTTTGGTTTATACATTAGTTTGAATGTAATCATTATCTTCAGTAAGTGAGAATTAGCTTATAGTTTGAAATATTTACCTCATATGATTTGGAATATATATTTTTTGTTACCATATATTTAATTATTGTACAAACATTCTTCCTAAGATTGCTCATAGATGGAGTTTTCATGATCCGACATAATCAGGTGACAACCTGGGATTGGGTATGTAACGCCTTGACTTTTCAAGACCCAAGTATAGGACTCAATTTTCAAAAATCCGAGTGTTAACCTTAAAGGATGGTCAAATTTGAGTGTACATTTTTTTTCTTTTATCAGAGTAAGCAAATGAGCGTAATGTGGACAAACAGACATAAAGAAAAATTTCATTATCATTCAAGTATACAAGAAGCTGCCCATAATGACTTATACAAACCAACGTCTCTGAATTTAATAAATACAAGATTTACAAGAATTTAATACATGAATAATAGCAGAAAGCATGTAAATATAAGCCGCAAGATCACGCAGCTCCTCCAGGCAAATACAGTCATGCATCCCTAGTGATCGTACCCTGCTCCTCATCAAGTTTGAACATGCATATCACTTAAGCCACCTGTACTATCTGTACGGTAGTATATTTGATGGATGAGTGTCCAACTCAGTGTGAATTTTTCTCAAGATTACACACCGCCACATTAGGTAAGAAATAGTATAAAACATTCAAACAACCAAAATAAAGTAAATGCAGTCTTATTAGGTGCATGGATGTATGAATGCAATCATCGCCCCGAGCATGCTCATCTGTGCAGACAGTGGGCCATCACCTATGTAATCATCGAACCTGGAAAACATCATCCAGTTGGAATCATTGAACCTGGAGAAACATCACCCATTCGGAACAATACGTACCATGTATGCATGATTAGCCAAGTCATTATTAGTCCATTTATAACCAGCCAATTTAGATAAGTTCAAAAGTCACTACGGGGGGCACATGGCCCAGCGTAGGCCGACGGCTCAGGCATAGTGTCTTATTACCACCATCCCCGGCCCAAGAGACTACCATCTTAGGATGTTTAAAGGAAACCCATTGACTAGTGGCTAATCATATTACAGTATATGGGGCTTACCATCACATGGTTGCACAGTATAAAACATCGGACCCATATAAAGAAAACATCAAAACAAAACCACATAGCGCGAGTATCAAATATATCACATACGGCGAATATCAAAATAAGCCACGTAGGGCGAGTATCAAATATACTACATAGGGCGAATATTAAAATAAGCCATGTAGGGCGAGTATCAAATATACCACATAGGGTGAATATTAAGACCATGTGACAAAAGACCATCCTTGAAAACCATTTACACACAGCAACACTAGATGGTAGGCCCACATCAATGATCCATCTAAACCACCACCCAATAACCACTAGATCGAGGGTGCATTGTAATCACCATCAATCAAGTTACATCCCAAGTATGGATGTACATTTATAGGTGGGGGTTTCCCACTGATGTACCAGTATAAAGTCCATAAGCAATACACAAATAATCCATAAGCATGAACAAATATACAAGATGAACATTAAGAGGGCAATATAACAATTCGATTTCCACCAGCTAACACAAGTGATTATAAGAGAGAGATATTAATTATAATTCGTAATAAAAACTATAACTTAAGCTAATGAGAAGATGGAAAGCTCAAAGGGAAGAATCATCACCTTATACTTTGAATTGTCTACCAGTATTGTTAGAGAATGCATGTTTCCTTAGAATCAATCCCTATCATAAATCAGGAACTTGTACAATTAGATCCAAGCTCTACCCACTACCTAAGGTTTGGATTTCTTTTAGGGTTTTGGTATAGAGTTAGGGCTTCATCCCAGGGTTTAGTTATAAGCTCTAGATTCTAGGATTTGAATTAAGTTATCGTTAATATCATTATCGTACAATGGTCAAATAATATTCATGATAGGGGGTATTAATCTATCCATATTAATGATGATGGTTCTTAAGTTCATGTTTGAATGTACCAACATTATCAAGTGTTCTTATAATTCATTAAATATAGAGGTAATAAAAATAGGATATCTACTAATAGTAAAATGACTAATGATAATAATCATATTAAAGGAAATACACAAATCCTATAAAGAAATGATAATATTTCTTAATGATAATAATCATAACTGTAAATAATGAATCTACTCTTAATAATAGATACTATGGTCTATCATTTAATAAAATACCATCATTTGGTACTTGGAGTTTTGTTTTACAATACTAGGTTATATAGCGGACTTTGATCCGATCATAAATTATGGAATTGTACTTAACTTACCATTTACGTTCTAAATATCGGCCTAGGGTTTAGATTACTTAGGTGTACGATTTCATTTTCTAATTGATGTAATAACGATGTTAATGATAGTCCTAACTAAAATGATAATCTAATAATGGCTAAATAACAACAACACTATCTATTACATTATACTATTAATTTAAAATTCTAGCTAATAACGTTGAAATAGCCGTAATTTCTATAATAGATAGGAATAATAACAATGTTATCAAAATATTTAGTGATGAATCTGATTGATGAAAAGAGATGGAAAATCTCACCGATGATGACTCGATTCCGAACCGAGTTGACTCGGCAGCAGCCATGGCTCAACCTCACTTTCTCTCTCTTTCGTTTCTCTCTTCCCTCTTCTTTCTCTTCTTTTCTTCCTTTTCTTTTCTTGTACTTCCACAGCTGGAGGCATCCGGCAATAACCGACAACTCAACCTGACTCAGTCCTAGTCGAGCTGAGTCGACTCAGCATCTGCACAAAAGCAGGCAGCGAGTCAGAATTGACTCGGTTCAAGCTGGTGCAACATGCACTACCTCTCTCTCTCTCTCTCTCTCTCTCTCTCTCTCTCTCTCTCTCTCTCTCTCTCTTTCTGCTTCCCATATGTTGCAGGTCCTGGAGCATCTGGACTTGTGCTAGACATAACCCAAGACCCATCAAAACAGACCCAACTCGGTCCATGGCTTGACTGAGTTATGCTACTGCAGCAACAATCGCACCTGCTCTCCTCTTCTCCCTCATTCTCACTTCTTCCATTTTCTTGCCCTCTTCATTTCTTTCTTTTGTTTCTTTCTTCTCCACATTCCCCTCACCCCAGCTACACCCAAACATGGCCCGCAGCAACCCAACGACAAGGCTCGCAGCTCGGGCAGCAGCTAGGTACCACACCAACCAACTGACCCGACTCAACAAGTACTCCCTCACTTACGTTTTCTTTCTCCTCGTTCCTTCTATTAGAAGTCAAACGACCTCTAGACTGTGATGGACTTGATCCCAGCTTATCTAGAACCCAACAAATGCGGCAGTGCTCTCGGGGAAGAAGCTCGAGCTTCAATGGTGGATTGCCATCTGACAAAGCATTCTCTAATCCAAGCCGTGTGGGTGGTAGGACTCAATCCTAGGAGGCTAGTAGGAGGGAGATTTCGAAGCTCCCAGACCGTTTTGGTGGTGGGTTCGAGATTTGAAAGAAACAACGAGTTTAGGGAGTGCGAGTGCAAGGCAGCGGCCCTATTGCAATATAAGCCCTATCCTTGGAGCCCTAACCTATCTGAGACCGTCGGATGGAGTGTGCACGGCCCAGATTGAATCCCACTATCCGGTTTTCTCAAAACCATTGGCCAAATGGTGGTTTTCTTGCATTGGTTTCCAATCCGTGCGAATCAACAATGGATGGCTAAGATAGAGTCATACCAATGGCTGAGATTTGAAGCTGAGGGCAGACGCGGATCGCTGAGTTGGAAGAAAAGTAGGGCTTTCTGTTTTTGGAAATTTTTGTGTTTGTAGGCTTTGTTTTCGTCGATTCTCGTGTGCACACCTACGCGTAACCTCAAGTGGAACAGACATGGTTTTGGTTGTCACTTCCCCTCCCACCAGATGGACGGTTTAGATTTCTCACATGAGCGATCATGGTGGGCCACAACTCATCGAAACAGGGCCATGTCCGTTCGTTTGAAACGAATGTCGGCATAAAAGAGAGAAGGAATGTTTCCTTCTTTGGAAACTGTCGGGTTAGCTCGACCTGACCATTACAATGCGTCTGCTGCATGGTGAGTGCACCACCTCCTGGTGCACGTGCAACCACAAATTGGGTCCCCCATGTTGAAATTTGTAGATCCACTTCATCCATTCTTCTAGGGGGCTCCACCAAAGGGTTTTAGACCGTTGATTAAGCTGATCTAAGGTCTAGGTGGGGCCCACAACTCAATTTGGATCGCATTGGTGGATTCCCACCAATCCAACGGTCAGATCATACTGAAATTAAACGACATCGGTTAAAAGGGTCTAAGGGATTTATTCAGGCAACCGGGACCACCTAAACTATGGACTTAGAATATTAAATGCTATTACTAGAATAATTTTTAATGTTTACTATTATTATTATTATTATCATTACTTATTTCCTTTATGTATTTTGTCATATATATCTTAAATTTTTATAAATTGTTAATATACATAAATTATATGAATATCAATAAGCGGAGATTAATATATGCATATATATTATTTGTATATTATTTGTATGGTCATATACGTGTTAGGTTTTAAATTTTATGTAAGTTAGTAAATTGTTTGAAATATGTTAGTCATTATAAATTTTCCCAGCATATTTTATTTTTACATACTACAAATTCCATAGCTTGTAGTTTATATTAACGACGTTCTAAGTATAGGCATCTAATATGGATTATGGTTACATATCATTTTAATGTGAAACCTTAAATATTTATAAAATATATAAATAGTATTTCAAAGTGTGTGTGTGTGTGTGTGTGTATATATATATATATATATATATATATATATATATATATATATATATATAGGTTGTATTATTTTCTTGTATTTATATTAAATTAAGAAAAAGGTTAACACTCGAGTAAGGGGTGTTACAATCTACCTCCCTTAACAGAAATCTCGTCCCGAGATTTGTTATGTGTATCCCTAAGTGTTAACATTGTAAGTAGTAATTTCATTTTAATAGTGCATTCTATTTCTCACTTGTGCAATCACGTCTTGCACTGTTAACAAGCCATATTTAAACATACCAACTCCCTAAGCATCTAGTCTAGTATATCAATTCCTACTAAACATTTGAAACTGTTCTAGTGTTAACCAATGTTAGGGATTTATGCTAATGATAATTTTTTATCTTTCTCTTTATTTTCTTTTACTCTTAATGATAGTCCTCCATTGCCTACGGGACAATACAGTTTTTCTGTTTATTAGTGATTGAGCTAACACGAATAGATGACTATGGTAGGTTTGAGCCCGATACATCGATCGTCTACCTGCGCAGAACAGAGGACTCACTGTATCATTTCCTAATCTTGATAAATCTTGATCTTCTGCCTGATCAGGGCATTGAGACCATTAGAATCTACTACGATATGGAATTTGGATCAAACAACGCAACTTCGCTTAAATATGGTTTCATCAATTCATGATCTCAATTATTTTAGTCTTCTTGGGAATATTAAGAAATGTTCTTACTTTCATAACTAAAAATTTTACGTGGCCCATTACGCTTCCAATGCGCACTCTGATTCCTTAATGCACTAACTAAAAATTTCAGGATGCAACTTGAGTTGGAAATTTCTAAATTTGCTTAGGATTTCAAATCTAATCATAATATACGTAGCTTAGGGTTGAAGACTTACCCAAAATCTCCTAATTTCACCTCTAATTAATTTCATGTGCTAGAATTTGTAGGAAATATAAATTCTAACTAAAGAGACGTGTTAAGGGATTCAAATTACATTTCCCATTGCGATCTCTTAAGTTTAGGGAGTGCTTATGTCCAACCTAATGCACAACGTGGTGGGTAAGAAATTGTTTATGAAGTCTAAGTTTGCTTCATATGCTAAGTATTGTGACGCCACCATTTCTAACTAATGAAATTTCCAAAAGAGTTCAAAATCTAGGTCTCTAAGAATTGTATTTTGGGGGTTAAGTTTAGGGAATGTTTTCACTTGGTCTTATGTACGTTGCAATGGTATTCATCCACCTACAACATTTAGGTTTAGTTTCCAAGTTTAAGCAGCTACCTTGATATTCTATAATGGGGAGCTAAATTTTTCTTCTAAGTTAAAATGACTTAACCTAAAATGTTCAAGGGACTTGAGTTCAGTTCAAAATTTCTAAGATTATCCAACAACTTCCTCAAGTGACCTAAGGTATTGAGTATCTATATTTTCGAAAGATCCTGAGATCATCTCTAAGTCTCACAATCATCCGAAACAATTATCTACGGGGGGCATAAGGTTTTGAGTTTATACATTCTCATTTCTTCCCAATTCTAAGGGATATCTATATAAGTTAACGTCCAAAGGTCTAACCTAAAACCTCAAGGGGATTAAATTCATTTCTAAGTCCTATGATTACCCAAACAATTTTCCAGGGGGCCTACGTTTGAGTTTCTATTTATATTCTCGATTTCTCATCACTATAGGGAACATTCAAATAAGACCAAATGGTTAATCAAATAATTTCTAAGGAATTTCTTCATAAACTTAAGATCCAATTGTCTAACTTAAAATTTTCAATGGAACCTAGAGTTTGAAATTTCTATGTTTCACAATTTGTCCTTAGTTCAGATGAAATTCTATAAAAGTCTAAATTGTTATCAAAATCATTTCTAAGGGAACCTAAGTTTGAGTTTCTACATTATCATTCATTCTCCTAAGTTTAAGGGAGGTTCACCTAGGTTCAAATTTATAATTTCAAGTATCCTAACTTGAGACATTTAAAGTTTGTATAAGATCATTTCCCAAGGTCAAGTTTTTCTAAACTTTGCTCTGATACCAACTTGTGACACCCCGACTTTTAAGGACCCGAGTATAGGACTCGTTTTCCAAAAACCCGAGTGTTAACCTTAAAGGATGGCTAAATTCGATTGTACATATTTTTCTTTTATTAGAGTAAGCAAATGAGCGTAGTGTGGACAAATCGACATAAAGAAAAATTTTATTATCATTCAAGTATACAAAAGCTGCCCATAATGACTTATACAAACCAACGTCTCTGAATTTAACAAATACAAGATTTACAAGAATTTAATACATGAAGAATAGCAAAAAGCATGTAAATATAAGCCGCAAGATCACACAGCTCTTCCAGGCAAATACAGTCATGCATCCCTGGTGATCGTACCCTGCTTCTCATCAAGTTTGAACATGCATATCACATAAGCCACCTGTACTACTTGTACGGTTGTGTATTTGATGGATGAGTGGCTAACTCAATGTGAATTCCTCTCAAGATTACACACCACCGCATTAGGTAAGAAATAGTATAAAACATTAACAAACAAAATAGAGTAAATACAGTCTTATTAGGTGCACGAATGCATGAATGTAATCATCACCCCGGGGATGCTCATCCGTACGGATAGTGAGCCATCACCCATGCAATCATCAAACCTGGAAAACATCATCCATTCGGAATCATCGAACATGGGGAAACATCACCCAGTCGGAACAATACGTGCTATATATGCATGATTAGCCAAGTCAGTATTAGTCCATTTATAACCAGCCAATTTAGATAAGATCAAAGGTCACTATGGGAAGCACATGGCCCAGTGTAGGCTGACGGCTCGGGCATAGTGTCCCATTACCACCATCCTCGACCCATGAGACTACCATCTTAGGATGTTTAATGAAAAATCGTCGACTAGTGACCAATCATATTACAATATATGGGGCTTACCATCACATAGTTACACAGTATAAAATATCGGACCCATATAAAGAAAACATCAAAACAAAACCACATAAGACGAGTATCAAATATATCACATAGGGCGAATATCAAAATAAGCCACATAGGGCGAGTATCAAATATACCACATAGGGTGAATATCAAAATAAGCCACGTAGGGCGATTATCAAATATATCACATAGGGCGAATATCAAGACCATGTGACAAAAGACCATCCTTGAAAACCATTTAGACACAACAACACTGGATGGTAGGCCCACATCAATGATCCATCTAAATTACCACCCAATAACCACAAATCGAGGGTCCATTGTAATCACCATCAATCAAGTTACATCCCAAGTATGCGTGTACAATTATAGGTGGGGATTTTCCACTGATGTACCGGTTTAAAGTCTATAAGCAATACAAAAATAATCCACAAGCATGAACAAATATACAGGATGAACATTAAACAGGAAATATAACAATTCCATTTCCACCAGCTAACACATGTGATTATAAGAGACAGATATCAATTATAATTCTTAATAAAAACTATAACTTAAGCTAATGAGAAGATGAAAAGCTTAAGGGGAAGAATCATCACCTTATACTTTGAATCGCCTACTAGTGTTGCTAGAGAATGCATGTTTCCTTAGAATCAATCCCTATCATAAATCAGGAACTTGTACAATTAGATCCAAGCTCTACCCACTACCTAGGGTTTGGATTTCTTTTAGGGTTTTGGTATAGAGTTAGGGCTTCATCCTAGGGTTTAGTTATAAACTCTAGATTCTAGGATTTGAATTAAGTTATCGTTAATATCATTATCGTACAATGGTCAAATAATATTAATGATAGGGGGTATTAATCTATCCATATTAATGATGATGGTTCTTAAGTTCATGTTTGAATGTACCAACATTATCAAGTGTTCTTATAATTCATTAAATAATACAGGTAATAAAAATAGGCTATCTACTAATAGTAAAATGACTAATGATAATAATCATATTACAGGAAATACACAAATCCTATAAAGAAATAATAGTATTTCTTAATAATAATAATCATAACTGTAAATAATGAATCTAGTCTTAATAATAGATACTATGGTCTATCATTTAATAAAAAACCATCATTTGATACTTGGAGTTTTGTTTTACAATAGTAGGTTATATAGCGGACTTTGATCCCATCATAAATTATGGAATTGTACTTAACTTACCATTTACGTTTTAAATATCGGCCTAGGGTTTAGATTACTTAGGTATAGGATTTCATTTTCTGATTGATGTAATAACGATATTAATGATATTACTAACTAAAATGATAATCAAATAATGGCTAAATAACAACAACACTTTCTATTACATTATACTATTAATTTAAATTTCTAGCTAATAACGTTAAAATAACCCTAATTTCTATAACAAATAGGAATAATAACAATGTTATCAAAATATTTAGTGATGAATCTGATTGATGAAAAGAGATGGAAAATCTCACCGATGATGACTCGGTTCCAAACCGAGTTGACTCGGCAGCAACCATGGCTCAACCTCCCTTTCTCTCTCTTTCGTTTCTCTCTTCCCTCTTCTTTCTCTTCTTTTCTTCCTTTTCTTTTCTTCTACTTCCACTGCTGGAGGCATCCGGCAATAGCCGGAAACTCAACCTGACTCAGTCCTAGTCGAGCTGAGTCGACTCAGCGTCTGCACAAAAGCAGGCAGCGAATCAAACTTGACTCGGATCAAGCTGGTGCAACACGCACCACCTCTCTCTCTCTCTTTGCTTCCCATTTGTTACAGGTCCAGGAGCATCTGGACTAGTCCTAGACACAACCCAAGACCCAGCAAAACAGACCCAACTCGGTCCATGGCTCGACCGAGTCGTGCTACTGCAGCAATAATCGCACTTGCTCTCCTCTTCTCCCTCATTCTCCCTTCTTTCTTCCATTTTCTTTCCCTCATCATTTCTTTCTTTTGTTTCTTTCTTCTCCACATTCCCCTCACCCCAGCTGTACCCAAACATGGCCCGCAGCAACCCAACGACCGAGGCTCGCAGCTCGGGCAGCAACCAAGTGCTGCCCCAACCGACCGACCTGACTCAACAAGTACTCCCTCACTTACGTTTTCTTTCTCCTCGTTCCTTCTATTAGAAGTCAAACAACCTCTAGATTGTGATGGACTCGATCCTAGCTTATCTAGAACCCAACAAATGCGTTAGTGCTCTCGAGGAAGAAGCTCGAGCTTCAATGGCGGATTGCCATCTGACAAAGCATTCTCCAATCCGAGCCGTGTGGGTGGTAGGACTCAATCCAAGGAGGCTAGTAGGAGGGAGATTTCGAAACTCCTAGACTGTTTTGGTGGTGGGTTCGAGATTTGAAAGAAACAATGAGTTTAGGGAGTGCGAGTGCAAGGCAGCGACCCTATTGCAATATAAGCCCTATCCTTGGAGCCCTAACCTATCTGAGACCGTCAGATGGAGAGTGCATGACCCGGATTGAATCCCATTGTCCAGTTTTCTCAAAACCATTGGCCAAACGGTGGTTTTCTTGCATTGGTTTCCAATATGTGCGAATCAGCAATGGATGGCTAAGAAAGACTCATACCAACGACTGAGATTTGAAGCTGAGGGCAGATGCAGATCGCTGAGATGGAAAAAAATAGGGCTTTCTGTTTTTGGAAATTTGTGTTTGTAGGCTTTGTTTGCATCGATTCTCATGTGCACACCTACGTGTAACCTCAGGTGGAACGGATATGGTTTTGGTTGTCACTTCCCTTCCCACCAGATGGATGGTTTAGATTTCTCACATGAGCGATCATGGTGGGCCACAACTCGTCGAAACAGGGCTATGTCCATCCATTTGAAACGGACGTCGGCATAAAAGAGAGAAGGTATGTTTCCTTCTTTGGAAACTGTCGGGTCAGCCCGACCTGACCGTTACAATGCATCTGCTGCACGGTGAGTGCACCACCTCCTGGTACACGTGCATCCACAAAGTGTGTCCCCCATGTTGAAATTTGTAGATCCACTCCATCCATTCTTCTAGGGGGCTCCACCAAAGGGTTTTGGACCGTTGATTAAGCTGATCTAAGGTCTAAGTGGGGCCCACAACTCAATTTGGGTTGCATTGGTGGATTCCCGCCAATCCAACGGTCAGATAATACCAAAATTAAACGACAGCGGTTAAAAGGGTCTAAGGGATTTATTCAGGCAACTAGGACCACCTAAACTATAGACTTAGAATATTAAATGCTATTACTAGAATAAGTTTTAATGTTTACTATTATTATTATTATTATTATCATTACTTATTTCCTTTATGTATTTTGTCATATATATCTTATATTATCACAAATTGTTAATATACATAAATTATACGAATATCAGTAAGAGGAGATTAATATATGTATATATATTATTTATATATTATTTGTATGGTCATATACGTGTTAGGTTTTAAATTTTATGTAAGTCAGTAAATTGTTTGAAATGTGTTAGTCATTATAAATTTTCCCAGCATATTTTATTTTCACATACTACAAATTCCATAGCTTGTAGTTTATATTAACGATGTTCTAAGTATAGGCATCTAATATGGATTATGGTTACATATCATTTTAATGTGAAACCATAAATATTTATAAAATATATAAATAGTATTTCATAGTGTGTGTGTGTGTGTATATATATATATATATATATATATATATATATATATATATATATATATATATATATATATATATATATATATATATATATATATTAGGTTGTATTATTTTCTTGTATTTATATTAAATTAAGAAAAAGGGTAACACTCGAGTAAATAAAAGTACAGGGTGTTACAGGGTATCACACACACACACACACACACACACACACACACACACACACACACACACACACACACACACACATATATATATATATATATATATATAATATTAAATTTTGATGGAAATATAGATTTTATATGTTTTGGATTTGGATGGTAGAACCGATTTTGATTTTAATTTTGATTTCTTTATTTTATTTTGTTTTGACTTACCTTTTCAAATGGGCTAGTTGGTTTGGGGCTCGTATTTAAGCTAGTTTTAGGTGTGTGCTTTGATTGGGAAATCTATTTCCATTAATTGTTATTATTACTATTAACGAGAAACTTTGATGGCTAAAAACGGTTGGTGAATGCCTTTCTATTCGCTGAAAGGGCCGTCAGCAAGGGGGGCATCGGCGTTACCTCCCTTCTGGACGACCCTTCCAACGACTAAAAGTTGTCAGGGAAGGTAAACGCCAACAGTTTTTAGCCGTCAGTGTTGCCCTATTTTTTGGTAGTAATAGAGACTTAAGGTCACATATATAGTGTTATGGTCTCCTATTTCTCTAGGGAGGGAGACTATGGTGTAGGCCATTAGAATACGTAAGTGTATAAAGTCTTCATCACTAGAAGAGTCACTTGAATCAGATTTCAACACCTCTGTATAATCCTATATTGCTGCCATAGATTTGCCTTTATATCTAACATGCTTGCACAATTGGTAACACTACGCCAAAATCATGAATTTACGATGGACGAAATCCGTCGTAAAACCAAATAAACGACGTATTTCATTCGTTGCTTGGTCCATCGCTGTTTACTGGCTCATTTTTTCTCTTCGATGGATAAAATCCATCGTTTAATCTGCAATGGATATGATCTGTCGTATAGTAGCGACGGATAAGATCCGTCACAAAAAATTAAAAATCCGTCGTAGAAATTCAAAAACACCCACTCGAATAAATCGTCATTAAAATATTTGTGACAGATAAGGTCTGTCGCCAATAATTAGAGCGACGGACCTCAAATCCATCGTCGATATGCAACTTGTTAAGAAATTAGCAACGGATTTGGTCTGTCGCTAAAATACATATATATATATAAAATATATAATCAATATTTATTTATTTTATTATTTTTTGAATGTTACACCTAATAGTCATTCAAAACATAATTCACAGGATTGTTTAATAAGAATCCTATTCACAAAATTGGTAACAACTTAATTCAATAGAAGAAATGGCCTGTGGGGCTAACCCAAACAACAATTCCCATAGTTACAAGTTGGACATGAAACATAGAATTGCAATCGGGCATTCATAACCTTTAGATTGGTGCCTAAAAATAGACAATTGAAATAAAAACAGTAATCGTTCATATTAAATGGAAAAAATACCAAAGATAGGACGAGTTCAGATCAACTACCTAGATACCAGGTTCATGGGCCCCACTCATGCAAACTCAAGATCCAAGAACACAAAACATATCGGTGGGATGAAGACTATAGAAATCCTTGGAAAAAGGAAGAAAAAAGAAAAAGTACCTGAAGGCCAGGCCAGAATGCCTGAAGACTGTTAAATAATGGCACACCATGGAAGAAAAATTCATGTTTCCCTCCACGTACCCATATTGTGTCAAAATTGCAACTTGAAAATCTAAATGAGTAAAACATGAATAGTAAGATTTGTGGACCAGAAATAATAACAAATTACTGAGGATTATGGTATAGATAATGCATTGCAGCCTTGTAAGCTTCTTGGAATATGAACAAATACTCCTCATCTTCGAATAACAGATAGGCCTATAGTCTGTAAGAAAGCCCTTGAGAAAAATGAACAATGAATTTCTTGGAGTTGCATAGAGAAAAGAGTACGTACCAGATGATAAACCATATCTCATATTATTTCTTTTATAACTCTAAAAGGTAAAAGGTAAAAAGATCCATCAAGGCAATAGATAAGACATGGTTTTATGTTTTGATCAATGTGTGAAATAACTATATTCATCAATATGGGCTTGAGAGCATAAATTGAATGCAAACAAATCCAAAAACATTGGCTCCTCACTGAGTTCTCTATATACAACAAAACTACACTATGCAATTGAAGATTATACATATGCTGCAATGCCTACAATATTATGGGACAAAATAAGTCAAAAACCATACCAAGTTAACATAAAACAGAGGTTACGCCCACATGTATATGTATTCATGACCATCAACATGCAACCGCACATGCCAATATGGAACATGTGTATGAGACCCCAGCTTTCCATTAGATATGCCACGCGCAAGAATCAGTCTCTTTGCTCCTCAAGTCTAGCACAATATACAAAAGAAATGGAGGCTAATACAACTCATCTAGAACATCCATGGGCTTAATGCTTATAGTATTCCCTCACAAAAGAAGGCTCATAAGATACAACACATTAAGTAAACCAGAATTTTATTTATCTGAAAGTTCTAATTGCTTCATCTCTCTAATGTTCCGTACAACAGACCCAAACAAAGGAGAATTCAAATCCAAATAAAAGAAACAAAGATCATACCTACTCTTTAAGGCAGAGAAAATTCTATGCATCTCAAAATTTTCATTTCTGAATAGAAGAACCAAAAGAAACCGCTTCTTTGAAATTGGAAGCATAAGTAGTACCTTCGAGATTCTCAAGTATACCTTTCTCAAAAGACTCATTGTAGTCATAGCCCTATCCCAACTATTAGGAGTTGGCAACTTGGCATCATGCATCATGTGTTGTCAATCATGATTAGGCACATAGTTGTAGTGTGGGGATTTGCATGTGATTTGTTAGAAACGTCGTTTCTTATAGAGAAACAAAGACAAAGGAAGAAAGAAACTGAAAACTGGAAAAGACTTTGATCGAGTCATCTTTAAGAATGTAGGATAACTTTCTATTGCCTTTTCTTTTCTTTTTTTTTTTTATAATTGAAGGACTACCATTCAAATGATATAGTGTAGATACAATATGCAAAGACTTTGATCCCAAAGAATTTGAACGGCCCTAAATGACACATCTGAACTTCTCTAATGCTTTGATTGAGTCATCCAACCAGCCAAAATTTCATTAAAGAATGACTTCACCAGAAGCAGTTCTGTTACTAGCTATTGATCATTTACAAACCCTTGGCCACAATGGTCATGTTTCAATCATATATGCTGGAAAAATAAAAGACAGTCCCCATCCAATCCTGTCCCAAAATAATAATGAACTAACAGCCACAAAATAGAAGTTCTGCACAAACATAAGCATCACACAACAAAAGGTCGCAAACTTTGGAGCTGGCAAGGACTTCCACAATTAGTTGCTGACAACCATGTATTATTGAAATGCTCCTAAGTTCCCATCTCAATCTATTGACATACGGATGCACACCAAGTAAACATGTTCTTCTTTATGGTTTTCCTACTGATGTCATGCTGCCAGCAGTTTTGCTTTTGATATTTGCTACCGCCTACTTAGCTAAACATGGTTTATGCTTGTGGGACACACAATCTGGATAGTCTGTGCTGACACGTGTAAGCTGTGTGTTCGGTGGATGTAAGACAGCCACTTAACAATTGATGGCTTTTAAAGCAGCATAGACTAAAGAAGGCACCAAAAAGCACTCACTGGTCCAGTGTCAATTATCTTTTTTTTTTCCCTTTAAAGATAGTCCAGTGTTGATTATCTACAGTAACAAGAAACAAAAACTAGCTTCATGATCAGCAATCCTCTACACATAAAGATGCATTGAGACAGATGAACAAACCGAGATAATGCGCATGAATTATTCTCGCTTTCAAAAGATAAGGTCACCTAAAGAATTGATGAACGGGGAGCTTGTTTCTTATCCATTACAGCATTGCAACCTAGACTGAGAAGTTGGAGATTTGAAGCATTGTTTATAGACATATCATACATTGTAGGCACCATAAATCAATAATAACCTGAACCCTTTTAGGATTTGGCCCTGATGGAGATATATAAACTGCTGGTCCAGCATTCAGCACAGATTCAGCCACCATAGACACAAGAAAATTAACAATGCAGCACCAAATTAGCCAACAATAGTAACCTCCTAATCGAAAATTGTTCAAGAGATGTGATGAATTCATATCATAATCATGTAAGAACCCGCACCTCCATGATAGACCAACTGATAACCAAAGAGCTAACAAGCATGTTCGAGTCTACAAACAAAATATCATTTTGTTAGTACAATTCTTTACTTTAAATATAAGTAGTAATAATATATGTTTTATTGAATGTAACACCATTACCTAGGGAAACTCCACAAAATTCCCCATGTTACAAACAACCTCGAACTGATATGCGGTAGTGTAGTAGATACTGGAGATCTTACTAGACCATCTCAATACTAAAACAGAGAAAATGAGAAGGTACAAAAAATCGTGCTGCACAAATATCAACTCCTTTAAAAGAATGTATGATTCACATGGTCTGAAACTACTGGAATTTTTATTCAGGCCAACGTTTAGTATGGGCAGAGCCCACCAATAAGCGACCCAGACAGCTCATCAGGTGATTCCCCTCTGTTAATAGGCAATACAAGACAAAGTGTTCCCACCAAACAATCCTAGCCATCCTATTTTTCCAGCGAATGCACAGTCAGAAGGAAAGAATATACCTAGTGTATATGTAGTGGAAAGAAGCCCATTGACTGAATGGCTAGGATTGATTGATGAACCTCTAATTGTAAATAATAATAAAAATAGAGAGAGAGAGAGAGAGAGAGAGAGAGAGAGAGAGATAGCCAATTGAAACTAAAATCTAATAAAAGAATGCCAACATAAATCAATAAGAGATGCATAAAACAAGCAACACCCTGCCACCTTCCCTCTTGACCAAAACATAGTGTTGTCAGTGAGCACCCAGATTCGTGGATACCCAAAGTATCAAACTTGACTGAATCTGTCTGGATAAATAACCCAATTAAAACGGGCCCACGGAATTGGGTCCTGTTAGAAATCAGGTTGAACTCAGTCCGATGGACTTGGATCCTGTCAGAAATCAGGTCAAGTTGGTTGCCCATCGGGCATCCAAATATATATAAATTTTTAGCTTTATACTTTAGTAATTATGGACATATCACATGCCGGCAAGGTACCTTTGGAGCAGCCTAAAGATAAGATGACGTTCTTAAGACAAATGTTTTGAATTCTCCTTTTAACCATACAACACAATTTATTTACAAAAAATAAAATAGACAGAAATAATGACATGATGGAGAGATACAACATAGTTTAAACACTCACAGCTGGCTTCTTCCCATTGAAAAGTATCCTAAAAAAGACTGTTACAATTACCACCATAATTTATTTACAGCATTCAAATAAAAACAAAATTATAGGAGGGAGAAATGTCCAACATTGAAGTTAAAAGACCTTCAAAGAGGCAAGTTCCCTTAAGCCCTTTTCAACTAAAAGCATGCTCACGAGTTGTCCATAAATGCAAACATAAAATAAAATAAAATCAAATAAAAACATGTGATTTCTTATGTGTGAGTAAAAAATAGAAGCTTTCGAACATTTCTACTGAAAAAACTATCATGGATTTTACAAACCAATTCAGTGCTCACATAGAGTGCCAGCCAAATAAGTGTACAGAGTCATAACATTAGCTATTTTTTTTTTGTTTTTTTTTTTCTGGAATGGAATTTTTTTTTTAGTGTGCAGAGAATGAGCATGATGTTGTGTGGTTTTGGCTAGAGAAAGACAAGCCACATGAATGCCTTGTGTGTTCTCAATATTTCATGGTAAATGGAGATCACTTGATGTATCATTTTGGCATTCCTACACCAATGGATTACAAAGGAGAAAAATTTGTGAGTGGGTACTTATCCAAATTCTAATTTCAAATGTCTCCTTTTGCTCCATAATGAAACTAATGAATCTTTGCTTATATTCTTATACCTGAGCATTTAATTTTTAATTTGTGCAACTAAAAAAATCTATATTTTTCGGGGGATTAACCAAAACTAGATCTTCCGATATAATGGGACCCACTTATCGGGTAATGGATGGCTAAAACTAAAAGTAGCCATTGGCTGGTGTCCAATAGATAAATGTCCAATAAACAGTGGTTGTAATGTTAGTAGCCTACCATGAGGTGATTTTCATCACAAAACATTCTCACTGCGGAGACCTCTAGAAAAGCTCATTATATTAAAAGAACCTGCAATGATACAAAAGAAAATCAAACAAATCGTTAGTACGAACATCAACTCACTTGGGTAGTCAAAGGCAACTACTTCAACAACATTCAGTGCATTTCCTTCCATCTGTAGAATCATCGAACATAAAGATATTACAGGTGAAAAGAACATGAGTGCAATCCCAGAATCAGCACATTGGTCTAGTTTTGTAGTTAGGCAGTGTTTGGATGCACAGTCAAATTGAATTGCAATAATTAGTTCAATTGAGCAGAAATTAACAAAGGCAAAGGCAAACAGTTTACCACATATCCCCTTCTTCCCAAGCAAGTGCAAACATTTTATTGATGTAAATTGAATGCTTTCCCTAGTTAAACCTCAATCTAAACACGCCCTAAAAGAAAATGTAGTTTCTTGCAAGTTCTAACTTCCCAACCATGAATTGAGCTTCTGGGAAAGAGAACAGATAAAATATTTTTGTGGTAATATCTAACCTGCTTGTACATACTACTATTTTCTAGGTTATTTGAGAAGCCACAACATTCGCACAGAGGAAGTAAATTACAAAATTCATCAGGCCATATCTAGGAACTACCAAATGCATGTAAGTAACAGAGAGATTCGAGAAACCTGAAAGTTCATCATCATCCACACGAGTTCACTGTTATAATTTCAAGATCTAGTGGAGTTGTTATATCCAAGTACATATTCAAAATGTGCCAGGGTAAACAAATCAAAAGCTATAATTGAGAAAGCTTAGAAAGAGAATATATGAGCACCCACAATAAATATTCCCCCAACGTAGAAAATTTTCATCTCATTACGCCTACTAACAATATGGAACGACTAGAATATCCATTAGAAATGAATCAGGGAACGAACAAAACCCAATGCAGGGGGAAAAATTGATACCTATGGGATTTGGCTTCAGTCCACATTATTCCTTCATAAATGTATTGATGGATTAGAAGAAATTCACACCAGGGTAATTAGCAGTGCCAACAGAATCAAACTAAAGGAATGACAAAATGAAAATGGAAGATAATATTCTGGGGCATGACGGGAGTTGGTATCAGAGCATAGCAAGGAATTCTAGAATGACTCAGGAGAACATCGCATGTCTGCCATGAACATGGGGCAATCTCGAGATCCTTTCTTTCACTCCGTATTGAGCCTATAATTGTCCCGATTCCTTGCATCATCATTATTTTGTAGATGATGCCGCGTGGTCGTGGCACCTGTGGTCTTGGCGCTCGTGGTCGTGGTGCCTGTGGACGAAGCGCCCGAGGTACCCATCCTACTCGAGCACGTCCTGCTCCAGTAGTTGAGGATCCGATTCCTGAGGTCCTGATTCAACCTGTTCCTCCAGTTTCGCCCATAGCACCCGTACCTCCATTTGCTCCGGTTCCCCCATCGATTCCCTGTGAGACCCGACCCGAGTTCACATGTGTGCATGTGTGTGTAAGTATGCATCTTGTTCAACTTGGTCTCACGGTCCTACCGGTCGAATCCCGATGACACGTGACCATTGGATAGTGTTTGCGGTCATCCTTACATCCAGTCATGAAGACCCGACTTAGATCGACTCGAAACCTATGCCATCTTGTCCGCTTCGTCGTTGTGGTTCCAACGCCGCGTCTTGTGCATCCACCCGATGTGTGGATCATAAGTGGTGTGTATTTCATTTATAACCTTTGATCATGATCATGTGGCCCATCTAATGTAGAGATCACACTTTTCAAGGTGGCCATCCTCTTTTGTGCAAATTCCAATACACACCACCCATACACTACCTAAATCCTCATATCCTACACCACCCACCACCCACACACTACTCACCCCTACTCTAGCCTAGCAACATAGTTTATATCACCATAGGCTATAATGATTTTTCTCTTATCTAGGAGAGAGAGTGATGATTACTCTCCCTCTCTTTCTTTTCTAGCAAATTTTCATACTCTCCCTCTCATTTTTCTGTACACTCTTCTCTCTCTTTCTCTCTTGCAAAAAAAATCTAGCCTCTTTTTTCCTCTTCTCCAGCACCTTCTCCTCCTTTTTCCCTTCAATCCCTCCATTGAAAATCCATCTCAACCCTTCATCTTGCTTCCTTGGGCAGTTAGAAGCTTGGACTGGAGTTTTGATAGAGATCTTAAGGTGGGTGACTATTCTTTTATTGAATTCATTTCTTTCTTTAATCTTATTATTTTTTCATAGATGGATCACATGGGACCCACCAATCTATGGTGGGGATCCCATTTGATCCTATGGATGTGGCCTTTTGGCCCATCCTACATGCATGTCATGATCCATGATGAGGCCATTCTCCATGGACCCCATCATAATGTGTCTAATGATCCACTCCATATCAGGGTCATCTAAACTTTAAGGATCATGTTGGGATGACATCCCAACCATCCATAGCAATTATAGATCATGCATATAGTGATTTTATGTTGCATGTACAATCAATGTAGTTGCATGGGTATAATTCATTCATGGGAGGGCCCATTAGTAGCGAGGCCCTACCCCATGGTTGGATTGTGTTTCTTCTCCATCTTTTATTTCCTGTCTTTATAGTAAATCTGATGTATGTGTGGCCCCCTTGATGTGCCATGTAACTAGGTCCAAGTGGTTAGACATCCAGGCCCACCTTGTTGCCCCATATTATTAGCATGTTTTAGACAGCCTTTGGGCTTGATTTTATGGATGATCTTGAAAGCGGTTGTGTCTGAGAGTTGTGTGACCCATCTAGGTGGACCCCACCCTAAGAAAATGTTAATTTATTTTCCTTTTAATTATCTTTTGGCGTGGTTTGGACAGCAACATGCTGCTGTCCAAATCTTCCTGGACAGATTTTTGGGCCACCTTGGGGCCTGATTTCTGGATCTTTGGTGGGAATAATGAAATAAATAATATATGATTCTTGTAGCCTCATGACCCACCTACAACCATACCAAATTTCAGCCTCATTTAACATTCATTACGGTCCCAAAGGTGTGGTCCAAGTGTGGTGGACAGTCTAAATTTTCTGCACTGTTCCACAACATTCCACCATGACAGGTTGGAATTTTGAAATTTATTAAAAAACTTTTGGGTGTTTAAAAATTATATAAATTTATATGGAGGTGTCCCACCCATTTTAAGACATACCTACCAAATTTTGGGGCCAATAGACACCTATACGCACCATGGTGGTGGCTGGACCGGCCCACTATAATGTGGTTTCCAGATCAGTCCGATTTTCAGGATAGATTGATTTCTTTAAATGAATTAAAATATTTATCCATGTCCAAAAATTCTAAAATTCTGTGAGGATATGTTCCACTCATTTTAAGACCTACCTAAAAATTTTTGTTGCTAATGGACCCCTGTACACACCGTGACAAGGGCCGGACTAGCCCACCATGTTGGGACGTCCAGGGCAGTCCGATTTTCTGGACAGATTATTTTATTCAAATTAATTAAAATATTTATAAATGTCCAAAAATTCTAAAATTTTGTAGAAGTGTGTCTAACCCATGGAAGGACACTCCTAAAAATTTTTAAGGCCATCAGGACTCTGTATCGACCGTAGTGTGGCCTGCAATTTGGATCAGTTTTGGGCCAAATACCTAGGCCCGTAGGACTAACCACCATGGGACGCCCCTACCTTGGGTTGTTGGGCCTGCATTCTAATGGCATAGCCCACTTGAAGTAAGTGTTGTATATCTTCATTTTTATCTGGTGGGGTCCATTAAGATATATGTGGATCACCATGAATCAATAACCCATCTAAATTAAATAAATTTTCGGACTCTAATAGGCCTAGGAAATGGGTGGACCGAAATTTCTGCAAGGGGCCCAAAATTTACTACATGGTTGATTATTTAGGAACTATTGTGGCACACCATATTTAAGAGAGTGTTGAACACACTCCTTGCTTTCCTTCCTTAGACATTTTTTTTAGGTGTAATTAGTGCCTCTTAAGGCTCATCTTCGAGGTGATAATATGGACTAGCCTTAACCAGATTTTTGGGTAGTTTTATGGGACATTTGGGCTGAAAACCTATTCCTTGAGCCCAAGACTATTCAAGGTCCGACCTTATTATTTTATAGGCCCAATGGACCGTCTACAAGCTGATCAAGTGTATTTATTAGCCTTGATGTCCTCATACAATGCTTAATAATGGGCTGACTTGCATGGCCCACATAAATGTATATTGTGGAGGGCCTTGCTAAGTCTTTAGGCTAATGTGATAAGGCCCACACTATTAGTGTAGGCCTTACCCATGTGTATTCTTAGGCTTATGGGTTGACTTCAAGTCTACCATAATGTATGAATTAGATGACTTTTGTTTTGGGCCATTTCCTTAAGGCCCATTATGTAATATAGTGTATGCATGGCCGCCCCTTTTCTGGTAGTGATTAGGCCTTTCGGACTCAGTTCTTTTGGATAGGCCCATTGATCTTGGGGCTATAATCTCCCATCTATTGTGATGGGCTTAAGGGTAATAATATGCAAGAAGTTGGGCTCTTAGCTGCCCATTAAATTGACCCTGTACTTGGGCTAAAAGTGAGGCCCAACTCACTTGTGTTAAATGTAAAACTTTTCCATGTAAATGAATTACTGGGATGCCCATGAAGCCCACCATAATATGTGAAATTATGACCTTTGTGGTTGAGCCTAAACCTTACTTGAGGGTCCACTATCTGGCCTATAAGTTGGGCTTGGTGTATAGCCCCTTAAGCTATGCATTGCGTGGGCTTTAGACCTTATATTATATGACTAGTGGCGGGCTACCTCTTGGAAGCCAGTTGAGGTTGAATGTCCTCTTGAGTGATCCTAAGGTTGGCCCATGAATTTCTCTATGGATGGTTAAAGGCCCACTATAGACCCTAGGCCATTTGTTTAAGGCTCGATGTGTATGTATGTGGAACCTACCTTAACGTATGTTTGGTCCAGGCCATCCAAGCCTTGGATCGTCCGATTATGGATACACTCTCTGCCTTGGGTTACTGTTGGACTCACAATCTAGTAACAGGCCCACTTGATCTTTTCATGATATATATATATATTCTCCATCCGGTGTGGTCCCCCAGCGAATATAGTTGGCTTTCATGAGATTATTTTCACATAGTTAACTAATTTTATGGAAATGTACTTGATATATGGATTGGATATGAGCATTGGCATTACTTCGTATTGCATTTACATTGGTTGTATAAGCCTTATATTGCATCACCTTGGCATGACGCCCAGTACTCATTGCATTACAGTACTCATTGCACTATATAGCCTTGGTATGGCTTCCTGCATTTTCGTATTGCCTTGGTATAGCTTCTTGCGTTCATGATAAACTTGGTAAGGCTAGTGGTATTGGTATTGATCATAACTCCCTTCTGTATTCTCTATCTTCTTCTAAGCACCATTGTCAACACTTTCACGCTTTCTATAAGCTTATGCACGATTGATGCATGTAGGAGACTCTAGGTAGGCCTCATAGCAACAGAGCGTGGAGTAAAGTTGAGCTTGAGGACCAGTGTTGTAGACTTCCTTTCTTTCTTCTATTATCTTATGTATGTCCTTTTGGACCTTATGTAAGCTTGTAAAAGTTTAAATTCATAGTGAATTTTATGATGTGTGCCTTTGTTATTCTCAGATTTACTTGTTATGGTCTTGGGTATGCTCATATTGAAAATGATTATATTGTTATGGAAATCCTCTTTGTAGGATCCCAGGATCAGAACCTACCTCAAGAGCCGAGAATGAGGTACTACGGAGGCTGTTGCGGCCAGAATCCGCCATCGAGTTCCTTGTGAGTCCGGTTACTGAGTCTGGGGTGTGAAATTTCCCCTCCTCAGCTTGTTGTTCCAGTTACTGAGGCTCCTACCCGATCAGCCGCACCCGTGACTCTGCCTAAGGCGAGTGCCACCCCTGCCTTTCCGACAGTACCTATAGGAGTTGAGCATTTCCAGCAGCTGATGAAGCTTGTTACCACCACATTGTAGACCCTTCAGCTAGTTACCACTGAGGTTTCTGGGTTACCTCATGCTAGTGTCATAGCCCGAGAGTTCTGATAGCATGATCCTCCGAGGTTTAGTGGTGCCCCTGCCCTTCTGCCACCGAGGCTTGGCACATTGAGGTTGTGAGGATTTTTGACACTATATAGTGTCCTGCAGGTCAGAGAGTATCCCTTACGACCTATCTTCTTCAGGGTGAGGCTCGTCATTAGTGGTCATCCGTATCTAGGATGGTCGAGCCTCAGTTCGTTTGGACATGGGAGGAGTTCATGGTCCATTTCGACCAGAAGTTCTTCCCTAAGCATGTTCAGATTCAGTGAGCGATAGAGTTTGAGCCCCAAGTGCGGGGTGATATGACTATATCTCAGTATGAGGCCTGTTTCTTGGCCCTGCCTAGATTTTCTCCTCCCCTCACCAGCGATGAGAAGATGAGGGCCCGTCATTTTGTGACTGGGTTCTATCCTGCCCTTTGTAACCATGTGGTAGGGTATTGTTTAGAGACGTTCGACCAGGTTGTTCATTGAGCATTGGTTTATGAGGAGGACTGGACTATGACCCAGAGGTTGAGAGAGCAGAGTTCCGATGGAGACTGAAAGAGGAAAGCGCCAACCGACAGTTCTGGGCAGCACCGTCAGTAGAGATGGAGGGGTAGATCAGGATTTCAACATCCTGCAGTTCAAACAGTAGCTTCTTCCTCATCATCAGCACCACCAGTCGCTTCATCTTTCGGCCCCTTTTTCGGTGTATGCTTCGGCTCTAGACAGGCCGTGCATCGGAGGCGTGAGTGCCCTCTCCCCATTTAGCAGCAGAGGCCACCACAGTTGCCTTCTCCTCATCCTCCTCAGCAGCAGCAGAGAGCATAGCTTCCACCCGTCGCTCATAGGGCTCCTCCTCAGTAGTAGAGGCAGCCAGACAGACCTCCTCAATAGAGATAGCAGCAGCAGCGACAACACCAACCGCAGCACCAATAGAGGGAATATCCATATGTTGTTTGATCCCTAGGTCCAGTGTGTATAGCAGCCCAGTAGGCTTAGACTCAGGACCCTCAGTCTTCCGGTTTGCTTCCCTTGCCAACTGAAGGCTGTTTTTAATCTGTACAGCTGGCGCCAGGCCAGGACGCGCAGTCATCGACCGACGGAGTTGTTGAGGGTATTCTTCTTGTTTCTACTTGCGTTGCTCATGTTTTGTTTGATTCTGGTGCTTATCATTCTTTTATGGCCAAGCAGTTTTGTCGATCGACTGGTATTACATCAGAGGCCTTGTTTGAAGCCTTGACCGTTTTGACTCCCATAGGGAAGTCTGTGATATTAACCCGCGTTGTCCATCTTGCCCGGTGTTAGTGGGCGAGATGTTCCTTCCTGCCGATCTATTCGTGATGCCGATGGCAGAATTTGATGTGATTCTAGGTATAGACTGGCTTGCGGAGTATTGTACCGTCTTAGACTGTGCTGCGAGGACAATTACATTTCATATTCTAGGCTTGTCGTGTTCCAGTTCGTCACCGAGCCCAAAGGAGAGCTATTATCTAACTTCTTGGCTTCGGTCGTTGAGGGTTCTTTGGCAGAGAGTATTGAGCAGTTGCCAGTTGTTTGTGAGTACCCGAATGTATTTCAGGAGATTCTGAGTTTGTCGCTGCATCGGCAGGTGGAGTTCCAGATTGATCTGGTACTTGGTACCGCACCTATCTCAAAGGCCCCCTACCGGATGGCACCGTTGGAGTTGAGGGAACTGTAGGAGCAGTTGGATGAGCTCCGGGAGTTAGGTTTCATTCGTCCTAGCAGTTTGCCTTGGGGAGCCCCGGTATTGTTTGTGAAGAAGAAGGATGGTTCGTTGTGATTATGTGTAGATTATCATGAGCTCAACAGAGTCACCATTAAGAACCAATACCCACTTCCCCGTATTGATGATTTGTTCGACCAGTTGCAGGGTGCACAGTATTTTTCCAAGATAGACTTGCATTCCGGTTACCATTAGATTCGGGTCCGGGAGAAGGACATTCCAAAGACGGCTTTCCGGACACGTTATGGTCACTTCGAGTTTCTGGTTATGTCATTTGGGCTAACCAATGCGCCCGCCATATTCATACAGTTGATAAATGAGGTTTTTCGGTCGTACCTCGATCAGTTCGTGGTAGTATTCATTGATGATATTCTTGTATATTCGAGGATTCGAGAGGACCATGCTGAGCACCTGCAGATTGTGCTTGAGACCCTTCATGCCCAACAGCTGTATGCGAAGCTGGAGGAGTGTGAGTTTTGGCAGGAGGAGATAAAGTTCCTCAGTCACGTGGTGACGAGGGAGGGTGTCGCCATGGACCCCTCGAAGGTTGATGTAGTGCGTCAATGGGGCAGCCCACGAACACGTCCGAGATTTACAGCTTCCTTAGTTTAGCAAGATATTATCGACGATTTATCGAGGATTTCTCCCGTATTGCAGCACCGCTGACCCGGTTGACGCGGAAGGGCGTCGAGTTCGTCTGGAGTGATGCCCGTGAGAAGACATTTATAGAGTTAAAGGACCGCCTCACGTCCGCTCCTATTCTTACTTTTCCTGATGGGAGTGAGGGTTTTGTTATTTTTATTGATGCCTCTAGAGTTGGCTTAGGTGTTGTACTGATGCAGCATGGGAAGTCAGTAGCGTATGCCTCATGCCAGTTCAAGGTCCATGAGCTAAACTACCCCACTCATGATTTGGAGCTTGCAGTAGTTATCTTCGCACTGAAGGTGTGGAGGCATTATTTATATGGGGTAACGTTCGAGCTCTTCTCGGATCATAAGATCTTAAAGTATCTATTTTCGCAGTCTGAGTTAAACCTGCGGCAGAGGCGATGGATGAAGTTGCTAAAAGATTATGATTTTAACCTTCAGTATCACCCAGGCAAGGCAAACGTGGTGGCAGATGCACTTAGCCATCAGCCACGAGGTCTAGTGCAACAAATGATGGTGCGAGAGTGGCAGATGCTGGAGGATGTTTCACAGTATGACTTTGAGTTTGGCTTGCATTCTTTCATTATTTAGCATTTGAGCTTATCGATTTAACCCTCTTTAGTGGCTAGGGTGATCGAAGCTTAGCAGACGGACGAATCACTTCAGGAGTACTGAGCAGAGGCCGGCCTCTGTGGAGCAGTCAGACTGACAGATTGGTTCCGATGGTGGATTACGCTTTAGAGGTCGATTGTGTCCCGGACGTGCCCGAGTTGCGTCATGACCTAATGACCGAGCCACACCGATCAAGACTTACTATTTACTCAGGCTCCACGAAGATGTATCGTGATATGAGGAGGCAGTACTTTTGTCAGGGGATGAAGCACCAGATTACGAGTTTTGTGGCCAAGTGTGACACATGCCAGCGTGTCAAGGCCGATCATCAGAGACCTCCTGGTCCCTTGCAACCATTGAGCATTCTAGAGTGGAAGTGGGAGCATGTATCGATGGACTTCTTCGTAGGTTTGCCAAAGACTCAGCGCAGTCATGATATCATCTGAGTTATCATCGATCGTCTAACGAAGTCGGCTAATTTCATTCCAGTACGTGCTTCCTGGTGTATGGACCGGTTGGTGAGGATATTCATTGAGGAGATAGTGAGATTGCACAACGTCCCAGTTTTAATTGTTTGTGACCGAGACTCCAGGTTTACGTCTCAGTTTTGGAGGAGTTTTCAGCAGGTGTTAGGGGTCACTTTGCATCTCAGCATCGCTTATCATCCACAAATGGATGGGCAGACCGAAAGGGTCAACCAGATCCTTGAGGATATGCTCAGGTCTTGTGTGATCGACTTTGTGAGTAATTGGGATGAGCATATGCGCCTGTCCGAGTTTGCATACAACAACAGTTATCAGGCGACTATCGATATGGCTCCTTTTGAGATACTTTATGACAGACTGTGCAGATCTCTTAGTTGTTGGACTGAAGTTGGAGAGCGTCATCTCTTAGGTCCCGAGCTTGTGCTGCAGACGTTGGAGGCTATTGATGTTATCAGGAAGAGAATGCACATAGCTCAAAGTTGGGGACATGGTGTATCTCAAGGTCTCGCCTATGAAGGGCGTGATTCGCTTTGGTGTGACGGGTAAGCTCGCCTCGAGATTTATTGGACCTTTTGAGTTTACCGAGAGTATAGGCGTTGTGGCCTATAGGCTTGCCTTACCTCCTGAGTTGTCTGCGATCCACGATGTGTTCCATGTTTTTATGTTGCGGAAATATGGGTTGGATACTATTCCTATGATTGATTGGCAGCCACTTGAGGTCCGTGAGAATGTTTCTTACATTGAGCAGCCGATTCATATTTTTGATCGGAAGGAGTAGGTCCTCAGGACCAAGGTCATTCCCTTGGTGAAAGTGCAATGGGGTCATCATTCGAAGGCCGAGGCATCTTGGGAACATGAGGCCGATATTAGAGAGCGTTATCCCTATTTGTTTGATGATTAATTGATATATGATTGTTTTTATTGCCTTTCTTATATGATGATTGTTATATAATGGTGGTGTTTTGCCTTTCCTTTTGTCCTGGATTAGTCAATTTCAAGGATAAAATTTCTTTGTTAGTGGGGAGGGTTGTGAGATCTAACCTAAGTTCGCATGTGTTCATATGTGTGTGAGTATACATTTAGTTCATTTTGGTCTTACGGTCCTACCGGTCGAATTTCGATAACTTGCAACCTTCAGATTGTGCTTATGGTCATCCTTGAGTCCGGTCACATAGACCTAACTCGGATCGAGCTGAGACCTGTGCCATTGCGACCGCATTGTCACCGCGGTTCCAACGCCACGTCTTGTGTATCCATCCGATGTGTGGATCATAAGTTGTGTACGTTTCATTCTATGGCCCAGGATTTTGATCATGTGGCTCACCTTGGAGTGGTGCATGTGTCCCACACTCCCTCTTTTGCACAAGTTCCAATACACACTACACACACTACCTAAATCTTCATAACTCACACTACCAAGACCTCACACACCACCCACACCTAACCTACCCTAGCAAACATTATTTGTATCACCATAGGTTATGATTACTTCTCTTAAAAAGCTTTTTCCTCTCTTTCCCTCTCATTTCTCTCTCTCTCTCTCTTCCCTTCTTCTCTAGCAATTTTCCTCCATTTCTTCAACCCATTTTTCTCTATTTTTCTAGCCACTTTCCTCCTTAATCCCCCACCATCTAACCCTTGAAACCCTATCTCCACCATTAATCCATCTCCCTTGGTGCTAAAGGACCTTAGTGTGAAAGTTTGGTAGTCATCTTTGATGTGGGTGACTATTCTTTTGTTGAATTCCTTTCTTTTCCTTAATCTCATTATTTCTTCATTGATGGATCACATGGGACCCACCAATCCATGGTGGGGATCCCATTTGATCCCGTGGATGCGGCCCTGTGGCCCATCCTACATGCATGTCATGATCCATGACGGGGCCAATCTCCATGGACCCCATCATGATGTATGTAATGATCCACTCTATCTCAAGGTCATCTAAATCTTAAGGATCATGTTGAGATAACATCTCAACCATCCTTAGCAATTATAGAACATGCATACAGTGATTTTATATTGCATGCATGTACAATCAATGTAGTTGCGTGGGTATGATTCGTTCTTAGGAGGGCCCATTAGTGGTAGGGCCCTACCTCGTGGCTGGATTTTATTTCTTCTCCATCTTTTCTTTCATGTCTTTATAGTGAATCTGATGTATGTGTGACCCACTTTATGTGCCATGCAACTAGGCCCAAGTGGTCAGACATCCAGGCCCACCTTGTTGCCCCATATTATTGGCATATTTTGGACAACCTTTGGGTTTGATTTTATGGATGATCTTGGAAGGGGATTGGGTATGAGAGTTGTGTGACCCATATAGGTGGACCCCACCCTGAGGAAATGCTTATTTATTTTCCTTTTAATTATCTTTTGGGGTGGTTTGGACAGAGACATGTTGATGTCCAAATCTGCCTGGATAGATTTTTGGGCCACCTTGGGACCTGATTTCTGGATCTTTGATGGGAATAATGAAATAAAATAATATGTGACTCTTGTAGCCTTATGACCCACCTACAACTATATGAAATTTCATCCCATCTGACCTTCATTGTGGTCCCAAAGATGTGGTCCAAGTGAGGTGGACAGTCTGAATTTTTCTACACTGTTCCAGCAATATTCCACCCTAGACAAGTTAGAATTCTGAAATTTATTAAAATACTTTTGGATGTCTACAAATTCTAAAACTTTACATAGAGGTGGCCCACCCATGGTAGGTCCTTCCTACCAAATTTGGTAGGTGGGTCTTACCATGACTGGCCCACTATAATATAGTGTCCAGATCAGTCTGATTTTCAGGACAGATTGATTTCTTTAAATGAATTAAAATATTTACAGATGTTCAAAAATTTTAAAATTTTGTAAGAGTATAGTATACTCATGTTAAGACCCACCTACCAAATTTTAGGGCCAATGAACCCCTGCACACACCGTGACAAGGGCTGGACAGGCCCACCACGTTGAGACGTCCAAGTCTGTCCGATTTTATGGATAGATTATTTTGTTTAAATTAATTAAAATACTTAAGAATATTTAAAAATTCTAAAATTATGTGGGGGTTTGGCCCACCTATGAAAGTGATACTCTGTAAAATTTCAGTCCCAAATGACCCCATTTGGGCATCCAAAAGAATGGGCCAAGATGGTTAGACTGCAAGATTTTTCTGCTGTGTAGTCCAGCAATATGCCTTGATAAAAACCATAATTCAAGAATATTTTCTTTGATGGTGGGCCACTTTTTTGGATTTTCTATTATTTTATGCATGATGAGGGACCTTGTCTCTTAATTTTTAAAATTTTTAAGGCCCTGGACCCACTCCAATGGAGTGCCCAAATTTAGGACAGTAACATGCATTCCAGAAATTTCCTGTATATTATAGTCCCTTGTTATTTCAGAACTTTTGGGCCCTAGCTCATTGGGCTTTGTGTATGATTAGTTGGGGACCCATTCCTGATGTTCTATGGCCCATTAGGGCCATGATTGTGGGACCCACCATATTGAGAAGGTTGGTTATCTATTACTCCCTTATATTTAGAATATTATTAGGCTTAATTAATGCCTTTTTGGGTCTCCGTTAATGATCATTTGTGGGACCCAAATATAAACCAGATTTTAGGACTTCCTAGTATACCCAAATTGGGCTAGAACGTCTTATCTTGGCCTAGCCATATGTTGGGCTAACTTCCGCCATTTTGATGGACTTATGGGCTGAGATAAAGGTGGTATTAGGCCCTTGGTTGCCCACTTAGATTGCTAGTTGTTGGGCTGATGTAGTGGGGCCCATTTCATCCAACTTAAACTTATTTTTAAGCCATATTTTTGTGCTCATGGGCTGCCCATTAAGTTCAACTAAATGTATGAGTCCTATGGCCATTGGGGCTTGGGCCTTGGGCCTTGATTCCTCTCCTTGGGCCCATGTTGTTGAAGGTAGTATTAGACCCTTTTTCTCATGCCTTTTTATGGGGCTTATGTATGTGGTTTGGATGTGGACCTTGGGCCTTGTAGCTATATGGATTATGGTTGGTTATGCCTTGAAAAAATGGTGGTTAAATGTCCCCATTATAGACCCCTCTAAGTGTGGTTGAATGCCTTGGGAAGCTTCTAGAAGAAGTGATGAAGAAGATGAAGGAATAGGAAGAGATGTTATCATCTTTGCAAAGATAGAGAGAGCTGCACGAAGAAGCAGAGAGAGAGAGGAGAGAGAGGGAGAGAACTGGTTAGGGCCGGTGCCCTAACCAGATATCGCATTCGCAGATGGAATGGGGATGCGGATTAGTTACTGACAGTTGAGTAGCCGGACACGCTACTGAAGTGACGTCACCAAGTTCTGTGGACCCCATTATGATGTATGTGTTTTATCCACAACGTCCATCCATTTGTAGATATTATTTTAATATATGATCCAAAGAATGAGGCAGATCCAAAACTTTAGTGGACCACACCATAGAAAACAGCGGCAAAATTGATGCCCACCGTTGAAACCTTCTTAAGGCCCACCATGATGTTTTTTTTTTGAAATCCAACTTGTTCAAAAGTTAAAAAAGACATTAAAGAAGGGAAAAAATAATATCAACCTGATTGAAAACTTTTGTGGCCTTTAGAAGTTTTTAACAGTGACGTCACTCTTCCCACTGTTTTCTGTGGTGGGGTCTGCTGGGGACGTGACTCATTCTTTGGATCTTACCCTAAAATGATCTCTCCAGATGGATGGACAGTATGTATACAAAAAATACATCATGGTGCGGCCCACATAACTTGGTGACGTCACTTTAGTATGTCATAGCCAATCTGCGTCCAGGAATGAGCTGGGTGACGTTAGTAAGTTCTGTGGGTCCCATCATAAGGTATGTGTTATATCCAAACCGTCCATCCATATGGCGAGCTTGTCGTAAGGCTTGAGACGAAAAATAAGACAAATTTAACTATCAAGTAGACCATACCATCAAAAGCAATAGGGGATTGAACATCTACCATTGAAACCTTTTTGGGGGTCACGGAAGTTTTGGATCAATAAGAAATTTATTTTTCCTCTTCATCCAGGTCTTTGTGACCTTATGCACAGATTGGATGGAAAATAAAAGGTATGGTGGGCCCTACGAATTTTTTAAAGGTGAAAATCATCACCCCTTCTGGTATTTATGTGTGGTCCATTTAATCTTTGGATATGATTCATTTTTTGGATAATTTTCTAAAATGATCTCGAAAATAGATTACCGATGTGGGTTGATCCCAAATTTTCGATAAATCCAAAGCTCAAGTGGACCATGCCACACAATACAATGTGGAATAATGATTTCCACCGTTGATACCTTCCTGGGCCCACAATAATGTTTATTTGCCATTCAACCTGTTCATAATATCAGAAAGATATGAATGAAGATAAAACACAAACATCAGCTTGATTCAAAACTTTTATGGCCTTCAAGAATTTTTCAATGGTAGAGGTTCAATTACACTATTTCCTGTGGTGTGGTCCACTAGAGCTTTGGATATGCTTCCTTTTTGTTCTTTATACCTTAAATTATCTATTAACATGAATGAACGAAGTAGATAAATTAAATAAATAACGGTGGACCCCATAGAGTTTACTCAGTATACTAAGGGTAATGAGTAACTCACCTAAATGCAGTGGAGAGGGGTTTCCTTAAAATATTCATAATCATATATTGAGTCTACCTAAATGTGATTCACATATCCAACCTACTCATTATGTGTGTCGCACTTGGATGAGGGGTCAGACCAAGTTTTAGTTGCATCCAAAACTCATGTGGGCCCCACCAAGTGCTTTTATATTTTTTAGGATGTCTTCACATGGGTTTAGATGTTATGGCCCACTTGAATTTTGTATACGGATGATTTTTGAGATATTTCATAACCTAAAGGGGACACATCAAATGCACGGTGTTGATGTTCGACACATATCATGATGGGGCCCACAAAACTTACTAACATCAATTCTTAGGTTTTCTTGAGGTCAATAAGTTGGGTCACAATTTTGACCAGACTATTTGGCTGATTTTATATGTCTGGTCCATTCACTCTATTTTACTGATCAATATCCTGATTTTGACTAGTTACTCGCCCCAATCAGGCTACACATGAGAAAGATATTGGGCATACAAAATTGATTAACAATTTGAGTGAAGTTTAATTTAAACATCTGAAGTTATTTACTCTTTCATTAGACTAATTAGATTGTCCGAAAACGGTTAAAGGTTCAAATAGTGGATGTGCCTAATAATTTATTAAAAAATATATATGTTTTTCACAGATAAATTTCAATTTCCATTTAAAAATAACACTTTTTTCAAAATGTATATTTTGTTACTCTTAATTTTTCTTTGAAAACTTTTAACAAAATTTCAATTTTATTATAAAATATTCCAAAAAAAATAAAAATACAAATTCTGAATTTAATTTTTAAAATCTCAAAAATTTTCTCAAATTTTATTTTTTTTTCCCAAAAAATTCCAAAATGCCGATTTGTTTTCTTCAAAAGCATCTTTTTGTTTTCAACTATTCAATTTTCTTTTATAATATATATATATATATATATATATATATATATATATATATATATATATATATATATATATATATTTCAAAATCTCAGTGTTTTTATAAATAACTTTTTCATTTAATTTCAAATTTTGAACATTTTCAATTATTTTTCAAAATCATAAAATTTTTTAACTTCTTTATTTTTCATTTCAAAATGTTTGTTTTTTGTTAAAGTATCGATTTTTTAATATGGTTTTATTTTAAAATTTTCAATTCTTTCTAACTTCTCCAATTTTATTTTTTTAAGCATATTTTTTCAAACTGGTCTATTTTTATCGAACTTCTCAATTTTATTTTATTTTTCAAAATACAAACTCCCATTTTCTTTTTCAAAATATTTTCATTTTTAAACATTGTGGAAATTTTCACATATTTTAAAATCTTTTTAATTTTCTTTTTCAGGATATTATTTTTTTCTCAAAATCAAATTCTTTTTTTTTTTCAAAATTATCAACTTTATTCAATATTCTTTTTTTTTTTTCCTACAAAATAGATTTTTATTAAATCATGATTTTTATTTTTTTCAAAATCTAAATTTTTCTCTCAAACATTGTTAAAAAATAATATTAGATACAAATGTACAACTAAACCACCGAAATTCTATTAAAAAACAATTATTAGACTAAAAAAACTTAATTTTCCACCATATTTTTAAAAAATGAAAACAATTAGTATTGTGAGGCAAAAGTGACTACGATCCATCGCAAAAGAAACTGAAAAGTATCTCCATTTTGTATTTTAGGCGGGAATTTGCAATGAATGTAGGTGCAAAATCAAAATTTGCGACAGATTTAGACCGTCGCTAATTTACGACGGACCATACTTCGTCGTGAATACGTCGTAAAACAGATTTTAGCGACGAATTTTGGTCCGTCGCGAAATTCCGTGACATTTGGACAGGATTTTCGAGTAAGACGGACTTAGCGACGGACTTTTTACGTTAGCGACGGATTAAATTCGTCGTTAAACCAAGCAATTTTTGTGTAACATCATGTCCATAACCCTCATATTTGAAATACTAGGTAAAGCTCAATTTTTTTTTTCAAAAATTTACCTTTATGCATAGGTTCAACTAACTTACCCTTTGTGTCACAATTCTAACTACTAAACTTGATGAGGAATTTTGTGAATTTTCTATACAATTTATTTACGTCATCCCCCTCATCAATATCACTATTAGATTTAACAATCTTCTGTCTATGTGAATGCTTATGAGATGTTTCGAGGATGGATAGTTTCTTCACTTTAAAGGGGGCCTTAAAGTGTAGTCATATGTTTGTAGGGAACCTAAGAGTTTTTCTACATTCATCTTGTATATATTTCTACACTCTTCTATCGAGGTCATCTTGGGAATGAATCTATCTAGAAGAGATCTAAGTATTTTCCTACAGATACGAGATCCTCTCTCTCAAACTCCACATGGGGTTACAAATATCATTTAACTTTGAATAAAACTAAATAAAGCATTCAAACTCTTATATTTTCAAATTTTTGAATTTGGTCATTAAGAGCTGAAGTTTCAATCTTTTTACTATGCTAGTTCCCCTAAGGGTGACTTCCAATATGTCCCACACTTCCCTACTCGTTTCACATGTGCAAATACGTTTAAATTTATGTGAGAAAATTAGACAGTAAATAGCATTAAGAGCTTTGACATCATAGGTATGCCATGCTCTCTAATCAACACTCCATTTGAATTTATCTTTGGGAGCACTAATGGTTCCATCATTAACCACAACTTGTTTCATAGACATTATTCATAATTGTTCGACAATAACCCTAGCCATATGATCAATGGATCTTTAAAAGACTCTTATCCTAGCCTTCTAATATGCATAGTTAAACCCATCAAAATAAGGTGGTCATGTGATAGCACAAGCCTCTTCTGTGCACATCATTCTTAAGCTCATTGGATCAATTTAAGATGGTTAAACCCTTTAAGAGCAACCCAATCTTATACAAATATTTGAAATTGTGTGCAATAGGATACCACGACTATGTGTAGAAGCTTGGTGAATCTAATGAATGAATGGCTGTCCTAAAGGGGGGTGATTATGACAAAATAAATTTATGCATTTTAACACAATTTTTTACCTAAACTAATATACCAATTTAAACTAAGGCAATTAACTCTTGGGCTTCTGTAACGCTCCGGTTTTTAGAACCTGAGTATATGACTCAAATTCCAAGAACCCAGGGATTAGCTAATGATAACGACGACAAACCAATAAATCAAAGTGTGATATAGCAGGAAAGAAAATATGTCATAGATATGGCCTTAAAATAGGAGCAATATTCGGGCCCACCCAACTGGGGGCCACTTACAAAACCTTAAGTATCATTAAAAATCTGAATGTACTGAAATAGAATGAATGACTAAACTACTGGTTTAGCCCGAAGTAGGCTGCCGCCTCTTGTTGCAACTCATCATATGGCTCCACCTCAACCGCCACCGCCTTCAGACCTGCCACGTCCTCGACGTCCCTCGAACCTGCGTCCTCTGTACGGTTGAACATTGATGAAAGAGTGGCCAGCTCAGTGTGATCTCCCCTAAAGATTACACACCGCCGCCCTAAACAAGGAATAAGACAAAATATACAGATGATCCAAAGCATAGTAGATACAGTCTTATTAGATGCATGGATATATGAATGCAATCATCGCCCCGGGAATGCTCATCCGTGCGGACAGTAGGCCTTCACCCCATGCAATCATCGAATTTGAGAAAAATCATCCAGTTAGAATCATCGAATCTAGGGAAACATCACCCAGTCGGAACAATGTGTCATATATGCATGATTAGCCAAGCTGTTTATTAGTCCATTTACAACCAGCCAATTTAGATAAGATCAAAGGCCACTACGGGGAGCACATGGCCCAGCGTAGGCCGACAGCTTGGGTATAGTGTCCCATTACCACCATCCCCGGCCCATGAGACTGTCGTCTTAAGGTGTGTGTAGGAACCACTAACATGTGTCCAATCAATTTAACACAAAAGGGGCCACCACCAATGTTGACTGGGAATGAACGTTGAAATTTTCAAATGTGGTGACTAAACATGACGGCATGAGTGGTGCAAAAGCCGAGTAAACAACGGTATTAAAAAGAGTTATGAAGCTCATCCCAAGTCAAATAAGTGAAACCTCACATGAATGGTAAACCCCAAGGTCAAATATCACAACCAAAACTTCCATGTCAGGAGCCTACTTAGATCACAACTAGTCTAGTTACACCCTAGGTACGGACTCTCCTTTGATAGAATTTTCCATGGAGAGACTTTAACAGTATGTGTGGCATAGTAACACGTATCACAAATAAGGAACAACAATTAAAATCGCATAAGATATATAACATAAATGGCTGGATTATTCACTGAAGCAGTTCAACGAAACAAATATTCTTAACAATAGTAAGCATGAGGATTATCATATTAGATAGATAATACAGTTTATTTTCATACATAATTCATCATTAGTCTAGTTAGTCATTTACACTATTAAAACTACTATTTCTAGTCTAGTTAGGGATGGAAAGCTTACGGGGAGGAAAATCATCACCAGAGAAGTTGTAGAATGCTCCCTAAGGCGAGTTTCCTTGAGTAGGTGGTGTGCTTATGCTACTTACGTGACTCCCTGGACATATTTACTCACATTAGTCGAGGTACCACGAGTTTTGAAAGGCCCCATGCCAAAGTTATTCGGGTTGTGGCTAAGGGTGATCCGGCCCAATCAACACCTACTTGCTACATTCAATCGTCCAAAATCAGGCCATGATGTATATAAACTGTTTACATCAAGTTGGGACATACAGTGTAGGAAAAACAACCATCCCATGGGGGAACCTACTTGTACGGACCGCATGGATAAAATACATGCCCTGGTGGGATCCATGCATGTGCTCTAAGACATAAGGACAAGTTCACCACCTAGTACATACCTATGTATAGATTATATACATAGCACAGGTGTATCACATAATACATATGCACACCTTATGTACATCACAGATATATAAATCACAGTACCCACGTATACATCCCATGCATTATATTTGTGTCCCAAGGTATATATGCATGCGTTATATATGTACCATATAATACATATGCACAGGCTATATAAAATGAATGTATCACAGTACTTATGTATATACTGCATATATTATATTTGTGTTACATGGTATGTATGTATGTACCGTATACACAGTATACATACCACGTCCAGACTTTGGACGGTTCAGGTCCAACACCAGCGCTGGGTGGGACATGCGGTAGTCCTTCCATCACTGCATGTCCATTGATGGACGGGTTGGACGCAATGCACACAGCTAGGTGTGGCCCACCGTGGAATACATCCTATACATACATTTGGTGGGTTCCCATGTGGGGCCCACTACTTATGGGATATCATGTTCACGAATAATTATATATGTATATTTATATATAGAAGTATCTCATGAAAATACTACAGCCACTGATGGCTGCTAACATCCAGCACTGGACGGTTACTGAGGGACGGTCTGCGTTTGCCGTCACCGGAAGGACGGTCCAGATTACTGCTACTCGGGGTGGCCCACCATTAGTTGGTGGGGTCCAAGGTCAGCCCTCCTACGTTTGGTGAAGCACGCCCTCAGTGCAGCCCACCTGCAATTTGGTGAGGCCCACCTGCAATTTGGTGGAGCCCAGAGCTACCGCAGACCACTAACCACCAACATGGAAATGGCCTTCCTGCTGCACGTTGCTGGGGCTGCCCCTGGCTACGGTTTTTAGCTTGAAAATGGCCGATCCTGACCGTTGATTCTCGACCCACGTCGGCGTCCGACCGGCGTTATGGTGGTTGGCATCTTCATCGTCAAAGAACGGTCCAACCCATAGCCATTTGATAGGCTTGCTTCCAATGCAAACAGGGACCAAACTCACTGCTTCCAAGGAATGATTCATAGCCATTGATTGGTTGGGTCCTGGCCTGAAACGGGTACTGCGATAGGGTCGGGTTCTTCACCGAAACAGCGCCATGGGTTGGCTCAGCTCCGATCAAAATGGGGACCCTCTGCTAATAGACCTCTCAGCCCGTCCCACAGTCATTGTCTGGCTTGGGATGGGACTGAAAAATGTTAGTCCCTGGCTTTGTTTTGGGCACGATCTCAGCCATTACTTGGCTGGATTTTGGCCCTAACTGCGGCCTGATATTGGCATGAGACCATGGCCATTGCTTGGCCAGTTTCTCCATTGGAAAGACAGCCATTGATTGGCATGTTTTCCTGATTACAACTACAAGAAAGGAGATAGATAAAGGAACAAAGGACGAGTGTTTCGACAGGGGCAGTTGCATTACTTGCGTTGAGACAGAGGGTCGGTCTCCCTGTTTCTCCTTTCCTCTCTTTCCTCACTCACACCCTCTCGCTTGCGGTGCTACTACGGGTCCACACTGACCCGTCTCAGCCTTGTTTTTTCATGGCTGAGGTGGTGCAGGGTGCACTTAGTTCACCTAGACGATCTACTGCTCACGGTCACTCTCCCTCACCGCACTCTCTTTCCTCCCGCCTGTGAAGCTAGAAGCCCAACTGATCTTTACAGCAGTGGAAGCTGAGACCACACAGTCGGCCTACTCTCTCTCTCTCTCTCTCTCTCTCTCTCTCTCTCTCTCTCTCTCTCTCTCTCTCTCTCTCTCTCTCTCTCTCGTTGGTGTGATTCCCAAGGCTACAGGACAGTTTATATAGAGGGAGGGGGAGGACACCAACGGCTAGAAATGCACCGATTGTGCATGGCTGAGATCTGAGATCAGTTGTGCATGGGTTCTATCCACTTGGTGGGATGGACAACTAACATCCGGGCCCACCAGAAAAACAATCCTTCTAATCTGGTGGGGCCCACCTCGTCGTTTCATGCGGGTTTTCAACAGGGAAGATGACCCGATCTTTAATGGCGGATTGCCATCTAACGTGCATGGGCAAGATCTAGTCCATCTAATCGGTCTAGATGGGACCCAGGATCACCGTGGGGTCCACTTCTCGGGACCCAAGCATCAGTTCCAATACATCTCACGAGAATCTCCTATTCTCATGAGAAAGTGCTTGTTTTCACCTTTATCTCGCCACGCCTAGAACCAAGGGCACGGATGAGGCCACGTGGACACGTGGACGGTTGGAATCGCACCAGAAACAGTTTTCTAAAGTGGGAATGTTCCCCTTTGCTTTTTCTTAAACAGGCCTTGCTCGCCTTTTTCTGGAATAGAGAGAGCACGCCGTTTCTTGGAAGTAGGATGGTTGGGATGGCACCATCGGGCCGATCGTGAACTGTCCAAACCATTCCAGATGGGTTCCACACAGTAGATTTCTGCCACATGTAGTACAATGGACAGTGGCGACTCATCTATCTCGTCCGTTTACAGCGGCCCAAAAGGCTATACGGTTTTGTTAAGCCGGGCTCCGTGGAGAAAATGAATGTCTTAGATGGTTCGAAAAGTGGCTAGGGTGGGTCACTTAGAGGTCCAAAGATCCACTGTTCAAACGAAGAAATGGCAGGAAAAATGTCGTTTTTGCGATTTTTCGAGAAAAGGTCGGTTAAAGGGTGTTTGACTGACCTCGTGGATCCAACGCACGTCATGTACGTGCACTCTCCATGTACACGCAATGTGTAAGGGCCCACTGAGGCGCTTGTGCTCCAATCCACACCGTCCATTCGCACTGGGGGACCCTTAACAGGGGTCCCAACCCATTTTGGGCTGATGGTGAGACCCGGGTGGGCCGTTACACCCCTTTATGGGCTATTTTCGGCCCATACGACGCGATCTATTGAATGGATAGGCCTGATACTCGTTTTCAACGGCTAATACATTGCACTAGCTGTGATGAAGGTTCGATTTGCAACTAACAATCCCTTGGATGTTGGTGTTAAGTGTGTGAAAGCAGTTACTACTAATATAAGTGCTTTAATTTAAGGTGTTCAGGTAATCTTACCCTTTGCATGATGTAGGGCACGTTCTGGCTCCTGGAGGACCTGGGTGGATGGCTTTACTTTCGACTAAAATTTCCATCCTACATGCATTGTGTTCAAGTGAGTTGATTTAATCCACCTTGATTTAAGTTGACGTAGGTTTTAAGGGTAACACCCGTGTACCATTGGTATGGGGTGTTACAATCTGCCTCCCTCTAAAAAAATTTTATCCTCGAAATTACCTGAGGTGTACTATTGAATAGGTGAGGGTACTTCTCTCTAACTTTTGCTTCCCGCTCCCACGTTGCTTCTTGTTCCCCATGGTGTGACCAAAGAACCTTGACTAGAGGTGTAGTCTTTGTCCGTAAGACCTGCTCCTTGTGGTCCAAGATACCGATAGGTTCCTCGATGTAGGAGGCGTTGTCTGTCAGCTCAATCTGCTCCCAGCTAACGATGTGCGACTCATCAGGTGTATACTTTTTCAGCATGTATGTGAAAGACATTGTGGATATTGGCCAGTGCAGTAAGTAGTGCAAGGCGGTATGTCAAGGTGTTGAAGATCAAATATTGCATATTAGACCCCAGATATTGTCTGGATTTACGAATATAATGCTGTCTAATGGCTCATTTTCGCATTCTTGTGTTGCAAGGTGATTTTATAAGCATGGATGGAAAAAGGATGTTAAAAGTTGAGATTTAACGATCTGATGACACCAAAGGCAAGGGACACACTCCAGGGGACCAAGATTGACAGTTATACATGGTCAGAAATCTGAGAAAACTAAGAAATTGAAGCTCAAGTGGCTTTAAACGCATCCAGAACGCAAGATCACGGGGTTCCCAATATCGGTTCGGCTCGAAACTTCATACGTGGCCTGAGGACCATAAATTAACCGTACACGTCAAAAATCATCCATTGGATCATTGTGGAAGTGGCCTAACGGGCAGATCAGCCCATCAATCTTCAATTTGGGGCCCACCCGCCAGCTGGATATGCTTGATGATTGTTCTCAACGGGTAAAATAATGTGAGGAACAGAATGGATGGAGTGGATTTCTTAAAAGCTTCACACTGGACCCTATATGTACAGCGTGTGTACATAGTGTACACACGCCCGCCGTGCACGAAATTTCCCAAAAGTCGGTCAGCACAGCTGACCGACGTTTCCGTCTACAACTCAAAAAAAAAAAAAAAAAAAAAAAAACGTGCAGCGGACGTACAGCCGCTGGCCGTTTTTGATATCAGATGTGGGCCCCACACGTACCTCATAAGCTCAATCCGAACCGTCCACCGTGTAGACAGCCTCGAGCACTACAAAACTATGTTGTCACTTTTCACCCATGCTTGCACACGTGTGAGATACAGAGGCCACAAAAGGCTGCCCTACAACGTTCAAAACTGATTCTTTTGTGATTTCTTCTCTGGGCCACGTCAATGGACGTTCAAAACCACCCATTCTTGACTGAAATTTCGTTTTGAATCCAATGGACGGGGTGGATTTTCCAGAAAATGCTTCTGTGGGGCCCACCGATCACAACAGCGAAATGGTGCGAAAGGTTTCGCACATCCGTAAAAACTGACTTTTTCAGGCGGTTTTGGCCCACCATCTTTGATCATATGGCAGATCTGAACCGTCTATCATGTAGAGGACCCAAGAAAGTACTAAGGGACGGTGTTTCTTTGGAATTTGAGCGAAAAAAGTGGCGTGTTTCGAGGCACCGAACTTGACTACGAAAATTGCACTCCGTGTCCTGCTACAACTCTGTCACTGACTCCAGCCTTCCAGCAGCTATAAAAGGAGGTTTTGGACATGGGGAGCATTCATTCAGGTCTTAGGAAGGAAGAAAAAGAGAGACGTGGAGGGGATCGGGCAGGGACGTGAAGCAGAAGAAAAAAAAAAGAGTATTTTCTTTTTTTAGTTTATTTCAATTGTGGAGATTTAGCCCATCCATGTCTGGCTAAACCTCTTAGCTAGGGCTAAGAGGTGAAGCTTGTAGTGAGATGGGAGATTTTATTTTATTTTAATTTTAATGCATGAATTGACTTTGATTTTAGTTAATTATTATGGGAATGTTTTAGATTTTTAATGGTCTGTTGTGACTGAAATTACAATGGGTCTGCAATGGCTTTGAATATTTTCGTTCTTTTTAATGTTTATGATGTCAGGAAGCCCTGTTGTTCACCATAGTCTCCTGGGCATGGTTGGATGGCGGTACCCTTCCTAACTTTCATACATGTGATTGGGTGGTAATTAGTTTAATTCTGTTGTTTGCTATAGTCTTTTGGGCATGGTTTGGTGGTGGAATCCATTCTAATTCATATACCTTTCATCTCTTGAAAACTAGATCAATGACAGTTCAGTTAATTTTCATGAAAAATGCATAAGATCTCCCTGATCTCTACAAGTGGATCCTCTGAATCCCTAGTTCCCTTCTCCTGATTTCTCTCAAGTTTAGATAATTATTTCACCAGTATTCCTTCAAATTCAATCAGATTAGATTTCATCTTAGCCTAGTTCTAGTTCTAGATAATTTTAGATTACGTACAATTTCAGTCCCTTGGGATTCGACCTCGGTCTTACCGAGTTATTACTACATCACAACCCTGCACTTGGAGAGTGAACAAGTTTTTGGCGCCGTTGCCGAGGACTGTCGGCTACGTTTTTCTGAAATTAATTAGTTTTAGGATTAGTTTAAGATTAGATCTTCTTTTTAAAATTTTCTAATTATAGGTTTAGAAGCTTAGTTATTTTCCTTGTTAGAAATTTTTCCTAACTTTAGAAACTTACTATTCTTCATTCTATCTGATTTTTAGAACTAACTCAATTTTTCTGTTTTGTAGGAAACTTCTAATTTAGTAAGCTCTTTTTAATTTCTCTTTCTTTGGAATTTCTTCTTTTTTTCTAAAAATTAGTTTACTCTTAATTAGGACTTCCTATTCTTAAAAACTAACTTATTTTGTTTTGTTTTTACAGATTCTTAACCTAGGACTCCAAATTTGATAACTTCTTTCCATCTTTCCCTTTTTCTAGATTTCTTTTTCCTTTCTCTTAGGTTTAAGTTAGAATTTGAGGGCTGAGTGTGTTTTATGCCCCAGTGGGCACGCGACAACACTCGACGTCTCGTGACTGAAGGAGGATTAGTTGAGGGGTTGACTGTCCATCGCAGGACTAGACACCATTTGAATTATCCTGAGTTAGAGGACGTTATGGCTGAAAATCAACCTCAAGCACTACCCCAACCTAGGGTTGAGGAAGTACATGATGAGAATGAGGTGCACCACGCACCCCCGCCTCGTACTTTACAAGATTATTTACAACCGGCGGGGGTGAGTACGCCCTCATGCATGATTTTTCCTACGAATACAGGACATATGGACATCAAGCCAGGGGTCATCCAACTCCTTCCCAAGTTCTATGGGCTTGAATCTGAAGAACCGTACTTGCATCTGAAAGAGTTCGACGAAATCATAGGCACCTTATATTTCCCTAATGTATCTGAAGATATAATTAGGTTGAAACTCTTCCCATTTTCCTTGAAAGAAAAAGTCAAGACGTGGTTACATTCACTGCGTCCTAGGTCCATTGGCACATGGAATGATATGCAGAGGGAATTTATAAAGAAAATTTTCCCACATCATAAGACAATTACCCTCAGGAGAGCAATGATGAACTTTGCCCAAAAGGAAGATGAAACATTCTTCCAATGTTGGGAAAGGTTCAAGGATCTGGTTAATGCATGCCCACAACATGGCTTTGAAATATGGCGCATTACGAATTTTTTCTATGATGAGCTAACATCTTCCATGCGCCAAATGGTCGAGACAATGTGTAACGGAGATTTCATCAATAAAAATGTTGACGAGGTATGGGATTACCTCGATAGTCTCGCTGAAAAAACACAATCATGAGACTATTACCCAAGGACGAACGCTACGTCTAGGCCAACTCATTCAAGGGAAAAAGGAGGAATATATCTCCTGAAAGAGGATGATGATCTTAACGCTAAGGTGGCTAATCTCACCAGAAAATTTGAGGCCGTGGAAGGAAAGAAGGAAAAGGTTAATGAAACTGTTTGCGGCATCTGTGATTGCAACATTCATACTACTGAAAATTATCCTTCAATACCTGCCTTTCGAGAAGTATTGAATGAACAATCTAATGCCGTAAATAACTATCAAAGACCTTTCAATGGACCACCCTCTAATACATACAATCCTGGTAGGAAAAATCATCCAAATTTCAGTTGGAGGAATGGACCAACGGCTACACTTCAAGGTTTCCTAAACCAAAATCCAAATCAAGAGAAACCTCAAGAGGATTTGGTTCTAAAACATTTTCAAAAGCAAGAGCTTTTTAATCAGGGTATGATGCAAGCCTTTCAAGACCTTATGAAAGCAATACATGAACTTAAGGCTGAAAATACAATTGGAAACAAGGGGAGCTTCCCAGCTCAACCTCTTCCCAATCCTAAACCGCATTATGGAGTTAGTGATCCCAGCTCTTCAAATCAATTGGGGCATGCTAAATCCATCACCACTCTTAGGAGTGGGGAGGTTATTGATAAAACCCTTCTGGTTAGGCCCGAAAAGCCTCAAGAACCAGAAGAGGACAACAATGATGGATCTAGTGACGCCCCACAAAAATTTGAACCGGAACCTCTAGAGAAGCCAGTTGCTCCGTTTCCCCAACGGTTGGTTGAACCAAAACGTCTCTCTAACTCTCAGGATATCCTAGAGGTGTTGAAACAAGTGAAAGTCAACATTCCTCTGCTTGATGTTGTAAAACAGATTCCTTTATATGCTAAATTTCTAAAGGACTTATGCACTACCAAACGACGGAAAAGTGTTCAAAAGAAGATCTCCTTGAGTGAGAAAGTGAGTGCCATCCTGAAACAAGATGTGCCGCAAAAATTCAAAGATCCCGGTTGCCCAACCATATCATGTGTAATCGGGAACTATCGAATTGATCACGCACTTCTTGACTTAGGAGCAAGCGTCAATCTGATTCCCTATTCGGTATACCAACAGTTAGGTTTGGGTGAATTAAAATCCACCCGAACCACACTACAACTTGCTGATCGTTCTGTTCGTGTACCAAGAGGGATCATCGAGGATGTGTTGGTCCAGGTTGATAGATTCTACTACCCTGTTGATTTTATCATCTTGGACACCGAACCCATCAATGACACGAGCACTCAGATTCCCGTCATCCTTGGTCACCCATTCCTGTCCACTTCAAATGCAATTACCAATTGCAGGAATGGTGTTATGACTATGTCTTTTGAAAATTTGACATTGGAATCGAATATCTTTTTCAATAACGGCAGCAACTCAGAGGATGATGACGATTTCCACGATGTTAACATGATTGATTCTTTTGTGGAAGATAGAACACCTCTCACCTTATCCTCTGATCCTCTAGAGAAGTGCCTGGCCCACTCCCATGATCTTGATGATGATATAATTAGGGAGACGTGTGCCATGTTGGATACTCACCGGTACTTGAAGTTAACCGGTGGAGGCCACAAATTGAAAGTTGTCCCAAACTGATGTAGTGTCTCTACCGTCTAACCTCAAGCCACAGAAGCTTGACCTAAAACCTTTGCCCTCTGATTTAAAATATGTTTATTTAGGTCAAGATGAGACATACCCGGTGGTGATCTCTGCCCACCTGGAAAAAGAACAGGAGAGTATGATGATATCTACTCTCATTGAGCATAAGGGAGCTCTTGGATGGACGATAGAAGACCTCAAAGGAATTAACCCATCCATTTGTACTCACCACATATATCTTGAGGACAATGCAAAGGCTGTTCGGCAATCACAACGTAGACTAAATCGAAACATGAAGGAAGTGGTTAAGGCCGAGGTTCTCAAACTATTGGAAGTGGGGATCATTTACCCCATATCCGATAGTCAATGGGTGAGTCCAACTCAGGTGGTTCCTAAGAAGTCCGGGATCACCATCGTAGCCAATGCCAATAATGAACTCGTGCCGACCAGAGTTACTACTGGTTGGAGAATGTGCATTGACTATAGAAAGCTGAATACCGTCACAAGGAAAGACCACTTTCCTTTGCCCTTCATTGATCAAATCCTGAAAAGGCTAGCTGGTCATTCCTATTATTGTTTCCTTGACGGGTATTCAGGTTATAATCAGATTGAAATCGCCCCTGAGGATCAGGAAAAGACCACATTTACATGTCCCTATGGCACCTTTGCTTACAGAAGGATGCCATTCGGGTTATGTAATGCCCCTGCCACCTTTCAGCGATGCGTGACGAGTATCTTTTCTGACATGGTGGGGAAATATCTAGAGGTCTTCATGGACGACTTCTCTGTTTTTGGTTCATCTTTCAGCGAATGCTTAGCAAGTCTTAAATGTGTGCTGAAAAGATGTGAAGAAAAAAACTTGGTACTTAACTGGGAGAAGTGTCATTTTATGGTTCAAAAGGAAATTGTCCTTGGGCATATTATCTCATCCAAAGGAATCGAGGTAGATAAGGCAAAAATTGATCTTATCTCTAACCTACCTCCACCCAAGAATATCAGAGACGTGCGATCCTTCTTAGGACACGCAGGCTTTTACAGATGATTCATAAAGGACTTTAGTCTCCTCTCTCATCCTTTATGTAATCTTCTTCAAAAGGATACACTATACGAGTGGACTGAGCAGTGCCAAGAAGCTTTCACTAAGCTTAAGGGCATGTTAACCAGTGCACCTATCATGCAGCCACCCGACTGGAGTCTTCCTTTTGAACTTATGTGCGACGCCTCTGATTATGCTCTTGGAGTGGTTCTAGGCCAGAGAAAAGATAAACGGCCTTACGTTATTCACTACGCAAGTAGGACTCTAAATCCTGCCCAAGTGAACTACTCGACTACGGAAAAGGAACTCTTGGCCGTAGTGTTCACCTTGGACAAATTTAGGTCCTACCTGATCGGATCCAAGATCATCATCTACACAGATCACGCGGCACTTAAGTATCTTCTTTCTAAGAATGATTCTAAGCCCCGCTTGATACGATGGATCCTTCTACTCGAAGAATTCGATTTGAAAATTAAAGACAAAAAGGGAGTAGAGAACGTAGTGGCCGATCATCTTTCTCGCTTTAATACCTCTGATTCCCTTGAGGCGACCCATATCAATGACATGTTCCCTGATGAACAACTGTTTAAAGTCTCCTACAGGTGCCATACCGACACACTGGACGTCACAAGATAAAAAGAAATTCTTTACCAAGGTGCGTAACTTTTTCTGGGACGATCCATATTTGTTTAAATATTGCCCAGACCAACTCTTAAGGAGATGCGTACCAGACGATGAGCATCAGAGTGTCATCTCCTTCTGTCATTCACAGGCCTGTGGTGGTCACTTTTCTGCTAAAAAGACCACGACCAAGATTTTACAGTGTGGCTTCTACTGGCCCACTATGTTCAGGGAAACTCATGAGTTTTGCAAGGCTTGTGAGCATTGTCAGAAATTGGGAGCATTGTCCCGTCGAAATATGATGCCCTTGAATCCCATCCTTATTATAGAAGCATTTGATTGTTGGGGCATTGATTTCATGGGACCATTCCCCCAATCATTTGAAAATCTGTATATTTTGCTCGCCGTAGACTATGTCACTAAATGGGTCGAAGCAATTCCGTGCCGCAAAAATGACCATCGCACGGTCATTAAATTTTTGAAAGAAAATATCCTGTCGTGGTTCGGAACAACTCGAGCCATCATTAGTGACGGGGGCTCACACTTCTGCAATAGACTATTCGAGAGTTTAATGAAGAAATACGGTATCTCGCATAAGGTGAGCACCCCATACCATCCACAAACAAGTGGACAAGCTGAGATTTCCAATAGAGAGATCAAACATATCCTAGAGAAAACGGTTAACCCTGATCGTAAGGACTGGTCAATTCGATTGACTGATGCCTTATGGGCGTACCGTACTTCTTTTAAAACTCCTATTGGAACATCTCCCTTTAGACTTGTCTACGGAAAGGCTTGTCATTTGCCAGTGGAATTGGAACATAAAGTATACTGGGCGATCAAAAATCTGAATTTCAATCTGGACAACGCTGGCTCGCTACGCAAACTTCAATTAAATGAACTTGAAGAAATTCGGAACGATGCGTACGAAAACTCGAGAATTTACAAGGACAGGATGAAGGCGTTTCATGATCAACATATTCTACAGAAATCATTCACGCCAGGTCAGAAAGTCCTCTTGTATGACTCTCGACTACATCTCTTTCCGGGTAAGCTTCGATCTCGTTGGACCAGCCCTTACATTGTTGTTACTGCTTATCCTCATGGAGCCGTCGAGATAAGAGATCCCGACAATGGTAAGGAGTTTAAAGTAAATGGACATAGATTAAAGCCATTTGTCGAGACATTTGATTTAGAGGACATGTCCATGCCTCTGATTGCTCCTGTTTACCAGGACTGATCTCCTAGTCTGATGGAGGTATAGGTAGGGTTATCGTTTTCATATGACTAGGATTGTTGCTTTATTTGTCTGGCTGAAGGCGGTAAATTTATCGCTCCTAGGAGGCAACCCAGCTTTTCATTTCATTTTTCTAGTTAGATAATTCAATGTTTGTGGGTAACATTACTACAAACCCTCACGAGACTACAACTCGTCCGCTAGGGGTAACCTAGGGGTTTAAAGGCTTGTTGCATACGCTAAATGCAATCGAGAGCACCTGCGAAAGTGGTATAGGTAGAATTTTATTTTCGTTATTTTTGTTTTTCTTTTTCTCTCGTGCTAACTAGCTTCCATACTGTGATCTCGTGAAAAATCTCTCTTGATTCGTTATCCAGGTACTATCTTCCCATCACTTTACTTTCGTTGTTCCATGTGCATTGCATGCCCATATCTTTTACATTGAGGACAATGTAGATTTTAGGTTGGGGGTGGGAGATTAGGCTTCCTAATCAGTATTTTCTTGATCTTGAGAAAAAATTGTGAAAATTTTTAAAATTTTTCTGAAAATTCCTACAAATTCGAAGTGATTTTGATAGATATCCCCAATTTAGATTTTCAAGATACATAATGTTGGATTTATGACTCTTGGATTTCGTATCGATTAGATTTCACAGTTAAGATCAAAGTATCAATCCATGATTAGAGATTTTAAACATTGATTGAATCATGATTTCAGGACACGTCTTACTTACACATTAAGATTTCAGTTCTATATCGAAGGATTAACTTGGTAATCACTAAGCACGAAAGGAACCAGCCTGAAATATCTTGCCATCATGGTATAAAAATTGGAAAGGTTGGATAATTAATCTTCACCATAAGTTTGCTCCCTATACGTGTAGAGTTAATTCCCCATGAATGATATGTGAAAAAGAGTCAAGTGTACGATCTTCACCATAGGTTTGCTCCCTATAGGTGAGGATTTGATTCCCCTTCCTTGGCATTACTTTGAATAGAAGAATCACAAGTTAATAAGCTAATCTATGAGGCAAGTTTTGGAGTAGGTTTGGGTTGTCATGAATTTTCTTGTTGGTTACCAATGCTATCATGAAATAATAAATTGAATTTTAATGTGATTGGCTAAGATTCCACTATACACTCATGGATCATAATGTTCAGAATTTGTCTGATTTATAGATTAATACTTTAAACTTCATTAGGAAGTTTACCGTGCGCTTGAGTCCAAGCGCAAGTAATGCCCAACATTCATGAATCGTAGAATTCTAATGCCTGAATTATTTCTCAAAAATCATTCGGCTTTACAGAAATTTTCATATAAGTCTCAACTTATTTTTTACATATCTTGCTCGGGACTAGCAAGATGCTGGTTGGGGGTTGTGTTAAGGGTCAAATATTGCATATTAGACCCCAGATATTGTCTGGATTTACGAATATAATGCTGCCTAATGGCTCATTTTCGCATTCTTGTGTTGCAAGGTGATTTTATGAGCATGGATGGAAAAATGATGTTAAAAGTTGAGATTTAACGATCTGATGACACCAAAGGCAAGGGACACACTCCAGGGGACCAAGATTGACAGATATACACGGTCAGAAATCCGAGAAAACTAATAAATTGAAGCTCAAGTGGCTTGAAACGCATCCAGAACGCAAGATCACGGGGTTCGCAATATCGGTTCTGCTCGAAACTTCATACGTGGCCTGAGGACCATAAATTAACCGTACAAGTCAAAAATCATCTATTGGATCATTGTGGAAGTGGCCTAACGGGCAGATCAGCCCATCAATCTTCAATTTGGGGCCCACCCGCCAGCTGGATATGCTTGATAATTGTTCTCAATGGGTAAAATAATGTGAAGAACAGAATGGACGGAGTGGATTTCTTAAAAGCTTTACACTGGACCCTATATGTACAACGTGTGTACATAGTGTACACACGCCCGCCGTGCACGAAATTTCCCAAAAGTCGGTCAGCGCAGCTGACCGACGTTTCCGTCTACAACTCAAAAAAAAAAAAAAAAAAAACGTGCAGCGGACGCACGGCCGCTGGCCATTTTTGCGATCAGATGTGGGCCCCGCAGGTGCCCCATAAGCTCAATCCGAACCGTCCACCGTATAGAAAGCCGCGAGTACTACAAAACCATGTTGTCACTTTTCACCCATGCGTGCACACGTGTGAGATACAGAGGCCACAAAAGGGCTGCCCTGCAATATTCAAAACTGATTCTTTTGTGATTTCTTCTCTGGGCCACGTCAATGGACGTTCAAAACCACTCATTCTTCACTGAAATTTCGTTCTGAATCCAATGGACGGGGTGGATTTTTCAAAAAATACTTCTGTGGGGCCCACCGATCACAACAGCGAAATGGTGCGAAAGGTTTCGCACATCCGTGAAAACTGACTTTTTCAGGCGATTTTGGCCCACCATCTTTGATCATATGGCAGATCTGAACCGTCTATCATGTAGAGGACCCAAGAAAGTACTAAGGGACGATGTTTCTTTGGAATTTGAGTGAAAAAAGTGGAGTGTTTCGAGGCACCGAACTTGACTGTAAAAATTGCACTCCGTGTCCTGCTACAACTCTGTCACTGACTCCAGCCTTCCAGCAGCTATAAAAGGAGGTTTTGGACGTGGGGAGCATTCATTCAGGTCTTAGGAAGGAAGAAAAAGAGAGACGTGGAGGATCGGGCAGGGACGTGAACCAGAAGAAAAAAAAAGAGTATTTTCTTTTTTTAGTTTATTTCAATTGTGGAGATTTAGCCCATCCATGTCTGGCTAAACCTCTTAGCTAGGGCTAAGAGGTGAAGCTTGTAGTGAGATGAGAGATTTGATTTTATTTTAATTTTAATGCATGAATTGACTTTGATTTTAGTTAATTATTATGGGAATGTTTTAGGTTTCTAATGGTCTGTTGTGACTGAAATTACAATGGGTCTGCAATGGCTTTAAATATTTCCGTTCTTTTTAATGTTTATGATGTCAGGAAGCCCTGTTGTTCACCATAGTCTCCTGGGCATGGTTAGATGGCGGTACCCTTCCTAACTTTCATACATGTGATTGAGTGGTAATTAGTTTAATTCTGTTGTTTGCCATAGTCTTTTGGGCATTGTTTGGTGATGGAATCCATTCTAATTCATATACCTTTCATCTCTTGAAAACTAGATCAATGACAGTTCAGTTAATTTTCATGAAACATGCATAAGATCTCCCTGATCTCTACAAGTGGATCCTCTGAATCCTTAGTTCCCTTCTCCTGATTTCTCTCAAGTTCAGATAATTATTTCACCAGTATTCCTTCAAATTCAATCAGATTAGATTTCATCTTAGCCTAGTTCTAGTTCTAGATAATTTTAGATTACGTACAGTTTCAGTCCCTTGGGATTCGACCTCGGTCTTACTGATTTATTACTACATCACAACCCTGCACTTGGGGAGTGAACAAGTTTTTGGGGCCGTTGCCGGAGACTGTCGGCTACGTTTTTCTGAAATTAATTAGTTTTAGGATTAGTTTAAGATTAGATCTTCTTTTTAGAATTTTCTAATTATAGGTTTAAAAGCTTAGTTATTTTCCTTGTTAGAAATTTTTCCTAACTTTAGAAACTTGCTATTCTTCATTCTATCTGATTTTTAGAACTAACTCAATTTTTCTGTTTTGTAAGAAACTTCTAATTTAGTAAGCTCTTTTTAATTTCTCTTTCTTTGGAATTTCTTCTTTTTTTCTAAAAATTAGTTTACTCTTAATTAGGACTTCCTATTCTTAGAAACTAACTTATTTTGTTTTGTTTTTGCAGATTCTTAACCTATGACTCCAAATATGGTAACTTCTTTCCATCTTTCCCTTTTTCTAGATTTCTTCTTCAAAATGTACACTTGAATTTGACCATCCTTTAAGGTTAACACTCGGGTTTTTGGGAAACGGGTTATGTACTTGGGTCCTGAAAAGTCGAGGTTGGAAACTTGTTATGCCCCGATTTTTAGAAACGGAGTACATGACTCAAATTCCAAGAACCCAGGGGTTAGTTAATGATAACAACGACAAACCAATAAATCAAAGTGCGATATAGCGGGAATGAAAACATGTCATAGATATGACCTCAAAATAGGAGCAATATTCGGGCCCACCCAGCTGGGGGCCACTTATAAAACCTTAAGTATCATTAAAAATCTGAATGCACTGAATTAGAATAAATGACTAAACTACTGGTTTAGTCCGAAGTAGGCTGCCGCCTCTTGCTGTAACTCCTCATCATATGGCTCCACCTCGGCCGCCACTGCCTCCAGACTTGCCACGTCCTCGACATCCCCCGAACCTGCGTCCTCTGTACGGTTGAACATTGATGAATGAGTGGCTATCTCAGTGTGATCTCCCCTCAAGATTACACACCGCCGCCCTAAAAAAGAAATAGCACAAAACATACGGATGATCCAAAACATAGTAGATGTAATCTTATTACATGCATGGATGTATGAATGCAATCATCGCCCCGGGGATGCTCATCCGTGCGGACAGTGGGCCATCACCCATGCAATCATTGAACCTGGGAAACATCATTCAGTCAGAACAATACGTGCCATGTATGCATGATTAGCCAAGCCGTTTATTAGTCCATTTACAACCAGCCAATTTAGATAAGCTCAAAGGTCACTACGGGGAGCACATGGCCCAATGTAGGCCGACGGCTCGGGCATAGTGTCCCATTACCACCATTCCCGGCCCATGAGACTATCGTCTTAACGTGTGTGTACAACCCACTAACATGTGGCCAATCAATTTAACAAAAAAGGGACCACCACCAATGCTGGCTGGGAATGAACATTGAAATTTCTAAACGTGCCGACTAAACATGACGGCATGAGTGGTGCAAAAGACGATGGTAGTAAAAAGAGATATGAAGCTCATCCCAAGTCAAATAAGTGAAACCTCACATGGATGGTAAATCCCAAGGTCAAATACCACAACCAAAACCTCCATATCAGGAGCCTACTTTGATCATAACTAGTCTAGTTACACCCCAGGTACAGACTCTCCTTTGATAGAATTTCCCATGGAGAGATTTTAGCAGTATATGTGGCATAGTAGCATGTATCACAAGTAAGGAACAACAAATGAAATCGCATAAGATATATAACTTAAATGGCTGGATTATTCACTGAAGCAATTCAAAGAAACAAAAATTCTAAACAATAGTAAACATGAGGATTATCATATTAGATAGATAATATAGTTTATTTCTATACATAATTCATCATTAGTTTAGTTAGCCATTTACACTACAAAACTACTATTTCTAGTCTAGTTAGGGATGGAAAGCTTAAGGGGAGAAAAATCATCACCAAACAAGTCGTAGAATGCTTCCTGAGGTGAGTTTCCTTGAGTAGGTGGTGTGCTTACGCTACTTACGTAACTCCTTACACGTATTTACTCACATTAGTCGAGGTACTACGAGTTTTGGAAGGCCCCATGACAAAGTTGTTCGAGTTGTGACCAAGGGTGATCCAGCCCGATCAGCACCCACTTGCTACATTCAATCGTCCAAAATCAGGCCACGATGTATATAAAATGTTTACCTCAAGTTGGGACATACAGTGCAGGAAAAACAACCATCCCATGGGGGAACCTACTTGTACGGACCGCATGGATAAAATACGTACCCTGGTGGGATCCATGCATGCGGTCTAAGACATAAGGACAAGTTCGCCACCTAATATATACATATGTATAGATTATATACATAGCACAGGTGTATCACATAATACATATGCACACCTTATGTACATCACAGATATATAAATCACAGTACTCACATTTACATCCCATGCATTACATTTGTGTCCTGGGGTATATATGCATGTGTTATATATGTACCATATAATACATATGCACATGCTATATACAATGTATGTATCACAGTACTTATGTATATACCGCATATATTATATTTGTGTTACATGGTATGTATGTATGTACCGTATACACAGTATACATACCACGTCCAGACTTTGGACGGTTCAGGTCCAACACCAGCGCTAGGTGGGACATGCGGTAGTCCTTCCATCACTGCACATCCATTGATGGATGGGTTGGACGCAATGCACACAGCTAGGTGTGGCCCACCGTGGAATACATTCTATACATACATTTGGTGGGTTCCCATGTCGGGCCCACTACTTATGGGATATCATGTACACGAATAATTATATATGTATATTTATATATAGAAGTATCTCATGAAAATACTACAGCCACTGATGGCTGCTAACGTCCAGCACTGGACGATTACTGAGGGACGGTCTGGGTTGCTGTCAGCTGATGGACGGTCTAGATTACTGCTACTCGGGGTGGCCCACCATTAGTTGGTGGGGTCCAAGGTCAGCCCTCCTACGTTTGGTGAGGCACGCCCTCAGTGCAGCCCACCTGCAATTTGGTGAGGCCCACTTGCATTTGAGTGAGGCCCACCTGCAATTTGGTGGAGCCCAGAGCTACCGCATCCCACTAACCACCAACGTGGAAACGGCCTTCCTGTTGTACGCTGTTGGGGCTGCCCCTGGCTGCGGTTTTTAGCTTGAAAATGGCCGATCCTAACCGTTGATTCTCGACCCATGTCGGCGTCCGACCGACGTCATGGTGGTTGGCATCTTCACTATCAAAGAACGGTCCAACCCATAGCCATTTGATTGGCTTGCTTCCAACGCAAACAGGGACCAAACTCACTGCTTCCAAGGACTGATTCATAGCCATTGATTGGCTGGGTCCTGGCCTGAAACGGGTACTGTGATAGGGTCGGGTTCTTCATCGAAATAGCGCCATGGGTTGCCTCAGCTCCGATCAAAATGGGGACCCTCTACTAGCAGACCTCTCAGCCCGTCCCACAGTCATTGTCTGGCTTGGGATGGGACTGAACAATGTTAGTCCCTGCTTTGTTTTGGGCACGATCTCAGCCATTACTTGGCTGGATTTCGGCCCTAACTGCGGCCTGATATTGGCATGAGACCATGGCCATTGCTTGGCCAGTTTCTCCATTGGAAAGACAGCCATTGATTGGCATGTTTTCCTGATTACAACTACAAGAAAGGAGATAGATAAAGGAACAAAGGACGAGTGTTTCGACAGGGGCAGTTGCATTACTTACGTTGAGACAGAGGGTCGGTCTCCTTGTTTCTCCTTTCCTCTCTTGCCTCACTCACACCCTCTTGCTTGTGGTGCTACTACGGGTCCACACTGACCCGTCTCAGCCTAGTTTTTTCATGGCTGAGGCGGTGCAGGGTGCACTTAGTTCACCCAGACGATCTACTGCTCACGGTCACTCTCCCTTACCGCACTCTATTTCCTCCTGCCTGTGAAGCTACAAGCCCAACTGATCCGACTCGGTCCAAGCCTCACTCGGACTGAGTTGGAGCAGTGGAAGCCGAGACCACACAGTCGGCCTACTCTCTTGCCTCTCTCTCTCTCTCTCTCTCTCTCTCTCTCTCTCTCTCTCTCTCTCTCTCTCTCTCTCTCTCGTTGGTGTGAATCCTAAGGCTATAGGACAGTTTATATAGAGGGAGGGGGAGGACACCAACGGCTAGAAATGCACCGACTGTGCACGGCTGAGATCTGAGATTAGTTGTGCATGGGTTCTATACATTCGGTGGGATGGACAACTAATGTCCGGGCCCACTAGAAAAACAATCCTTCTAATCTCGTGGGGCCCACCTCGTCGTTTCGTGCAGGTTTTCAACGAAGAAGATGACCCGATCTTTAATGGCGGATTGCTATCTAACGTGCATGGGCACGATCTGGTCCGTCTGATCGGTCCAGATGGGACCCAGGATCAGCGTGGGGTCCACTTCTCGGGACCCAAGCGTCAGTTCCAATATATCTCACGAGAATCTCCTGTTCTTGTGAGAAAGTGCTTGTTTTCACCTTTATCTCGCCACACCCAGAACCAAGGGCAGGGATGAGGCCACGTGGCCACGCGGACAGTTGAATCGTACCAGAAACAGTTTCCTAAAGTGAGAATGTTCCCTTTTGCTTTTTCTTAAACAGGCTTTGTCCACCTTTTTCTGGAATAGAGAGAGTACACTATTTCTTGGAAGTTGGATTGTTGGGATGGCACCATCGGGAGGATCGTGAACTGTCCAAACCATTCCAGATGGGTTCCACATAGTGGATTTCTGCCACGTGTAGTACAATGGACGGTGGCGACTCATCTATCTCGTCCGTTTACAACGGCCCAAAAGGCTAAACGATTTTGTTAAACCGGGCTCCGTGGAGAAAATGAATGGCTTAGATGGTTCAGAAAGTGGCTAAGGTGGGTCACTTAGAGGTCTAAAGATCGACTATTCAAACAAAGAAATAGCGGAAAAAATGCCATTTTTGTGATTTTTTCCAGAGATGGCCGGTCAAAGGGAGTTTGACTGACCTTGTGGATCCAGCGCACGTCATGTACATGCACTCTCCATGTACACACAACGTGTAGGGGCCCACTGAGGCGCTTCTGCTCCAATCCACACCATCCATTGACACTGGGGGACCCTTAACAGGGGTCCCAACCCATTTTGGGCTGATGGTGAGACCCAGGTGGGCCGTTACACCCCTTTATGGGCTATTTTTGGCCCATACGACACGATCTATTAAATGGATGAGCCTGATACTCGTTTTCAACGGCTAATACAATGTACCAGTTGTGATGAAGGTTTGATTTGCCACTAACAATCCCTCAGATGTTGGTGTTAAGTGTGTGGAAGTAGTTACTACTAACATAAGTGCTTCAATTTATGGTGTTCAGGTAATCTTACCCTTTGCATGATGTAGGGCGCGTTCTGGCTCCTGGAGGACCTGGGTGGATGGCTTTACTTCCAACTGAAATTTCCATCCTACATGCATTGTGTTCAAGTCAATTGATTTAATCCACCCTGATTTAAGTTGACGTAGGTTTTAAGGGTAACACCCGTGTACCATTGGTATGGGGTGTTACAGCTTCCTTGCCAATAGAGGGTCCAATCACATAAATTACTAAAAATATGTTAATTATGCAACTAGTTTATAATTGATAGTGAGCTTGAGCGTGCATTACAAGTTCTTAACATATAATTCAATTTAAATATTCATATTATTTACTTAATCAAATATATAAGTATAAATAAGAATGTACATAATTCACAATCACAAACATAAAGCATGTATAGTTGTTTAATTTCCCTACTTTACTCTTAGTGGATGCACCTCCTAAGTGTAATGTTATTCACTATCGAAAGTTTTAAATCAGTTTCACCTCTAACATTTATAAACATACACTCCTGCCAGCGCGTTTGAACATATAATCAATCACATTGATAGCCGCATCAGGGGGTGGTAGTCTAAGTGCCTCTCTCAGGCCGGTAGGGCGGTTCTAGTGAAGCATGTGTTAGGGAGAATTCTAGTCCACTCCTTAGTAGCTGCCCAATAGCGTACCTAGGTCTTCAAATCCCTAGATAGCCACATCGCTAATTTCTTTTGGGGATGGAATGACGGCAAGAGAAAGTTGCATTGGAAAAGTTGGGGCTTGATTACGTTACCTAAAGAGGAAGGGGGTCTTGGTTTTAAAAAATTTTCAGAAGTGATGAAGGCTTTTCGCCTGAAAATGGCTTGGGCAATTAAATTTAGGGAGAGGGGCAGCCTGTGGAGTGAGTTTATGTCTGCCAAATATGACCGTGAGCTGTCCACGGTTGGCCCTCCCCACTTCTCTAGTTTCGTGTCACCCCTATGGAAGAAAATCAAAAATTGTTTCCTTATGATGGATTCCCATGTTCTATGGAAACTTGGAGAGGGTCAATATAATCTTTGGCATGACAATTGGATGGGACTTGGCCCAATTTAACAGCTTCTCTCGGATCCTGTTCCTAAGGTATTACCGTCCATGAAGGTCTCCCAATTTTTGGATGCCAACGACCCTCGTCCTCCATCTATGGTCTTCAATATGCTCCTGCAGGAGCTGATAGATTTCATTTTCCTTACAGGTTTTTGCATCTCTAAGGACCCAGACACCCCCTTTTGGCCCTTAACCCCCTCTAGCATTTTCTCCATCAAATCGGCATGAGGTATTTGTAGACCTTCCCAGCCGAGGAAAAGGTGGGCTAGGTGGGTATGGCATGCGAACCTTCCCCCTAGAATCTCTTTGTTTGTATGGAAAGTTCTATAGATCGCGGTTCTAGTTGATGGTGCCATTCAAGCTAAAAGGGTCCATTTAGCATCCAAGTGCGTTTGTTTTGTGGACATAATAATCAGTCCTTCTCGATGGAATCCCTTCACCATCTTTTCTTGGGGAGCAAGCTGGTGCACGAGGTTTGGGGCTATTTCAGCTTCATGTATGGGATCACATTAATTCTATAAGACCCATATCCTAGACCGTGCCATTCCGTTGGCTTCCGCGGTCCTTCCGGTCGAATTCTGGCAATCCTCGACTCGTATCCAATGATTGTGCATGATCCTAAGCCGGATCCCGCATACCAAAGTCAGCTCGAACTGAAACCTGTATCATAGCGACCACGCCGTAGCCGCGGTTCTAACACCATAACTCGCACACCAATCCGATACCCAGGATAGAAGATGTCGGCCCACGTTCATTTCGAGGAAAATGCTGCGCATTGTAAACATCGAGAGAATCTCTACGACCTATCCCATCAATCAATCAATCAATCAATGTCAAGTCAAGTCACTCCATACCCCAAGTACAACACCCTATACCCTACCCTTACCCATCTCTTACATAAGCTACCCAAAGTCAAGTCTTACATCACTCCACCCAACCACCACATCATCCCATCCATATCATCCCATCACCTCTTTTTCTCTCTCATTTCTCAAACCTCCCAAGCACCACACATCCAAGCATTTTCAAGTTTCCCAAAAACAACATGTGTGGCCCACCCTCTCATCTCACATCCCCTTCATCAAAACCCCATCAACCTCCATCAGAAGAGAAGACAAGGAGCTAAGGAGGCTAAGGGACCAAGGAGAATGCCTAGAGGTGGGTGATCAACCATTGAATTCCATTTCTTTTGGGGCCCACATGTTGTGGGACACACTTGATATTTGTATTATATTTGGGAGGGCCCAATAGTGGCGGGGTCCCTCCCCTTCTCATGTCATCTTCTCTTTCTCTCTTTCTCTCTCTCTTTATCATTCCCCTAGAATGAAGTGGGCCCTACCAATTCATGTTAAATCTACTTCATCCACCAATGGTGTGGCCCACCACATTTTAGGCGAGATGATATATAATATATTATATTATATGAATATTATATGTGTGTGTGTGTATATATATACATGCATGGTGGGCCATGTCCATGTGGGACCCACCATGATGCCTCGGTTTATCCATGACCGTCCAGCGTCCCTGGACGCTGGACGTTGAGTGAGGCTAATGCATACACTTTAAGCATAAAAAAAAGGGGTAACTAGGCTTTGGGGAGCGTTGCTCATGCAGGCCCCACCCTGATGAACAAATCAAATCCATACAGTCCATTTCGTTTCTCAACCCACTTTAGGCATTGAACCGAAAAATGAACTCAATCAGATTTTCTGGTGGGCCCTAGCATGGAAAACAACATTTTTCACCTCTACAATCCATTAAAACCCGCCCTGATGTCTCTACCAGTCAAAAACATACTGCACATTGGATTTTTTTGATTCGTCATGGGCCATAGAATCCAGTGGTTGGATTGGATTGGATTTTTCATACGTGGGCCCCACCTACCAAAAACCATAAAATTTATGATTTCAAAAAAAAAAAAAAAAACAAGGCAGCAACCCCTGCTGCTGCCGCTGACAGCAGAATGGCAGACGAAGAGGCAGGGACCCACAGTCCCAACTATGGGCCCCATCATGATGTGTGTGTAACATCCACTCCAGGCATTAGGTGGGCCCCCTCCTGAAAAATTAGTCGTATACATACTCAGGTGGCCACATCACATGAAACAGTGGGAAGGAGCGTTTGCCATTGAAACCCTCTTGGGGTTAGAAATTTTGGATCATGTATGAAATTTGTTTTTACTCTCCACCCAGGTCACGTGTGACCATGTCAGTAGTTAGGTGGCAGATTAACATCACCGTGGGCCCCTGGTCAATTTGGATGGCAAATAAACATTACGGTGAGCCCCACTCCCACCCCAGGTCCATGTGACCCTATCAACAAGTTGGCTAGAAAACAAACATTACGGTGGACCCTGGTCCATGTGACCTCATGAACAGATTGGATGCAAATAAATAATACAGTGGGCCCAGGTTGGGTGAAAAATAAACAGTACAGTGGGCCCTAGTTCTGAGTGACCTTATGAACAATTTGGATGTCAAATAGACATTATGGTGGGCCCCACATGGGACCCACTAATGTATGTATTGTAATCCACGACCTCCATTCGTGTGGGCCCCACCATGAGGTATTTACCTCATTTATGCCGTCCATCCTTTCCATCCCTATGGGATCCACCATAAAGCATGAGTTACATCCAAGCCATCCAACCATTTAAAAAAAAAAAATCATTTTAAGGCTTGATACTAAAAATAAGACTGATTTGGGATCAGATGGACCACTTTATAGAAAACAGTGGGCTTGAACGTCTACCATGAAACCTTGGGAATTCTGATGGTGGGATTCCTTATCACCACTTATATTGGGTGTGGCCCTTTTGTTATACATGTGGCCCATGTGGTAAGGCCCACTTACCATATTTATGGCCCATCGTTGAGGCCCACTTGGATTTGTATAAGGCCCATGTTGTGAGGCCTATTATGATGTATGCAAGGCCCATGGGTTATAGCCCATTGTAATGTACGTAAGGCCCATTGATACGGCCCACTTGATGAATATAAGGCCCATATGATATGACCCAATTGATGTACTTAGGGCCAATGGAATGCAATTAAGTCCATTGCAATGTGTGATTACTCCGTGGTGTATATAATGATGTTTATGATGGGTAGTGCCTTGGGAACAATGATGGTTAGATGCCTACATTGTAAAGATGATGTCGGTTAAATGTCCGCATTGTCACTCCCCCTAAGGCCCAGTGATAGGCCCATACTTATAGTGTGTAAGCCGTTTAGGCCCATCTTCGCTATGCACAGGGCCCATCACTATGTAACATATTTAAGTATAGATACATAATTCATGATCATAAGCATCATGTGTATGCCTGATATGAGGAGTGACTGATCATAGCATATGCCTTCGGGCGAATTGTTTATGGGCTCTCTGATAGACGGAGTTGCCCTACATGAGCGCACGGTATGCGCAGGATTGTTGCATGTCTGGTAGGGAGGTTCATGCACTTGCATTTATGTGATTGTGATTATTGTATGCCCTAACAACATCAGGGCCTTAGCTTCCACAGACACATCGTGGGTGGCTGGATTGGATACCAGAAATAATATTACTAAGCATCGGGGCGCCATAGATGTCCCTGGGTGAAAATCTCTAGACCCGATGGTACCAGAGGATGATTCCAATGTCGAGACCGAGTGGATATATGAGCACATGAGAGCCGAATACCAAGAGGCCGCATCCCCCACTGTGTCGTGGTTGGTTGGAAAGAGGTGTGGCCTTACTCGCTCGAGGGTAGGGGGCAATACTAGGCTGAGTTTGACCAGCTCGTGAATGGGTCCACTATCGACATGCCGGATAGGTATTGATAGATTATTGGACAGGCGGATAGTGAGGTTTCTTGCGCTCACTTGGACTATACAGCTAGGAGAGTGGCCGTGCCATTTGGAGTGTATTAAACCTCGGTGATTGTCTAGAATGAGAACCGTACTGATTTGATACTATAATGAGGACCCTATTTATGGAGGCCTGTCTAACGCAATGGTGGAGTGCCCCCACCCCATTTCTGGAATGTGGTTCCGCTCGATCTAGAAGTTAGTCCTCTATTTGATCATATGGGAATATGGAAAGCCAGAAATGCTACTATCTTTGACGGCATGCCAGTGTCTACATCCACCCTGTCCGCCCGATTAAGATGGTGGATGGTCGACATCAGTAATCCCAATTATGTTTCCTCTGTTTCTACCTCATCCAAGTCAGCATTGTATCCTTCATTGATGTTTTTGACACAGAATTCAGCGGTGATTCACTCTCCCTCCAAGCAGCTCTCGGTGGTTAAATGGTTGAAGCCGTTACCAGGTGGGTTAAGATCACTGTAGATGATTTGTCTAGAGGAAACTCATGTAAATCAAGTGGTGGTGATGTCTGCAGGGGAGATAGAGGTGAGTTTATCTTTACTTTTCCTGTTGGGTATGGCGAAGGATCTATGTAACACCCTATACTTTTAATACTCTTGTGTTACCATTTAAATCACAGAAAGCATTTAGGCACGTGGGAAAACACAGAATAAAATTATAAAACTATCATCAAATAATTCATAAAGAGAACATCCTTGTAACCCATGAATCCTTCTAAAAGATCTTATTTGTCTACAACTCCCATTGAGTTAAGTCTAAGGTCATTCTATAAGTCCATTGACATATAAGAAGGGTCTTACTCACCAATCACTTTATAAAATCAATAATATAAGATAACCCAATAATCCCTTGTGTACATCGTAAGGTACACATCTATTTAGCGAGATTTTAACCATAAGAAAGATTCTATCTCCCTTTAAACACACCTCAGGATTACTAACTTATACACTGAAAAAATAAAATAAAATAAAAACAAACAATCTAATTGAAATAATCAACACTCATCAAGGATAAATCTCCAAGTATGAGCCCTTACAGGAATAAAGACAAACTGGCCTTTAGTCTAGAGTAGTTAACAAACCTTGTAAGAGGAACTGATGACTCAAATTATACTCATGAGCGATTGGGACCCACAATAATCTACATTTAGTGATGATAAAACCTTAAATGATAAACACCTAACCTTTAGAACGTACAAACCCTTAATTTGTAACCATTAATAGACCTTCTAAAACAAATGGACAGTGTGGATCGGCTCAGAACATCACATGGATCCCACGTCTGATCATTGTGTGTGCACAGATAGTGTACACACACCATGCACGAGACTAAGGATTGGGTCAAATGAGCTTTGACCTGATAAAAGACCGAAATTCCATGATTTTGGCCAAAAATTCCTTCCCGTCTCACGTTTGAATAAGCTACACCATTTGATGATGTAAGTGACCATCCATCCAATCCCATCATTGAAATCCAAATCATCCATTCTCTATATAGGGTCCCACCGACCCTAACCATGGTTAGATCCATGGTCAAAGTAAATTACACAAGCTCAGTCAGTGACCGATCAAACGTCACAAAAGTAAAGCACTGACGGGTAGAGAAGATCCACGTCCGCAAGTGCACTGGCAAATCCAGCTATTAGAAAGTGTCGGACGACAGCCACGCACATAGCAGCAGCCTTGTCACCCCTACCATTTCCAGTTATAGCCCTCTACTTAGTAAAAGCCTGAAAGGTTCAGGCTTTTGCCACGCACGCAGCAGCCTCGTCACCCCTACCATTTTCGGTTATAGCCCTCTACTTAGCAAAAGCCTGAAAGACTTTCCATTCTTAGCAACTGCCAATCCCAGCCATCACTCGCCTTTTAGAAGCTTCATCCAAGTAATCTGGAGTGTCCAGTCTAGGGCTACTCGAAAGTCTCATAAGGAAAGTCTAGATTTTGGCGAGTCACAGCCACATCTCATACCGACTCCACTTTAAGACAGATGTCATCACCACCGCCTATTCTCACCGTCTAATGGACTCCACAAGCTTGATGGACACCATTTGGACCATCTGAAGTCCCAAATCGTCGAATCACCCGTCTACTATAAAATCGTCATGATCAGACAACCATCTTCTCCAAAATGGTTGTGGGACCCACTTTCTGTAACAACAATCCTAACACCAATCCAAGATGCCCATCATCTGGCCAACCCCCTCTAATGCCAATTAGAGTTTAGATCAGAGGCCCATGCACAAGATCAGATGCATGGGGAGACCTTGATGGCAAGCTATTCTCGGCCATTTCATATTAACTCCATGCTAATCTTCGTGATTAGCTGTAGAACCATCCAGAGATGGAAAGGCTGTAAATAGCCATTTTGTTAGGGTAGATCCTAAGGAAGAAAAGGGAAAGAAATAGTGAGAGAGAGAGAGAGAGAGATTGGGCGCCGCTGGAGCGAGTTACATGTCCTGTAGCAACTCAACTCAGTGAGTCATTCGTATTATGTGAAGAAGATTTAGAGAGAGGAAGAAGATAGTGAGAGAGAAAGAATAAGGGAGAAAGAGAGAGTGGTGCTACTGGACAAGTTTCCAGGAGCCACCCATCCGAAGCCGCCCCAACTCGCTGCAGGCCCTACTCGTCCAACTCGAGTCCCCAACCCCAGTTCAGGTATTGGAACCGAAATCCCCTGTCTCAGCCTTACATCAGACTCTTTAATGACCCAACCCAATGCCTTGGTAAATTAGGTCTGATTCATCCTAAGGCAGTGTCTAGGATCTAGTAAAGGAGATGTGGTTTTGAGTTGCGATGAACCCGAAGCTAAGCACGCCACATCCAGATCCCTTTCAATGTCCAAACAACGCCCCCAATTAGGTACCCATGCCTGTTCTCTCTCTATTATTGAAGGATTTCACCAACTCGACCGATTGTGTTCATAGTCACCTTAACTTGGTCACGAGTTGAGTGCCTCAAATCCGCATTTCAGGGTGAAAACCCTGATCTGAATCCATGGCTGAGATCAATTTGCCCCAAGCAAGGATCAGCACCTTGAACCGATCTCAGATACCTTCACAGCACCACACACAACTAGTCGAAAGAATAGACTGAATCGAGTCATTACAAAGTATGTGACTTAGGTTCATTTTGGGTAGATAAAACCTGATTCACTTGGGCTTGGGAAGCAACCCGCCGCACTGAGCTTAAAGCCCAGTTTGGGATGATCTAGATTTGCCCATTTGGGGGTTGATTTGGCCAGGCATGCCCAACTGAGTCGACACTACACTCTGTATCATGCCCAACTGATTCGACCAAGCATGCCCAAAATCCCGCCCAAAATAGCAATTCACGACGTTTTTTAGTTTCTTTTTTAGACGGATCATGGTTTATTGTAAAAGGGCTTCTTCCTAAAACAAATTTTTTTTTTTCATTTTTTTTAGAATATGGTGGAAAATTATGTTTTTTCCTAGTCTAAGAATTGTTTTTTAATAGAATTTCAATGGTATAATTGTACAGCTTTCTATCTAATATTATTTTTTAACAATTAATTGAATGGATATATATATATATATATATATATATATATATATATATATATATATATATATATATATATATATATATATATATATATATATATATATATATATATGTATGTATGTATTGTTTTTATATCAAATGAGTGGAAATTATTATTTTTAAAAATTTTAAAACTAATATTTAAATGATTTGTAATATGACATGAAAAAGAATATTGAGAAGTTAAAAAAAACTTAACAATGTTTGAGAAAAAATGAGATTTTGAAAAAATAAATATCATGATTTAATAAAAATTTATTTTGTGGGAAAAAAAAAATTGAATAAAGTTGATAATTTTGCAAAAAAGAATTTGATTTTGAGAAAAAAAAAAATCCTGAAAAAGAAAATTAAAAATATTTTAAAAATGTGAAAATTTTGGAATATTGAAAAATGAAAATATTTTGAAAAAAAAAAATGAGAGTTTGTATTTTGAAAAATAAAATAAAATTGAGAAGTTTGATAAAAATTGACAAGTTCGAAAAAAAAATGCTTTTAAAAAATAATGAGAACTTAGAAAGAATTGAATTTTTTTAAAATTAAACGATATAAAGAATTGATACTTTAACAAAAAGCAAACATTTTGAAACAAAAAATAAAGAAGTTGAAAAAATTTGTGATTTTTAAAAATAATTGAAAATATTGAAAATTTGAAATTAAAAGAAAAAGTTATTTATAAAAACATTGAGATTTTGAAAAAAATATATATATCATTTAAAAAAGAAAATTGAAAAGTTGAAAACAAAGTGATGCTTTTGAAGAAAAAAAATCAGCATTTTGGAATTTTTGAGAAAAAAAGTAAAATTTGAGAAAATTTATGAGATTTTGAAAATAAAAATTCAGAATTTGTATTTAATTTTTTATAAATATTTTATAATTAAAGTGATATTTTGTTAAAAGTTTTCAAAGAAAAATTAAGCGTGAAAAATATACATTTTTTTTTTAAATGTTATTTTTAAACCGAAATTGAAATTTATCTGTGTAAAAAGAAATGTAGCTTGATTAGGGCGAGTAACTAGTCAAATTGAGGATATTGACTAGTAAAATAGAGTGAATGGAGCAAATATATAAAATGGGTCAAATATTCTGGTCAAAATTGTGACCTAACTTATTGGACTCGCGAGAACTTAAGAATTGATGTTAGTAAGTTTTGTGGGGCCATCATGATGTGTGTTGAACATCAACACCGTGCATTTGATGTGTCCCCTTTAGGTTATGACATATCTTAAAAATCATTCGTATACGAAACTTAAGTGGGCCATACCATCTAAAACCATGTGACAACAACCAAAAAATTATAAAAGCACTTGGTGGGGCACAGATGAGTTTTGGATGCAGTTAAAACTTGATCTAACCCCTCATCCAAGTCGGATGCACATAATGAGTGGGTTGGATATGTGAATCACATTTAGGCAGACCCAATATATGATTATGGGTATTTTAAGGAAACCCCTATCCACTACATTTAGGTGAGTTACCCATTACCCTTACCAGAGTAAACTCTGTGGGATCCACCGTTATTTATTTATTTTATCCACTCCATTCATCCATGTTAACAGATAATTTGAGGTCTAAAGAATAAAAAGGAAGCATATCCAAAGCTCAAGTGCACCACACCACAGGAAATAGTGTGATTGAACCTCTACCATTGAAAAATTCAAGAAATGGCCAAGATATATGTCCGGGGGGGGGTATAAGAGTATGCTAAATTAAAATGATAACATCAAAATTTAAATAAATTAAATATAAATAACAGTGATAATCTCACAATACTGAATATAAAAACAACCTCAAATGTATAAGTATTGAGAGGTTGATACAAATGTTATTCTAAGGACAACCTTTCATAAAAACCAAGGTTTATGGTAGGACAACTTGATTTCTAGAAAGATCTTTATATCAAAAACTTAAACTTGATATAGTGGAATAAATAAATAAATAAATAGCACTGAAAGAAAATCTAAGTTATTACAACATTCACCACAATGCTTGAAACGTAAAAGATTACAACATTCACATCCACAAGTACATCCCAAAAGCTTGAATAATAAAAGATTTAGAAAATAAACCACACATCCAAACACCAAGAATTATAGTGGTTCGCTTGTGTGTACACCAACTATTAAACAACAGCCACACAGATACTCCATTCCTAATATCCTCACACAATGGATATTAGCTTTCACTATAAAATAGGTTTTCCAAGTTTACCTAAAACCCTCACAATTGTGTCTTTCAAGTGGGCTTACACAATTCAAAAAACTCCATACTCTGAGTTTTTTGACTCACCTCAGATAACCAAACGAATGAGATTTTTCTAGCTTAATCTTAAAAGAAATAAAAAATAATAAAAATTACAACAATATAAAATACCTGAATTTCTCCTTTTGTTGCAGCTCGAAAGAACCAAGTGGGAGTAGAAGTTTAACGATGAAGTTCAATGTCCAATACTCACATATGAAATGTTTCTAGGTTCTAAATTGATTTTAGAGTTAAAGTACCTTGGGCTAGCTTGATTTAATTTTGATTCCAAGAAATGAGAATACCTCTATTCCTCTTTCAAATATAATTGGAATAAGGAACTTCAAAATCAAATGCAAAGAAAGTTACAAAAAGAGAATATTAAATGAGTATAAATGGCTTAAATAAATTCGAACTTATTATCTCTCAAAATGATGCCTTGATTTTACTTGAATTGAATTACCAAACTCTGAAATTCATTGTCTATTTATAGGTGAGTAGATCGCACCTTTGACTAGTCCTGTGGACACTACAACTGGTCATAGGTCGAACTGATTTTTGAAATTTTGAGCGTGATCGGATAAAACCGTTTCATGATTGGTCGTAGGCACTACACGACCAGTCGTGTGACCTCCACAACTGGTCATGAGGAACTAGATTTAGTTGCTAGAGTTTGAGTCGTAGTTGTAGGTCTAGTCGTGCACTGTTCACACGACCGGTCGAGCAGTCTTCAGGACTGGTCGTGGCTCAACAAAAAATTTTAAAAAATTCAAAAAAAATTAGGGCTGGCCTTAGAATTTCTTGGACTTGTCAAGCCAGTGCTAGGACTAGTCGAATAATAGACCAAATACTTATAAAAAGAGCAATTGAATTATGTATTTAAAATGACCTATCCTAAGGTCAATCTAAAGTCATCCAAACCTTGTCAATGAAGTATGAACCTTGAACTTCTTTTCCTTTTAGTCGATAGTCTTTCTTTGAAGTCCATGAAGCTTGCAATCTTGACACATGATGAAGGTTATACGTGAGATCTTTTGAATCTTGAATTTGTAGTACATATATTGAACTTCACCTTGAGTCTTGAACCATTCACATGTCTTTCGATGTTGATTTATAACATTGACAATTGAAGCTTAAAGAAGTAAACAATGTACTTGATCTTACATTTAAAGTAGATCTTTGTTCTTGACTTGAAGCACTTGACTTGACTTGCACATGTGATGCATTGCCTTGAACACACACACACACACACACACACACACACACATATATATATATATATATATATATATATATCAATGTGCTACACAAGACAAAGATTGTGGTTTTAGCACTCACTACGAGAAAAGGGGGCAAAGGCTACGGATAAAAATCGTAGCTAAATGCCTTTTGCTACAGACTAGATCCGTAGCACGTCCGTAGCTATTGGTGGGGTAGGTAAATGTCAAAAACCAATGGCTACGGATTATATCCGTAGCAATATATCAATAGCTAAGGATATAATCCGTAGGTATACTATCTGTAATGAAATGTATATACATCTATGGATACTCTGTAGTAACCAATAGCTAGGTTTTCAGAACCATAGCTACGGTTATTAGCCGTGGTTATTATTTTTTTTTTAAAAAATAAATTATATCAATGGTGTCTGTTAACATTGCAAGAACCTGCTGTGATTGATCAACTCATCTAAGCTAATACAATTAGGAAAAAAATGATATATTTATTACAAATAGCAATCAAATCATACAATGCATCCTATATTCACATTTCTAAATAAACAATACTTCACTTAGTCTCTATGGAACAAAGTAGATTCGAAATCATAACTTTGATACATGAGTTCAAAAAGAGCTACAACTAGGTTACATAAAATGCTATCAGGAAAAAATAAACGATGCATTTATTACAAATAGCAATCAAATCATACAATGCATCCTACATTCACATTTCTAAATAAACAATACTTCACTTAGTCTTTATGGAACAAAGTGGATTCGAAATAATAACTTTGATACATGAGTTCAAAAAGAGCTACAACTAGGTGGGGTTTGCACGTGTCAAAGTTCAAACAACCATAGCACTGTGGTGCATCAAAGAGATAGTGTCGTAAATCCACACAATATGTTCAAAGTGACAAATATTTCAAAATTTACCTTTTTTTTTATGAGAAGAACACGGAAGAAAAAGAGCTGGACAAATTTTACCTTTTTATTACAATCCAACTGATGTATCATAACATAGTGTTTCATAGCAGACTGTAGAAACAAAAAAGAAAATTTATAAAGACAAAATCTAGTTACACCTCTAAAGCTTACCTTGCAAACCCACACTCGGTAGGCTTATCTCTCTCACACTTCCAAGGCTGTTGCATGAGATCCCAATCCATTTGCATGGAAAGATAGTGTTGGTGGTAGCATTAGTAGCAAAAAGTGACCATGAGTAGAGAGCTCGTGATGGAAAGAGGCTGGCTTTCCATTTCAGGAGAGCCTCTGCTTCTGGAAATCGTGTTTTTGTAAATGATGATGTTGCATGGGAAGAAAGAAATGGTAGACACTGAGTGTGCACTGAAGAACAATAAAAGTGCACTAACCAAATGTAATGAAATATACATTACAAACATGTTCTCTTCCTTAGAAAAAATTGTACAAATAAGAGTACATTATAACAGTGGCCTCCACAACTCCTAGAATCAACATGGGCTGCCCGGCAAGTATTGCATGTATAACACCGCAGATAGCAGTCAAGACCATTAGACATTTGGGCCATGAATAATTGAAAAAAATTATGGTTGTGAAAAAATTAAATCAGCCAAAATATTTCTAACATGTGTTTCTACTTATTTCTAAATTAAGGCACACCAACTGAGTGGACCACCATTATCTTTCGGCAGCAGCATCTACATGGTAAGGTGCGCATGATGGATGGCTTGGATAATTCACCTGTGTGCCATGCTGGCATGTGGCAATGTGTGCATTAGTTGGCTTGTGAAAGTGTGTGGGCTTAGCAAAGTTCATGAGATCAATAAATGTGAAATGATCATGTCTTCTTGACTCAAACGATGAAGCATAGTAATTTTCTAACAGAAAATGGGACTGAATGATGAAAAAAAATAATAATCAAATTCAAGATAAAAACTAAAACTAGGCAACATGGCGATGCTTAAGCCTAGAGCTTGATGGATGACTTGGGAGTATACCTCGAACTCATAAGCCACGGTTTTATGGCATACATGTTCCACAAAAAGAAGGCTGTCATGGTTCATCCACCTGGATACATTCTTCAGAAATAACTTCATTCTTCATGTGTTGCAAAAACAAATGATGTTTAAGTACTCTTGGTTCAATCCACATGATTCAAACAATAAGCTTTGACTTTAAGATGAGAGAAGATCATTTACATCTGGTAATATAACATGCTTAGAGAATTTTCCCCAACAATCATATCTTTTTGTAGACAATATCAGGATTTTATAACATGGAGTTGATTTTATAAGGATATATTGTCCGACTAAGAGAGTTTATTTTATAGAGACAGAATTGTCCAGCTAAGATAATTGTAATGCTGCCAGTAGGTGCAATTGCTACTAGTATCATTCAAGAACAATTCTAAGATGCAAACCATGCATTACAGTATGAGATTTACATATGCAATCCATTATTTGACATTGCATCATGTATGACTCATCTACATGATTTTTGATTGCCCATTCTTGAAAAAAAAAAATACAAATTCAATTAAACAATCCAAATCAGATGCTTGAATACTGCTCAAGGAGAGGATTGGCAAGTGGAATCTGATCATCTTAAGCTGATCATTGGCAATGATGAAAATCCTACAGTGGAAAAGAAAGACATCTCCAACCAACGCATAAAGATGTGATTGATTAAATGTTGTTACCCAAGGATCTCCAACACTGACAACTACTGTACGTAATAGCCAACACTTAATTCCAAAAACAAAACAGAACCACTGCAAATTTATTATAAAGACAAGAAACGATCGTCTTTTACACTTTTGGTTAGCATCCATGGGGCACTTGAGATTACCAACCGAGTTCTTTTCATCATTTTCTACCAGCAAAGAGGACTCCTGCACACATGGGTCCAAACCAAATTGCAATTCAAACCAACAAAACCCAGATATGGCAAAATTTGGGAAGCAAATTGTCAGTTTGAAAAGTTAGGAAAAAGCACACCTATGGCTCATGGCTAAGAGTTTCTGAATCACCCATGTCATTCAAATGTCGCACAATGCCTTTCTTCTAGAAGTTCAGCATCCAAGGCTTGGACCATGCCCGAAAGGTTTCTGAAAATTCGACAGATTACCTGTAGGTTCTTCTTCACAAGCACCACGAGAGACTTTTATTTCATTTAAAAATAATTAAATTTTTTTTTTTTTTAAAAGACAAGATTTTGAAACATTCAAAATTGAAATCTAAATGGCATGCTAGAGTGGGACAAATGCTAGAGTGGAGTTTTTTACAAGTTTAGTCAAACTTGAAAATTCAAAGCCTGGTATCTGAATTGAATTCAATTTTGTCATCCCCTGGATTAAACCACTTAACGACCGAAAGATTCACCATATAATTTTCAGAATGTCCATGTCTACAAGAATCCAAATGCAATATTCCTTTAACTGTAATGGCGTACCTCTCCAACTGGATTGCAAATAAATGGCAGCCTTGCATAACATGATGAACTCCTTGCGAGCAATACGAGTACGGATTTGTCTTTGAATAGCTCTGGCCGCATGACCCAAAACTTATGCTCTGCGTGCATCCAACTCAGCCAACTAGCCAGCTCTCAAGAAGACCTTTGTCTTCCCTATCTGTCAAGACTAGCCAATCACAAAAAGAAAAAGAAAAAAAAAAGATTAATTACATATTTCCCACTTGCAAGAGAAATTACAAGCATTTTTTTCTTCTACAAAATTGAAGCAAGATATTGAAGATAAACACATTGAATGATAGCAATCCTAGCAGTTGATTTTCTTATTTCCAGCCAAGAAGATATATGCAAGATTCACCAATGAAAGCTTCTTGATGTCATTAACAATCCAAACGTTCCCTAAGTTGAACTCTTTCCAATATCTGGTTATAATAGTTCCTTCACTTTAGCAGAGGGAACCGACTTACTAGTTGTTGTTCGAGGTTCCATTCAAGCCTCTAATTCTCCTCTTATCTTCTCTTTATATAATTCAAAATTAATCTGGACCACAAAAATTGAGTTTCTTAATACAGATTGTGGGAACATTATAATAAATGTGCTCTTACATGCATGATTCTATAAACATATATACAAAAAAAGGTCCACCATAGGTGGATGGTGTACCTTTAAATCTGACATCCTTGGGGGCCTTTTGGTGCACAAACTTGACTATGTTCCCACATATGAGAGCTTCATTAATGACCTTCAATTAAAAAAAAAATTTAAAAATCATACACATCATTGGAAACAGGCTAGAAAGTGAGAGAAAAAAAATAATAAAAAGAACATTGAGGATAGATAGAAAAAGCAATAAACAAAAGTGCTAATCTAGCATGTGTGTTTTGCACCATTCATTAAAAGTAGGCAAGTAGGCTGATCCACTATATATAAAGCTTTTTAGCTTGAGTTTGACCTACAATTCTACATGTCGGCCCATTTTGATTTGTGAATGACGTCCGATCTAATTAACTGCCTTTGGGCCTCTTCATGTTCTCCTTGGCACTCAAAAGAATCTCACTTGATCCGATTGAAAATACTGTCCAGAAAAAAAGCATTCATTGAATGCACAACAATTAATAGCTGACACACAAGATAAGGTGAAAATACTTCATTAAAAAAAAATGACTAAAGGTCTAAAAAATGAAAGTAATTTCATCTACTTTGGGAGAGTACAGATTAATAAAACAAATGATGCCACATAGTCATACCATGTTTCGAGTTGAACGGTAGACTGACCATTGACAGGTGACGCAGGGATGAACGTGATGAGGTCGATCACCGTCTTCCTCAAGGATAACTACTCCGAATCCACGGAGCTTCTCTGGACTCCTCACAGAGACTTCTCGAATCCACGAGGAAAGAAAGCAGGAAAATAGAAATAAATTCTAATAAATTGGAAATTGATTGATGAATGAATAAAAACGAGTTTACACCCCTTTAAATAAGGAAACCAAGCAACATGAAAGAAATCAGACTCATACTACAACTAAAACTCCTAGAATTCGGAACTTACTATAAATAGTAAACTTACTATTTATAGACGGTCGTGATGTCTACTAGTGCGCAAGGTTTCCGGCCAAAAATAGTAAGTGTCCTATTTGGATTCACCAAACCGTTCTCCTAATTATTCTAAGCACTTTTCATGTTGGACACGACTCCTAAAGCCCAACGGATGAAGAGCTATAAGCAAACTAAAACTTACTATAAATAGTAAAAACGAAATTAAAACGGGGAAACGACCGTCGATCAGGGGGTTTCTTGCAAATTCGGGCTGCACAACCCGGCATAGTGGGGTTGGTTGGCTAAAGTAGCTCGTTCTACCCCAAAATCATATATTCTGCGTCGGATAACTCATTCCGGATTGTGAGATACGCCCGATCTAAGGTCTGATGGTCCGGATCACTTATGTTGTCGAACGTGCCTTTTCTGATCCATCTTGGCCATGAAATTGTCCACGACCCGCTCTACATCAGTCCCCTCCACTTGAAAAGAACTCGTCCTCGAGTTCTCCTCCTGCGCTGGTTCATGATACTCGGTCAGGTCCACGACGTTGAAAGTCCGTGAGATCGCCAGGTCTTCTGGAAGATCAACAACATAAGCGTTGTCAATGATCTTTCGGATAATCGGTACCGGTCCAATCTTCTTATTTTTCAACTTGTTGTATGTCCCGGTCAGAAATCTCTCTTTACGCAGATGAACCATAACGCGGTCGCCCACCTCGAACACTTTTAGTCGCCGGTGCTTGTCCGCTTGTTCCTTATACTTCTCGTTCGAGGCATGTAGCTTGGCCCGCACTTCTGCATGGATGCCCATGATCTTATCTGCCATATGTTCTGCTGTCACGCTCGTGCCTGGGTGCTTGGGCAAAGGGACCAAGTCAAGTGTGTGGCGAGGCACTCGTCCGTAGATAATCTGGAACGACGATTTTTCTATCGAGCGGTTCACCATGTTGTTGAACGCAAACTCTGCTTGAAATAAGGCCAAGTCCCACTGCTTCAGCTTTTCTCCTGCAATACTGCGAAGGAGGTTTCCCAATGTGCGATTCACAACTTCAGTCTGCCCATCAGTCTGTGGGTGGTAAGCACTGCTAAATTGAAGTCGTGTATCGAATCGAGTTCACAAAGTCCGCCAAAAGTGGCTAATGAACTTCGTGTCACGATCAGAAGTAATGGTCTTAGGGACCCCATGTAGCTGTACGACCTCCTTGAAGAATAAATTCGCCACATGTGTTGCATCAAGGGTCTTCTTGCATGGGATAAAGTGCGCCATCTTGGAGAAACGATCGACCACTACGAACACTGAATCCATGCCGCATTGTGTTCGTGGAAGACCAAGCACGAAGTCCATTGATAAATCCTCCCAAGGACCGTCAGGCACAGGTAACGGGGTGTAGAGGCCCGTATTTTGAGATTACCCCTTAGAGGTCTGACAAACATGACAACGTTGTACGGCTCTTCCCACATCACGTATTAAATGTGGCCAGTAATACAGTTATTCCACAAGAGCTCGCGTCTTGTCTCGCCCAAGGTGTCCACCGAGGCCACCTCCATGTAGTTCCTGAATAATCTGCTCCCTTAGAGAACTTTGAGGGATGCACAATTGATTCCATTTGAAGAGAAAACCATCCTGTATATGAAGGTCACTGGGGTGACCTTCTTGGCACTTCAACCAAGAATCTTTAAAATCCTCATCCTCGGCATACAGCTCCTTGAGACAGTCAAAGCCGACCACCTCGTTGCTCATCGTAACAAGTAGTGACGCACGACGGCTAAGTGCATCAGCCACCTTGTTCTGCTGACCTGACTTATGCTTCAGAACAAACGTAAATTCCTGTAAAAATGTAACCCATCTAGCATGCACACGATTCACGTTAGTCTGACTATTAATAAACTTTAATGCCTGATGGTCAGTGTACAGAACAAACTCCCTTTGAATTAGATAATGCCACCAATGTCGCAGCGCCTGAACAATTGCGTACAACTCCAGCTCGTAAGTCGACCACTTCTTTCGTGCTTCGCTGAGCTTCTCGCTGTAGAAGGCTACCGGCTTGCCTTCTTGTGATAATACTCCCCCAATTCCAACATATGAAGCGTCACACTCAACCTCAAATAATTTATCGAAATTAGGAAGCACCAAGACCGGTGTTGTAGACAAACGATGCTTGATCTCGTTAAAGCTTTTGTCAGTTTTATCGGTCCACTGGAACGGCCCTTTTTTCATGCAGTCTGTTATAGGCGCGACTATGGTGATAAAATCTCGCACAAATCGACGATAGAAAGTCGCCAACCCATGAAAACTCCTCACCTCATGAATGTTTGTCGGGATTGGCCATTCCCTAATAGCCCACACCTTTTCATCGTCTACTCGAATGCCTGTGGATGCTACAACAAATCCTAAAAATAACAGGCTGTCAGTTAAAAAGCTACACTTTTTCAAGTTGAGGTACAACTTATTATCTTGTAGGACCTGCAGCACCTGCCTGAGATGTTTCTTGTGCTCCGCCTCATCCTGGCTATATATTAATATGTCATCAAAATATACTACCACAAATCGGCCAGTGAACGGTTTTAGAACTTGATTTATCAAACGCATAAAAGTACTTAGTGCGTTCGATAGGCCGAAGGGCATGACCAGCTACTCATACAATCCTTCCTTTGTCTTGAATGCCATTTTTCACTCATCACCGGGTCGGATACGAATCTGATGGTACCCGCTCTTTAGATCTAGTTTAGAGAACACCTTGGCCCCTCCCAGCATATCAAGCATGTCATCCAACCGTGGTATTGAAAACTGATATTTGATGGTAATTTTGTTGATTGCTCGGCTGTCGACACAAATGCGCCAGCTTCCATCTTTTTTGGCGTTAATAATGCTGGTACAGCACATGGGCTCATGCTCTCTCTTAATAGACCCTTACGGATCAATTCCTCCACTTGCCCCTGAAGTATTTCACACTCTTTTGGACTCATCCGATAATGAGGGCGATTGGGCAGGCTAGCCCCAGGGACGAAGTCTATGTGATGTTGGATGTCCCTCATGGGGGCAATCCATCAGGTAAATCTTCAGGCCAGACTTCCTTGAATTCGTTTAGCAACAGTTTTAAGCTTGGAGGGATGTTTGAGGGTTCCTCTTCCTCGCCTTTCACCACTACGGCGTATACCTCGCCGGTTTTCTTAGACTCCTCCATAAAATCCCGAATGGTCAAAAGAGAACTCCCCTCCACTTTAGAGGCTTCAGGGTGGTTCTCTGGTGACATAGGAGCAAGGATTATTTTTCGACTATCCTTGATGAATATGTAGACATTGTCTCGTCCCCGATGGGTCGCATCACGGTCCGACTGCTAGGGTCGACCGAGTAGTATATGGCAGGCTTCCATGTCAACCATGTCACAAAGTATCTGATCCTTATAATGTTTACCAATTGAAAACGAGATAGTGCATTGTTCAGTTACCTTGGTCTCGTTCACTTTTTTTTTCCAGCCAATTGAGTACGGGGAAGGATGTCTCGTCGTTGGTAGCTGTAACTTGTCCACCATCACTCTTGAGACAATGTTCTCACTGCTACCACTGTCTATGATCACATCACAGACCTTTCCGTTGACAGTCTATCGAGTACGAAATATATTGTGCCGCTGTGGATGTAATTCCTTTCGCGGGGTATATAGTAGTCGCCTCACAACGAGAGATTCGCCACGATCCTCACCTGTCACTTCACCGCCACCTATTATTTCTTCAGTGGTTTGTTCATATTCATCAAAGCCATGATCTTCTTCTGCGGCCTCATCTTCAGTGCCCCCTTCGTTTATAGTTAAGTCTGCTGTCGGACGTTGAGGACAAGTGTTTGATAAGTGGCTTGGTTGGCCACAGCGATAACAATTGTTCGGCCTTGGTCAATCATAAGGATTCGGAATCCTACTTGGCGCCGCTGTTGTGGGTGCTGCCCGTTGAGGTCTGGATGGTCCGCTCCCCGTATCGAGGTTCACGGGTGGAGGAGGTTGAGGACGTTCTCCTACCGGATCTTTTCCTCGAGCCAACACTGGATCCTGTGTGGGACTCGTTATAGGGGGTCGATTTGAAGGATAAGGACGAGCAGGAGCTCTTGCAAATTATGTTTCTGCCCTTCCTGCCAATTGAACTGCTTCATCTATGGTCCCGACTGGGTACATCTGAACTCGGTCCTGAATTGCCGGTTGCAACCCACCTATAAATCGTGCCACCTTCTGTGACTCAGATTCTGACAGATCGTTTCGTGTACCCAACTGTTGGAATTCTTCAGTATAATCTGTAACAGTTCGATTTTCTTGTCGGTAATTCTGGTATTGGTGGAATAAGATCTGCTCATAATTACTAGGGAAAAATTGTGATCGAAGAAGACGTCTCATTCGAGGCCATGATGCGATGGGCGCCTTGTTTTGGCGGGCTCGTGAGAGTTGTAATTGTTCCCACCATGCAGAAGCAGCAGATTTTAATTTAAACGCTACCAATTTCATCCTTTTATGATCTGGCACGTCCATGTAATCGAAATATCTCTCTACTTCGGCTAGCCAATCGAGGAAATGTTCGATACGTAATAAACCATTAAAACTAGGAAGTTCAGCCTTACCTCGATAGTCTCTTTCAGCACGATCTAGACGATCACCTCCATGGATTGGTCGTAGGTCAAAACCTTCATTAATGTCCTCGTCGCTGGAACTAGAATCATCTGGTGTAACCCTATGATTGGCCACTGGTAGTGCTCTTCGAAAATCGGTGTTGCGTCGTACAGCAACCACGGGTGGTGGAGCGACCATAGGTGGTGGAGCACCGCCTAGGGCTCGAGGCGGAAGTAGCGCATCTGCCAAACGGTCGAGGGTTGCCTGCAGCCCTTGTATGGTCAACTGACTCTCTCGATGGAAAGCTTCCATTCTTTCCGAAAGATAACGAATCCCTAGATCACCGTCCACAGGATTTTGATTCATACCTTCGTTGTTTGCCATCGGCCCGAGGAAAAACCTCGCTCTGATACCAAATTGACGCAGGGATGAACTTGATGAGGTCGATCACCGTCTTCCTCAAGGATAACTACTCCGAATCCACAAAGCTTCTCTGGACTCCTCACAGAGACTTCTCGAATCCACGAGGAAAGAAAGCAGGAAAATAGAAATAAATTCTAATAAATTGGAAATTGATTGATGAATGAATAAAAACGAGTTTACACCCCTTTAAATAAAGGAACCAAGCAACATGAAAGAAATCAGACTCATACTACAACTAAAACTCCTAGAATTCGCAACTTACTATAAATAGTAAACTTACTATTTATAGACGGTCGTGATGTCTACTAGTGCGCAAGGTTTTCGGCCAAAAATAGTAAGTGTCCTATTTGGCTTCACCAAACCGTTCTCCTAATTATTCTAAGCACTTTTCATGTTAGACACGACTCCTAAAGCCCAACGGATGAAGAGCTATAAGCAAACTAAAACTTACTATAAATAGTAAAAATGAAATTAAAACGGGGAAATGACCGTCGATCAGGGGGTTTCTCGCAAATTCGGGCTACGCAACCCGGCATAGAGGGGTTGGTTGGCTAAAGTAGCTCGTTCTACCCCAAAATCATATATTCTGCGTCGGATAACTCATTCCAGATTATGAGATACGCCCGATCTAAGGTTCGATGGTCCGGATCACTTATGTTGTCGACTGTGCCTTTTCTGATCCATCTTGGCCATGAAATTGTCCGCGACCCGTTCTACATCAACAGGAGGGCCCTTTCGTGCCACAACAGCCTCAGCAATTTTGTGTTAGCATCCAAATGTTCCCCCTGTTCAGCAACAACCAACAAACATGAAATGGGCCCACTTCATGACATGATATCTAATTCATATGCCAACGGATCAATGATGGATTCCTTATTGCCCAAAATATCATTACTAACCATTGCTTTAGTTGGGTGGCCCAATCAGTGTGTACATGGCCCACTTTTTCAATGTGTATGGTTGATTAGCATGGATCTAAATGAAACAACAATAAGATCTTCCCAGTTAGTCACCATTTCAAATTCTACATTGGAGTAGGGTCCCTGAATCTAGATGGTTCATTTAGTGGGACTATCAAGAGTGGCCCTCGAAACAAGGGAAATATGAAAATGATGAATCATACATTTTCTATTTTCAATGTCCGTGTGCTTGATGGCTAGGCATGCTTCTTTTTTTTTTCATTTTTTTTTTCTGCCATAGCTCATCAACAGTGTGGCCCACTAGATGTACCATCCACATTCACTGACTGAGCAATGCTGGTTAGGAGCATGAGTTAAGGTCAGCCCCAAATAAAAGAATGCACACAAAGACACTCAACCTAGTCTTAAAACCTTGATGGGCATGGACACGAGTTACGGTCTAACCGGTAAAACTGGTAGGGACAGTTGACCCATCAGGATTTTGGCATAGCCCACTATTGGAAAGGCTTGGGCCTGATTTCTATGCCTATGCTTCAGTCAACCCATTTCTACAAATTAGGCCCCTGGTATGGTGATCCAGACCATTGATCTTATGTTCCCTACTCCTGATGGGGGATTCTACAAATTAGGCCCTTGGTATGGTGATCCAACCCTGTCCTACCAAGATCTGACTAGCTATCAATTGCATCACTTGGAATGAGATATGGTCCTATAGATCTGACACATCCAAACATACAAGCTTTTACATAATAATTAAAAAAAAAACATTTAATCTCAAATTCAAGTCGCAGTAACAAGGAAATCAACAAAACCCTAGAAATGTAAGGGAAAGAGAACCTTTGAAGAGGAAGAAGCCTCAATGTTAGGGGGAGTGAGGGCGAGGGAGAACCGGTGGAGGCAGCATTGTTGAAGATCCGGTGGTGTTGAAGGTGCCAGAGCTCGAGAGAGGGAGAGGGAGATGGCGAGGGACCGCGAGAGAGGGAGAGGGAGATGGCGAGGGCGCTGATGGTGGAAACAGAGAGAAAGAGAGAGAGGGAGGAAGTGAGAGAATGAAATAAGGAATGGAGTGAGAGAGAGAAGATCTGCCTTTGAGAACAGGGGCGTAGCTGAATTTGGAGGAGGTGGAGGAAGTGGTCGTGAAAAAGAAGCCACTGGAGCCGATGAAGGATTCTTCCTGGGCGGGCCGCGGGGGAAAGAGAGCGGTCGGCAATCAGATCCATTTGTTTGATTCGGGATCGAAACCAAATGCCTGATTGTTCTTGGCAAAGATGTTGTTCTGGCCACAGATGAAGAACTAGGGCTTCTTGGTGGGGGAGACGCAGGCCGAGAAGGAAGATTGGGCGACAACAAACCGCCAGAGCTTGCAGACGGCCGAGGTGATGATGATGGATCAGATCGAAAGATAGGTGAGGATCAACTCTGTGAGATCGGAGCTGAGGGAGTTCCAATTCAATTCCATTGGAATTTGGATAGAGAGAGTAATGAAAACGTGTGTGGGAAAGACTACGATTGGAATCGATTTGGATTTTGAAATTTAGAAATTGGATTTTTAGGGTTAGGGTTTGGAGAGATAGGGAGGGAGTTTTGGTCGTTTTTGATGGGTTTGCTATGGTAGATGACTTTTCAACGCAGAGAGAGAGAGAGAGAGAGAGAGAGAGAGAGAGAGAGAGAGAGAGAGAGAGAGAGAGAGAGAGAGAGAGAGACATTAGGGGGGATTTGGCCGTGCGCGCCCAATTTTTGGCATAGGGCTATGGACGGTCCTTTCAGGGGCTCCATGGGGCCCATCATGATGTATTTAATCAATCCATTCCGTCCATTAATTTTACTAAAATATTTTACTTCATAATCTCAAAATTAAAATATATTAAAGGCCTAAGTGGACCACACCATAGAAAGCACATGTGATTTAATATCCATGTTTCCTACCGTGTGGTCCACTTTAGCCTTTGATCTAGTTAATTTTTGGTTTCATACCCTATAATAATATTTCAAAATAGATGGACGGCTTAGATAAAACAAATATATTTTTTAGGCCCTATAAAGCACCTTATACCATCATTAATCATTAATGGTGTGACACATTTTCAGCTACGGACTAAATCTGTAGCAAGTATAGCTAAGGTTTATATCCGTAGCAGAAACTAACGTGGTCTGTATCCTTTGCCCCTTTTTTTGGTAGTGACGACAAAATTTGACAATCAAAGGAGCAAAAACTATAGCACTTACAGAGGCCATAGAAGTTTTGAATCAAGCTGATGTTTGTGTTTTCTCTTCATTCATATCTTTTTGATATTATGAACAGGTTGGATGGGCAATAAACATTACTATGGGCCCAAGGAAGGTATCAATGGTGGAAATCATTATTCCACATTGTTTTGTGTGGCATGGTTCACTTGAGTTTTGGATTTACCTAAAATTTGGGATCAACACACACCATTCATCCATTTTTCGAGATCATTTTAGAGAACTATACAAAAAATGAATAATATCCAACGATTAAATGGGCCGCACCACAAATAAGGGGAACGAATTAGCTACTCCCCTTGACACCAGTCATTCGCTGGTGGTTGGTAATCTGTGGGCCCCACCATGATGTATGTGTTTAATCCATGCTGTCCATTTATTTTTAAAGATCATCTTATGGATGAGACCAAAAATGCGGTATATCCTAATCTGAAATGGACCACATTACAGGAAATAGTGTTGAATGAGCACAACCATTAAAAACATTTTGGGGGCCATAAAAGTTTTGGATCGAGATGATTTTTATTTTTCCCCTTCATCTAGGCCTATATGACCTAATAAACAGATTGGATGTCAAATAAACAATACAATGGGCCTTAGGAGGATTTTAATGATGGATATCCAATCACTATTGTTTTCATGTGGTGTGGTCCACCTGAGATTTACATGCCTCTCATTTTTGTAATAAATCCCTAAAATGATCTTTAAAAATGGATGAACGTAATGGATAAAATGCATACATCATGGTGGCGCCCACAGAGCACCGACCACCAACCGCGGGGCTAGTGTTAAGGGAGTAGTGAGACTAGATACTAAAGTGACGTCAGCAAATTCCGTGGGGCCCACCATGATGTATGTTTTGTATCCACACCTTCCATCCATTTGGAGAGATCATTTGAGGGCAATATCCAAAGAATGAGTTAAATCCAAAGCTCGATCCAGTGGATCCCAACACAGAAAATAGTGGGACAGTGACGCCCACCATTAAAAACTTCTAAAGGCCACAAAAGTTTTAGATCAAGTTGTTATTTGTGTTTTCCCTTATTTCATGTATTTTTTAACTTTTGAACTGGTTGGATTTCAAATAAACATTACGATGGGCCTTAGGATAGTTTCAATGGTGGGAATCACTCTCACCACTGTTTTCTGTGGGGGCTTGCACTACAGATTTTTATCTACCTCATTCTTTGGCTCATGACTTAAAATGATATCTCAAAATGCATGGATGGTGTGGATATAACCAATACATCATAGTGGGGCCCACAGAACTTGGTGATGGAACTTTCATTAGATGGTATTACGGTGTCCTGAGAGATGCCCTAAGTTTTTCATGCTTTCCTTTCTCTCTCTCTGTCTGTCTCGCACCCTCTCTCTCTGTCTCTTTGGTACCCTCTTTGTCTCTCTTGCACCCTCTCTCTTTGTCTCTCTCGCACCCTCTCCTCTCTCTCTCTCTCTCTCTCTCTCTCTCACACACACACACACACACACACACACACACCCTCTCCCTCCTCTCTCTCTATCTCTCTTCCTCTCTTTATGATCTCTCCATCGTACTATTGCTGAATGCCCTACCCACGCATGCCCTCTCTCTCTCTCTCTCTCTCTCTCTCTCTCTCTCTCTCTCTCTCTCTCTCTCTCTCTTTCAATCTCAATACAGATTTAGGGATTTTGGAATTTAGTAATTTGTAGATTCTTGATTTGATGTGGACCCTAATTTAGGGATTTGGGGATTTTACACTGCTAGAAAAATGGGAAAAGGCTACGGATTTAATCCATAGCCATAGATATATGGCTGCAAATTAAATCCGTAGCATGACTGTCGTCATAGGTGCCGAGCCAATAGGTCTAAAACCTATGGCTACAGATTTAGTCCATAGCCTTAGCTTTAAATAGCTACGGATCTAATCCATAGCAAAATTTCTGTAGCCAAAAGTGCCTACAGCTACGGATATTGTTGGTAGCTAAAAGTAGTGTTAGACCCGAAGCAATATGCCGAATTTTATAACAACTATGGTTGTCATATTATAAGCTACGGTTAATATCCGTCGCTATTGCCTACATTAAAGAATTTATAATCATTCATTCATTCAATTACCACTTGCATAATCATTCATTCAATTACCACTTGCGTAATCAATCAAACATTCATTCATTGAATTACTATCATTCATTCATGATTGGCCAGCAGTGTAGATGACTGGCCACATCATGAATGGACATGTCTGATGGTTAAACCAAGAGTACTTTTATACCTGATCCTTGCGAACTGATGAAGCTCTTGAAGCATCCTTCACATACTCCACCATGGCTGTGAGAAATGATGCTGGAGGCTGCATTATTAACATGTAAATGGCCCAATGCCTTGTATTGATCATAGATAACCAGATGAAAAGTGTCGTTAAAGTCTTGGTAAGAAGTGTTTCAGAATAAAAGGAAAGAAATAACGCTATTCTAAGAGGCATCACTTTAAAATTGAAACCTACTCAATCTTGATGAACTTTTCTCCACGCCCAAGATCAAGGCTTTTACATATTTCATAAAACTCAGACAACCTTTTATCCTGCAGCATGGAAGTAGCTTAAGACATGCCGAACAGTGTTAAGGGTCAAATATTACATATTAAACCCCCGTTATTGACTGGATTTACAAACATGATACCGTTTAACGAACTGATTTAATCGTGTTTATGATGCAGACTGTATTTACGAACATGGATTGTAAAAATGTGTTAAAAGCAAGGATTTATCGATCTGAAGACACCAAGGCAAGGAACGGACTCCAGGGGACCAAGATCGAAGAATTTACCCACCAGAGATCCGAGAAAATGGATAAATCAAAGTTCAAATGGCCCGAAATTGGTTTAGAATGCAAGATCACATGGTTTCAACCATCCATTCGGCTCAAAACTTCATACATGGCCTGAATAACATAAATTAACCCTACATGTTGAAAATCATCCATTGGATCGCTGTGGAAGTGGCCCAACGGGCAGATTAGACCCTTAATTCCTCAAGTGAGGCCCACCTGATCTCTAGATACGGTTCAATTTTGGGGTCAACATATTAAATTAAATGAGGAAGGGGATGGATGGAGCAGATTTCTCACAAACGTCTCTGTGAGAGCCATACATGTAGTGCATAAGCAAGGTACGCGAGTGCACCGGGCGTGCACCGAAAATTAGAAAGTCAGTCAGCAAGCGCTGACCGACTCTTCTTCTTAAATCTGGAAACTCTCACAGCAGGCGGACGTGGGTCTGTCGATTTTGCTCAGTGGGCCCCACCCCTTGCTCCTTTGAATGATCTGATCCGTCCATACTCTCCATAGGGGGGAACAACCCTCACCTAGCTGTCCTTCTATTCCCATGCATTCACAAACGTGTAAATTGCAATCAAACGCACGATGGATGGCAGAGTAGATAGACTTGTGGGCCACACCGAAATCAAACAAATCTTACCCTTCCCAGACGGTTTTTCATCCTGAAACCAATGGACGGAGTGGATTTTCTTAAAATCACTGATTTTGGGCCCCACCATTATCACTGCGTAACGCTGACACAGGCTCTGTTCACAACAGAGCCTATGGACGAAGTTTTACGGGCCACCATCGTACTTCAAGACTCCGATCCGGACCGTCCACCAGAAGCCCAGGCTCCCTATCATCCTAGCCTAGATGATGGAATTCCAAGAAACAACGAAGATCAATTTTCAACCGTCTAAAAGGAGGACAAATGGTGCAACAGAAAGTCATGTGGGTCACAACGAAATTGAAGAAAAGTGGGCTTGTCCGACTATTTTTCCATGCTCATCTCAGTGAATGGAGTAGATTTTCTATCGGAGCTTGTCTGTGGGGGCCACCAAATATCAACGTGAAAGGCATACGAACGTTGCTCACCACCTATGAGTGCGGAAGTTCCACCGACCGACCTCAGCCGACCTATGTTGTCAATAAAAGGAGGCAAAAGAGAGAGAGAGGGGGGCATCAATCACGTGAAGGCTTGGACGACTGGAGCTTGGCTTGGACGTGCCTGCAAGAGAGAGAGAGTAGTTAACGTTTTTTTTTTTTTTTTTTTTTTTTTTTTTTTTTTTTTTAAAAAATTTGTTTATTTATTTCATTATCTATTTTATTTTAAGATGTTTAGCTCCATCATGCTGGGTTAAACCTCTTAGGTAGGGCTAAGAGGTGAAGCCTGTAGCGTGTTGGAAGAACTTTTGCTTCTGCTTTTTGTTTATACTGAATTAACATTGATTTTACTTTGATTAATGGGAATGTTTTTAGCCTTTAATGGTCTGTTGTGACTGAAATTGCAATGGGTCTGCGATAAGCTTTGAGCATCTTCCTTTCCTCTATGTTTATGACGTCAGGAAGCCCTGTTGTGCACCATAGTCTCCTGGGCATGGTCGCATGACAGTACCCTTCCTAACTTTCATACATTGATTAGTTGGTAATTAGTTTAATTCTTTTGTTTACTTTATCTCCTGGGCATGGTTTGGTGATGGAATCCATTCTAATTCATACACCTTTCATCTCTTCAAAACTGTATTAATAGTAGTTCAGTTTAATTTTCATGATTCTTGAAGTAGGTGTAAGATCTTCCTAATCTCTACAAGTGGATCCTCTGAATCCCTAGTTCCCTTTCACTGATTTTTTCTAAGTTTTAGATTAATTATTCCACAATTATTCCACTATTGCTAATTGAATTAGATTTCATTTTAGGCTAGTTCTATTCCTACTTAGTTTTAGATAACATAAAAGTATCAGTCCCTTGGGATTCAACCTCGGTCTTACCGAATTTATTACTACATTACAACCCTGCGCTTGGGGAGTGAACAAGTTTTTGGCGCCGTTGCCGGGGACTGATGGCTACGTATTTCTAAAATTAACTAGTTTTAGGATTAGTTTAAAATTAGGATTTATCTAATTTTAGGTTAAATTATTTTTGTTGATTTATAGAAACTAACCTGTTTGTTTTGTAGGATTTTAAGATAGAAACTTCTAATTTAGTAAGCTCTTTCTAATTTCTACTTTCTATTCCCTTTTATTAACTTACTTTTTAGTTTAAGACTTTCCTAATTTATTTTCTACTTTCTTTTTCAGGAATTTCTTCTTTTTTTTTAGAAATTAGTTTACTTCTAATTAGGAATTTTCTATTCTTAGACTTTCTATTTCTAGAAACTAACTTATTTTGTTTGTTTTGCATGTTTTTAACTTAGGGACTCCAATTTGGTAACTTCTCTCTAACCCTCTGTAAGACCCGTATCCTAAATCGTACTGTTCTGTCAACTTTCGAGATTCTTCTCGTCAAATTTCGCAATCCACGACCTGTAGTCGACGTTGCGCATGACCGTAAGTCGTATCCTATACATTTGAATCGGCTTAATCCAAGACTTGTATCATTGCGACCGCATCGTCGCCGCGGTTCCAACGCCACGACTCATATACCGATCCGATACCCTAACTAAGAGATGTGGGTCGGCGTTTATTTTGAGAAAACGCCATGCGTTTACATTCCCAAGAGAATCTCTACAAAGTGTCAAATCAATCCCATCAATCAATCACCCATCAATCACTTTATGTCAAGTACAAAGCACCCATGCTTCCTTTCTCCACAAGTCAAGCAACCACCAAAGTCAACTAATACATCACCTCACCCATCACTCACATCCATCACCCATCTCCCATCACTTCTCCTTACATCCCATCTCCCTCTCTCTTTTCTCACACCAAACCCAAGCAAGAGAGCACTCCCACGTCCAAGCTCTTCCCATGAGAGAAAATGTGATTTTGGTGGCCCACTTTCCCATCCCAAAACCTCTCATCTTAACCATCAATTTCTCATCTCCACTATCAAAGTGAAGCATAAGGAGTGTAGCTTTCCAACGGACCAAGAAGATCAAGTGGTGGGTGCCTCCATAGCCTCATTTTTTCATATTTTTAAGATGGGCCAAGTGAGGCCAACCGATCAATGGTTTGGATCTCACTTGGGACCCTAAGATGTGGCCAATGGCCCATCTTGATCATCAAAATCATTCCATGATGGTGCCATTCTCCATGAACCCCATCATGATGTTTACTTTTTTTACATTAAGAGGTCATATAGACCGTTCATTTTGGATAGAGAGGGATCTCCACCGTTGATCTTTTATTTGGATGACCCATATGCAATGAGACCCATTGATGTATGATTAGATGGTTGAAATGGAGGGCCTATAGTGCTGGGGTCCCTCCATCACGTGTGTCCCTCCATCACGCATGCCCAAGCAAAAAGAGAGAGAGAGAGAGAGAGAGTCCAGGGACTCTCTGGACGTCTAAAGCCAAGCACCCATATTAGCCTTTTTAAGGCATTGGAGGTGGGCCATTTGTACAGGACCCACCTTGATGTATGTATCCAATCCAAGCCATCCATTCTCTTCCCCGATTCATTTTAGGCGTTGAGCCAAAAAATGAGGATGATCCAAGTATCTAGTGGGCCATGATTTTAAAAACATTACTATTACCATTGAAACCTTCCCAGATTTTTTTTTTACACGTCGAAAAAGGGCCGATATTGGTCTTGATATGTTTGTTATGGGCCGTGGAATCAAATGGCTAGGACGGATTCCTCTATTGCGGGCCCCATACATGAAAAATTGTGAAATTTCACGATTTCAAAAAATAAAAATAAAAACTTAAAACAGCAGCAACAAGCTGTTGCTGTGTCAGGACGCTGGCCGCGCCAGCGGCTGGCGGGCGGACGACCAGGTCCCGCGGCCCCCATCCGTGGGCCCCACCTTGATGTGTGTACGTCATCCAACCCGTTCATTATGTGGGCCCCTCCCTAAGGTGGGCCCCCTCCAAAGATTAGGCCCATCCAAAGTTCAGGTAGCCCACATTACAAGAAACAGTGGGGCTGACAGGTTGCCATTGAATCCCTTCTTTGGTCCATAGAAGTTTTAGATCAAGATGAAATTTATTTTTACCCTTCATTCAGGTCTGCGTGACCTAATGGATGGACTGGATGACATATAAGTATTATGATGGGCCCCACATGGGGAGCCCACAGTGAGGTACGTGTTATATTCCCACCGTCCAGCGGATGGTGGGGACCCACTATAATGCATGTGTTTTATCATGCCGTCTAGCACGCACGCTGCTGGCTGGAGGACAGCTAGGGGGAACCCCCCCCTTTATGATTTATGTGTTTTATTTGCATTGTCCAAGGACAGCGGGCCCCACCATGATGCATGAGCTGCATCCTATTTCCCCGACCATTCTGTTAGATCATTTTAGTGCATGAGCTAAAGAATGGGGTAGATTTAAAGTTCAAATGGACCCCATCTTGATTGGTTTGTGGCTGTCCATTGAGGCCCACCTTGGTATATATCTAAAGCCCATGGGATTAAGCCCATTTGATACATATAAAGCCGATGGGACTAAGTGCATTTGATACATATAAGGCCCATGGGATTAAGCCCATTTGATGTACATGGGGCGCAAATGGAGTGGCCCATTTAGTATATTTAAAGCCCATGAGAGTAGGCCCATTTGATATATTTAAAGCTCATGAGTGTAGGCCCATCTGATATATTTAAGGCCCAAGTTGTGAGGCTCACTTTAATGTATTTTAATGCCCATGGATCATGGACCATTGCAATGTACATAGGCTCATTGGTGAGGCCCATTAATGCAGCCCATTTGATGAATGTAAGGCCCATGTGATTCGACCCATTTAATGTATCTAAGGCCTATGGGTCGAGGCCCAACGGGATGACCTTAAGGTCCATTGCAATGTGTGATCTCCCATGGTTCAGGTAATGATATTTATGGCAGGTCGTGCCTAAGGAACAATGTTGGTTTGACATCCACATTGTATGTACAATGTTGGTTAAATGTCTGCATTGTAACTCTCCTTAAGGCCCATTGATAGCCCATACTCGTTAATATTCATCACTTTATAACATGCTTAGTATAATCCCATGACTCATGCCCATACGCATCATATGTATGCTTGATATGAGTAGTGACTAATCATAGCATACGCCATTGAACAGACCATTTTCGGGACTCGTTATGAGACAGAGTGCCCCACATGATCGCGCAGTACCCGCTGGATTGCTGTATGATTTGACGGTGTGATTCATGCATCTCGCATATGTGTGACCTGATCACTGCACGCCCTAGCGACATCAGGGCTGTGACTCCACAGGTACATCGTGGATGGCCGTATCGGATATCAGAAATACTTAGTTCTAGCACTGTGGGCACTTAGGATGTCCTTGGGTGAAAGTCCCAGAACCTTTTTGGTATCAGGAGATGCTCCAACGTCTAAACCGAGTAGATACATGAGAGCCTGAGTGCCGAATACTAGTAAGCCGCGTCTCTCACTATGTCGTGGTTGGTTGGAAGGGGGTGTGGCCTTATCCGCCTGAGTGAGGGAGCTATAAGGTAGGCTGAGTTTGACCAACTCACAAACGAGTCTGCTATCGACGAGCCGGGTAGGTATTGGCAGACTACTGGTCAGGCGGATAGTGAGGTCTATTCTGCTTGCTTGACTGTGCAGCTAGGGAGGTGGCAGTCTCTGCGAAGTATATTAGACCCCGGTGATATCAAGAGAGGAATTGTACCGATATGTGTACTTGATGAGTACCGACTCGCTTAGAAGCTTAGATACATTTCGCATATGACATTCGATTATGTAGGCGTCGTATGGCATCGGTGTGGCCGATAGCATTCATGTCTCCCATCGCATGGCCTTAGTATGGACGATAGCATTCATGCTTTGCATTACATAGCCTTGGTATGGTTGATTTTATTCATGGACTTACTGCATACTTCTGCATTACCTGATATGGTACACCCGGCATTTGCCTTGCGCACACACTTTCACCACCCTCTAAGCTTTTGTAAGCCTATGCACGATAGTTGCATACAGGTAGCGTTGGACAGTAGCAGCGTTGAGGCAGGAGCGCGTGTCAGGACCTTTTTGAGCTTTTTGATCACTTTGTATTTTCCTTTCCTCATTGTACTTAAGTTTTTGATATAGTGGATATGTGGTGATGTTGTTTTGTGACTTGGTTATGCTTGTGGTTATGCTCCATTACAAAAAAAAATTCATTCTGAAAATCCTTCTTGTAAGATTCCAGGATCGAAATCTGTAATTTGATTGTCAGGAGCTGAGAATGGGGCACTACGGAGGCTGTCGACACCGGATTCGGCAATCGGGATTCATGTGAATCCAATTTTCGGGTTTGGGGCGTTACACCCTCTCTTGTTTTTAGGGTTTTATTTCCTTTCTTAGGTCTAGGTTTAGAATTTAAATCAAGGGCTCCAAGTGTTTCATGCCTAAGTGAGCCCGTGACAATACTTGGCGTCTCTTAACCGAAGGAGGATTAGTTGGGGGGCTGACTATCCATTGCAGGACTAGAAACCACTTGAATTCCCTTGAGTTAATTGAGGTTATGGCTGAAAATCAACCTCAAGCACTACCCCAACCTAGGGTTGAGGAAGTACAAGATGAGAATGAGGTACATCAAGCACCCCCGCCTCGTACTTTATGAGATTATTTACAACTGGCGGGGGTGAGTATGCCCTCATGCATGATTTTTCTTGAGAATATAGGACAAATGGACATCAAGTCAAGGGTTATCCAACTCCTTCCTAAGTTCCATGGGCTTGAGTCTGAAGAACTGTATCTACATCTAAAAGAGTTTGATGAGATTATAGCCACCCTATACTTTCCTAATGTATCTGAGGATAAAATTAGGCTGAAACTCTTCCCATTTTCCTTGAAAGAGAAGACCAAGACGTGTTTACATTTACTGCATGCTAGATCCATTGGCACATGGAATGATATGCAAAGGGAATTTATAAAGAAAATTTTTTCACATCATAAAACGATTACCCTCAGAAAAGTAATCATGAACTTTGCCCAAAAGGAAGATGAAACATTCTTTCAATGTTGGAAAAGGTTCAAAGATTTGGTCAGTTCATTCCCACAACATGGCTTTGAAACGTGGCGCATTAGAAATTTTTTCTACGATGAACTGACATCTTTCATATGCCAAATGGTTGAGACAATGTGTAATGGAGAATTCATTAATAAAGATGTTGATGAGGTATGAGATTACCTCGATAGTCTTGCTGAAAAAAAATAATCATGGGAATATTACCCAAATCCGAATACCATGTCTAGGCCGACTCAACCTAAGGAGAAAGGTGGATTATATCTCTTGAAAGAAGATGATGATCTCAAGTATAAAGTGTCTACGCTCATAAGAAAATTTGAGACCATGGAAGGAAAGAAGGATAAGGTTAATGAAAGTGTTTGTGCCATTTGTGATTGCAACATTCATACAATTGAAAATTATCCTACAATATCTGCCTTTCGAGAAGTATTGAATGAACAATTCAATGCCGTAAATAACTATCAAAGACCTTTCAATGGACCAACATCTAATACGTACAATCCTGGCTGGAAAAATCATCCCAATTTTAGTTGGAGGATCGGACAAACTGCTACCCCTCAAGGTTTCTTCAATCAAAATCCAAATCAAGGGAGACCTCAAGAAGAATTGGTTCAAAATTCCATGTAAGACCTGATGCAGATAATGTGAGATTTTATGCAAAAGATAGATTCACGTATGACGGCTATAGAAAAGGGGATGCTTCTTACACAACCACTCCCCAATCCTAAACTGCAATACGAGATAAGTGATCCCAACTCTTCAAATCAAATGGGGCACGCTAAATCCATCACCACTCTTAGGAGTGGGAAGGTTATTGATAAAACTCTTTCGGTTAGGCCCGACAAGCCTCAAGAACTAGAAGAGGACAATAATGATGGATCTAGCGATGCCCCACAATAATTAGAACCGAAACCTCTAGAGAAGCTAGTTGCTCCGTTCCCCCAACGGTTGGTTATACCAAAACGTCTCTCTAACTCTCAGGATATCCTAGAGGTGCTGAAATAAGTGAAAGTCAACATTCCTCTACTTAATGTCATAAAACAGATACCTTTATTGCCAAATTCCTAAAGGACTTATGCACGACAAAACGACGGTAAAGTGTTCAAAAGAAGATTTTCTTGACTAAGAAAGTGAGTGCCATCCTAAAATAAGAAGTGTCATGCTCCAAACCCGCAAATCGGATTTACAGAAATTTCGATCGCCGAATCCGGTGCCGACGGCCTCCGTAGTACTCCATTCTCAGCTTCTAGCGTTCATATGCCAGATTTCGATCCTGGGATCCTACAAGAAGGATTTTTTTATTATTATTTTGTGTACATTTAACTCGCAATAAGCATAACCACAAGATTACCCAATTCACAAAGGCAACATTATCATCACATATCCACTAATATAATCAGTTGAGTACAATGTTGAAAGGAATTACATAAATAAAAATGAAGCTCCAGAAGGCCGCTGTACACTCTATGCTCAACGCTACTGCAACTTAACATCACCTGCACGCATCTATCGTGCATAAGCTTATAAAAAGCTTAGAGGGTGGTGTAAGTGTGTGCACTAGGTAAGTGTCAAGTATTTAATACAATGCCATAATCATATAATACCGAAAATACTGGTAATCCATAAATCGTACCATGTCTGAATAAGCAGAAATACTGATAAGATCATGAATTATTAAAGTAAACAGAAATACTAACAAAGTCATAAATCGCACAATAATAGAGTAAGAGAAAATACTAACAAATGCATGAGTCATACAATATTAGGATACTCAATAGAAATCAACTATGCAAATGAGGAATCATGGATAGCCAAATATCAGATGCAAAGGATGCAATGAAATATACATTCCTGATGAGTATCACAAATAGCGTCAGCCGTACCTAGACCATATAAATACAAAAACACAATAACCCAAAATGTCGTATGCCGCGAATGTCATGCAATATGCGGTGCGAATGCAATGGCCATGCTGGGGTGTGAAGTCGGGATGATAGTACGTAGTAACGCAGGCTATAAGGTCCATCACAAGAGACTTCTATCCAAACCAGTCCCATACCTAAATTTAGATAGTTAGACTCAATGTGGTAAACTCCTGATCTCAGGTTAGGCGCTCTCCAACCGAAATCATGGCCATTGCGAAGGCACACGTGATAAATAGTTGCGCACTACCAGCCCGAGTGGATAGTGAATGAATGAATATGCAACTCCTGCTCACTAAATCCACATATCAGTATAGTTCATCTCTGGGATCATCATCAGGGTTTAGTACACTCCAAATGGCACTGCCCCTCTCCCAGCCGCACAGTTCAAGTGAGTGTAAGAAACCTCACTATCTACCTAGCCAATAGTTTGTCAATACCTACCTAGCAAGTCGATAGCGGACCCATTCGCGAGCTGGTCAAACTCAGCCTAGTATTGCCCCCTACCCTCGGGCAAGTAAGGTCACACTCCTTTCCAACCGACCATGACACAGTGGGAGACGTGGCCTCCTAGTATTCGACCCTCGTGCGCTCATATATCCACTCAGTCTTGATGTTGGAGTCATCTCCTGGCCACGGAGGTTTAGGAATTTTCACCCAGGGGCATCTATGGCGCCCGTATGCTCGTACTAAACATTTTCGGTGTCCCGTCTGGCCATCCACGATATGCCTGTGGAGGCTACGACCCTGATGTCGCTAGGGCATATAACACACAATGTAAGATGCATGAGTCATACAATCCAGTCATGCATCAATCCTGTGCATGTCGTGCACTCATGCGAAATAACCTCTGCCTATCAGGGAGTCTCATATTAACATGCTCAATGACATATGCAATGATCAACCACATCTCATAACAAACATGCAGATGATGCATATGGGCATGTATCATGATGCTATACTGTCGCATACTCATAATTGGTATCAACAATCGGCCTTGACAATGTGGACATTTAACCAACATTGCCACCAAGGAATGACCCACATAGAATCAAACATATAATGGACTTATGGCCTCACAAGATGGCCACGTACATCAAGTGGGCCGCATCACATGGGCCTAATACACATTGCTATGGGCCGCATCACATAGGCCAGAAATACATCTCAATGGGCCTCATCATATGGGCCTCTTATACATCAAGTGGACCACATCACATGGGCGCACCAATGGTCCTCATATACATCCAATGGGCTGCATTAATGGGCCATATACAATCTCAATCAGCCATATCTTATGGGCCACAAATATATCATAATGGGCCTCAAACACGGACTGCATACACATCACAACGGTCCTCAAATACAGGCCGCATATACATCACATCGGGCCTCGACAATCGGAATTAACAATCGGCCATGACAATCAGAATCGGCAATCGGCCACGACATCAGAATCGGCAATCGGCCACGATAATCGGCCTCGATTGATAATCGGTTACGATCGATAATCGGTAATCGACCACATCAAATCAGAATCGGTAATCAACCTCGATCGATAATTAGCCTCGATCGATAATTGGCAATCAACCACGATAAATCAGAATCGGTAATCGATAATCGAAATAAGGGGGGGTCCATAGATGGATGACCGATGATGGTCCAAGCATTATCAATGGGGCCCATTCGTTTGGGTTAACCCACTAGAGAATGATGAGAATGGGCCTAACCAGGCTTAAGGGAAGGTCACAATGTAGACATCCAACCATCATTGCCCATCAATGTGGACATTTAACCAACATTGCTCCCAAGGAGTAGCCCACATAGAACCAAACACATAGTGGGCCCCACGGCCTCGCAAAAGGGCCTAATATACATCAAATGGGCCACACCAATGGGCCGCACCACATGGACCTCGAACACATCACAATGGCCTGACTTATGGTCCTCATATACACCATAAATGGGCCTTACACATGAGCCTCAAATACATAACATGTGGCTCTACATATGGGTCTATTATACATCAAATGGGTCACGCATCTAGGCCTTGAATACATTAGGTGTGCTGCATCGTATGGACCTAGAATATAACTCAATGGGCCACGCCAAAAAGGACCATAAATACATAACAGGCGGGCCCTGCACATGGGCCCAATATACATCAAGGTGGGTTGTGTCAATGGGCCGCACAAATGCACAATAGGTAGACCCTGCACATGCAGCAAATCGGCCCCACCAGATGATTAGTGTGGATATAGAATGCATACATTCAGTGGGTCACACGATTCACGGACGGTGTGGATCATACATCGAGGCTAGCCCTATATGACATGGATGGTTAGGATGGAACATATGAGGTAGGCTCTACTCATGGGTTCCAAATACATTACAATGGGCCTTAACCCATGGGCTTTGAATACATCTCAATGGGCCTCAACCCATGGGCCCCGATATATATATCATAATGGGGTACTGCACTAGACGACGTGGATCAAAATACATCATGGTGCGTCCCATCGAAATAGTTGGATAGTATGGATATAAAACATATATATCAAGTGGGATCCATGTGTACAATGGATGCATCAAGGTGGGCCTTACACAGATGCACTACTTGGGATGAAATACATATGTCACGCGGGTTCCACATCCCACGGCCAGAGATTGGGCGGTATGGATAAATAAATACATCATGTTGGCCCACAGTGCATATGGATGGTATGCTTATACAACACACATATAAAAACATATAATAAGGTCCAGTAGCTACTGGACGGTGTGAATATGGAATGCGTACATCAAGGTGGGTACCTCGAATGGACCACAAAATACATCAAGTGGGCCTGACGGATGGGCCACAAAGAACATCAAAATGCGCTCGGCAAATGGGTCACAAAATACATCAAAGCGAGCCCGATGAATGGGCCACAAAATACATGAAGGGTGTGACCCATATGGCAAAACAAGTGGATGGCGTGGAATATAATACATACATTAAACCAGACCCACATAATTTGCTGACGTGATACAACCACTGAAGTGTAGCTCGTCAGGCAATTGGATATAATATGTGCCTATGATTAGGCCCGCAGAAATTGCTATCTTTAACTTGACAATGTACAGCTATGGGACCCACAGAACTTGCTGCTACCAGAGTAACAGCTATAAAGTTGGAGCGAGGTACATAAGCCGATCATCCAGCCGGTGGGTCCCACATGGGGCTCACCACAAACACGTATATATATAATTACACCACCTATATTACATGATATTATATAATATTTTATTTTGTCATTTAAAAAGGGTCTAGCGTACCTTTTGAATGCTGAGATTTAGGACGGTATATCAAGGTGGGGTCCACGTGCTTAATGCACATGACTTCAAGGTGGGCCCCACATCCAATGGGCCACATGTGCTACCATACAGCATAAAAAAAATACATCGTGACATGGCCTGCCAGTCGGATGGCGTGTATGCACTAAATGGACGGTGTGCGGAGGACACATCAAGGTGGATCTCACCGTCCACGCCTTTGCACTGGACGGTGCAGATGAAATACATCCTCAAGGTGGGTTCATGTCCCACGTGTGGCCACCATACGCCCAGCAACTGTACGCACGACAGATGTACTCAGGGATTCCACCCATCCTATGGTGGATAAAACACTTCCGTCAGTGGGTCCCATGTGGGGCCCACCATAACATTTATCTACCATCCAAGCCGTTAATAAGGTCACACGGACCTGAATCAAGGGGAAAAAAAAGGTTCATAATGATCTTAAACTTCTGTGAACCTAAGTAGGGTTTCAATGGTAGGCGATCAATTCCACTATTTCCTATGATGTGGGCCACTTGGGTTCCAGATCTGACTGATTTTCGGGGAGCCCACTGTCCCAAAGGGGACCTACCCAATTCACGGTGTTGATATTCTATCCACATCACAGTGGGGCCTATGGTTGGGACCCACAGTCCCTGGCCAATTAGGTCGTGGCAGTGTAACAGGACAGCGTTGGCATCCTCTAACGGGTAGCAGCGGCAGCAACTGCTGCTGCCTGTTTTTTTTTTCTTTTTTTTGAAATTTTAAAATTTTGAGGTTTTACCTAGGTGGGGCCCTCATCAAAAAAATTCACTCCATCCATTGTATTCTATAGCCCGTGATCGACCAAATGAGACCAATATGCGTCGTGTTTTTGACGAATAAAAGAATCAAGGTGGGTTTTAGTGGTAATACCACTATTTCCTATGGTATGGCCTGCTTGATTATCAAATTTGTCTCAAATTTGGGCTCAATGCCTAAAATGTGCTAAGCAACGAAATGGACGACATGGATTATTTACATACATCAAGTTGGGGCCTACATAAGCGGCCCGCCCCAAAACCTGTTGAAATAAGCTAATATTTTGTTTCCTGGTGGACGGTACCACACCGTCAATTCACGCTTCTCTGTCTAGCCACGTCCAGGGACCCGGACGGTTGGGTATAACACATTTAAGGTGGGCCCCACTTCAGAGGTGTTGTCTAGGTGGGCCACCAAATGCATGGACGGTGTACATAAGACATACATCAAAGTGGGGTCCATCTAAGTGGGCCACACATCACACAAAAATGAGAAAGAGAGAGATAGAGAGAGAGAGAGAGAGAAGCACCCACATCATAAAAATGGATAAATCTAACTTAAAGATGCACCCACCTTTGATTGTCTATTCCTTCTTCCGCCTATGCACTCTAGAGCTCCAAGACGACATTTTCAATGGTTGAGATGATGATCCAAGGATTGGATTTGATGGTAGGAAGGTGGGCCACACAAGCTCTCCCATGGAAGCTTGCTTGGACGTGGGATGCTTTCTTGGAGAATGAGAGGGATGAGAAAGAGGCGTAAGAGAGAGATATGGGTGTGATGGGTGTGATGTGTACTTGTGTAAGAAAGAGTTGACTTTAAGGGGAGGGGTGGTTGTACTTGGGATGGGTGAGTGATGGAGTTGATGTGTACTTTGTTTGATGGGATTGATGTGATGGATTCTCTCAAGATTACAATGCGTGGCGTTTTACTCGAACTAAATGCGGGCCCACATCTCCTGGCTCGGTATCGGATTAGTACGCAAGACGTGACATCGAAACCGCGGCGACAACGCAGTCGTAAAGGTACAAGTATCGGGTCGATCCGATTCTAATATACGGGACACGATTCAGGATCACGCGCAAACGCTAATAATAAATCACGAGTTGCTGAAATTTGACCGGGAGGACCGCGAAGGCATACAGAACAGTACGGGCTAGGATACGGGCCTTACAAGAGGTGCCGTAGAAATTAAAAGATCCCGGTAGCCCAAACATATCATGTGTAATCGGGAACTATCGAATTGATCATGCACTTCTTGACTTAGGAGCGAGCGTCAATCTGATTCCCTACTCGGTATACAAACAGTTAGGTTTGGGTGAATTAAAACTCACCCGAACCATACTCCAACTTGCTAATCGCACTATTCGGGTACCAAGAGGGATAATCGAGGATGTGTTAGTCCAGGTCGATGGATTTTACTACCCTGTAGATTTTATCATCTTGGATACCGAACCCATCAATGACATGAGCACTCAGATTCCCATCATTCTTGGTCATCCATTCCTTTCCACTTCAAATACAATTATCAATTGCAGGAATGGTGTCATGACTGTCTTTTAGAAATTTGACATTGGAGTCAAATATCTTTTTCAATAACGGCAGCAACTTAGAGGATGATGATGATTTTCACGACATTAACATGATTGATTCTTTCGTGAAAGATAGAACGCCTCTTAGCTTATCCTCTAATCCTCTAAAGACATGCCTAGCCCATTCCCATGATCTTGATGATGATACGATTAGGGAGACGTGTGCCATGCTTGATACTGCACTGATACTTGAAGTTAACTGGTGGACGCCACAATTTGAAGAGTTGTCCTAAACTGATGTAGTGCCTCTACCGTTTAACCTTAAGCCTCCAAAGCTTGACCTAAAATCTTTACCCTTTGATTTAAAATATGTCTATTTAGGTCAAGATGAGACATACCCGGTAGTGATCTCTGCCCACCTGGAGAAAGAGCAGGAGAGTATGCTCATAGGTACTCTCCTGGAGCATAAGGGAGCTCTTGGATGGACAATAGCGGACCTCAAGGGAATCGACCCATCGATTTGTATTCACCGCATATATCTTGAGGATAATGCTAAGGCTATTCGGCAATCACAACGTAGACTAAATCCAAACATGAAGGAAGTGGTTAAGGCCAAGGTTCTTAAACTATTGGATGTGGGTAGCATATACCCCATATCCGATAGTTAATGGGTGAGTCCAACTCAGGTGGTTCCTAAGAAGTCCGGGATCACCATCGTAGCCAATGCCAATAATGAACTCGTGCCAACTAGAGTTACTACTAGTTGGAGAACGTGCATTGACTACCGAAAGTTGAATACCGTCACAAGCACCACTTTCCTTTGCCCTTCATCGATCAAATCTTGGAAAGGCTAGCTGATCATTCCTATTATTATTTCCTTAATGGGTATTCGAGCTACAATCAGATTGAAATCACCCCCAAGGACCAGGAAAAGATGACATTTACATGCCGCTATGGCACCTTTGCTTACAGAAGGATGCTGTTCGGGTTATGTAATGCCCCTGCTACCTTTTAGCGATGTATGATGAGTATCTTTTCTGACATGGTGGGAAAATATTTAGAGGTCTTCAAGGATGATTTCTCTGTTTTCGGTTCATCTTTCAGCGAATGTTTAGAGAGGCTTAAATGTATGCTGAAAAGATGTGAAGAAAAAAATCTGGTACTTAATTGGGAGAAGTGTCATTTCATGGTTCAGAAGGGAATTGTCCTTAGGCATATCATCTCGTCCAAGGGAATCGAGGTAAATAAGGTAAAAATTGATCTTATTTCTAACCTACCTCCACCCAAGAACATTAGAGACGTACGATCCTTCTTAGGACACGCAGAATTTTATAGGTGATTCATAAAGGATTTAGTCTCTTCTCTTATCCTTTATGTAATCTTCTTCAAAAGGATGTGCCATACGAGTGGACTGAGCAATGTTAGGAAGCTTTCACCAAGCTTAAGGGCATGTTAACCACTGCACCTATCATGCAGCCACTCAATTGGAGCCTTCCTTTTGAACTTATATGCGACGCTTCTGATTATGCTCTCGGAGCAGTTTTAGGTTAGAGAAAAGATAAACAGCCTTACGTCATTCATTATGCAAGTAGGACTCTAAATCTTACCCAAGTGAACTTGACTACGGAAAAGGAACTCTTAGCCATGGTGTTCGCTTTGGACAAATTTAGGTCCTACCTGATCGAATTCAAGATCATTATCTACACAGATCATGCAGCACTTAAGTATCTTCTTTCTAAGAATGATTATAAGCCCCGCCTGATACGATGGATCCTTCTACTCTAATAATTTGATTTGAAAATTAAAGATAAAAAGGGAGTAGAGAACGTAGTGTCCGATCATCTTTCTCGCCTTAATACCTCTGATTCCCTTGAGGCAACCCATATCAATTACATGTTCCTTGATGAACAACTGTTCAGAGTCTCCCATTTACCTTGGTTCGCTGATATTGTTAATTATCTTGCTACAGGTTCCATACCGACACACTGGAAGGCACAAGATAAAAAGAAATTCTTTACCAAGGTGCACAACTTTTTCTGGGATGATCCATATTTGTTTAAATATTACCTAGAACAAATCTTAAGGAGATGTGTGCCAGACAATGAGCATCAGATTGTCATCTCCTTCTGTCACTCACAGTCCTGTGGTGGTCACTTTTCTACTAAAAAGGCCACGACCAAAATTCTACAGTGTGGCTTTTATTGGCCCACCATGTTCAGGGACACTCATGAGTTTTGTAAGGCTTGAGAGCGTTGTAAAAAATTGGGAGCATTGTCCCGTCGAAATATGATGCCCTTGAATCTCATCCTTATCATAGAAGCATTTAATTGCTGGGGCATCGATTTTATGAGACCTTTCCTTAATCCTTTGGAAATTTGTATATTTTGTTCGTCGTAGATTATGTCACTAAATGTGTAGAAAAAATTCTATGCCACAATAATGACCATCGCACAGTCATTAAATTTTTAAAAGAAAACATCCTGTAATGGTTCGAAACGCCTCGAGCCATCATTAGTGACGGGGGCTCATACTTTTGTAATAGACTATTTGAGAGCTTAATGAAGAAATACGGTATCTCTCATAAGGTGAGCATCCCATATCATCCACAAACAAGTAGACAAGTTGAGATTTCTAATAGGGAGATCAAACATATCCTAGAGAAAATGGTTAATCCTGATCGTAAGGATTGGACAATCCGATTGACCAATGCCTTATGGGCATACCGTACTACTTTTAAAACCCCTAGTGGAACATCTCCCTTTAGACTTGTCTATGGAAAGGCTTGTCACTTGCCTGTTGAGTTGAAACATAAAGCATACTGGGCGATCAAAAATCTGAATTTCAATCTGGACAACGCTGGCTTGCTACACAAACTCCAGTTGAATGAACTTGAAGAAATCCGAAATGACGCGTACGAGAACTCGAGAATTTACAAGGACAGGATGAAGGCGTTTCATGATCAACATGTTCTGTGAAAATCATTCACGCCAGGTCAGAAAGTCCTTTTGTATGACTCTTGACTACATCTCTTCCAGGTAAGCTTCAATCTCGTTGGACTGGCCCTTATATTGTTGTTACTGCCTATCCTCATGGGGCTGGCGAGATAAGAGATCCTTACAATGGTAATGAGTTTAAAGTAAATGGACATCGATTAAAACCAATTGTTGAGAAATTTGATTCAGAGGACATGTCCATGCCTCTGACTGCTCCTGTTTACTAGGATTGATCTCCTAGTCTGATGGAGGTATAGGTAGGTTTATCGCTTTCATAGGACTAGGGTAGTGATTTATTTTGTCTGGCCAAAGACGATAAACTTAGTGCTCCTGGGAGGCAACTCATCTTTTTATTTCATTTCATTTTTTAGTTAGTTAGTAAAATGTTTGTGGGTAACATTGCTGAAAACCCTCACGAGACTACAACTCGTCCACTAGGGGAAACCTAGGGGTTTAAAGGCTTGTTGCATAAGCTAAATGCAATCGAGAGCACTTGCGAAAGTGGTATAGGTAGGATCTTCTTTTTATGATTTTATTTTACTTTAGTTAATTTCTCTCTTATGTTGACCTACTCTTATGCTGATATCTTTAGAAACTCTCTCTCGATTCCTTCATTCAGGTACTATCTTTCCTTCACTTTTCCTTTACTTTCGTTGTCCCATGTGCATTGCATGTTCATATCTTTTACATTGAGAACAATGTTAGGTTAGGAGTGGGAGATTAGCTACCCTAATCAGTGTTTTATTGGTCTTGAACAAAAATTGTGAATTTGTGAATTTTTTTTCAGAATTTCTAGAATTTCTTATGAATTCGAAGTGATTTTAACAACCATTTTGGATTTATAATTCTAAGATATAGAGTGTTGGGGTTTTATGTTTCTTGATCTTGGTATCGGTTAGATTTCATAGTTAACTTTAAACTGTTAATCCAGAATTAGAAGTTGTAAACATTGATTGAGTCATGATTTCACATGTCACATCTCACTTCACATTGAGGTTTAAGTTCAATATTGAAGGATTGACTGGGTAATCATTAAGCATGAAAGGAACCATCTTAACAAGTTACCCATCACGATCAAAAGAAAAAGAAAGATACCCAGCCACAAGATAGCTGCCTGCAGGAAGGGTTGGGCGAACGAACTTCACCATGGGTGTGCTCCCCATGGGTGTGGACTTGATTCCCCATGGTTGACATTTGGAAAAAATTGGGCGACTAATCTTCACCATAGGTTTGCTCCCTATAGGAGAGGATTTGATGCCTTTCATTAGCATTATTTTTAAAGGAAAAATCAAGAGTTGGGATGTTGGTCTATGAGGAAGATGTGGGTTTAGATTGTCATGAATTCTCTTATTAGTTGCTAAGGAAGTCGTGAAATAGAAAAGTGAATCTCAATAATAAGCCGAGATTGCTCTCTACACATATGGAACTCAAATTTTAGGATTCTTCCAATTGGGGGATTGATACTCTGATCTCGATTATGAAATCTACCGTATGCTTGAGGAGAGGAGAATGTAATACCCAAAATTCATGAATCTTCAACTTCTAACATCTGGATTGCTTCCAAAATCGCTAGAGTCTATAAAAATTGTCTTGTAATTCTCAAATTTATTTTTCGCATACTTTTCTTAGGACTAGAAAAATGCTGGTTAGGGGTTGTTTTAAGGGTCAAATATTGCATATTAAACTCCCGTTATTGACTGGATTTACAAACATGATACCGTTTAATGAACTGATTTAATTGTGTTTGTGATACAGAGTGTATTTACGAATGTGGATTGTAAAAAGGTACTAAAAGCAGGGATTTACCGATCTGAAGACACCAAGGCAAGGGACGGACTCCAGGGGACCACGATGGAAGAATTTACCGAGAAAATGGAAAAACCAAAGTTCAAATGGTCCGAAATTGGTCTAGAATGCAAGATCACATGGTTCCAACCATCCATTCGGCTCGAAACTTCATACATGGCCTAAATAACATAAATTAATTGTACATGTCGAAAATAAGCCATTGGATCGCTATGGAAGTGGCCCAAGGGGCAGATCAGCTCCTTAATTCCTCAAGTGGGGCCCACCTGATCTCTAGATACGCTTCAATTTTGGGTTCAACGTATTAAATTAAATGAGGAAGGGGATGGACGGAGCAGATTTCTCACAAACGTCTCTGTGAGACCCATACATGTAGTGCATGAGCAAGGTACGCAAGTGCACCGGGCGTGCACCGAAAATCAGAAAGTTAGTCAGCAAGCGCTGACCGACTCTTCTTCTTAAATCAGGAAACTCTCATAGCGGGCGAACGTGGGTCTGCCGGTTTCGCTCAGTGGGCCCCACCCCTTGCTCCTTTGAATGATCTGAGCCGTCTATACTCTCCATGGGGGGGCACAACCCTCACCTAGCTGTCCTTCTATTCCCATGCATTCACACAAGTGTAAATTGCAATCAAACGCACGATGGACGGTGGAATAGATAGACTTGTGGGCCACACCGAAATCAAAAAAATCTTGCCCTTCCTGGACGGTTTTTCATCCTGAAACCAATGGACAGAGTGGATTTTCTTAAAATCACTGATTATGGGCCCCACCATTATCACTGCGTAACGCTGACACAGGCTCTGTTCGCAACAGAGCCTGTGGACGAAGTTTTAGGGGCCACCACCGTACTTCAAGAGTCCGATCCAGACTATCCACCAGAAGCCAAGGCTCCCTATCATCCTAGCCTAGATGGCGGAATTCCAAGAAATAACGAAGATCAGTTTTTAACCGTCTAAAAGGAGGACGAATGGTGTAACAGAAAATCATGTGGGCCACGCCGAAATAAAAGAAAAGCGGGCTTGTCCGACTGTTTTTCCGCACTCATCTCAGTGAACGGAGTAGATTTTCTATCGGAGCTTGTCTGTGGGGGCCACCAAATATCAGCGTGAAAGGCATACGCGCGCTGCTCACCGCCTATGGGTGCAAAAGTTCCACCGACCGACCTCAGCCGACCCATGTTGTCTATAAAAGGAGGCAAAAGAGAGAGAGAGAGAGGGGCATCAATCACGTGAAGGCTTAGACGGCTGGAGCTTGGCTTGGACGTGCCTGCAAGAGAGAGAGAGAGTAGTTAGTGTTTTTTTTTATTTAATTTATTTATTTATTTCATTATCTATTTTATTTTAAGATGTTTAGCTCCATCATGTTGGGCTAAACCTATTAGCTAGGGCTAAGAGGTGAAGCCTGTAGCGTGATGGGAGAACTTTTGCTTCTACTTTTTGTTTATAATGAATTAACATTGATTCTAGTTTGATTAATGTGAATGTTTTTAGCCTTTAATGGTCTGTTGTGACTGAAATTACAATGAGTCCGCGATAAGCTTTGAGCATCTTCCTTTCCTTTATGTTTATAATGTCAGGAAGCCTTGTTGTTCACCATAATCTCCTGGGCATGGTCGCATGACATACCCTTCCTAACCTTCATACATTGATTGGTTGGTAATTAGTTTAATTTTGTTGTTTGCTTTGTCTCCTGAGCATGGTTTGGTGATGGAATCCATTCTAATTCATACACCTTTCATCTCTTCAAAACTATATTAATGGCAGTTCAGTTTAATTTTCATGATTTTTGAAGCAGGCGTAAGATCTCTCTGATATCTACAAGTGGATCCTCTGAATCCCTAGTTTCCTTTCTCTGATTTTTCCTAAGTTTTAGATTAATTATTCCACAATTTTTCACTATTGCTAATTGAATTAGATTTCATCTTAGGCTCGTTCTATTCCTACTTAGTTTCAGATAACATACAAGTATTAGTCCCTTGGGATTCGACCTCGGTCTTACCGAGTTTATTACTATATCACAACCTTGCACTTGGGGAGTGAACAAACAGGTAAAAAATTCCTCCCAACTTAAATCAACATGTAGTGAATGATCAAGGACATAAGGATAGATTGGATATAGAGAGCAAGTACCTGCTAGCCTACTTTTTGGTATATTTCAAGGGCTTCGATAGTGTGATGCCGTTGCATCTCAAAGAACTGCCATAGAACTAGATAATAATGTGCCTTCAACAGCTGCAAAATTTTTAGCTCGAAGAGCAAGACTTGTCAACCAAATTAATAGTACCATCACTTATAGCATTATAAATCTTAAATGCTTTCCCCAGCAACCTGTCCGAAAAGAAGATCACATAAACTAGGAATAAGTATGACAACAATCAGACACTTAAACTAAAATTATCATGCAGAATAGATCTTGAACTAAAATCATCATGCAGAGTGGATCACCCATTGGCAAACTCACCATCGAAAGTGCTAATTGGATCACAAAATTATAGACGGATGCTCCTTGTGTCTGTATACAAGTAGCAACATAAACACTCACATAGAATGTATTAATTGATGCTAATCTCCTTTCAAGTTTAGGTACCCATGTGAAATTACCAAGATGTACTATTTGCAAAGAAAAAACGAGCAACATTTAAACATGGATGTAAAAGCCCAAGCAACTCTGCCAAGTGACTCATGGTCTTTTTACCAGGCAAGCAAGCAGGTGAAAAAGGAGCTGTTGCTGGCAAGTGCTCAAGTAGCTCAGCAGTCTCCAGATCCCTATTTCTCTGTAAAGACAAGCCACTTTTAGGAAAATGTGATCCTTACTACCATACTTTGAGTCAGATCACTGAATTAGAGGTTCAACTAATCCACCACTAAAGAAATCCTTAAGAAAATAGGTTCATGCTTAAAAGTAGTGCTAGATCCGTAGCTCATTTTTGGGCTGTTCACTCTCACCAAATCAGTAAACCATCCTCATATATATATATATATATATATATATATATATATATATATATATATATATATATATATATATATATATATATTCAACTTCCCAGTATAAGCTACCTTATGCACCATAGTTCAACAGTCCAGAGACTTGTTAGTTTGGCACGTGTACTCCTCTGTGTAGCTCGCAAACTTCTAGAATTTCATACAACATGATAAATAAATTAATAGAGAAATAAATAAAATAATATTTTCGAGACAGGTCAACCCACTACTTGTTACTGTAGGAGTCAATCCTTGAAACATAGACATGCATTGCTTCAAAATATTCACCATTTGATAATTAGAATTTAGAAAAGAATCAGATAATCCTGGATCGTTAATTAAAAAATAATTTCACTTATATTTTATAATGTCCATGTGGATATGTTATTCTACCCACTAATAACAAAAAGAAAAGGAATTTAAGTAGGTTACTGAGCTTATGGGCTATGTTCAAGATCATTGATTCAGACTTGATAGAGAGTGGAACCAAACGTAGGTTGTGTGTGGACTCTACCGTGGCGTGTGTATCCCATCGCATCCTTATCAAGCAACCTTCCCCAGGATGAACAGACATTGCAAAAATTAGCCTGATTCAAAACTCAAGTAACCCACATCATGCAAAATTAAAAGAATGAACTAGTGATTTTACGTTGTTGACCCTTTGTGTGGCCCACCTGAGATTTTAAAGGATTGATTTTGGAATCGTATTATGAAAATGAGAAGGCTCACCTATGGACGGAGTGGATGTCGCACCAAGAACAGGGTGGGCCATAGAACCCGGTTGTTTTACCCCCTTTCGTACAAGTTTGTGGAGGATTCCGGTCCTGCCTTACAGCCTGTTTTAGATGGACGCGGATCGATTCCAGGTGTGGCCTGCGGCATAAGCTCTGTGGGTTCCACTATTATGTATGCCTTACATCCAGTCTATGGATCTGTTTCGCCAGCTTATTTTAAGACATGGGCCCAAACATGAGGCATATCCAAAGTTCAGGTGAGCTACAACATAAGAAACAATGGGGGATAAAGATGCATGCCATTAAAAACCTCCTGAAGCAAGAAGTTTTGGATCAAGCTGATATTTTTGCCGTCTCTTCCTGGATGTTGGAGTCACTTATAAACGGGTAGAATGGCATATAAAGATTATAATTGACCTTAGAAAATAATAAATTATTCATTTTGATTCTATACAACCACATTAGATTGCGACTCCACCATTTCTTTAATCACAAGTCTCAAGTAAACCATAATTATTGTTCAAAGCAATGAAATATAAGTGCCATATTTGAGACCAAACCTTTCTCATTGGCACTACAAGAAGGAATTTTACTGGCACTTTTAAGGGCCGATAAATACCCCAAAAGCATTTAGCGGCGAAAATGGGGGTGCCGGTAAAAGATTTATCAGCGCTAGTATACTTTTAGCGGCGTTTGTCAGAGCACCGCTAATTTTATTCCCTTTTGCGACGCTCATGGTTCTTTTAGCAGGGCATTTGGTGATCATGGTATTTCTGACAGAAGCGCCGGCAGAATTTCACAAAGCGCTTCTATATAAGCACCGCTCAAAGTACTGTTTCTTAACACTTTTGCATAGAAAGCGCTGCTGAAAGTCTTGCATAGATTTGAAATGCCCCAATAGGCCAATAATTCAATTGAAAACCCTGCATTTTTTTAAATATTTGAAACATTAAAAACGATGCAATACAATTAAAACTGAATATTAAATAAAATTTATATTACTTCATAATAAAAAAATATAACATTTATTACAATAAATTAAAAATGGTATTGAATAAATAAATAAAAACAAATCCTCTATATGGTCTACTCGTAGCATGAGTGACATCAAAAGGCTGAAGTGCCTGTAAGCCTAAATTTGGGCACAATCGATTCAAATCCTACGTACAAGGAAAAAAAAAAAAGAGTAAAAAAGTAGCATTCAACAAATTGATGCATGGAAAATAATCAATCATTTGATCCTATCCTTAAAAAGTCAAAAACTATCAAGGCGACGAATGTTGCAACTTGAATTCCATTACATCTATTGGCCCTACATTGATGCATGTGTGGCCACAATAACAAATGTACAGAGCTCAAACAAGGACTTTGGGCAGCCTTCATCATCCCATGAATTTTTAATTGTTTAATGGTTATGCGGAGTTAGATCGATCCATCAGTGCATTGTGCACTATGCTAAGTTAATATACACAGATACAAACATGCATCAGCTCATTTTATGAGGAAAATATAGGCTTATCTTATAAATCATGAGATATATTGTCATAATCATATCATCCACAAATTCAAGGGATATATTTACCTGTAAAGTAATTCTGCAGAGCTAGCTTTCAGGCATAACAACTTTGGCAAGATGTGATGGTTGATATATGTGGCATACAAGTAACTCAAATTAATCTATCAGCACCAACTTAGATGTATCATAATCTTCTAAAAGAAATAATCAATGCATCTCTAAGAAATAATTAATCAAAGAGCTGTTAATTCTAAAAGAAACAATGGTATGATATAAATCAAGCTCAGTGCAGGGGATAATCACATCATCCACAATCAATGCATCTCTAAACTACAAACCAAATGTTGATTCAGCAGGTTGTTGAGATTTCAAATAGTTGCAGTATGCCACAAGGGTTCCATGTACATGCACATTAGAAAGTCGGTTAGTAGAACAGATGCCCATAGGACAATTTCATACCCATGGGACAAATCTCTTTTTAAAGAATATTAGAACAGATGCCAAAAGCAAGTTACATGTAATTTACAAAAATCAACAGAATTTTTTCTGTACAATTCTAACTTACAAGTTTGTGAGATTTAGTAGTCTGAAGACCAAAACCTAACAACCAAATTCCTTGTCTAACCAAAAAAGTCCTAGTAAGAAAAGATAACACTGTAATTGAAGATATGTTGCAGAAGAGCTATGAATAGAGGGAAAAAAGCTCAAGATGAATGTTTTACATACCTCAAGAAGCATAAGAGCTGTTGGAATAAATACATTAAAAGAAAGATACTAAGAAGACACTAATCCTAGAAATCCATAGCTAGTATACCAAAAGCTTTAATGAACAGAACTTTTTTTAAAAAAAATTAATAAATAAATTCTATTTTTGAGGGCCTGATTTCTTACCCAAGAACATGACAGCCTCCATCATAAACAGCTTGGGAGATCAAACCCATCAGTCCCACACTCCCTCCCCCATAAACCAAATCTATCGTTCTCTTCACCTGAAGCGCCACACTCAAAGAAACAATTTAAAAAATAAAAAATAAAAAATAAAAAAAAATCCATAAAATCTCATTAAAACAATACAACAAAAACATACCACATCAATCAGCTCTCTTTTACACAATTCAACTAATAAAAAGAAAAAAAAAACTTCAAAAATAAAAAAAAAATGAGAATGAAAAATCTCTAAACAAGCATTGAAATTTCTCCATTTAATCTCTGTTGGGTTTTTTAGTTTGTAGGAGGTAGAGTTTTATATTGAGAAACTGGGCTCAAATATCATTGAATACTCAAAATCTACAAGGTCCGTGACCTTTTAGCCATATTTCATGGTTAATTCACAAACAAGCAAACAAATGAAAGTAAAGAAAAGAAATCAAAATTACAACTTCAGCAATATCCTGCCAAAATTCAGGTTTGAAAATCTAGTAAGTTAGAATCTAAATCCATGGAGCCAAACGACATCTAATAATAAAATAAAAAAATGAGATAGTCAAGTGTAATTACCAGCTTCCTCTGCTATTGACTTTGCGACGTTCTGCGATTGAATTTCATTGTAGCCTGCACACAAAAATATGAGTGATGTGAAAAGTGTATGATTATCAAAGCTTATGCACTGTCATAGCATGAGCACCCATGAAAGACAATAGTTCTTACATTATGGCAGAGGATTGCAAATCCCATTCCACTTTGATTAGAATTCAAACAAAGAGAACTACACAGTTTATTGCATTTGGGATCTGTAGATAATCTCAAATCTGCATCCATAAGGAAGAATGTTGCAAGACTAGGGCGAGAACTAGGAAGATACGAGGACGACAGCACTTCAGGGACCCCTCCATGAAGATAGCAGAGAGTCAAAAGGGGTTCCAAAGGGTGGCATTTGTAGATCCGAAGAGCATATTTGTCGGAAACCTCTCCTTCTCCATCTCCTCAGCCGATCTCATTCAAATATTCCAAAAATATGGTAGGGTTTCAGATGTGTTCCTTCCCTATTTTCTGGGGAAGAGCAAGCCCAGGGACTATGGCTTTGTTAGATACATGTATGAGGACAATGCTAGAGCCACGATGGGTGTCTTGGATGGTTAGAAAATCGATGGTAGGCAGGTCTCGGTAAAGATCGCCCAGCCAAAACCCATTCGGCGATCAGATGAGAAAAGGGGAGCGGATGGAAAAGCTGGAGTTTCGAGAGACAAAGGACACCTTCCTCATCATATACAGGGGATCCAAGGCTCTGGTAATAGAGGTTGGGAAAAGCCCCAAATTAAATCCTCTGATCGAAGCACAACAAGTTTGATAACTGTTGCAGACCCAGATGCGGTCTTAAAGAAATTACAGAGGTTGGAGCTGGGACTAGTTGGCTATTCTGGAAATAGGGTGATCTCTGTGCTCCACCTGGTTGACAGCCTACGTTCATCTAGATTCAAGGCATCGGCGGTTGACGTTACATGCCTGTCTGCGTTCTCATTTCTCATCTCTTTCACCTCGAAGTCGGATCTCATAGATTTCCTTGCCGACCCTACTCTCCGGGAGAAGATGGGGCTTACAGAGTTATTGCCCTGGAATCCTTCCATTGCAATAGAGGAAACATTCTCTTGGATCCGTCTCTTTGGAATCCCTTCACATGCATTGATGGAGTCCGTCATCAGTGAATTAGGGAGCCTATAAGACCTGTATCCTAGACCGTACAGTTCCGTTGGCTTCCGCGGTCCTTCTGGTCAAAAATCGGCAATCCTCAACCCGTATTCGACATTTGCACGCGATCCTAAGCAGAGACCTGTATGCCAAAGTCAGCTCAAACCGAAACCTGTATCATAGCAACCGCGTTGTCGCCGCAGTTCTAACGCTGCGACTCGGCACCGAACCGATACCCGTACTAGAAGATGTGGACACACGTTCAATTTGAAGAAAACGCCGCACGTTGTAAACCTCGAGGGAATCTTTACGAAATGTTTCGTCAATCAATCAATCACTCATGTCAAGTCACTCCATACCCCAAGTACAACAACCCATACCCTATCCTTACCTCTCTCTTACACAAGCTACCAAAGTCAACTCTCTCTCCTCTCACCATACCTCTTTAATTACAACCACCACATCACCCCATCACCTCTTATCAACCCATCACTTCTCTCTCTCTCTCTCTCTCTTTCTCTCTCTCTCTCTCTCTCTCTCATTTTTCAAAAAAATCTCTCCTAAGTAAAAATCCATACGTCCAAGCTTTCTCCCTCTCCCAAGCACCAAGTGTGGCCCACCCTCTCATCTCTCATCCCCACCATCAAAAGTCCATCATCCACCGTTAAAAGTCTAACATAGGAGCTAAGGAGGATAAGGGATCAAGGAGAAGGCCAATAAGGTGGGTGATCTACTGTGATTTCAACTTTAGGGCCACTTGATGTGGGACCCAAAATGATGTATGTAATGTAGTGAGGGGCCCATAGTGGCGGGGTCCCTCAATTTCAACGGTTCTTTCTTTCTCTCTTTCCATTGTGATGGTGTGGATCCCACCAATATGTGTTATATCTACCCCGTCCATCAATATCAGACGGTGTGGCCTGCCCTATTGCAGGTGATGATCCACACCTTCCACTGTTTAGATGGATTCAATACCATCCTCCTTATAAGTCATATATATCTAATATAATATAATATAATATAATATATATGTATATACATGCAGGTAGGCCACGTCCGTGTGGGACCCACCATGATGCGTTTTTTATATCCATGCCGTTCAGCGTCTCTGGATGGTGGACGGGCGTAGCTAACATGGAGTGCGTGTACAGACATGGATGTGCACTGACAAGGTAACAGAAATACCTTTATTTGAGCTTTTGGGGTGGGCTGCTCATGCAGGCCCCACATTGATGTAAGAACTTAATCCAAGCCGTCCATCCTCTTTCTCAGATCATTTTAGGCGTTGAGCCAAAAGATGAGGCCGATTCGATAATTAAGCGAGCCATACCATAGTAAATAGTCGTGCTTACCATTAAAACCGCTGGATATTTTTCTTTACTCGCCAAACACGCTGCATATTAGACTCAAATGGTTGGTCTTGAGGCGTGGAATCCAATGGACGGTGTGGATCCATCTGATGTGGGCCCCACTGGGGAAAAAACCATGAAATCCCTATTTTTTTTAAAAAAAATGAAGCAGCAGTTGTTGCTGCTGCTGCTGCTAAGGATGCAACAACGTCCAACACTGGCGCGGGCGGACTGTTTGGCTGGGGCGCACGGCCCCAGCTGTGGGCCCCACCATCATGCGTTTCGATCATCAACATCGTGCATTTGTTGGGTCCCCTCGGACAGGTGGGCCACCCCAAAAATCAGCTATATCTGGAACTCAGGTCACCCACGCCATAAGAAACAGTTGGATTGAACATCCGCCATTGAAACCCTGGTGTGTGTGAACCCTTTCAATGGTCTGGATGGCAAATAAATAGTATTTTGGCCCCACATGGGACCCACAAGAATGTATGTGTTCATTCACACCGTCCACGGCTGTGGACGGTGGAAACCACCGTGATGTGTGTGCACGGCACCACCGTGATGTGTGTATGGTCCCACCGTGATGTGTGCTGGCCCCACCGTGATGAGTGTGCACTGCCCCACCATGATGTATGATTTGTATATCCACGTCGTCCATTACGGTGGGCCCAGACCCATGTGACCCCACGAACAGGTTTGGATGGAAAATAAATATTACAGTGGCCCCAGCCCCCCTAGTCCACATGAACAGGTTTGGATGACCAATAAATATTACAATGGGCCGAGCCCCCCTCCCTGGTCGTTGTGACCTTTGAACAGATTGTATGTAAATAAAACGTTACAGTTGGCCCCTTGGTCCATGTGACCATATCAATAGGTTAGCTGGAAAATAGATATTTTGGTGGGCCCCCTATTTATGTGACCTTTTCAACAGATTGGATGGGAAAATAAACGTTATGGTAGGCCTTCAATGAGGCCCACTTGGATGCATATGGGCTGATGTGTTTAGGCCCATCTTGACATATTATTAGGCCCCCTATTGAGGCCCACTTGGATGCATATGGGCCCATGTATTTAGGCCCACCTGGCGTGTATACAGGCCAAATGTTGAGGCCCACTTTGGCATATATGGGCCCATGTATGTAGGCCGTCTTACTATGTTTATAGACCCATTGTTGGGGGCCTACCTTGATATATATAGGACCATGTTATAAGGCCCATTTGATGTATTTGTGGCCCATTGTTGAGGCCCACTTTGATATATATAAGGCCTATGTGATTAGACCCATTTGATACACATAAAGCTCATGTGATTGGGCTCATTTTAATGCATTCTAAAGCCCATGGGTGATGGCCAATTACAAAGTACCTAAGGCCCATTGGTGAGGCTCATTGAGGTGGCCCACTTGAGGAATATAAGACCCATGAGATATGGCCCATTTGATGTATTTGAGGCCCAATGGGATGTACCTAAGGCACATTGCAATGTGTGATTCCGTCATAATTTATTTAATGATATTTAAGGCGAGTCGAACCTTGGGAGCAATGATGGTTAGATGCCCACATTGTCAGGATGATGTCGGTTAAATGTTTGCATTGTCACTCTCCCTGAGGCCCATTGGTAGGCCCATACTTGTAGTGAGTAGGCTGTTTAGGCCCATCTTTGTTATGCACAAAGCCCATCTTTATATGTATGTTTAGTATAGATTCATGAGTCATGCATGATCATATGCATCATATGTATGACTGATATGTGGAGTGACTGATCATAGCATATACCTTCGGCGGAATGTTTATGGGCTCCCTGATAGGCGGAGTTTACCTACATGAGTGCATGGTACACGTAGGATTGTTGCATAACTGGTAGTGTGACTCATGCACTGACATTTGTATGATTGTGATTATTGTATGCCCTAGCGACATCAGGGCCATACACAGACGCATCGTGGGTGGCTGGATTAAATATCAAAAATATTTAGTTCTAGCATACGGGCGCCATAGATGTCCCTGGGTGAAAGTCCCTAAACCCGATGGTACTAGAGGATGACTCCAACGTCGAGACCGAGTGGACACACGAGTGCGCGATGGCCATATACTAGTAGGCCGCGTCTCCCACTGTGTCGTGGTTAGTTGGAAAGGGGTGTAACCTTACCCGCCTGAGTGAGGGGACAACTTCTATGTTGAGTTTGACCAACTTGAGGAATCGGTCCACTATCGACGAGTCGGGCCCGATATTGGCAGGCAGATAGTGAGGTCTCTTCTGCTCTCCCAGTTGTGCGTTCAGATAGGGACGGCAAGCTGACGTAGAGTATACTAGACCCCAGTGATTATCCAGACCGAGAACCGTACTGATTTGATGCTCTAGTGAGGAGCTGCATTGATATATGAATGAGGATTGACATGCTTGACTTACATTCTGCATCGCGTGGCCTGGATGTGGTCGATCGTATTCATATCTTATACCGCATAGCCTTGGTACGGCTGATTGCATTCATGTATTCATCAGCATAATTTTACATTTCTCTGACCTTGCATCCTGAGCATGCTTATATTGCACACACACTTACACCATCCTCTAAGCTTTCTATAAGCTTATGCACGATTGATGCGTGCAGGTGACGCCAGGACGTAGCCTTAGTCTCGCCGCCGTTGGAGTGTGTAGCCGAGCTTTTGAAGTTTTTATTATTTGTATTATCTTGTATTTCCCTTTAGACGCATTGTACTCAAAAGTTTTTGTTCATAGTAGATTTTGTGATGGTGTTCTTGTGGTTATTGTTCGTGGGTTATGCTTATGTTATGCTCATTACGAATCAAACGGATACTAGAAATCCTCCTTGTAGCATTCCAGGATCGAAAACTGGTATATGGGTGTCAGGAGCCGAGAATGGGGTACTACGGAGGCTGTCGGCATCGGATTCGGCGATCGAGAATTTTCTGAGCCCGATTACCGAGTTTGGGGCGTGACAGAGCCACTATGGAGATGTGGTGGAAATGGATACAAATACAAGGCTGGGAATATTTCAAATGTTCGCTACGATACAGGTCCGTCGACTGGCCCACCCTTTAATTCCGATACCCCAAATGCTGGATGTTAAGGGGAAGTTGTTCAGAATTTGGGTGGAAATTGAGGAGCAGTCGAAGGTGGCTGTTTTCAAAAATTCTGGGAGTAGCGACGGAGGATCAGAAGCAACTGGGGATTTGTCTACGGATTGGGTCAGCAACTCGCTGGGGGAGGACTCTGAGAATAGCCGACTACATGTTTGTGAAAACGCCCAGCCCAACAAGTCGGAGGACATCATTGGAACAGTGCACCCCTTAAATGAGCTGATTCAGCATCCCCAAACAAGCCATGTCACGACCACCCCATCTGCGCAATCAGAGGAGATCAGGCCCTCGCAAAATCTCCAGACTAGTCCACCAAGGAAGGTGCACCATCCAGTAACAATCGAGCCGCACGCAGTCCAGGCACTAGAGGACTCCCTGCAGTGCCCGTGTTCTCTTGTGGGAGATCTCAACATATTGTCAGCCTACGATCACTCCCTCACGATCATCCCATTCTTCAATCCTCAATCGTAGGCCCAAGTGTGATCAGAAGCAGAGTGTCAGAGAGCAGATTGCTCTTAGGAAGATCTTCAAACTCGGGTCAGAAGCGATACGCTAGCTGGAGTAATTCACAGCCCACATATTCAAAGAAGGTACAGACGACACTCTCCAAGTACCTCATCTATCTCTCCCTCCACAAACAGAGTTTTATCATTTAGGAGTGATTCAGAGAACCCATCTGCTCCTATTCTGGAGCAGTCCCATTTGGTTGGAGGATGCACCCCTCCTTTGAAAGGTTTAACAGATGGTTGTACGTCTGTCTATCGACAATTGAACTTGGTGGTAGACCTATCTCCGTATGAGATAGCCCTTAGTGAAGGGGGGTCACAGTTTAGAAGAGAACTAGGAAAGGGAAGGGGTAGTCAGCCCTCTGGGGAGGGTGTCCCAGTTGTGGATAATTCCGCAGCGAAGTTGAGGTTGGCTGAACAATTGGAAAGGCTGCAACAGATGAAAGTTAGGGCTGCTTTCTCAGGAAATGTGTCTGATGGATAGTTGCATTATCTGGAATGCCCGGGAGTTGGCCAATGCAACCAAAATTCGAACTCTGAAAAGAATGATTTAGTCCAGCAAGCCCTCCATTGTGGCCATACTTGAACTTATGGCCAGGGACAACAAAAGGGTGGGGATTGGGCTAAAACTGGGTTTCCATTCCTCGATCTCTAATGCAGCTGAGGGGGAAAAATATGAATATTCTATAACAATTTGTTAGTAGTTTTGGTTATCGGCTCAACTAACCAGATTATTACCATAGATGTTGGTTTTCAAAATCTGATAAACAGTTGTAGGCTCTCCTTTATTTATGCAAAATGTTTAAGGCTCAGCAGACGATTCCTCTGGAGATCCCTGACAACTATGGCTGCGAGCTCGACAGGTCCATGGGTTGTGGGAGGCGATTTTAATGCGATTACAGATTCTGCGGAAAGGCTTGGGTACCGAACCCAAGATCTTAAAAGCTCAAAGGAGTTTATCGAAGCTATCAATTCGGCTGGTTTAATAAATGTGGGTTTTGTGGGAAATAGATTCACTTGGATCAACAACCAAGCGGGAAACTCTAGAGTGTGGGCCAGGTTAGATAGGCTCCTTTGCAATTCAGATTGGTTCACTATTTTTCCCACGTTCTCTATTAAGCATCTTCCTTGACAAAATTCGGACCATGACCCGCTTCTAGCCTATTTACCTCGAGACATTCCATCAGTCCCTAGGCCCTTTCGATTCCAAAGGATGTGGTTTCTTAAGGAATCTTTCATGCGTGTCGTTGAAGAAGCTTGGGACGGAGACTTCTCCATTCGCCCTCTTATCAATTTTCAGCTCAAGTTGAAGAAAAAGAAAATAAGGCTGAGGAGGAACAAAGAAGTGTTCGGCAACGTCTTCAAAAATGTACGGAAGGCAGAAACGGCTCTGGTGGAGCTTGAGGACCAGTCTCAAACTGATGCAACAATTTGTCCAGATATCTTGGAGGGAGCCAAATAGAATTTATCCTGGATGGAGTTGGCAGAAGAGATATTTTAGAAACAAAAGGCCCGGAACAATTGGCTAGCCGAGGGTGATAGAAACACGAAATTCTTCCATCAGACTGCCTCCGCCAAATTTAGAAGAATGGCGATTCAAGAAATTCATTTGTAGGGTGGGGATATTATTCAAGAACAGTCATCAATCTAGGAGGAGGTGGTTCATTTTCTACGTAACTTGCTGACTTCAGAGGTGTCGGCTAGTTCCTAGGTTGATGTGGGCCCTCTTCTCCTTAACATCCCACCGCTGCTCTCGGCGATGGATAACGTCAGCTTGCTCCAAATCCCAGAGATCGATAAGGTTAAGAGAGCAGTCCTTACGATGCCCAAAGATGGGGCGCCAGGGCTTGACGGTTTCTCCACGGCCTTCTTCGCCGACTGTTGGAGTATCATTGGTAAGGATCTACATGCAGTAGTTACGACCTTTTTTCAGGGAGGAGCCTTACCTAGGGCTTTCACATCCACTCTGGTCTGTTTTGTACCTAAGTCTGCTGCAACAAAGTCCTTTGCTGACTATAGACCGATCAGTCTATGCAATGTAGTGTATAAGATCTTTTCTAAGATCTTAGTTGACCGCTTAGCAAGGGTCCTTCCCAAGCTGATCTCACTAGAGTAAGGTGCTTTTGTTAGAGGGCGCCTCATAGCGGAAAATGTTACTCTTGGCCAAGAACTCTTCTGAGACATCGACGAGAAAATTCGGGGAGGGAATATTGTCCTTAAGCTCGATATGGAAAAGGCTTATGATCGCCTTGAATGGGCGTTCCTGAAACAGGTTCCTCAGAAATTTGGTTTTGATTCAGATTGGATAAAGTTGGTGGAGTCCTGCTGGGAGAACAACTAGTTCTCAGCTCTTATTAATGGGGTTAGTTGTGGATTTTTCAAATCCTCCAGGGGTTTGAGACAGGGAAACCCACTCTCTCCTAGTCTGTTCATCCTTGCCTCTGAAGTTTTCAGTTAAGGCATCTTCTCGCTTGTCTCCTCTGGGCGGTGTTCCCCGTTCAAGCTAAAGCAGGGTTGTAGGTAGATATCTCACTTGTTATACGCCGATGATACGATGCTCTTTATAAACGGCACATGCGTGTCTCTTCGCTCTCTAAAAAAATTTATAATTAAATATCAAGCAGTCTCAGGTCAAAGAGTTAATATGAGGAAAAGCTCCTTTTATTGCTCAACCAAGTTACTAGCAGCCAGAATCAGGAGAATTGGGAGCTTGTTGGGGATCAAAAGAGCGGTTCATAACCTAGTGTATCTCGGGGTGCCCATTATAAAAGGGAGAGTTAAAAGCAATGCGTTCATTCACTTGATTGATAAGATGGCCTCCAGGATTCATGGATGGTCGACTAAGATCCTATCTCAAGTGGGAAGGCTTGCTCTTATTTCTTATGTTCTTAACGGGGTCCCTATCCACACAATTGCGGCTACGGTGATTCCGAAGTCAGTGTTGAAGGCAAAGGAGAGCTTATTTCGAAGTTCTTCTGGGGTTGGAGAGATGGAAGGCCTAAAATCCCATGGAGGAAGTGGAGCTCTCTAGAAAAACCAAAGGACGAGGGGGGTCTAGGTGTGAGGAGGCTAATAGATGTCATGCAAGCGCTGCGTTTAAAAAATGGCTTGGGAGGTCAAATTCAGCCAGGGGAGCAACCTCTGGGGGTGCTTTATGAGGTCTAAATAATCAATCGGAGAGTTGGGTAACGCGGAGATCAGAACTCCTACTTCTGCCTCCCCGTTGTGGAAGGTGTTGCTAGGCCTTTTCCCCTCCCTTGGAGAGGAATGTCCAATGGAAGTTGGGTAATGGGGGCTGTAATATGTGGGACAACAACTGATCGAGGCTGGGCCCTCTCTCCTGTCTGTCAGGTATTCATATTCCCCCATCCATGCGAGAATAATGCGTGGCAGATTTTCTCGATGAGGAAGGGCTCAAACCGCATGGTGTGGCTTCGCTTCTTATCTGGCTGGTGGATTTTATAAAAGAGAGAGGTTTCTGCACGTCTGAAGCAGAAGATAGTTGGTTTTGGCTGCATGACCCCTCGGGCAAACTAACAATGAAATCAGCCTGGCGTCTTATTAGGGAGAGCGGTACTACAGTTGATTCGACTAGTAGAATTTGGCATCCTCATATCCCTCCAAAGATCTCTGTATTTGTTTGGAGATTGATGCATAGGGCCTTACTAGTCGATACAGGCATCTAAAGGAAAGGCGTTTTCTTGCCTTCTAAATGTAACTGTTGCGGCCTCTCTGCAAGTCGTATGCACCACTGTGAATCGTTGCAACATCTATTTTTGGAAGGTGAGCTAATAGATACCATTTGGGCCAAGGTTGCCAACTTTTTTGGCTTGATGTTGTTCAGTCATGGGTCTTTAAATGACAGGTTACACTGGTGGTGGAATAGGTCGATTCCGGCTTCGACATGCAAGTTGGCCTTCCATCTAGCTCCAGCTTTTACTTTGTGGGAAATTTGGAAAGCAAGGAACGCAGCTAGATACGATGGCAACGTAATTGCCCCCCTTGGTGTTCTTCTGAAGATTAAGCTCTGGTTATTTAGGCTTAGCCTACACCTCAAAAACTCGGGCCTCAATCGATGTAGCGTTCCTCCCTACAGCGATCAGTGGCTTGCTCCAGGATGCCTAAACCAAGCGGGAGCTGCATAGTAGTACGTTGGAGACGGCCAGAGCTGGGATGGTGGAAGTTGAACGTGGATGGATCCTCCATTGCAAACTTAGGAGCTGCGGGTGGGGGAGGTATTTGCAGGGACCCCATGGGGAACATGATTTTTTCTTTTGTTAATGGTTATGGGGAGGCGTCCAATAATATGGCGGAGTTGCGGGCTATCTATGAAGGGATGAAACTCGGTTTCACCTATGGTTTATCGAAGGTGATTATCGAATCTGACTCGAGTTGGGCCGTCGAATTACTTCAAGGAAAAGACTGTAGTTCCTGGAAGTGGACCTATTGGTTACACAAATTTTTCTCACTAAGATCTAGGGGCATTATCCCATTCGCTCATGTGTTTAGAGAGGCCAATGGTCCAGCGGATTTGCTTGCCAAAATGGGGAGTCTGTCACAAGGAAATGTCATATTTCATAGCATCTCGTCTCTTCCAGCATGGATTAAGGGACAAATCCTCCTCGATAAAATAGGGCTTGGGGCAATTCGGCAGTTGGGGAAGCCTCCTGCTTCCTAGTCTTGGCCTGATTCTCAGTTCCTGGGAGCAGGGGTAGTAGATTTTGGCCTGCCCCTTTGAATCTGCATTTCTACTTGTGCAGATTTTGGTCTGACCATTCGACTCTGCGTTTCTATTTGGCTGTTATCTGTTTCCTTTCTGTCTAATAGGGTGGGTTTACGATAGGAGGGTCCCGTTTGTAATTTGTTGGGGCCCTCCCAAAATACTGTATTTACTCCTCAACTGGAATATACAACTCACTTTTTCCTTAAAAAAAAAAAAAAAAATTAAAAAAAATTAAAAAAATCTGCATCCATAACTAACTTTGCATAGGATGCTTTATATGCATGTGCACGACAAATACAATATATGTATGGTCAGTTCAAGTTGAATTACTGAAAATTTAACCAACTTAATACATGTTAACCAGAGTCCAATTTCCAACCTCATTAGTATACAACCAACCATCCAATCATGGCCCATTGAACAATCTATTCTACGCGGTCCTTGTCTACCCTGCCATGATTCACCTTGAACCCTGAACAGTCCAATTTCCCTAGAAAAGACTTCTACACTGCCGAAGGTAGAAGAGCAACCCAAAATGCTCAATTATCCAAGCATAGAGAACTCCATTTTCCACATCAAATAGAACCCAAACCACACCCACATGTAATCCTTCAACCAATCCATCTACATGTACTTCACCAGTCACTAACAATCCACACACCTAGAATTGAAATGAAATGATACATGTGTGGCATCTGTCCACTCGAGTTACAGCCGCATCAACAAAGGAAACCAAATTGTGTACACAGAAAACATGTAATTACAGGTGTAAATGGACAGCGTCTGATGCTTGTACCTAGAATTTTTTTTCATAGAAGCGCCCGATTGGTTTGAAAGTGAATAGTAGTGATGTCAAGCACCAACATTACAACTGACATCTGACAATAGCCTAACCAGGAAAAAAAATAAAATGAAATTCAACAAGTGAAGCCAGCCTGACGACCGAAACTCCCCACCAAATGGTAAAATGATCATTTTCTGCATGCTCCACGCTCATTGGAGGATGATGACTCAAAAGAAAAAGCTGAATTGTGAGGATTGTTCATTGATATGAGATCAACCTACCACCCAAATTCCATGTCCCCACAGATGAAAGAACAAACCATATCTTTTGGAATAACATTTCGAAAAAGTCAAAATGAGAAAGATGGAAGCATCACCCTTTGATTCTTCTCATCTGTATCCACATCTGTTGAAGTATCGTCAGTCCTAGGGCTGGTATCTGTCATTGTAGACTCTCCCCACTTATCAAAATGATTGCTAGAAACAGTGTTAGGTTATTGTCCCTTCTCTTGAGGTAACCTTTGTGATCCAACTCTTGGAGTTATATCAGGTGAAGCAACTGCCTGCTTTTTTTTTCAAAAAAAAAAAAGAAAAGAAAAGAAAAGAAAAAGAAGATAACCTCTAATCAGATCAAGCAATCTTCTCAAGTAATGCTAACTCATCAATCTCAAGAATGTCAATGATGGGTGAATTTGGATTTTGGATGTTTCCAAATCAGAACTATCAGATAGTTCAACAGAATGAATTGTTATCCTTTTCACTATTGGGACAGTAGGGATTTTTAGAACTGCATTACACTAGGACAAGTTCCCATTTTTTTTCCACCTTTTCCACCCTGAAATCAGGGAAGTTTCATGTCAGACCTAACATGAAGCCAATATAGATTTGGGTGGAATAGCATCCAGCAAGTCCAACAAAGTTGAGATATCCAAATGTAGCCATAATGTTAAAGAGGAATTGGAGCTTACCTTATTAAAATGGACGAATTGGAGAGAGTCAGAAGCAACAACCTGGCCACTCAACTTTGAGTTGAACACAGGATCTTCAATGCATGAAACAGATAGAGAAGAGAAGAAATCAGCATCTACTCCAGCAAGCCTATGTCACAATCAATCCAACCAATTAATGTACAATACAAACTACAAATGTTAGGATTCTGAAGTTTAAAATCACCATCATCTATCTTAGTTGATCATTATTTATTTTGAAAACAAGAGCACTAAAAAAAACAGAAACCCAAGAGACATCATATCTCTCAAGAACATATATTCATAGCGAGAGCACATTGCTGAGCCCAGGCTCATTTCTACTTAATGGTCCAAGCTCAATCACAAATTTCAGGATAGATCATCAAAAGTTTTCGAATGAACTTATCTCAGTTCATCACTGCTCCAATGTACAGTTGGCAATATCGATGAAAAATGAATCAGACAGTTCCTCTTTTTTCAACTGCCAATTGAGGACTACTTCCTCATTATGAATAGTAAGGAAGGTTACAGTTCTAATTGCCAATCAAGCCCTTCTCCCTCCTCCTTTACCCGGGCTTGGGACTGGCAATGCAAGTAGTTGCATTGGCAGAGTTAAAAAGGGGCTTAAGATCCATTTCATTTGATAAAAATTTATATTCATCAAGATTAATGTGATGACCAAATGGAGCTTAAGACTTATAATACTACAAATATGTACCAAGGCTAACAACAACATACTTACATAAATGTAGTTGTTCTCCTTCGCTTGGCTTCCATCATCAAGATTGATGTGATGCCCTCCTATTAATGTTGTAAAGAAACATAGAAAGAACAAGAGTCTTCTTCTATGCCTAATCTGGAAATCTGCCTCACGAAAGTGGAAAAAAAAAAAGGATAGATACAACGCAGAACTAGCATGTGCATTTAAATCAGGGAACCCAAAGCATTCTAATCTATCCAACCTTAAATTCTCTAAACGTGGGACAATTTGAGAATTTTTATGCCTCCAAAAGCACATTATATCTATGCTTGGCCACATAAAAATTCTCAAATTGGCAACTGATTGTCCTATACTTAAACAATCACAAGTATCATTGATCATCCAACTAACTATTAACAGAATTTACAAAAATAAAAGACATCCAACCAACTCTATATAATAACTTGCAACTTAACCTGCTGGGAACCGTCATACATCGTAATATCTTACGGCAGAGCGGGTTCTGAGGAGTTACAAGTTGGGCCTCTAGGAAAGCATATAAATGAAGTGACAAAAATATAAATTAAGGAAGATCAATTATTTATGGAAAAGATTGATGAATAATACCTGTCAATTTTCTTAATTTTCTTAAGGGAACAAACTTTGCACCAATCATTAACACAATTTGAGGCTCGAATATAAAGCCTCTAGCCTCAACTCCTATAAGCATACTAAATTCAATATCAAATCTATTAAATTAAGTGTCTTCATAGGTATAAACATAAAATAAGACTACCAAACAAAAACAAACAGAAGGAGAGAAACCTGCTGACTAAATCTAATTTTCTTCTCCCATGAAGTCGAACAAGCCATCTTACTCTTGAACGTTGACTAGCAAAAAAATCTCTAACGTGTAAAAACATATGTAGCTGTAAGTGTCTAACCTGCAAATCAGAACTCTTGTCATATCTAACAAGGTGAACAAGACAGAAACAAGTAACAGATAATCTCAACAGAACCAACATGCCAAGCACAAAGGAATCCAAACATTTAAGAAACTGTTAAGCACAACGCATTAACTCAACAGAAAAATTTGAGCTCCCTTCTCTCCTTGAATACTACAGGACTTCGAGTAGACCCATTGCTGATTTTTTGAACTCCAACGGGCTGACTACTGCCACCTCTGATCATCTCCCTGACTGGCTACGGGAATTCATTATTCAAAGTGGATTCTGTACTACAGATGGAGAGGACCGAGTGATTTGGCCACTAGACCCCTACAGGAAATTCTTGGTTAAATTGGCTTGGAACGTTACCCATAACAGAGCCCCTTCCCTTCCCTGGCCTAAATTTATTTGGCACCATCTCATTCCCCTGGAGCTCTCCCTTATAATGTGGAAGCTTCTCAATTGCTCCTTGCCAATCGATGAGCTCATCCAAAGGAAGGGAATCTTCCTAGCCTCTAAGTGCTCCTGTTGCCCGGACGGTTATTCTAATGGCCCCAAATCTGAGTCCCCTTCACACCTCTTGATGGACGGGGCATTGGCCTCTTCTCTTTGGTCGCAAGTGGTTGCCCTCTTTGGGATTCCCATGTATAGTCAATCTTCCATCCAAGACCGTCTGAATTAGTGGTGGCTCAGGCCTTTACCGCGTTCCATCAGCAAGATGTGCTTTCAGCTGGCTCCTGTCTTCCTGATTTGGGAGATCTAGTAAGCCAGAAATGAGGTTCGCTTCGATAGTAGGCAACCCTCCCCTTCAGCCCTGCACTCTAGAGTTAAATGGTGGCTCTACACAATATTTTTGAAGTTTTCTGTTTTGCTTTTTCCTACCTCGCAGGGTAGTCCATCAGGCCACCTCTCGGTCCAATCCCCTCGTCTTGCTAGAGGTGCATCTATAATCAAATGGTCCAGACCTAGCGAAGGTACCCTGAAGCTAAACTTAGATGGGTCTGCCCTTTCTAATCCCAGTCCGGCTGGAGGGGGTGGGATATGTCGCTATCATCACAGGAATATGAACTTTGCTTTTACTTACAGATATGGCAATGCTTCCAACAACTTGGCAGAATTAAGGGCGGTGCATGATGGTATCTCTATTTGCATTGAAAAGGGGTTACACAACATTATTCTTGAATCAGACTCTTCTTGGGTTGTTCATTGCCTTTAGGAAAGATCCTCCCCGTCTTTAGGAAAGATCCTCCCCATCTTGGAAGTGGGTGTACTAGATATCCAGAATTTATACTCTCCTCCGCTGAGGTTCCTTCGGTATCATTCATGCGATCCGGGAAGCTAATCGTCCAGCCGATAGTCTGGTTAGCAGCTCGCAAACCAGCCAATTGTTCTCTTCACTCGCCTCCCTGCCTCGTCTCACGAGGGGCCTCATTTTCCTTGACAAGGTGGGTTTTGGTACCTTCAGAGGGTATTCCTAGCAGCAGCAAGTCTCCCTCAGTCTTTGGTTTTGGCTGCCTTTTGGCTCTCTCGGTTTCCTCTTCATTTGGGCTTCTTTTTTCTTTTCCTCTCTCTCGCCTACACAATAGGTGTGGTCTTGAATATTTTTGTTGGGGCCCTCCCGAATGTATGTAATTTCCCTCATATCAATAGAAATCAACCCTATTAAAAAAAAAAAATTTAAAAAAGAAAAATTTAGAAACCACAAACATTACCTAACTAGGAAACCAACATAATCAGAAACCTCTGATACTCAGATCTATAACAACATACCGCCATTAAGATAGATTTGTTGTCATTATCATAGCTTTGTCCCAGCTATTTGGGTCTGACATTTCAGATTGTGTTTACCAATAATCCCTCTCTAAAGGTCCTATATCCACCTGTAGCTTGAATAAGATTTTGAACAAGCATCCTTGTGATTGGTTGGTAAAGTTTCTATGACCAGCTACCTGCCTAAAATTGATCCTCTTTTGTCAAATTTATTTACAAAAATTCATACTAAAATGGTTGAACATAAGGTTAATAATTTTCCCCAAGAACAATGAAATCATAGAGAAGATGCTTTTAACTAAAGAGTGGCAATTTCTTGTCCACATAGAGAAAACGTAGGCCTAGAAAAACTTGGCCTCCTGTTATTTTCCCCATTTTAGTCAAATGTATAAACAGGAAAGGTTGTCCTGACAGACTTTTCAGCCCTGACATGCTTCTAGTTGAGCTGGTGCTTTGCCTACTGGCTTAGACACTCAGGTTGGGCATGTACCTAACTTTGGTTAAAGGCCTGATGAGGACTGGTCAATGCAATGGACTAGTAACTACCGGTTCAGTGCAATATCAACTGATAAACCTTGTCTGCAGTGTCCATTAAAGATTGGAATTCAGTTAGGCATATAGACTAGGTACTACCAAGGAATTGTTTTCATTTCCTACAACCAGATGCAGCAAGGTTTACTGATAACCAGCAAGGTAGAAACTTTCCATTTACGATCAATGCATGAGCGAATGCTTTCCTCTATTAAGATTGTTCTATCAACTATAATTTAATGAATCATTTTAATTCAAATGAGATGCTAAGTGTTTCCTCTTTTAAACAGCTTGCGGGTAGCATAGCATCAATGCAACAGTTTTTTTTTTTTTTCAAAAAACGCCTTCTATATCATTAATCAATCTGCCCCTGTACATTCGGGCACCCTTTAACCAAAAAGGGGGCGTATCGTAAAACAAAAAAATGCACAAAGAAAGCATAGACCATCACTACATCTTTATCGAACCTAAGACAACCTTATCAAGGAAAATGGAACCTCTAACCTGGAGAGGAAGCTCAGATTGGTCGACGAAGCAAGAAGAACATTGGGCGCCGCTACCTTGTCGGGCCATCAAATCTGCCGGGAAATTTCCTTCTCTCAGAATATGGACAAACAGAATTTGACCCCGCCTCTTCATCAATGCAACAGTTGAAGGAGCGGCTTGAGAAAGATTTGATAGAGGTAAGGTTCCTGTCAGAGGTTAAAGCTAAGAAACATTTTCATTCAAATGTTTGTACCTGAGTAATTTCCATTCTTTTTTGAACACTTTTGAAGCTAGAACTTTCTAAGATCGTTTCAGTGGCTAAAATTTCTAGTGACAACTAACCTAACCTATATTTTAGAATGTTGATGTCTTGTTTAAGACAATATTCAACTAAGTTGGTTTGCTGGTCTCTTTGCTGATTCACATTCCTTTGTAGGAAGCACTTTGTGGTGCACGACATGCAAATAAATCCTACTTCATAAGTGCCACAGCTGCACCATACTCGAGTAACATGGTTAGAAACTACTAATGAGAAAGTAATCTCAATTTTATTGATTTAGCCAAAACCCTAGCTAATATGTTGGGCCCAAAAACTCAAACCAGTCTTTTTTCCTTTTCTGTTTTGCCTTGCTTGGCCTGTCTTTCTTTTGTTTGGTTCCTTTTCTAGTTAATAAAATATCACCTTCCCAAAAAAAAAATAAAAATGTTGGGCCCTGATAGTGCCCAATCCAGTCAGAAAAAAGAAAGAAAGAAGGTTTGCATGCTAAAATATAGCATCTGTATGCATAGTAGTAATAAAATATCACCTTCCCAAAAAAAAAAAAAAAATGTTGGGCCCTGATAGTGCCCAATCCAGTCAGAAAAAAGAAAGAAAGAAGGTTTGCATGCTAAAATATAGTAACCTTTCACTAAGGGCCTAATTCATTGTATAGATGTTCTTTCAGCTGGTGCACCTTCTCCCAGTTAAGCAGATGCAACTTCTGCTTTTCTTTCTATCCTTGCCCAAGAAACTTACGCCTTTTAAATTTCTGGGTGACCTGTTGGTGTGGATGCCACACATTCTGCAGGGACCTTAATAATTAGGAAACTGAGGATTTCCCTAGCCTCATGGGAAGGTTATATATGAACTATATACTATAGTCGCACGAAGCGTGAAGCAGAACAACAGCCTATATGGGTGCAGGAGCGGGAAGCATCTCTTTCGAAATGTAAACAAGTATGAATTGGTCGGAAGTGGGAGCAAGAGCGTGAGTTTGAAGCAGGGATTCGTAGTGTCCACGGGAGCAATGCCTGGTTAGAAGGATACTGCAACGGACTATACTTTCTTCTACTTGGCGCTATCTTATTCCAACATGTGTAATGGAATTGGCCATTACTTGTTCTTCTCAAGATCAGTTTTTTTTTTTCTTCTTTCATTTATTTGGATGATTGGATGTTTCTTCACCAAGTTTCAATCTCAGTTTTTCTCAGTTATCCTTTGGATTGGAGACCTAGAAGCCATTATGTATCTGATCTTTGTATCTCCTTTTTTGGTGTGGCATTATGTATTCCATAATTTGGATTCTCTCCACTAAGTTTTATCACTTCTTTATTCTTTGTTTTCAATTTCACCAGGAGATGATTCGTTTGATGAGACAGACATTTCCCAGCTGACTTTAAGTGTTACAATAACTTCCACAAATTTGCCTCTTTAGCAAGTGACAACCTTTATTTTAAAATGGTCATCCATGTGCAAAGTGATTCTGTTTTTCGACGATATCAAAGGGAAATGAGGTGTGCAACTTACACTCGCATTTGATATATATGAGTTCATGATATCCATCTTTTCATTTAAAATGCACTCTTGTTTGTTCCCTGCATGCCGAGGTTTCTGTATTATGAATGTCTTTCAAATACAAAGATCTGACCAACAAAGTCCTTGCGGTATTCCAGGCACAATCCAGGATTGTGGCCATTGTATAAAGGTAAATTACACACTTCTACTAATGATTTGAGGAATGATCACCTACTACCCATTGCATGTGAAATTCACATGTGATGCAGGGATGAACATGATGAGGTCGATCACCGTCTTCCTCAAGGATAACTACTCCGAATCCACGGAGCTTCTCTGGACTCCTCACAGACACTTCTTGAATCCACGAGGAAAGAAAACAGGAAAATAGAAATAATTTCTAATAAATTTGAAATTAATTGATGAATGAATAAAAATGAGTTTACACCCCTTTAAATAAGGGAACCAAGCAACAGGAAAGAAATTAGACTCAAACAAAAACTAAAACTCCTAGAATCCGCGACTTACTATAAATAGTAAACTTACTATTTATAGACGGTTGTGATGTATACTAGTGCGCAAGGTTTTTGGCCAAAATTAGTAAGTGTCCTATTTGGCTTCACCAAACTATTCTTCTAATTATCCTAAGCACTTTTCATGTTGGACACAACTCCTAAAGCCCAACGGATGAGGAGCTATAAGCAAACTAAAACTTACTATTTATAGTAAAAACGAAATTAAAACGGGGAAACGACCGTCGATCAGGGGGTTTCTCGCAAATCCGGGCTGCGCAACCCAGCATAGCTAGGTTGGTTGGCTAAAGTAGTTCGTTCTACCCCAAATTCATATAGTTTACGTCAGATTACTCATTCCAGATTGCAAGATACGCCCGATCTAAGGTCCAACGGTCCGAATCACTTATGTTGTTGACCGTGCCTTTTCTGATCCATCTTGGCCATAAAATTGTCCGCGACCCGCTCTACATCAACATGCAACCCAGCTCCTTGTAGAAATGAGTTACATGTTTAGGACATCTAAAACAATCATCAGTGGGCCTAACAATGGAAGTCACCTTGTGCAAGAATCAGACGAGTCCTCTCTTCAGGCAGGGACTGTGTATATTCACTGAATCAAATTGTCAGATGTCCTAAATTTGAAACTTTGGCAGGTGTTCTGCATTGCATCCGAAGTTCACATGCAATGAGTTGTGGGCGCTCATTACTTGATTTGATTTTCTTGTATGTTAGTTTTGGTTTCTACTTTTTTTCTTTCTTTTATTTCAGTAGTTTAGGCTTAGTTTCTGTACATTACAATTGCTTAAATTTTTTATTTTTTTATTTTTTGTCATGATCATAACAATCACCGTCATGATCGTTGTGGTCATGACTGTTTGGGGTGAGCCTTTCTCAAGATTTTTGGTAAATGTTCAAAGACCAGCTGCCTACTTAACATCAAATATCCTTTATTCGGGGCTGCTGGCAGCCTCACACATTGCCACCCGGCAGAGTTTTATCACAACTGTAATGAAAAATAAATACCATGATCATGAACCATTTTTAGGGAACTGGATTGATCTCTTTTGTTCATGCACGCTCATGTCTGTATCTTTTGTGATGTTGTTACACTTATTTCTTTTTCCTTGATATATATATTTTGAGGGAAAGTTTTTTTTATTTCTGTTCTTCTTGCAGTTTACTGATTTTTATAGGTCTGCAATTGGCGCTACTTCTCTTTTCTAGGTTTTTTTGTTGACATAAATTTGTTCAAAGTAAACAAGGAGGGCGCTGCTGAAATGGCAAAAGGCAGCAACTTACTAACTGAGAACACTAATGGTAACTGTGGCACAACCACATTGAGGACAGATGGCTTAGCTCATGAAGATGCAAATCTGATGATCAAGTTGAAATTTCTAACATATAAGGTATGAACTTTTCTTCCATGTAAAGTGAATTCTAATCCAACATATACCTGCCTTTACCAGGGTACAATAGAAATTACCTTATGTTCTGATAGAGATATGAGGTATCCTTACTTGCCACAAATGGAGAAAATGAACCATTATGTAATTTAACTAGCATATTTTCATATGGAAACTTCTTTTTCTGATAGCTTTGGACACCCCTGCTTATTTGGTTGGCATATGTGGCCACAGCTTAGTTGCAGGTTTTGGTTTTTTGACCATAACCAGTCAAAAAACCTTGCAAAGTATAGAAAATAGATCCAAAACCCTAGGAAACAAGAGACTAGCAGATCTATATATCTAATGGGTTATAAAACTACAAATCGAACAGAATTCAGATTGAAAAACTCCACCTGTCATGAAATCCAACAGAACTCAGATCGAAAAACTTCAAATCGAAATATCAAACAAATCATAACTGTATCACACAACAAATCGTTTCTATGTATTCGCATAAAAAAAAAAAAAATTTTAAAAATAAAATAAAATAAAAAGAAAAAAAGAAATGAGAAACCCATCTCCGCGGCGTTGGAGATCTCCACCGCGGCGTAGAAGATCTCCTACGCGACGTCAATAGTTCCCCCTCCAGCCCCCTGTTCCGTGCCCGATCAGAGCCGAGGCAAAAGAAAAATCTCCCGCACTCTTGGGCTTCAGTCTCTTCATTGGAAATATTCCTTACGACTATTCTTGTTTGGATCTCTGGAAGATTTTCAGTGCTTATGGGAAGCTGATCGATGTATACATCCCACATTTCAAGATTTCAAATCGCCCTAAGGGATTCGCTTTTATGCGGTTCCTTTATGAGCAAGACGCTTCCAATGCCAAGGGAGTCCTTCACGATCGCAAGATTGATGGCTGTATCATCATTGTGCAAGTCGCCAACCCTAGAAAGGTGTCCAAGAAATGCCTCGACACGATCCCACAGCCTACTGAGCTTCTCCATCGGCTACCTCTCAAACCCAACGCCCCGGCGCCGAGTTCTAACCCCCCGAATATCCCCAGCAAGACCTTCTTAGATGCCACCTCGTCGAAGTGTCAGGAGAAGCACCCGAAAACCACTCCTGATGCAGCTAGGCTTATTTTAGCTGACCCCCTGCTAGTGGCCCGACGATTGGAAGAACTGAAGTTCGTCATTATTAGTTCAGTCTCTGGCCCCCAGATTTCTATCATCCACCTCCTCAACTCCATTCGATCCTCGAGATTCGCCTCTGCAGAAATTGATATAGCAAGAATATCTTCCACTTCCTTCCTCATTTCCTTCAAAACCAGGGCAGATCTGGCCGATTTCTTAAGGGACAGGGAGCTGTAGAAGGAAATGGATGTCCGCTCTTTGACGCTTTGGTCTCCAGGCCTCACCCGTACGCCGGTGGGTACCTGGGTTCGCTTCTTTGGCATTCCTGCTCACGCTTGGCTGGAATCAGTTCTTGTTGATCTTGGCAGCTCTTTAGGAAAGGTAATCCAATTGGGCTAGCACTCCAGAACTGGGGGTTTCATGGCTTTCTCTAGAGTTAAAATCATCCTCAACCTCGGAGTGGATGTGAAGCTGCCTTTACGATTGAAGGCCCTAAATAAGGTGTTCCCCATCCAAGCAGAGCTGGAACCGCCCTCACCCCCAGCTCTCGTTTGTCACCTCCCACCTACCAGGAGGCCACCCCCCCCCCCCCCCCCCCCCACTCGTATTCCACTAGGAACTGGGTCCAATTCGCCTTCCATAATATTCCTGCCAAGAAGAAGTCTCCGCGCCCAGCAGATGTTCGAGAAAATGTCTCTGCACATACAACCCTGCAGCCTACTTCAACTAGAGCCCTATCAGGTGTTTGCGATCAGGTGCCTCTGGAATTGCCACAACAGCAGCTCTCTCCCATCCATGTAGGTATAGAGCATTCCCTCAATCCTGATATTTTGCCTAATGCGATAGCCCCTGCTGGCTCTTTGGAGCAACCCTCCTCTGCTAGAATTGAAAATGCTAAGAGCCCAGAGGAGCGAATCAGATCAAAATTAGTTGATTGCTCTCCCATCTTGACTGTTCATCACCACCTCAATCCAGAAAAGCTTCCGCCCCCACCACCCCTTTCAAATCTCCCTGCAGATCAGTTGCGGAACCTGCTTTCTGCAACCGACACCCCAATATTCCTTCACCCTCAATCCACCCCGCCGAATATTAAATTAGCCTCCAGAGAATATAGTAGCAGATTTCATGTGGATCTCTCCCCATACTTTAACCGAGCCAGATACGCAGAGGGTGAGGAAGAGTTCTTCCCTCTTGCATTAGTGGCGGGAGGCATCGCTCACATGGCTGACGGAAATACCATCCCCAGACATGGTGATCAGGTTGCTCAAGCTAACCAGCATGGCAACCCCTCAGCTGTAACACCTAACACCAGCTACGACCAGACTATTACTAAGGACGCTTATTCACCAGGTGGCGCCTCTACGAAGAGACGAATTAATTTCGGGGACGTGACGACTGATTGTTTGACTCATGGATAAGATCCTTACCTTGAATGTTCGAGGTATTGGAAACTCAAGGACCATCAGGACTGTGAAGAGGATGGTGATCTTTCACAACCCTTGGCTTGTAGCCATTTTGGAACCTATGATCGGAGACGACAAACGAGTGGGCACTGGGCTCAAGTTGGGATTTCATGCCTCCTGCTCAAATGCTTTTGTAGGGGAAAAAAATTGGTTTTTCTATATCTCTCTCATCAATCTCTCTGTGATCTCCATGTCTGAGCAGTCATTAACCGTGGCACTGAACATACAACAGATAAGCGCCCAGATTAATCTTACATTTGTCTACGCTAGCTGTGACAGTTATCGCAGGAGAGCTCTCTGGCAGAAACTGTCGGTGCTAGCAGGTTCTTTATAAGGTCTCTAGGCGGTTAGCGGGGACTTTAATGTAGTTACAAACATCGATGAAAGGAGTAGGAGGATCCCGAGCAGTCGCAGCTCCGAGGAATTCGTAGAAGTGATTAACAATGCTAATCTTTTGGATGCTGGTTTTGTGGGATCGCGTTTCACCTAGAGCAACAATCATTCGAGCCCATCTAGAGTTTGGGCAAGGCTAGATAGAGTCCTCATCAACGACATTTGTAATACCACTTTCCCGTCCTTCTTCGTGGAACATTTGCCCCGTATTAGTACAGAACATGCGCCTCTGCTCTTATCCCTACCTCGTCAAGTTCCAGCTGTTCCCAAAGCCTTCAGATTTTATCGAATGTGGTCCACCACGAGGGTTTCAAGTAGGTAGTCAAACAGGCATGGAGCTCGAAAGCAGCAAACCACCCTATGTTCAACATCCTCCTCAAGATGAAGGCAGTAAAGCGTGCTCTTAGGTCGTGGAACAAGGACGTTTTCGGGAACATTTTCACCAAGATCAAGGAAGCCGAGACCAAGTTAACAGACCTGGAGATGAATACGTCAACCGACCCTCTCCTTGACGTTGTTGATGATACCCATCTCAACCTCTGTCAGGCTGCGAAGGGAGAATTAAAAAATTTGTATCTGTTGGAAGAAATTTTCTGGAAGCAGAAATCCAGGGTGCATTGGCTCGCAGAGGGAGACAGAAATACAAGACTTTTTCATTCCGTTGCCTCAGAAAAACAGCGTCGGTTGACCATCAGATTCATCGACCTTCCTGACGGTCGCAGATTACACGATCTTGGAGACATGAAAGCCGCTGTTGTGGACCATTTCTCTGATCTGTTTGCAGCAGGTAACACTCTGTTATCCCCGAATTTTCTTAATGTTATCCCTGCAATCATTTCTCAGGAGAAAAATAACTGTCTGTTGCAACCTCCCTCTTTGTCCGAAGTCCAGCAGGCCGTCATGGGCATTCCCAAAGACAGAGCGCCGGGACCAGATGGTTTCTCTGCTAGTTTTTTCAAAGCTTGTTGGGATACAATAGGGGCAGACCTTCATAGGGCTGCAGAGTTCATCTTCCAGGGTGGAGGTTTTCCTAAAGCAGTCACGGCCACCCACATCTGTCTAATCCCCAAGCACGCTGCTCCGAAAGCCTTCTCAGATTTCTGCCCAATCAGCCTCTACAACTGTCTATACAAGATCATCGCTAGCGTCATTTCGGCCCGTCTGAGCTTAGTGCTTCCTGAGGTAATCTCCCCTGAGCAGATTACTTTTGTAAAGGGTCGTTCTATGACCGAAAGCATCGCACTCGCGCAAGAATTGGTGGGGGATCTTAGCAGGAAAACTCGAAGTGATAATATCATATTGAAAGTAGACATGGAGAAAACCTATGATCATCTCGACTGGAAATTCTTGAAACAGGTGTTGCTAAAGTTCGGTTTCGAGCCTTCCTGGGTGCTCATGGTCGAAAGGTGTTGGAATAGCGCTTGGTTCTCAGTCATTGTCAACGGCAAAGCGACGGGGTTTTTCAACTCTACCCGAGGAGTCCGACAAGGGGATCCACTATCCCCCAGTCTTTTTATTCTTGCAGCGGAGGTCCTCAATTGAGGGATTAAAAACCTTGTTTCCCAGGGTAGGTGCTCGCCTTACAAACTCAGAAGGGGCTGCCTCCAGGTCTCTCACATCCTCTATGTGGATAACACGTTAATCTTCACTAACGGAAGTCTAAAATCTCTTAAAGCTCTCACTTCTTTCCTGAATTCTTATCAAATGGCATCGGGTCAAAAGGTCAACCTCTGCAAGAGTGCTCTTTTTTGTTCCCCCAAAATCCTATTAGCCCGAATCAGAATCATTGAGAACCAACTGGGAATCTCTAGAAGCAACTCGCTGCTCTCATACTTAGGGGTCCCACTATCCTTCGGAAACGTGAATTCGGCTTCTTTTCAACCCCTTATCAGCAAGATTGAGAGCCGTATCAGCGGATGGAGCGCCCGTTGCCTCTCCCAAGCTGGGAGACTAGTTCTTATTCGTCATATTCTCAGCAGCATTCCAGTTCAGTCCTTGGCATCCATGGTCATCCCCTCCAAGGTGTTATCTCATCTAGAGCGATTATTCGCCAATTTTCTTTGGGGTTGGGTTGATGGCAAGAATAAGCACCACTGGATCCGATGGAAATCAATAGTTTTCCCAACGTCAGAGGGAGGACTAGGAATCAGACTTATGGATGATACTATGAAAGCAATGTGTATGAAGCTGGGTTAGACAACCAAATATAAAGAAGTGGGAAGCCTATGGAAAGAGTTCATGTCGTCTAAGTATCACCCGGTCCCCCAGATCCCTGGCCCGCCTCTCCTAGTGCCTTGCCCCTCCCCCTTCTGAAAGCAACTCCAGGCTCTCCTACCCCTGCTCGACTAGCACACCCGCTAGCATATTGGCCAGGGTACCTGCAGCTTCTAGGCCGACAACTGGTCCGGCCTGGGTGCGTTGTCCTTGATAGTCGACTCCCTTGTTCCCCCTCACCTTCTTGCAATCTCAGTGAATCAAGTTTTGGGTGAGGCAGAACCTCTTCTCCCTTCGTAGGTCTTCAACTTCCTACCGCAACCGATCATTGATTTCCTCTTTCAAGCGGGTTTCTGCACCTCCGACATCCCAGACTCGCGGATTTGGCCGTTCACCCCCAACGGTGAATTTTCGGTCTGCTCAGCCTGGAACATTTGTAGACAGCCTCAGCCACGCAAGGCCTGGGCGCAGTGGGTCTGGCATTTCAGCCTACCCCCCCGGATCTCTGTTTTCATTTGGCGGCTTCTTCATAAAGCTATCCCTCTGGATGTGGATATTCAGAAAAGAGGAATCAACCATGCTTCCTGTTGCGACTGCAATACAAGCTCTCCATCCTCCTGCAGAGAGGTGGAAACGCTGAACCACGTTTTCTTTGCTAGCCCCACCGCGGTGGAGACATGGCAGTTCTTTGGTAGCCTGTTTCGCGTTACCAGCCCCTCCATTCCCTCTATTGGTAGTATGTTGTTAGCATGGTGGTCCGTAACTCCGACTAATGGTAAAATTTCCCACCTGTAGAATATCACCCCTTGCATCATTCTCTGGCAAATCTGGAAGGTCAGGAATGCCGCCAGATTTGAGGGTTCAAGGATCCATGCTATGTCCATCAGGGAGAAAGTGAAGTGTGATCTGTCATCCCTTATCAACTTGTTCCCCGCCACTCTCCATCTTCCGGCCAATGTAGTCCCTGTGGATGATTTCAGAATCTCCTCCGTTCGTCGCAACTCTGGCCCTCCAATGATCATCAAATGGCAACACCCTCCGCCAGGTTAGAGTAAACTGAACGTAGATGGTTCAGCTATGGGGAACTCGGGCCCCTCGGGAGGAGGTGGTATTTGTCGAAACCACAAGGGAGAATTCATTTTCATCTTCACAGTAGCCTATGGGCCAGGCTCCAACACCTTCGCTGAACTGCAAGAAATTCATGATGGCCTCGCCCATTGTTTCCAGCTTGGCTTGCGAAGCATTCTGGTGGAATCCGACTCTAAGCTTGTTATCGATTTTTTGAACGGATCAGCGAAGCCCAGTTGGAAGTGGTCCTTCTGGTTGATGCGTATCTGGAGGTATAATTCGATCGGTCATGTGTGCTTCTCCCATATCTTCAGAGAAGGTAATGAGCCTGCTGACGGTATGGCTCGTCTAGCCAGCGTCTCCCAATCGTCAACCCTCATCACTCAGTTCTCCCTTCGTCCCTGTCGTGTCAGGGAAAGTCTTATTCTTGACAAAGCGAGTCTCGGGGCGATTCGAAGTTGCAATTTCGCAGGATAGATTCGCCTTATAACGACCTGTTTTCCATTTCTCAGTAGTTTGCGGTGCCGTGTACATGCCTGTATCTGTTTATGATAGGCCCGTTACAGATTTTTCCTGTATGGGCCCGAATGTCCTACACTCGTAATCTAACCTTTTATGAATGAAAAAAGAAGAGAGAATTACGTTAAAAAAATAAATAAATAAAATGCATTCGCATCAAAAAACATAGAAAAATCTCTAATTAGGGTTTCAACATAGAAAATCCTTAATTAGGGCTTTAACATAGTAAATCCCTAATTAGGGTTTCAACATTGTAAATCCCTAATTAGGAAATCACTAAGGTTGAAATTGATGAAATCTAGACTCTTACCTATTTCAGATCTTCATCTAAGCCCTCAAATTAATGGCAGCTGGCATAAGAGAGAGAGAGTCGGGGGTAGGAAGGAGCTGAGAGTCCCACGAGAAAGAGAGAGAGTCGGGGGTAGGAAGAAGCTAAGAGTCGGGAGAGAGAGAGAGAGAGAGAGAGAGAGAGAGAGAGAGAGAGAGAGAGAGAGAGAGAGAGATCAGGGCTGGAAGTTAAATGGAAATCACGCTCTCGTTTTTAACTTCATATAACATCCATGGCCCACTTTTAAATAGCGTCGGTGCATGATGCACCATAGTGCTGGTTTTACACCATTTTGTTGTAGTGGCACCTTACACCATGACCCACAAACAGATTGTTGATTGGCTATTTTAGTTGTTGCGAGCAGGCCCTTTTGTACAGCACCAACGAAATATAAGTGCCATATTTGAGACAAAAATGAGAGCAGGTTGTACCTGGGACAATGGCACAGATGCTTCACTAGCCTTTTACTGGTTCTCAAGAGAGTAGATGTATGAATAAAGGATCATTCCAACTAAAGGCAACAAGGATACCAAAAATGTTTCACCAGCTAAATGGATTGTGAAGTAAAACATATCCAAAAGCGAAAACTAGACACGTTTTTAGATGCCCCAGGACTTGATAGGTGACAGGTGATGTCTTTCCAATTACAATAAATGTACTGAAGTTGATGGAAACGGAGATCAAGCAAGAGAGCACAATGAAAACTTGCAATAAAAATAATATGGCTATGAGAAATTTCAAACATAGAACTTGAGGGAAGATAAATAACAATAGAACATTCTTTCAATACTTACCAGCACTTGAGGTGTATATTTGAAAGCAAAAACATTTTGATTTGTCAAAAACCCATCACGAAATGGACCGATGATGAACAGGGTTAATGCTTGATAGGGGCAGGATTGATACAAGAGTTGGGTTGAAGAGACCTTAAACCTTTTCTGGACAGTGTTCGTCATCTGAAAGCTGATTAAGGTCTTAACAAGGCAAATATCAAAATCTCAAAGCCTTTCAAATGCTACATGAAAGTTCAAAAATGATGTTCGTACTTGAATTTGCATCCAGCATAATCTAGATGCAGTATGCGTATACATACATACATACATGTATGTACATGCGTATGTAAACACACACACACACACACATGTATCTGTTTCCTGCACACCTCAACATATATGCATGTCTGTGTGTGTGTCTATTTCATGCTCACCTCAACATATATGCCTGGTTGTGTGTGTCTGTTTCATGTGCACCTCAACATATATGTCTGCGTGCATGGGCAGGTGTGTGTCCATACATTTATATATGTCTGTGTGCATGGGCAGATATGTATCTTTCAATGTGCATATATATAGGCGTTGTGCTCTTTCATGTGCACCGCAACATATATGTCTGTGTGCATGGGCAGGTGTGTGTCCATACATTTATATATGTCTGTGTGCATGGGCAGATATGCATCTTTCAATGTGCATATATATATATATATATATATATATATATATATATATATATATATATATATATATATATATATATATATAGGCGTTGTGCTCTTACTTTTGAGGAAAAATAAAAAAAAGTTCACACTAGTACATAATATCCATGCATTCCCAAAATGAGTAAATAGTTTCCGACATGCTCTCTCTATGTCATGGAAGAAGGAAAATTATAGCATAGCTACACAAACAAGAAACGCAAATATATATATATATATATATATATATAGTCCTTATTGTTATGATAGTTGGTGCAACATTAGTAACCCTACAAGCTCGAATCTCAAACGGGAATAGGGTCCACCAGCACCATGGTAATATGTTCTTTGGTCTCGTCCGCTGAATTGGTATGTAAGTCTCGGTTCTAGTATAAGAGCTCGATCACACGTGGGAGGTTCACTGGCCGCATGATCACTTCCCTAGTTCCCTGGGAACGGGAATGGGTTCCATGCATTCCAGGTTTAAGTCTTTCCATGCACCTGCAGCCCTCTCTCGGAACATCTTGCATGTGTCCTTGTAGGTGGTGTTGTGCTCCATATAACACTGGATCGCAGAAGCAACGTGTGTTCTCTCTTGCTCGAGCTTCACATCATTGTTGGAAAGAAGAAATTGTTAGCAGAGTCAGGTGAGTCTTATATGTGAGATAAGGGACTCACGAGCAGGTAAGGCCCATCTGGAACCTGCCCATTGGACAACACTTAACTATCCAATCAATAGGCTATAAGGTGAAAGGTGAATCTTTCAAAATATCTGACCAAAGTATGTCATCGAGCACTTGCTCAATGCACTAATAGGATGCAGCGCATTAGACATATTGCTGGTAATTTTATTTATTTATTATTTTAAAAATACAAATAAATGAGAAAATTATGAGAAAAATAAAAGAAAGGTAAGAATTTTTATTTTTATTTACTAAAAGGATAAAAGTTATAAAATAGTAATATATTGGTCATGAAATTACTGAATAAATGAAATGTTCAAACAAGAAATGATCCACTGCCAACAGAGTACATTAAGTTGTATTTCTCCTCCTCCTTTTTTTTTTTTTAAAAAAAAAAAAGAAGAAAAAAGTTGTATTTCTCCTAGTTGCATGGGCCCACTTGGGCAGTCCAAGACTCCAATTGTAGTTGTCCATCAGGTCCATATCACAATTAATGGCTTATAATGATAAATCATGATTAGCCATGCAATCAATAGCCCACAAAAGTGCGCTTGGGGGTCTGGAGTCTCTTGGTTTTTGGTTGATGAACCGTTCTTCTTTGGTTGAGGCTGGCCAAGTTTTTTCCCCTCCCCTTATTAGGTGTATATTATTGGGATTTCTTGATACAAATTTAGGTGGTGTGCTCCCACTTTCTCAAAGAAAACAAAACACACATTAAGTGGATGGTGAGGATTGTTTTTGAAAAGCGATCTCCCATCAATAATGAGCCATCCATTTGCTAAGGCCCATCATGAGGTCAGGGTGATTTCCATACATTAATACACATTGAAATAAACATGCTAGAAAGAAGGCATGCATTATTAGGGTAGTATTTTTCAGCCAATGTGTCGCACCTCATTTGATGTGATGTCATCCTTGAGTCGGCAAATTAACCTTAACCACCTTGGGTATATTTATGGCCCACTCGAAGGTTTCCTTTGTTGCAATATCTCCCATCCCAACTAGAGATGCTAGAGTAAGTGCGGGGTAGCCACTACTCAAGAATGCATTTTTCATATACTCTTGCAACGTTGGCATGTACCCTGTATTTGCCCATCTTGCTTCTACTGATTAAGTATGCTTTGGCCACAGCTGTGAACTACATGTAACAACAAATTAATAGAAATAATAATAAAAATAAAACATAATATGGCGATGCTAGAGATCGAAGAACTCATTCCCCTCTGCCAAGAACAAACAATAAAAGTAAAAATGCCAGGCACAAAGTAAAGAAGAATGATTCTATTCATAAGCTATATGATGATTCTCTGTATAGCCCATCTTTGGCACCAAACCGATAAAGTACATTGATCAACACCTTCCGTTCAATGGGTTGCATCTATCTTGATCAATGAAAAACCTTTGGATGGTTAAAAGAAGTTCTTTATATATGTCCCCAAGACTTTTATTAATCAAACCATGGGAATTGCACACTAGGCATCATTTTACTTGGACTGGATAAATGAAGGGCATTCCAGTAGCTATAGTGGAATCCTGGCCTTGAAATTCATATCGGTTCAGCTATTGGTTTTGCTTATCAATCGAACAAAATTTCCTTCAGTTTGGTGTGCTAGAAATATTCAAACCATATTGGACGATTTCACATTGTCGACTTTCTTTCTCTCCAAATCAAAAGGGTACCATTTAGGAGTTGCAGCAAGAATATCACATCCGCTACAAATAAATAAATAAATAAAACTTGAAAACGGGCCCTAAAAGAACTTTAAGAAGGGGTCCAGCTCCATGGCTTAGTGGTAGATAGGTCCTGTTTCAACACTGAGACCAGTAATCGAGTGCCCATGTGATTTGAGTGGGTGGGTGTATGTAAAAAATAAAAACATTCCGAAGTAGATTTGTATACACATACAGCTTTCTTTAAGTAAGGTATACGGTAGGATTTCCCTTCCAGGCTCAATTCGTACTCAAATTTCTCAACCACGCTCAGAAGCGCATTATAGTGTACTTTAATGTAATCCGGCAGCTGATCCATGGCTGCCCACTCCCATAGGAAAATTAATTACCAATTCACATTTCATGAAATCCAGAAGTGGCCTGAGAATAAATGAAAAATATGAACCGACGGTGCGAATATCAAACCTGTCGATTGCAGCAGTAAATAGTTCTAGCTCTTCCATTGTACCGTATACGTCATAAATGTCATCCATCACTGATATTAAGCATATTATTCGGCTCACCATACTTCTAGGACGGAAATAATGTGGTTCAAAATACACTCTTAATATCCACAAGTAGCACTACTACCAAAAAATCGAGCAAAGGCTATAAACTTTGGAAGCTTTTAGCTAGCGATATAAACCGTAGTACAATACTACATATTTAATCCACAGCTAAAGCTGACTGAATATATAGCTAAAATCTACATTCCACCATAATCTTATTAGAGATTGATGGTGCTTAAGGGGCTCTATGGGGCCCATTAGAATATATGTGTTTTACCTTAGTCACACATCAATTCTGATATATAATTTTAGTAGATGAGCCCAAAAAGTAGGTAGATTAAAGGTCTAAGTGGACCATACCATAAGAAATAATCAAAAAAAAATTTCTATCGTTAATATTTTATGTGGTCTGCTTACAGCTGCGATTTGACTCATTTTTTGGATCAACTCTTAAAATGATCCATTAAAATGAATGGACAGAGTGGATAAATAACATACATCACGGTGGGCTCCACAAGACCTAAAAGAAAGCATTGAAAAGTGTCGTCCGTCACCCTTGAAAGACAATCCCGCGCTATTCCTCCCGTGCACGCGTCCATCTCCTAAAATCCAAAGGAATGAAATCGCTCAATCTCTCTCGCGCGCCCACCCCTCTCCCAAAACCCAAACCATCTTTCTCTTATGCGCCTGCCCCTCTCCCAAAACCCAAACCCCTCCCTCTCTCTCTCTTGCGGTCGTCCCTCTGTTTCCCAACCTCTCTCTCTTTCTCTCTCTCGCTAGTGTTTTAAAAACCCCCTTTCACCGTAAACCCACCTAAGATCTGTAAGAGAGACTTGGAGAGCACTCGAAAGAAGGAAAAGAAGAAGAAGAAGGAGAAGAAGTTCAGACATCTCAGACATCTATCCTGCGAACCATTTACGATCTCTAGCTCCTCAAAATAATGGTCAGTCTCTCTCTCTCTCTCTCTCTCTCTCTCTCTCTCTCTCTCTCTCTCTCTCTCTCTCTCTCTCTCTCTCTCTCTCTCTCTCCGTTTCTGAAATCTGTGGAGTGGGTTTTGAATATTGAAAGGAGTTGTTCTTTCTTATGGTATGGCCAACACAAGCTTTGGAATACTCTGATTTTCAGGAGGCAGATGAACGGATTGGCTACTCTCCCTGCCACCAGCTCGGTGGCTGATGGTCGTTGCTATGAGCCCCACCATGATGTATGTATTTCATCCATTTTTACAAATACATGTCTGTACATATTATAAGATATTTTCATCTACTATTTTCTTATTTTTTAATGACCAGGCATAAATACTTCCCATCCTTTAATTCGATCCCCACCATGTAGAATCCAAGCATGATGTGTTTGATATTTGGAATTTTTTATTTTTTTTTTAACTCCACCAAATTGCTAACAGGGCCAATATTCTTGAAGTGGAAGTTATTGCGTAATTTGATAAAACTCCACTGGAGGCATTTTCGATTGTTCTATATTGTGGTACCATTTATTATAACCTACAACCGATACACTCTTGAATCAACCAAAGCAATCTTTACTCGGTTCGCTTCTTCACTTCTACAACCAAGTAAATGGGATTAAGTTGATTTGCCCTGATATTTAAAAATCTAACATATATTGTATTTGTATACATGGAAATTAGATGAAAGAGTAAAGTGAAGTTGCATTCTCTAATGTTGCTGCCTAAGGAACTTCAACCATGACATCCCAATTGCGGTCCTGAAAGTAAGGCTATGAGAGGTAGCAGTCAATCAGTGGCTAAAACCTGGACACAAAAGGCTGGAATTTTCCCCAGAACATTTTTTCACAAGTCAACGAACAAAAGTCAACCGAGTTGACTTTTCCGTCCAACCACACAGAGACGAGAAATCTCAAATTATAGATGAGTAATCCCTTCCATCACGGTCAAGCTGTGAAATCCAAACCATATGAAGTAGATGAAGAGGTTTGTAGCAATATCTTCCCATAATTCAGGATATGTTAATGCATTTGTGGAGCAGGCATGCCCAGCTAATAAGACATTTGGATGTCATGGTTGGTCTCTTGAGTGGAATTATGCATGGATAAAGCATTTGCCCTTTTATTTGAAGAACGAATTGCTAAAGGCATCGATATAATAATGGTTGCTACAACCAAATGCACTTTTAAGGCATTGAAAACATTCTAGTTTCTTGAGTGGGAAATAAATGATGCATATAATGCGGAAAGAAGATTGCCGGCCTTGGTACCTGCCAACTATTTCTTCTATGTTCCTGAAAAACAATAATCTAGGAAATGATTTCCATCACTAGAAGACTTATCGTTGCCTCACTACTTTGATTCAACTAGGAAACATACTGTTTATATGATGTATTGAGTTGAAATTGGTATTTTTCAACTTATAGGTAACTTTCTTGTAGACAATGACTACGTTTTCTTACTTCGGAAAGATCTAGCAAAGTGTACTCGCTTCTCACTTGCCATTTTCATCACACTACATCAAAATGGCAAGTGGATTGCGGGCTGTCGACACCCTTATCTTTATTGTATGCATCTGTTCAAGCTAACCTATGTACTTTTTGAATGTTATCATCCTAATGAAATCTTAAAATTTAATATTTCCCCCCTATTGATGCATTCACTTTTCTTTAATCTTTATTGGTTTATCATGGTTGCGAGTTTAGAATGGTTATTTTTGGATCTAAATTTTCACTTATATTTCTCCAATACTGTCCTTGCCACAGCTAACATGTTTGTTTGTTTTTTGTTCACTGTAAATTCTTTTCAAGTATCCTCCTAGGAAGAGCTTGTCCATTCGGATGAAGGATTTAACTACATTTAGTTTCCCAAGAGAATTAAGGTCTGGTCTAACTAACTTGTAGCTACATCTTTCATGCTATGTTGTCAGAAGGGACTGAAGTAGTGCCTTAAACAAAGTAATGTGAATGTCTTAATGGCGCTCCCTTAATTGTAACAAACTCACCATTTACATTGTTTTGTGGAAACTTATGCGATAGCCTTGCTGAATCTCTTCAATTAGAAGATGGGATGTACTAGTTCAACTTGCTATGAATATAGTTGCTATATTACTTTGAACATGGATTCTTTTGGTGGAATCATAGGTATGAAGAAATGGCCACAAAATACAATGTGGAGTACATTGCAAGAGGTAAAACAGATTATATTGTTCGTAGGGTTCTATGAAGTCATTACCTTTCTTTATAGACTAACATTTCAGTTTTATCCTATTTTGATATATCCATGAGCTACTTATAATTCAATCAAGGTTGCCCAAGTATGACTGATTGTTTTTTTTTTTTTTTTTTTGGCTGCTTATTATTCTGGGTAATTCATTATTCGAATTGGTTCAGTTTTTAATGTGTTTCACAGCGGATGCTACAAATTCATGGTGTGACTAGACATAGGGGTTGCATTGGGAAGGACAAGTTCAAGGAGGAAATGAAGAAAAAGTTAACTTGCAGGTGTTAATGTAAGTTCTTTTTTTTTTTTTCCTTTTTTTGCTCCAACTTAAATCTGTGGAGAGTTTTTATTTGGGTAGCTTTATCTCTCCAACTTCTGTAAATTCATTGATTTGGTGGTTAGGTTAATTTTATCCCTCCTCGTCTCGCCACTGATCATCAATCTCAATATCCTCATTTCAACCATGCTTATCCTTAGAAAATGTTGTTCCTTAACTGACTAGCATTTTTTTTTTTTGGAAGTTGAAGGTTCAAAACTCTTTTACTCTGAATGAATGTCAAAACTGTTGGGAGAAAACTCCTTACAAAACACAGCTTTACTTTCTATAGACACAGCTCTATAAGTCTCCATATCACCCAACCATTCACCAGAGATTTCAGTATCTATGGACCATGGTATCGAATAACAACATTTTCAACAAGATGTTGAACATGATCCTACCATGCGAACTGGCTTCCTGCTCCGTCAAGAAAGCAATCAGTATGCCACCCTCTAACTTTCAGTTCAGATAGAAATGAAGGGAACACATTATCCATTTTCTCATAAGCCTCAGATAACACCCCATCACTCAACACATGTCCCAACTTCTGTATATCTATAGCATATGCAGCTACTAACCACCACCTCGGTGCATCTTCACCTATTGCACTGTACTCCAAGACAATGTCTGTCTGCTTACTTTCACGATTTGTAAGAAATTTCTCATTCAGGAATATTTCTCTCAACTTGTTGAGTTTCAATGCCTTCTTGACAACCTTGTGTAACGCCCTGCCCACCTTCACATTTCCAGCATCTTCTATGAGCCGCTCTGGGAAGAGGAGATCTTCCTTGTATCTTAAGTCTGTCGGGTTCGATATTTTTCTGGTCTTGATAAAATATGCAACAATCATGGCTGTTCACTACGGGTTCAATGTGTTAACTAGAACTGCTTGCATTTCTTCAACCACACTGTATGTATGAATAATAGATAGCAACAGGACAACTATCAACTTTCCTTGCATTAAGGAACATACTATGGATGCTAATTGAACGCTTGCTTCCATTCTCGCAATATTGAAAAGAGTCAATATTGCCTCTCCTTTGGCAAATAAGTCACTGAGGTTGCCTTCTTTGGCAAACAAAGAAAATATCGGCGGCCTTGTTGCTCTCACTGCAACAACTGCCATTCCCTTTGCAAAATTTCCTAGGCCAGCCATTTCAAAATACAGATGTGGACATAATGAAGAAAGAACTTCCAGACCAATACTAATGTCATAGAGCACATCCACCAGTATCCTCTAACTTTTTGGTTCCGAATCCATTCTTACACCCATATTACTACATATGAGCTTTCCCATGTGTTGCATTCCATCCTTCAGTATCCAGCTCACAGCAGTTACCTGTGCAGGGGTCGGTCGTTAGCCTGCAGCAAATAGCAGTGACTGAGTTGACAGGACAGATAGTGTTGCACTGGTAAAATGTTGCAGTGCGCGAAATTGAGGCATGGCTGGTCCATGAATGCTAAAATGAAGAAAATGAAGGCTATAAATTAGCAAAAATGTAATTAGTAGGTATTCTCGTATCCTTAATTTGACGGCATAGTGAAATTAATCCAAACTAACATGTTATGTATATGTTTTGATGCAGGACAATTTTTACAAAGTTGGGCCAAGAATTCAAACTTAAACCTGACTACAACCCATTAATGATAGTGTTTGCCTAGCTCCATATCTCAAGTTGAATAACATAAATTTCCTGCTAAATATTTTTTATTTGCTCTGTTTTGTAGGGATTTCCAGAATAATTTACTTTTAAATATTTCGTGTACTCTTGATCCTCATGTAAATGTCACCATCATGTAAGCTGTTATTTACATATGCAAACTTAAACCTGACTACAACCCATTAATGATAGTGTTCGCCTAGCTCCATATTTTAAGTTGAATAACATAAATTTCCTGCTAAATATTTTCTATTTGCTTTATTTTGTAGGGATTTCTAGAATAATTTACTTTTAAATATTTCGGGTACTCTTGATCCTCATGCAAACGTCACCATCATGTAAGCTTTTATTCACATATGACATCTGAGGGTTATTATAACACAGATAGGCAAGATGAACCAAAAACCACCCGTCTAACCTATATGCACTTCAGATGAATTGGTTGATATCTACTAATTAAAGATATGCCTATTACCTCTGTGTTTTTGAGGGCATATTAGTAAATGTGCTGGACTACTGTGTGCATTTTTCAAAATTTCTTAAATGATGGTGCCACATCTGCCACACTAGTATTTTTATTTTTTTTTTAAAGGGGGAATTCCATTAAACAGAAAGGCTAATTACATTCGGGCGTCCCATGGAGAAAAAGACCCAGGAGGACGCCTATCATAAAAACCCCGAAGAAAAAGAGGGCACTATACAGATAAAAAAGAGATCCCAACAGAAAAAACTCAGCCACGGTTCCTTTGGGCTCAAGTTTTTTCCCGAATATCTCCGAGACCCACTTTGTCTAAGAATAAAAGACCTCTAACCTTGACCGGGAGGGTTGATTGTCGAAGAAAAAACCTGCTACCTTGCTCTGTACTGCCTAATCGCGCCATCTGGTCTGCCAAAGTGTTCCCTTCCCTGTATATATGAGTAAATCAGAAATTACCGATTCTCCTAATGCAATTGATCCTCTAGATCCAATATCCCCATTTCCACCTAGGGGTTGCGGAAAGAGTGAGGAAACTGATCACCAGATTTGAGTCTGATTCAACAATCACATTTTGGAAGCCCCTTCCTATACACATTTCCATGCCATCTAGAATAGCTCTCAGCTCCGCATTCACATTCGAGCCCAGACCATAGCCTGCAGAAAATGCAAAAAGAAAGTCCCCCTTCTCATCTCTGCATACACCACCCTCACCTGAGTTCCCTGAATTACCAAGTGATGATCCGTCAACATTGATTTTCACCCAACCATCTTGCGGTCTCAGCATTTGATCACCAAGAAAGTAGGCACTCTCCTCCTATGGCTACCAGTTGCATTAGTCATAGAACCAGCAACCTAACTTGAGACGCTAGAGGAGGTCACAGAATTTAACTCGTCATTACCGCCATTGATAGTGCTCAACCACCATTTCACTCTAGCTATAATCGTGGCAATCAACGTTGGGGTGCCGTCAAAGACTGCAACATTCCGGCATTTCCAAATGCACCATAAAATAACACTTGGGTCGACTATATGAATAACAAAACGCAACGAACTTAACGCAACCGCAGACCACCACTGCGCGATCTTAGCCTGCACCGACACCAATTCCAGAATATGTACAGCAAATATTTGACCGAAGAATGACCATGTAGCCACTGCAATACTACTAGACAGGAAGAAATGAGAAATGGACTCTGTCTGATGACTTTGTTCCAGACTGGTAACACAGCATATGCATTTAGACGCCATACTGATGCCACGGTGTTGGACTGCCTCATCCACTGTAATCGCATTCGTTAATAACCTCCGGGTGAACAGAGAGATCCTCGGCGGGAGCTTGCCATGCCACACCCCCAGCGCCCAGCTTCCGGGAGTCGAAGGCAAACGACATTTCTCCCATGTCGTAGCAATAGAGAAAACCCCGGACGCCGTGAACGGCCAGAGTGGGGAGTCGATATCTTCCGATAGGCAAAAGCCCTGTTGAAAAATAAAATTGATGACCTGTTGAGGCAGGAAATTGAACACCTCTGACGGTGGGAGGGGGACGTTAGTACCCAGCACATGACAAGTGGAAATCTGAAGAAGGTTAGGAGGCACTGGGGCTGAGGCTAAACATTGAAGGGGACCAAGCCCAGACTAGTTGTCTAGCCAAAATCTGTATTTACCTTCACCCAGGTACCACTGAACGTAAGACTCCGTGACCGGGATGAATCCATGAATTCGCTTCCATAATGGGGACCCGAACTCGCAGGACCTAAGAGGGCGGAAGGGGATAGGTTGCAACTGTAATTAGTGATCATGAACGAGCTCCAAAGGCTCTTCTTCTGAGAAATTCTTATATCCCAGGCCATCTTTAACCAAAAAGCTGACGCAATATCTTCAAGCCTCCTGATCCCAATACCCCCCTCATCCTTTGGAGCCGCAATGGACTTCCAATTTTTCCAGTGGCACTTTAATTTCCCTTCATTCCAACCCCAAAAAAAAGCCGCAAAGTAAGGCCCTTCAACACTTTGGCCGGGATGTGAGTTGCTGCCAAAGTATGTATCGAAATGCTACTCAACATGTGACAAATCGATACCACCCGCCTAGCTTGAGAGAGGCATTTGGATTGCCATCCTCTAATCTAACCTTCCACTCTCTCAAGAAGCGGCCTAAAGAGAGCAACTATCAGCCTGCCTTTCGCTAAAGGAACTCCCAGGTATGTGAAGGCCCCTGACGACCTTACAATCCCAAGAGTAGACTCGATGACTCTCACCCTAGATTCGGCCAGCGTAGATGAGTGGATAAAGGAGCTCTTGCTCAGATTCACTTTTTGACCTGAACTTGTCTGATAATCATCCAGAAACTTCTTTAAAACCCTCAGGGATGCGATTCCTCCGTTAGGAATAAAATGGTGTCATCCGCATATAGAAGATGAGAGACAATCGGGCATCTGGTCCTAAGCTTGAACGGCTGATAACGGGCCTGTGTGCAAAGAGCTTTCAGGCCTCTACTAAGAACCTCTGTCGCAATAATAAAAAGACTTGAAATCGAGTCCCCTTGCAGAAGCCCTCTAGAGGACTTGAAAAAACCTAACCCTTCCTCATTCACAAGAACCGAGAACCAGGAGTTTGCCCAGCATTTCTCCACCAGAGTAATCCATTGAGAACAGAAGCCGAATCTACAAAGCACTTGCTTAAGAAAATTCCAATCTAGCCTATCGTAAGCTTTTTCCATGTCCAGCCTTAACACAATGTTGCCTCTCCGAACCTTTTGGTTAAGGTCTCTAAACAGCTCCTGGGCCAGCACAATGTTATTCACTATCAATCTACCTTTAACAAAACGCCCCTTGTTCAACGGAGATTAGAAGGGGCAGAATCTAGTTCAACCTGGCTTCCATCACTTTGGAGAAAATCTTATATAGACAATTACAAAGGCTTATTGGCCTAAAGTTAGCGAATTTCTTGGGTGTTGCAGATTTCAGGATCAAACATATCAGGGATGCGGATACAGCTCTCGGAAGAGGGCCACCTTGAAAAAGAAACTTGACAACAGCTAGCAGGTCTTGACTTACAATACTCCAACGGGCTGAGAAAAAAGTAGCTAAAAATCCATCAGGACCTGGGGCAGAATTCAGCTGGAATAGAGTGAACAACCTGGTGGATTTCCAGCATAGTCGGAGGTGCCAATAACAGCTCATTGTGTTCAGACGAAACCAAAGATGGGATGACGTCGAGGAGGGTCCCGTGCAGGACCGTGGGTTCTGCCTGGAACAACCCTTCAAAATGCTAGTCAATTCAGACTATCCAATTTGTGGGGCCCTCTAGTAACATATATGCTAATCAATTCAGACTATCCAATTTGTGGGCCTTAATGTGGCTGAAATGGATATGCATCGAGACAGCCCATGCATGTGTAGATCTAGTTCTCCAAACCCAACCAACTGGATTCTGGGCCCCACACATCCAGAGTTTGGGAATCACAAGTTTACATTGCCTGCTTGTGGAGAGGGAAACCCATGTAGAACCATGGAAAATAAAATGAATTCCCCTTTCATGATAGATTCTTTGTTTAAGAAAAACGTAACAACTACAACAACAAAAAGAAAGAAAGAAAAATGAGAGGAGATATCAATTTCCTTTTCATAGCTTTTCCTAAAAAAAGAAAAACGGGTAAAACTATTTCCTCCCTCAAAAAACTTGTTAAAAGATATAGTTTCCATGCGTCCAAGGGACATCTCTTGTTAATTGACCTTTGACCTTAAGCATATTTGTTGAAATTTGCAAAACAAACAGCCATAAGGAAATCCTTTTCCTCTACTGACGTCATTTTCTACATTAAAGGTTACATGGAGGGTTACTAGAGTGAAATATGAATTCCAATATACTGAGGGCATCGATGCATTTTTCATTACCCTTTCAAAGGATTGATTTTTTTTAATTATACTTGAGCTTGTAAATAGCATTTGCTTTCATCATCATCATCATCATCATCATCATCTGCATCAGTTTACTTGGGCAGTCTCACTTGGGCAGTCTAATCGATTGATCTAATTGTCCATTAAGGTCAGAACACATTCCAAATCTCATTAGTAGAGATCTTATTTTTTCATCTTTCCTTTATATATATATATATATATATAGGGAAATGCTCACCTGCGCACCAGTTCGCATGGAACGGGTGCGAACTTTTTTGAGAACCCATCATACGTGATGTGGATCCAAAATCTGAACCGTACATGTGAAGCATCACCTAAGCAGCACCTCGTGAAACTACCCAGGCCTAAGTTTTACTTTGATCTAAAACTTTGACAGGCCATGAAAAATGAAAACAGTTTCCTCCCTTGATTTGTATTTCTCTTTGCTATGGCCCACCAGAATTTTAGATCATGGTGAAAATTTGTCACATAGGGTTTCATGGGATTCTGCATCACATGGACCACTCAAATTAGATACCCATGACACGAGTGCAAAGGTGCGCACGTGCGTAGGTGCGCAGGTGAGCGTGACTCTCTCTCTCTCTCTCTCTCTCTCTCTCTCTCTCTCTCTCTCTCTCTCTCTCTCTCTCTCTCTCTCTCTCTCTCTCTCTCTCTATATATATATATATATATATATATATATATATATATATATATATATAATTGGAAGACATTAGCACCTTTTATTTTCCATTCTAATTTCTAACTTCATGAATTTGGTCTTTTGCTGCTAGTTTTGAGGAAGAAACCATAGCAGTTGGTTAATATCCACTGATTTGGTCTGAAAGGATGAGAGTGTTATGAATTTGAGTCACCTTGTGGACATATTACTACCAAAATGCATTTGTTTCAAGTTGTCCCTGGTTTATTGGCTAATGTTGCCATTTGATCATCCAACCACTACAAAAAATATAGTTATTAGGGGCATTTTTATCACAGGTAGCGACACCAAACCGCCGCTGTAGATGAAATGACGGACGTTTTTACATGGCCGCCCGTGTACAAAATGGCCATTGCCGCTGATTTGAATATATATATACACCCAAAAACCCTATCCCCAAATCCAAAACACGTGCCCTATCCCCAAAGGTCCAAAATGCACGCCTATCCCCAAATCCATCACGCCTTCTTCTCCCACCTCTTTTCTACCAAAACCCTCTCCTCTCCTGCAATAACCTACCGAAAGTCTCTCTCTCTATCCCTCTCATTCCTATAGCCCACACATCCCACATCTCTCTTTCTCTCTCTCTCTCTCTCTCTCTCTCTCTCTCTCTCTCTCTCTCTCTCTCTCTCTCTCTCTCTTTGTGGTCGTGCAACTATCTTCCTTGTGGCTATGCAACCATCACCCGTCTGGTGAAAATCTAGTAGTGAAACAAAGGGTTTCTTCACCAAATCACAGAGGGTTTCTCCCCAAAATCCAAATCTATGGCTCAATGACAGATCCTTGCATGTCTTGTACCACGGAGGCGAGATTTCTTCCTTAATTCTTATGAAGGGAATAAAAAAGGGCAGGTATCAACCTTAGCAGACATAAAAAAAGCACGGCCACGGTCATTTGAATTTGATCCCAGTGTGAAGGACATTAAAGAGTAGGTGAGAATAAAAGGGTTCTATAAAACCCATTGAATGGAGTCATCGACCATGGTTGCATCTACTCACAGCGGTGAGAGAATGACAAGGCTTTCAATAGGGGACACCATCCAAAGGCTATTGGCGCTGGTACTGAAGACTGGCAGTAGTCAACTACTTTATTTTATTTTTTTGAGGTTTTATGCCAACATTAATGGTAGCCCATGCCGCTGTCGCAATGACGACCAATATCGAAGAAAAAGAGAGGAGAGGCGTCGGGTTGTAGCTAAATGAAAATGGCATAAAAAAGCACAACCACAGTCATCTGAATCTAATCCTAGTGTGATAGATGACCATTACTATATGGTCGAGGAAGAAAACCCATTACAACTATAGTAGGTATCAACCTTATTTTTATTTTTTGTTTATATGAGAGCTTTGATGGTGATTGATGCTTTTCTTGCTAGGCAAGATGTGTTTGAGCCTTAAGCTCAATGATAGAGATGTCATTTTTCAACATTGAGGTCTCAGGTTCAAAACCAGCTTACCTATCAAAATAATAATAATAATAATTATTATTATTATAGAAAATATTAATGGAAAGAATAATCTCAAACTGCTGAATGTTAAGATGCCATTTTTCAACATTGAGGTCTCAGGTTCAAAACCAGCTTACCTATCAAATAATAATAATAATAATAATAATAATAATAATAATTATTATTATTATTATAGAAAATATTAATGGAAAGAATAATCTTAAACTGCTAAATGTTAAGATGCCATTTTTCAACATTGAGGTCCTTCAATATGATCAACAACAAGGTAGGGTGCATGCTTGCAAATATCTTTGACCTTTCTTCAGGAGTTTCTTCTCTCTCTCTCTCTCTCTCTCTCTCTCTCTCTCTCTCTCTCTCTCTCTCTCTCTCTCTCTCTCTCTCTCTCTCTCTCTCTCTCTCTCTCTTTTCATTCTTTTAAAGATCTACTGAATTTTTCTTCAGCAAATAATTTTTACAATTATTAGTTAAACAATCATTTATGTGTATTTTGTATGCTTGGAAGTTATCCAAAAAGAAGTGGATTGGATGCACTCTATGCAAATCACAACCATTATATGAAACTGGAATTTGCTTAATGTTGTTCTTTTCTCTATCCCAAACAATCTAGGATATGAGAAGGCTTGTTGATTGGAACCAGTCAAAGGGTAGGTGTTAATGCAGATGGACAACATTCTTACGATCTCAAACTAGTTTGAGATCTGTGACTGAGACTCACTAACACAACATCTGCTCCATATACAACCAATGTTTCAAAACCTAAACTAGATCGGCCAACCCATTTCAAAAGCAGGAAGAAAATCAGGTACAATAAAGATGTGAACCTAATGCATGAGATGGACCTAGATGGCTACAAATTTTTTTTTATATCCTAGGCTACACTAATTCTTGGTATGTAAGCTATTAGTTTGATTCAATTTTCAATTTCCTAGATGTATCGCTGAAACTTCCTGGTTGGTTCTTGTGGCCATTTACACACAGATGGATGGAGAGTTGTCAACCTAAAAGGCCTGCAGTACTACAACAATCTCATTGATAAACTTGTCCTCCATGGTAATATCACTTGAAACAATAACTTGATTCATCTTTAGAAATGAATCTTGTTTTGCCTCGGTTATAGATTGAAGAATCCTTGGAGGAGCTTGCACCTACTTGTTGTTTATAGATGCAGACTCAAGTATTTATCCTGTGTGTATGTGTGATATAAGATTGTTGTTTATAGATGTAGATGTATCCCTAACAATCCGTTATCTATCTACCTCTAATCTATTTTCCCTTTTAGATTCTCTGAGTATGGTTGAAACATGATTTCTCTAAAAGCAATTCAGCTCACATTTGGCAATGTTACATTTTCTATAGACCTTAATTCTGTTTTTTTTTTTTAAAAAAAAAAAAAAATTAAATTAAATTTTAAATGAACATCCATCATCTAGCTCTCCCTCAATATGGTGCTTTTTTCTGATTTTGTTACCAATTTTTCATGGTGTGTTGGAGGTGATCTCAATGTAATTCCTTCTTTTTTGTAAACTTGAGGCTGTAGAATAACATTGGATAAGGAAGTGGTGGCAATGATAATGATTTTAGCATTAAATGCATTTGGACACATAGAATGAGTGACAAGTCATATTCCTTTTCTTTTTCATGGTGTGTCTGCAGTGGTGGTAATGATGATGATTTCAACATTGAACACATTTAGGCACAAGCACATGGAATGAGACACAAGTCATATTTCTTTTCTTTTTAATTGTATGTCTCCCCTCCACTACCCTTGTGGTTCTTTATCATGTCTCCCACATGCATCTGATTGCTTCAAATAGAAAGTAATGTCTACTTAATATTTTTAGGACTAAATGTTGTCTTGGCTACCCATGCCTTTTTCTTTTATTGCATTTCCAAGCAATTCAGTCCACTACATTGGTTTTGGATGACTGAGTCTTTTAATAAATATTATGAGGCTTTGGCTTGCTATTAAGAGTTCTCTAATTAAGACTTAAGAGTCCTCTGGATAGTGCATAGTAATCATATTATAATACCGCAATAGTGAAGCAGTTTCTGCATAATGGAGTCCACTAGTTGTTTCATGTGGTCCTATGGCTACATTACAAAAAATGCATTTTGGGAGGACTTGGAGTGAGAATTAGTTTGAGTTAAGAAAACACTTTGTAAGATGGCTCATCTCGACTGCATCCTATTTTTAGTTGTGTTTGGACTAAGCATTGAGGCCTATGATTGGATGTTATGGTGTATCTATGATTAGGTCCACATAATAGTCTGGGTCACCATGTGCAATATGTACTGCACTTTATATTGCTGCCTTACTTGTTGTATAATAGGTAATTTGCAATATGGATGCATACTTTTAAAGTACTGCATTATATAATACCCACGTATTATAATGCGTGCTGTAAATTTTTCTTATTACTAAGAAATTGTCTCTGTTGTAGATATGTCGTCGACTACTTTTATCGAGCCACTTCTAGTCATTGATTTTGTAACTCAACTCTTGAACAAAGATGTCTTAGCTAGACCATTGTCTGATGTTGATCGAGTGAAGGTCTTGTTTTCTTTTGTTTCTTTTATTTGGATATTGACGGTTTTCTTTTTTCTTTTTAGATCATTTTTTTGGCATATTTTAAAGAACTCAAGTGGGTTTTTCTTTTCTTTTCTTTTTTTTTTTTTTCCCTTCATTTCTGGAAGATGACTTTGAAATGGCATTTGGTTATTTTTGTTTCTTTGAATTTGAGTCTCCAATGCTAGAAAATAGTAACTTTCATTTTAGTTTTTTAAATTCCTAAGGCCTCAACTGTAGAAATTCAAACCCAATTTTTGGATTTTTGGATTCAAAATTATTTGGCATTTAGAGAGCCAAAGTTTCTATGGCCTAAACATGACCCAACCTTTTGTTGTGAAGATGTAGAAAGAAATAAAAGAGTTAATTCAACGGTGAGATCCTACTCAATTTCATCTCAAGGGCTCGTTTATATTTACTATAATTCTTTATAACTTTCTTACTTACATGGCTTCTTACCTGTTGGCAGGTTTTGAAATGGTTGTAATGATTGCACTTGAGTTTAAAGCAATCTTAGATGTTACAACCACTGAGAAGAGAGATTCTGAAGATGGTAGCAGATATTTGTGCAGTTGATGATATCATATGATGAATTGATGGCTGTTTAGTACATTATAGTTGGTTCTGAGACCTGATAGTCATGTGATTTTAGAGCACATTATGGTTACTTATGCAATATGATGGTTATCATTGTGATGGTTTGAATGTCCTTTGAATGTCTTTTTGTAATGCCCTAAAAATTGAGGGTCGTGCGTATACTCGACTCCCGAGTTCCCGGGGTCACTTATAACCGATTTTCATTAATATGTGATTAATCTAGTCTAAATGCGCAGCTTGGAATTTTCTGGAACATGAAGCATAACTATACAAGTTCACTGAAATGAAAGAGACCAAAATATATATATATATATATATATATATATATATATATATATATATATATACACATGTCCAAAAGAATAAAGGGGTCGCACATGGCATCACCTAACAAAATCGCAAATGAATAGTATGTCTAAAAAGAATAGAACTGAGCCCACTGCTCAACGATCCAACGACCCATCTACTGATCCGATGAGGTCCCACGCATCAGCTGAAAATAAGAGAACTCATCCTCCTCCTCGAGGCTCGCATCGGTAGGCTCCACGTAATCTGCATCACCTACATCTACGGGTCAGTCTGGTTGGTGTTTTAAAACATCATCCCAGAGTGGGAGTGAGTGATCAACTCAGTGTCTTAAGTTATAACAGGCATCAATTATAATATGAACTTAATGAAAAGTAATCAATCATAAACATCTAACTAATCTTATTAATGTGCATGCATGATAAATGATATGATGCATGTCCGCGCCATAATGATCCCTTAAGCGACTCTATCTAATGATCGTGTATGACAACACTCCCTCAGAGCGACCTCGACTACCTAGTCGCCACCCTAACTAGTGCGATGCAATGCGATAGTATTAATCGAGTTCTTAGTTAAGTCTGTTTATCTAGAAGGTTGGGGAATCTGATACGCCCCATGTAAAAATGCCCTGAGCTGGTTGCGAGGCCAAGACTTCCCAACATATGAGGCCGAGACCCCGCGGTCCTTAATCCCTTCGGGTTCCTCATCCCTAACTTAAAGCACATGAGGAGTGCCGAGAGAAAGGGATCGCTCGCGGTCACTACGGGGAGGCGCAACACCCCAGCGTAGGCCGACAACTCAGATATAGTGTCCCATTCCACCATGCTCGGTTCACGAGGCGGTGGACCAGTTTTAATTTGGTTATTGATGGGTCATAATAGTTGTAGGGTGTTCCAAGTTTCATATATAGGTAAGCAATCAAGGTTAACAAATAAGGTTGGTTAGTAAGTAAGCAAGACCGTATGAGTCAGGTGAGCACGTGATGAGCGACATCGGGCACAAGGGACTCATGTAGTCGAACTACTGCCACTCGTACACACCCGCCTAAACCCACGTGTCAAGCCATAACATAGTCCTACTGATGGGACTACCGTCTCTCATCATGTTCCTGACCAACCCAAGAGTGTGATGGTGATCCATAACATGCCAACCATCTAGGTTATCAACTAGCATATCAACGTCATATTTCAAGCATCTCAATTATACAAATCAAATATTCCTACCAAGTAAGCTATCACTATTATGAAACAAAGTGCATGTGAGTTGTGTGGGTTTGTGAGGAAGTTAAGCATTTCATCCCTCTTAAGAAATCATTTGCATAAGGGTAATGAATCATACATACTATGAAGCAACAACATATCACTACAAGAAAAGGGATTTTTAGCGATGAAACTTTTAGCGACGAAATTTTTTTCGTCGCTAAAAGTCACTTTTAGCGACGAAAAAAATTTCGTAGCTGAAAAACGTGGCTAGGACTTTTAGCGATGAAAATTAGCGTCACTAATGTGTAAATAGTTTTTTATATAAAATCTAAAGGTTTACTTTTAGCTACGAACATTTTCGTAGCTAAAAACGAAAACTTTACTTTTAGCTACGAAAAGCTGGAACTTTTAGCAACGAAAATTTCCTCGCTAAATGTGTGCAGAGTTGCTGAAAGAAAATACAAAGGTTTGCTTTTAGCTACAAATATTTTCGCAGCTAAAAAACGTTGTTGCAGCTTTTAGCGATGAAAATTTTCGTCGCTAAAGTCCTTTTCTTAAAAAAATTTCATCTCAAATTTCCTTTCATCATATTTTTCTTGATATACACCTGTTATATAAAATATTTCATCATATTCATATTCACATCCATCTAAACCGAAACTATGTAAATCCATCTAGACATAAGCTACATTCATCCAAACATAAACTGCATCCATCCAAACATAAACTGCATCCATCTAGATATAAACTACTTTCATCCAAACATAAACTGCATCCATCCAAACATAAACAATCCTATGAAAAAAAAAATAAATGAAAAGAGAGAGAACATATGGGAGATGATCTAGACAAATGAAAAGAAAAATAACCTTAACCTAGGTTAAGGTTTAAGTTATAGGTTTTGGTTAAGGTTATAGGTTTTTGTTTAGGTTAAGGTTTATGTTTTGGGTTTAGGTTAAGGTTATAAGTTTTATTATAGGTTAAGGTTATAGGTTATAGCTTTGGGATTTGAGAATATGTTAAGGTATAGGTTTAGTAATTTGGGTCGGGTTCGGGATCGGGTTTAGGCTTAGGTTTTCAAGTTTAGGTTTAGGTTTAGGTTAGGGAGTTGAGATTGGGATTTGGTGTAGGTTTAAGTTTAGGGATTTGGGAATAGGTTAAGGTTTCGGTTTAGTAAATCGGGTTCGGGTTCGGGATCGGGTTTAGGCTTGGGTTTTCAAGTTTAGGTTTAGGTTTAGGTTAAGGAGTTGAGATTAGGGTTAGGTATAGGTTTAGGTTTAGGAATTTGAAAATACATTTAGGTTTTAGGTTTAGGTTTAGGTTATAGGTTTAGCTTAGGTTTAGGTTATAGGTTATAGGTTATAGCTTTAGGGAATTGAGAATAGGTTAAGGTTTAGGTTTAGGAAATCGGTTTCGGGTTCAAGATCGGGTTTAGGTTTAGGTTTAGGTTAAGTAGTTGAGATTAGGATTAGGTGTAGGTTTAGGTTTAGGGATTTGAGAATATATTTAGGTTTTAGGTTTAAGTTTTAGGTTTAGGTTTAGGTTATAGGTTTAGATTTAGGTTTAGGTTATAGGTTATAGTTTTAGGGAATTGAGAATAGGTTAAGGTTTAGGTTTAGGAAATCGGGTTCGGGTTTGGGATCGAGTTTAGGTTTGGGTTTTCAAGTTTAGGTTTAGGTTAAATAGTTGAGATTAGGATTAGGTGTAGGTTTAGGTTTAGGAATTTGAGAATACATTTAGGTCTTAGGATTAGGTTTAGGTTTTGGTTTTGGTTTTGGTTTAGGTTATAGGTTTTGGTTCAAGTTATAGGTTATAGGTTTAGGTTTAGTTTTAGGTTATAGGTTTTGGGATTTGGGAATAGTTTTAAGTTAAAAGTATAGGTTTAAGTTAGGTTATAGGTTTTGGAATTTGATAATGGGTTCGGGTTTAGGTTATAGGTTTTGGTTTTGGTTTAGGTTACAGGTTATAGGTTTTGGGATTTGAGAATGGGTTTGAGTTTAGGTTATAGGTTTTGGTTTTGGTTTAGGTTATAGGTTTTGGGATTTGAGAATGGGTTCGAGTTTAGGTTATAGGTTTTGGTTTTGGTTTTGGTTTAGTTCATAGGTTTTGGTTAAGGTTATAGGTTATAGGTTTACATTTAGGTTAAGGTTAGGTTTAGGTTATAGGTTTTGGGATTTGGGAATAGTTTTAGGTTATAAGTATAGGTTTAGATTAAGTTATAGGTTTTGGGATTTGAGAATGGGTTCGGGTTTAGGTTATAGGTTTAGGTTTAGGTTAAGGTTAGGTTTAGGTTATAGGTTTTGGGATTTGGGAATAGTTTTAGGTTATAAGTATAGGTTTAGGTTAGGTTATAGGTTTTGGGATTTGATAATGGGTTCGAGTTTAGGTTATAGGTTTTGGTTTTGATTTAAGTTATAGGTTTTGGTTTAGGTTATAGGTTATAGGTTTAGGATAAGGTTTAGGTTTAGGTTTAGGTTATAGGTTTTGGGATTTGAGAATGGGTTCAGGTTTAGGTTATAGGTTTTGGTTTTGGTTTTGGTTTAGGTTATAGGTTTTGATTAACGGTAAAGGTTATAGGTTTAGGTTTAGGTTATAGGTTTTAGGATTTGGGAATAGTTTTAAGTTATAAGCATATGTTTAGGTTAGATTATAGGTTAAGGTTTAGGGATAGGTTATAGGTTTTGGGATTTAAGAATGGGTTCGGGTTTAGGTTATAGGCTTCGGTTTTGGTTTAGGTTATAGGTTTTGGGATTTGAGAATGTGTTTGGGTTTAGGTTATAGGTTTTGGTTTTGGTTTAGGTTATAGGTTTTGGGATTTGGGAATGGGTTCGGGTTTAGGTTATAGGTTTTGGTTTTGGTTTAGGTTATAGGTTTTGGTTAAGGTTATAGGTTATAGGTTTAGGTTTAGGTTAAGGTTAGGTTTAGGTTATAGGTTTTGGGATTTGGGAATAGTTTTAGGTTATAAGTATAGGTTTAGGTGTGGTTATAGGTTTTGGGACTTGAGAATGCGTTCGGATTTAGGTTATAGGTTTTGGTTGAGGTTATAGGTTATAGGTTTAGGTTTAGGTTAAGGTTAGGTTTAAGTTATAGGTTTTAGGATTTCGGAATAGTTTTAGGTTATAAGTATAGGTAGGTTAGGTTTTAGGTTTTGGGATTTGATAATGGGTTCGGGTTTAGGTTATAGGTTTTGGTTTTGGTTTAGGTTATAGGTTTTAGTTTAGGTTATAGGTTATAGGTTTAGGATAAGTGTTCACTCTCCAAGTGCAGGGTTGTGATGTAGTAATAACTCGGTAAGACCGAGGTCGAATCCCAAGGGACTGATATTTGTACGTTATCTAAAATCAATTAGAAATAAAACTAGGCTAAGATGAAATCTAAACTGAATGTAATTTGAGGAATAATGATGAAAAATTAATCTAAAATTTATAGGAGAAATCAGAGATAGGAAACTAGGGATTCAGAGGATCCACTTGTAAAGATCAGGGAAATCTTATGCTTGTTTCATGAATAATAGAATTTACTGAACTGTTATTGATCTAGTTTTCAAGAGATGAAAGGTATATGAATTAGAACGGATTCCATCACCAAACCATGCCCAAGAGACTATGGCAAACAACAGAATTAAACTAATTACCAACCAATCGCATGCTATGAAAGTTAGGAAGGGTACCGTCATCCAACCATGCCCAGGAGACTATGGTAAACAACAGCGATTCCTGACGTCATAAACATAAAAAGGAACAGGAAACATTCAAAGCCATCGCAGGCCTACTGTAATTTCAATCACAACAGACCATTAAAGACTAAAAATATTCCTATTAATCAACTATCATCAAAATCAGTTCATAAATTAAATAGAAATCATAAAATAAACTCTCCCATCTCACTACAGGCTTCACCTCTTAGCCCTAGCTAAGAGGTTTAGCTGGACATGATTTGGGCAAGTCTCTCAAAAATCAAAATAAGAAAAAAAAAAAAAACTCTCTTTTACTTTTTTCTCTCCACGTCTCAGCCCAGGCCAAACTCCACGTCTCAGCTCTCCTCTCAAGGTCTGAATGAATGCTCCCCACGTCTAAAACCTCCTTATATAGCTGCTGAAGTGGTGAAAATTGGATTTGAATCGGATTTGGAAAGCTATGCATGCCCATTGAAAGCTTTTTCCCAGCCAAGTTCGGTGCATCGAAACACGCCACTTTCCTCGCTCAAATTCCAAAGAAACACCGTCCCTTAGGATTTTATTGGGTCCTCTACATGATAGACGGTTCAGATCTGCCATATGATCAAAGATGGTGAGCCAAAACCACCTAGAAAAGTCAGTTTTCGCGGATGTGCGAAACCTTTCGCACCATTTCGCTGTTGTGATCGGTGGGCCCCACAAAAGCATTTTCTAAAAAATTCACCCCGTCCATTGGATTCAGGACGAAATTTCAGTCAAGAATGGGTAGTTTTGAATGTCCATTGGCATGTCTCAGATAAGAAATAACTAAAAGATCAGATTTGAACGCTACAGGGCAGCCCTTTTGTGGCCCCTGTATCGCACACATGTGTACGCATGGATGCAAAAGGTCAGCATGGTTTTGTACCTCTCGAAGCCCTCTACAAGATGGACGGTGTGGATTATCCGTACGGGGCATGTGTGGGGTCCACTATCGACTGCAAAAAGGGCCAGCAGACGTGCTACGTAACAGAGAGTTCCGTCTCTAAAAAGGAAATTGAGATGGAACAGTCAAAGGTCAGTTTGACCATGGTGGACGTACACTGAACGGCTAGTGCACTTGTACACGTGCACATGCTACACAAGGTGGGGTCCACTATGATGTTTCTGAGAAATCCAATCCATCCATTCATTTTGTCTCCCTATTTAAAGCGTTGAGACTAGATTTGAGGCAATTCCAGATATCAGGTGGGCACAGAATCAACGGTTTATGGGCTGATATATCAGTTGGGGCACTTCTCAAGATCTTCAATGGCTGAAATTTTATATGTACGCTTAATTTATGGCCCTCATCTCGTGTATAAATTTTTGAGTCAATCGGATAGCGGGAACCATGTGATCTTGCATTCTACACCAATTTCAGGCCATTTGCAAGTGAACGGCTGGAATTTCTCGGGTCCCTGGCGTGCATATTTGTCGATTTTAGTCCCTGGAGTCCGTCTCTTGCCCTGGTGATTATCAGAACGTTAAATCTAAGCTTTTGGCATCCTTTTTCAGTCAACTCTCCTAATCACACCCTGCAACAAAACACGATTAAAACCGGACGTTAAATGGTATTATGCTCGTAAATCTAAGTAATAAATGGGGTCTAAAATGCACTATTTGACACTCAACACAACCCCCAACCAGCATTTTGCTAGTCCCGAGCAAAATATACGAAAAATAAGTTGAGACTTATATGAAAATTTCTGTAAAGCCGAATGATTTTTGAGAAATAATCCAGGCATTAGAATTCTACGATTCATGAATGTTGGGCATTACTTGCTCTTGGACTCAAGCGCACGGTAAACTTCCTAATGAAGTTCAAAGTATTAATCCATAAATCAGACAAATTCTGAACATTATGATCCATGAGTGTATAGTGGAATCTCAGCTAATCACATTAAGATTGAATTTTTTATTTCAGGATTTCATTGATAACCAGCAAGAGAATTCATGATAACCAAACTTGCCTCATAAATTCCATCTTTTGATCTTTTCAACTTTTTATTTTTCCATTAATAGTCATGCCAAAAAGAGGAATCAAATCCTTACCAATAGGGAGCAAACCTATGGTGAAGACCGTACTCCTAGACCTTTTTCACATATTATTCATGGGGAACTAACTCTACACCTATAGGGAGCAGACCTATGGTAAAGATTAATTATCCAACCTTTTCAATTTTTATACCATGATGGCAAGATATTTCAGGCCGGTTCCTTTCATGCTCAGTGATTACCAAGTTAATCCTTCGATATGGAACTGAAATCTAAATGTGTAGGCGAGACGTGACATGTGAAATCATGACTCAATCAATGTTTACAACTTCTAATCATGGATTAATAACTCGATCTTAACTGTGAAATTTAACAGATACTGAATCCCAGAGTTCGAAATTACCAACATCACATATCTTGAAAATATAAATTAGGGATATCTGTCAAAATCATTTCGAATTCACAAGAATTTTCTGAAAAAATTGTAAAATTTTCACAATTTTTTCACAATTTTTGCTCAAGACCAAGAAAATACTAATTAGGAAGCCTAATCTCCCACCCCCAACCTAAAATCTACATTGTCCTCAATGTAAAAGATATGGGCATGTAATGCACATGGAACAACGAAAGTAAAGTGATGGGAAGATAGTACCTGGATAACGAATCGAGAGAGATTTTCCATGAGATCATAGTATGGAAGCTGGTTAGCATGAGAGAAAAAGAAAAACAAAAATAACGAAAATAAAATCCTACCTATACCACTTTCGCAGGTGCTCTCGATTGCATTTACCGTATGCAACAAGCCTTTAAACCCCTAGGTTACCCCTAGTGGACGAGTTGTAGTCTCGTGAAGGTTTGCAGTAATGTTACCCACAAACATTGAATCATCTACTAAAGAATGAAAAGGAATAAAAAGCTGGGTTGCCTCCCAGGAGCTCTAAATTTACCGTCTTCAGCCAGACAAATATAACAACTATCCTAGACCTATGAAAGCGATAAACCTACCTATACCTCCATCAGACTAGGAGATCAGTCCTGGTAAACAGGAGCAATCAGAGGCACGGACATGTCCTCTGAATCAAATGTCTCGACAAATGGCTTTAATCGATGTCCATTGACTTTAAACTCCTTGCCATTTTCGAGATCTTTTATCTCGACAGCCCCATGAGGATAAGCATTGACAACAATGTAAGGGCCCGTCCAACGAGATCGAAGCTTACCCGGAAAGAGATGTAGTCGAGAATCGTATAAAAGGACTTTCTGACCTGGCGTGAATGATTTTCGTAGAATATGTTGATCATGAAACGCCTTCATCCTGTCCTTGTAAATTCTCGAGTTCTCATACGCATCATTCCGGATTTCTTCCAGTTCATTTAATTGAAGTTTGCGTAACGAGCCAGCGTTATCCAGATTAAAATTTAGATTTTTGATCGCCAGTATGCTTTATGTTCCAATTCCACAGGCAAGTGACAAGCTTTCCCATAAACAAGTCAAAAGGGAGATGTTCCAATAGGAGTTTTGAAAGCAGTACGATACGCCCATAAGGCATCGGTCAATCGGATTGACCAATCCTTACGGTTAGGGTTAACCATTTTCTCCAGGATATGTTTGATCTCCCTATTGAAAATCTCAGCTTGTCCACTTGTCTGTGGATGGTATGGGGTGCTCACCTTATGAGAGATACCGTATTTCTTCATTAAACTCTCAAACGGCCTATTACAAAAGTGTGAGCCCCCATCACTAATGATGGCTCAAGGCGTTCCGAACCGCGATAGGATATTTTCCTTCAAAAATTTAATGACCGTGCGATGGTCATTTTTGCGGCACGGAATTGCTTCGACCCATTTAGTGACATAGTCTACGGCGAGAAAAATATACAGATTTTCAAATGATTGGGGGAATGGTCCCATGAAATCAATGCCCCAGCAATCGAATGCTTCAATGATGAGGATGAGATTCAACGACATCATATTTCGACGGGATAATGCTCCCAATTTTTGACAACGCTCACAAGATTTGCAAAATTCATGAGTGTCCCTGAACATAGTGGGCCAGTAAAAGCCACACTGTAGAATCTTGGCCGTGGTCTTTTTAGCAGAAAAGTGACCACCACAGGCCTGTGAGTGACAGAAGGAGATGACACTCCGATGCTCATCGTCTAGCACACATCTCCTTAAGATTTGGTCTAGGCAATATTTAAACAAATATGGATCATCCCAGAAAAAGTTACCACCTTGGTATTTCTTCTTATCTTGCGATGTCCAATGTGTCGGTATGGAACCTGTAGCAAGATAATTAGCAATATCAGCGAACCAAGGTGAATGGGAGACTCTAAAAAGTGGTTCATCAGGGAACATATCATTAATGTGAGTCGCCTCAAGGGAATCAGAGGTATTAAGGCGAGAAAGGTGATCGACCACTACGTTCTCTACTCCCTTTTTGTCTTTAATTTCTAAATCGAATTCTTGGAGTAGAAGGATCCATCGTATTAGGCGGGGCTTAGAATCATTCTTAGAAAGAAGATACTTAAGTGCCACGTGATCTGTATAAATAATGATCTTGGATCCGATCAGGTAGGACCGAAATTTGTCCAAAGAGAACACTACGGCTAAGAGTTCCTTTTCCGTGGTTGAATAGTTCACTTGGGCAGGATTTAGAGTCCTACTTGCATAGTGAATGACATAAGGCCGCTTATCTTTTCTTTGGCCTACAACCGCTCCAAGAGCATAATCAGAGGCGTCGCACATAAGTTCAAAAGGAAGACTCCAGTCAGGTGGCTGCATGATAGGTGCAGTGGTTAACATGCCTTTAAGCTTAGTGAAAGCTTCTTGGCACTACTCAGTCCACTCGTATGGTGCATCCTTTTAAAGAAGATTACATAAAGGACGAGAGAGGAGACTAAAGTCCTTTATGAATCGTCGGTAAAATCCTGCGTGTCCCAAGAAAGATCGCACATCTCTGATGTTCTTGGGTGGAGGTAGGTTAGAGATAAGATCGACTTTTGCCTTACCTACCTCGATTCCTTTGGACGAGATGATATGCCCAAGGACAATTCCCTTTTGAACCATAAAATGACACTTCTCCCAGTTAAGTACCAAATTTTTTTCTTCACATCTTTTCAGCACACATTTAAGACTTGCTAAGCACTCGCTGAAAGATGAACCGAAAATAGAGAAATCGTCCATGAAGACCTTTAAATATTTCCCCACCATGTCAGAAAAGATACTCATCATGCATCGCTGAAAGGTGGCAGGGGCATTACATAACCCGAATGGTATCCTTCTGTAAGCAAAGGTGCCATAGGGACATGTGAATGTGGTCTTTTCCTGATCCTCAGGGGAGATTTCAATCTGATTATAACCTGAATACCCGTCAAGGAAACAATAATAGGAATGACCATCTAGCCTTTCCAGGATTTGATCAATGAAGGGTAAAGGAAAGTGGTCCTTCCTTGTGACGGTATTCAGCTTCCTGTAGTCAATGCACATTCTCCAACCAGTAGTAACTCTGGTTGGCACGAGTTCATTATTGGCATTGGCTACGATGGTGATCCCGGACTTCTTAGAAACCACCTGAGTTGGACTCACCCATTGACTATCGGATATGGGGTATATGATCCCCACTTCCAATAGTTTGAGAACCTCGGCCTTAACCACTTCCTTCATGTTTGGATTTAGTCTACGTTGTGATTGCCGAACAGCCTTTGCATTGTCCTCAAGATATATACGGTGAGTACAAATCGATGGGTTAATTCCTTTGAGGTCCGCTATCATCCATCCAAGAGCTCCCTTATGCTCAATGAGAGTAGATATCAGCACACTCTCCTGTTCTTTCTCTAGGTGGGCAGAGATCACCACCTGGTATGTCTCATCTTGACCTAAATAATATATTTTAAATCAGAGGGTAAAGGTTTTAGGTCAAGCTTCGGTGGTTTGAGGTTAGACGGTAGAGGCACTGCATCAGTTTGGGGCAATTCTTCAATTTGTGGCCTCCACCGGTTAACTTCAAGTACCGGTGCAGTATCAAGCATGGCACACGTCTCCCTAATTATATCATCATCAAGATCATGGGAGTGGGCCAGGCACGTCTCTAGAGGATCAGAGGATAATGTGAGAGGTGTTCTATCTTCCACAAAAGAATCAATCATGTTAACATCGTGGAAATCGTCATCATTTTCTGAGTTGCTGCCATTTTTGAAAAAGATATTCGATTCTAATGTCAAATTTCTAAAAGACATAGTCATTACACCATTCCTGCAATTGATAATTACATTTGAAGTGGATAGGAATGGGCGACCAAGAATGACGGGAATCTAATTACTCGTGTCGTTGATGGGTTCAGTGTCCAAGATGATAAAATTCACAGGGTAGTAGAATCTATCAACCTGGACCAACACATCCTCGATGATCCCTCTTGGTACACGAACAGAACGATCAGCAAGTTGTAGTGTGGTTCGAGTGGGTTTTAATTCACCCAAACCTAACTGTTGGTATACCGAATAGGGAATCAGATTGACGCTTGCTCCTAAGTCAAGAAGTGCGTGATCAATTCGATAGTTCACGATTACACATGATATGGTTGGGCAACCGGGATCTTTGAATTTTTGCGGCACATCTTGTTTTAGGATAACACTCACTTTCTCAGTCAAGGAGATCTTCTTTTAAACACTTTTCCGTCGTTTGGTAGTGCATAGGTCCTTTAGAAATTTAGCATGTAAAAGAATCTGTTTTACAACATCAAGCAGAGGAATGTTGACTTTCACTTGTTTCAACACCTCTAGGATATCCTGAGAGTTAGAGAGACGTTTTGGTTCAACCAACCGTTGGGGAAACAGCGCAACTGGCTTTTCTAGAGGTTTCGGTTCAAATTTTTGTGGGGCGCCACTAGATCCATCATTGTTGTCCTCTTCTGGTTCTTGAGGCTTTTCGGGCCTAACCGGAAGGGTTTTATCAATAACCTTCCCACTCCTAAGAGTGGTGATGGATTTATCATGCCCCATTTGATTTGAAGAGCTGGGATTACCTGTCTCGTATTGCGGTTTAGGATTGGGGATTGGTTGTGCAGGAAGCATCCCCTTTTCTATAGCCGTCATACGTAAATCTATCTTTTGTATAAAATTCCGCATTATCTGCGTCAGCTCTTGCACAGAATTTTGAGCCGGTTCTTCTTGAGGTCTCCCCTGATTTGGATTTTGATTGAAGAAACCTTGAGGGGTAGCAGTTTGTCCATTCCTCCAACTAAAATTCGGATGATTTTTCCAACCAGGATTGTACGTATTAGAGGGTGGTCCATTGAAAGGTCTTTGATGGTTATTTACAGCATTAGATTGTTCATTCAATACTTCTCTCGAAAGGCAGGTATTGAAGGACAATTTTCAGTAGTATGAATGTTGCAATCACAGATGTCGCAAACACTTTCATTAACCTTTTTCTTCCTTTCTTCCATGGCCTCAAATTTTCTGGCGAGATTGGCCACCTTAGCGTTAAGATCATTATCCTCTTTCAGGAGATATATTCCTCATTTTTTCCTTGAATGAGTCGGCCTAGACGTAGTGTTCGTCCTTGGGTAATAGTCCCATGATTGTGTTTTTTCAGCGAGACTATCGAGGTAATCCCATACCTCGTCGACATTTTTATTGATGAATTCTCCGTTACACATTGTCTCGACCATTTGGCGCATGGAAGATGTTAGCCCATCATAGAAAAAATTCATAATGCGCCATATTTCAAAGCCATGTTGTGGGCATGCATTAACTAGATCCTTGAACCTTTCCAAACATTGAAAGAATGTTTCATCTTCCTTTTGGACAAAGTTCATGATTGCTCTCCCGAGGGTAATTGTCTTATGATGTGGGAAAAAATTCTTTATAAATTCCCTCTGCATATCATTCCATGTGCCAATGGATCTAGGACGCAGTGAATGTAATCACGTCTTGGCTTTTTCTTTCAAGGAAAATGGAAAGAGTTTCAGCCTAATAGTATCCTCAGATACATTAGGAAAGTATAAGGTGCCAATGATTTCATCGAACTCTTTCAGATGCAAGTATGGTTCTTTAGACTTAAGCCCATGGAACTTAGGAGGAGTTGGATAACCCCTGGCTTGATGTCCATATGTCCTGTATTCTCAGGAAAAATCATGCATGAGGGCGTACTCACCCCCGCCAGTTGTAAATAATCTCGTAAAGTACGAGGCGGGGGTGCGTGGTGCACCTCATTCTCATCATGTACTTCCTCAACCCTTGGTTGGGGTAGTGCTTGAGGTTGATTTTCAGCCATAACGTCCTCTAACTCAGGAGAATTCAAGTGGTGTCTAGTCCTGCGATAGACAGTCAACCCCTCAACTAATCCTCCTTCAGTCACGAGATGTCGAGTGTTGTCGCGTGCCCACTGGGGCATAAAACACACTCAGCCCTCAAATTAAATTCTACCTAGACCTAAGAGAAACGAAGTAGAAATCTAGAAAATAAAAGGGAAAGATGGAAAGAAGTTACCAATTTTGGAGTCCTAGGTTAAGAATCTGCAAAACAAAACAAAATAAGTTAGTTTCTAAGAATAAAAAGTCCTAATTAAAAGTGAACTAATTTATAGAGAAAAAGAAGAAATTCCAAAGAAAGAAAAATTAGAAAGAGCTTACTAAATTAGAAGTTTCCTACAAAACAGAAAAATTGAGTTAGTTCTAAAAATCAGATAGAAGGAAGAATAGCAAGTTTCTAAAGTTAGAAAAATTTTCTAACAAGAAAAATAACTAAGCTTCTAAACCTAGAATTAGAAAATTTTAAAAAGAAAATCTAATCTTAAACTAATCATAAAACTAATTAATTTCAGAAAAACGTATCCAACAGTCCCCGGCAACGGTGCCAAAAACTTGTTCACTCCCCAAGTGCAGGGTTGTGATGTAGTAATAACTCGGTAAGACCGAGGTCGAATCCCAAGGGACTGATATTTGTACGTTATCTAAAATCAATTAGAAATAAAACTAGGCTAAGATGAAATCTAAACTGAATGTAATTTGAGGAATAATGATGAAAAATTAATCTAAAATTTATAGGAGAAATCAGAGATAGGAAACTAGGGATTCAGAGGATCCACTTGTAAAGATCAGGGAAATCTTATGCTTGTTTCATGAATAATAGAATTTACTGAACTGTTATTGATCTAGTTTTCAAGAAATGAAAGGTATATGAATTAGAATGGATTCCATCACCAAACCATGCCCAAGAGACTATGGCAAACAACAGAATTAAACTAATTATCAACCAATCGCATGCTATGAAAGTTAGGAAGGGTACCGTCATCCGACCATGCCCAGGAGACTATGGTGAACAATAGGGCTTCCTGACGTCATAAACATAAAAAGGAACAGGAAACATTCAAAGCCATCGCAGGCCTACTGTAATTTCAGTCACAACAGACCATTAAAGACTAAAAATATTCCTATTAATCAACTATCATCAAAATCAGTTCATAAATTAAATAGAAATCATAAAATAAACTCTCCCATCTCACTACAGGCTTCACCTCTTAGCCCTAGCTAAGAGGTTTAGCTGGACATGATTTGGGCAAGTCTCTCAAAAATCAAAATAAGAAAAAAAAAACTCTCTTTTACTTCTTTCTCTCCACGTCTCAGACCAGGCCAAACTCTACGTCTCAGCTCTCCTCCCAAGGTCTGAATGAATGCTCCCCACGTCTAAAACCTCCTTATATAGCTGCTGAAGTGGTGAAAATCGGTTTTGAATCGAATTTGGAAAGCTATGCATGCCCATTGAAAGCTTTTTTGCAGCCAAGTTCGGTGCATCGAAACACGCCACTTTCCTCGCTCAAATTCTAAAGAAACACCGTCCCTTATGATTTTATTGGGTCCTCTACATGATAGATGGTTCAGATCTGCTATATGATCAAAGATGGTGAGCCAAAACCACCTAGAAAAGTCAGTTTTCGTGGATGTGCGAAACCTTTCGCACCATTTCGCTGTTGTGATCGGTGGGCCCCACAAAAGCATTTTCTGAAAAATTCACCCCGTCCATTGGATTCAGGACGAAATTTCAGTTAAGAATGGGTAGTTTTGAATGTCCATTGGCATGTCTCAGATAAGAAATAACTAAAAGATCAGATTTGAACGCTATAGGGCAGCCCTTTTGTGGCCCCTGTATCGCACATATGTGTACGCATGGATGCAAAAGGTCAGCATGGTTTTGTACCTCTCGAAGCCCTCTACAAGATGGATGGTGTGGATTATCCGTACGGGGCATGTGTGGGGTCCACTATCGACCGCAAAAAGGGCCAGCGGACGTGCTACGTAACAGAGAGTTCCGTCTCTAAAAAGGAAATTGAGATGGAACGGTCAAAGGTCAGTTTGACCATGGTGGACGTACACTGCACGGCTAGTGCACTTGTACACGTGCACATGCTACACAAGGTGGGGTCCACTATGATGTTTCTGAGAAATCCAATTCATCCATTCATTTTATCTCCCTATTTAAAGCGTTGAGACTAGATTTGAGGCAATTCCAGATATCAGGTGGGCCCAGAATCAACGGTTTATAGGCTGATCTATTAGTTGGGGCACTTCCCGAGATCTTCAATGGCTGAAATTTTATATGTACAGTTAATTTATGGCCCTCATCTCGTGTATAAATTTTTGAGTCAATCGGATAGCGGGAACCATGTGATCTTGCATTCTACACCAATTTCAGGCCATTTGCAAGTGAACGGCTAGAATTTCTCGGGTCCCTGGCGTGCATATTTGTCGATTTTAGTCCCTGGAGTCCGTCCCTTTCCCTGGTGATTATCAGAACGTTAAATTTAAGCTTTTGACATCCTTTTTCAGTCAACTCTCCTAATCACACCCTGCAACAAAACACGATTAAAACTGGGCGTTAAATGGTATTATGCTCGTAAATCTAAGTAATAAATGGGGTCTAATATGCACTATTTGACCCTCAACAATAAGGTTTAGGTTTTAGGTTTAGGTTATAGGTTTTGGGATTTGAGAATGGGTTCGGGTTTAGGTTATAGGTTTTGATTTTGGTTTAGGTTATAGGTTTTCGGAATTGAGAATGGGTTCGGGTTTAGGTTATAGGTTTTGGTTTTGGTTTAGGTTATAGGTTTTGGGATTTGAGAATGGGTTCGGGTTTAGGTTATAGGTTTTAGTTTTGATTTAGGTTATATGTTTTGGTTAAGGTTATAGGTTATAGGTTTAGGTTTAGGTTCATGTTAGGTTTAGGTTATAGGTTTTGGGATTTGGGAATAGTTTTAGGTTATAAGTATAGGTTTAGATTAGGTTATAGGTTAAGGTTTAGGGATAGGTTATAGGTTTTGAGATTTGAGAATGGGTTCAGGTTTAGGTCATAGGTTTTGGTATTGGTTTATGTTATAGGTTTTGGGATTTGAGAATAGGTTCGGGTTTAGGTTATAGGTTTTGGTTTTGGTTTAGGTTATAGGTTTTGGTTTAGGTTATAGGTTATAGGGTTAGGTTTAGGTTATAGGTTTTGGGATTTGAGAATGGGTTCGGGTTTAGGTTATAGGTTTTAGTTTTGGTTTAGGTTATAGGTTTTTGGATTTGAGAATTGGTTCAGGTTTAGGTTAAGGGTATGGTCCCTGCAAATACAAATATAAACACGGCTTATCCAAAAGGTCAGGCCCTTCCAATGCCGTCCATATGAAATGGACAGCTTCATCATGGTCATAACAGCGGTTCCCACCTTCCAGAGACCCCCGCTCATCCGGATAGCTCCGACGCACATCCGGGTCTGCTCCATTAATTTTGAGCAAATACATAAACATGGCCTGTCCAAATAGTCAGGCCCCTCCAATGTTGTCCATAGGAAATGAACAGCTTCGTCATGGTCGTAACAGCGGTTCCCACCTTCCATGGACCCCGGCTCATCCGGATAGCTCCGACACACATCCGAGTCTGCTTCATTAATTTTAAGTAAATACGTAAACACGGCCTGTCCAAATGGTCAGGCCCCTCCAATGCTGTCCATAGGAAATGGACAGCTTCATCATGGTCATAACAACGGTTTTCACCTTCCAGGGACCCCCACTCAACATCCGGATAGCTCCGACGCACATCTGAATCAACTTCATCAATTTCAAGATAATATATAAACATGGGCCTGTCTAAATGGCTAAGCCACTTCATCAATGAATTATATAGTATGAAAGAAAGAAGACTCACCAAGTTAGCTAACAAGGAGAGAGTGTGAGTGTTTGGAATGTCGCCCTTTCTTTGAATAATGGATGCATATTCCACAATGCAATCTGAGAATGAGTAAGTTTTTTAGTTTCTCCGACAATGCATATGGGCACAAATTTACATATAAAGATTTTAAAGATTGTAAAACATAGTAAATGATTATATTAACTTCTAAGTATCGATTAAGAAGAAAAATGTAAATGATGATGGGAAAGAAATCTCGATATATTAAATTATTGAAGGACAATGAGACATACCAAGACTACAGGTGCCCAGAGTAAGATAACTGCACCAATAAAATGAAAATTTACTTGGATGTAAAAGCTGAATGCCAATTTGCAACACAAAAGCAACAACCAGAAAAAAGTGTATCTGAAAATATAAATTATTTTCATTGTCGGTCACTGGATCTTCTGCATTCCCATGTTAATTATTGTTGTCCCATTGAAATCCTCTTGGACCTCGATAAAATTTCCATCCAACACCATATATACGATTGTACGGTCTTATGAAGCTTGAATCCATGCAGCTTCAATATATGAATATCTATGACAAACTTTATTGGATTAAAGTTTCCAGGAAACCCAGTTCTCCAGAGTTACTATTAACCTTTTTTGGGTAGGTTGATCGATATGACAGATTAGGTTGAACACTATAAGCAGCCTCTTGGTCTTATTAATGTGTGGGACCTTCCCATCCATTGTCTTGACGGATATGATCCAATCTTCTCTTGGTTGTTTTAATAAATTTTGATTTCAATAAAAAGATCAAACAATTAACATTGCAAAAAAGGTCAATGTCGGTAACACAACAAGAGAAATATGACAAGAAAAGCATTGTCTTCCAAAAAATGATTAGAATATTAACAGTAAATAGTCCACTTATGAATGAAAAAGAACTGAATCAACAAAATGGAACTAAGGTGTCGTTTGGTAAACTGAAAAATAAGGTCTGAAAATTAATTTAGGTGCTGAAAGTTAAAAGTACTGAATTTTAATACTTAAAAAGTATTGAAATATTTGTTTGGTAATTTTTCTAAAAGTTCTGATATCTGAAAATAAGCACTTTTTTACAAAAACTTATTTGGTAAACACAAACTAAAAAGACTGAAAATTAGAAAATTGTCATATTTACCCTTGTTGTCCTAATTCTACATAAACTCAAATTTTTGTAATGTTTATTTGCCATCCAACATCTTGATTAGGTCACACGAACCTGGGTGAAGCGAAAACAAAAATATCAGATTGATCCACAACTTTTGTGGCTCTTGTGAAGTTCTTGGTTTTTGCCGTCAAGAGGGATCAGGCTTCCTTTTCCATTGAAGGAAGAAAACTAAAGAAAGCATCCTTCGATATCAAGTTCCGCTGCTCGTTCCAAAGCTAAGCAGACTTACTAACTCCATTGCTGATGTAATAATCATTTGAATCACTTAATAACTTAGTTTGAACATTTTCTGGCAATTTTATGGTAACCTGAAGGAGTTTCTCTTCTTCCACTTTTTGGATAAGAAGCCACTGTGCATCTTTGAATGATAGAATGGCTTCTCATCCAACCACTTGACAGTTGCGAACTAATGAAAATAATCTATTGCAGTTTTCCCAGCAGGTGTAAGACTAGTTGAGACCACAACTTTCTCCATGAATATACTGCGAACATGTTTCCTGACAGATGGCTCACAGTAGTTGTTGGTTTTTGCTAAAAATGCCAAGCCCAATATGCTGTAAATTCCACACAGATAATGAAACTTAAAATTCAGGGCAACAATAAAGTAGAATACATACCATGTGCCTGGCACCTTTGAGCACATCTTGAGGAGTCTCAAACATCGCGCATATAAAGTTCACAGCTATTTCATCATGAGTTTCCTTGGCATCTTCCAATTCATCCACCCGCTGGAATCAAGTGAAGTGGGGCATGGTTACACTTTATGTTCAAAGCCAATGCAAGGTTATGATAAGAATATACATACCATCTTTTCCAGGTTTAGGAGCAACCCAAATTGTTCTGAACTAAACCCGAATTTGTTTGCTACCTCCCATAGACCAGCCTTATTGCAAATACTTACAAAGATTTTCGTTTTGGCCTTTTAAACTGCCCTTCTTCCACTTCCACTTCACCTGGAGGGAAATGCAAATTAAAATTTGCATCAACATCATCAAACTCTCTTTTAGATTCGGCAACCTTAAGAGACTCAAGAATAGAGTTGAAAAGCTGCTGATTCAATGCAAGCCTCGTCTCGTCGTCAATCCTTCGAGCTTCTTCCTGAAAGCGCTTATTGTGGTACAACTGAAGAGCATTCTTCCGCTTTTGAAGTAGCAACCACTTTTTATCAAGGTTTTGGACAGCCCAAAGTTTCTGGAAAAGGAAAGTAGCAGCAGTTAACTCTTCAGCACTCCATGAGCTCATAATGCAATAGTTACATTCTATGCATGAGCAAGAGAATTACCTTGTGCCGCTTCAACTTAGTTACATTCTATGCATGAGCTCACAACTGGCTCGAGTCAGGGTGAATTGGCCGAATCATCTTTTAACTATATGTTCCCTATTCAGTTAACCGGTGCATGAAAACGCAACAAAAAATTACACCAAATTGATACTCTGTCCCTGTTTTGTGGATGACACACATGCATTAAGAACTTGTACGCATGGCATACAATTAATTCAAACTGAACTGGCCAAGTTATGGCTCCAAGTTTAGATGTATTGTGAACTAAAAATTGTATTTACGTGTCTAAAAAATCAGAATTTTTTTCACCAGATGATAGCCACAGTGGAGCCCACCTTTTGCACAAATCTGAAGTCCTACAAATGTGTAACACTAAAGCACGTGCACCCATTGCATGTGAAATTCACATGTAATTCGTACTCCTCACACACACATGAATGCACCAATGAATAAATTAATAGCATTCTCTAACACAATTTGTCATTGGCTGCTGCATGTTCAACTACAAACACAAAAATACCTATCTTATATATATATATATATATATATATATATATATATATATATATATATATATATAATAAAAAATTTCCCAGATTTAAGCCTTACAGCCTCAAAAAATAATAAAATTTGAATCAGGCCACTAAAGTCGAGTCAACCTATCAAGGCGGGTCTCATCAATCAAACCAAGTTAGGAAAGTGACTTGACTCAAATTCAAATGATTTGAGTCTGGCGAATTTTGAGTTGACTCAAGAACTTTTCAGAACTATGATAAGAAACTACACCTCTTCAAAGTAGCCAATTTCGCCAATAGATTGCAGATAGCATTGCCAGTGATGGGGTTATTTTTCCCTGTCAAAAGAAACAGTTTTTGAAGCTATTAGCATATGGAATGAGATAATCTAGAAAACTATCTTAACAACTGGGTTGAGTCAATGACCAGCAATCATATCACAAGGAATACCTAAACAAAGTTCTGTAAGTACAGAGCAAACATCCAATGCATCAGCGATCTTCTGAACTGTTTTGGAAGTGATAGAATATTCTTCTATGTTCAAGCTATATTAGTGCTACATAACAAAGAAAAATCATCAGAAAAACAAAGGAACATAGATTTTTCTATAACATGTAAACATTGAAGTCAAAAAGATATCAAGGCCTAAAGTATCATCTGAAATCAGTACGGGTCACCTGATATGTACCAGAATCGCCCATTACCAATACAGGTGCATCAGCCCCATATCGGCCCAAAATAGCCCGATAGAGGGCATTATGTAGCGGTGTCGGTGCTGGACAATATGTTACGCAATGGAATGATTTCAAACCTAGATAGATAACGACCATGGAACCAACCTTGTGCTTGGAAATTTTATATTGGTGACTGGTGGGCTATGTGTGTGTTGAATGTGGATTGTTGGACATTTTCTTAATCATCCATCTTTACATACACATGTGGCCCATATGATGACAAACCGGGTTGATTTTTCAGCCACATCGCATTGACACAACAGAGCCCAACAGATGACTGGGCTGGATCACAAGCACCAGTGGCACACATCGCATTGACACAACAGAGCCCAACAGATGATTGGGCTGAATCACAAGCACCAGTGGCACACATTGCATTGACACAACAGAGCCCAACAGATGACTGAGCTGGATCACAAGCACCAGTGGCACACATGGAGAGAAAGATTTGAAATCCTACTCTTATGAGTGGCTATCACTTTTCTCTTGTTAAGAAAGAAGTACTAACATCGAAGTAAATTAAGCAGCAACCAGAGGCACCATACCTTTGCAATTTTCCAAGATCGTTGAAAGGTAAGAACCACATGAATCTGTGAGGCAGTTTCTGGACAGATTGAGCACTTCCAATCCAGCAAAAATTTCAGGGCATTCACAAATCTGTTGATTTGGAATAGAGAAATTCAATCACAATACTGGTAAGTGGTAACAAAGCACTTCCTTTGGCAGTTAATTTGAATTTGTTATCTATCTTTTTTTTACAAATGCAAGATATCAAAATGATTCTGAGGGAAGACGTGAGGTTTTGCAGCTACTCAGCATTTTATCAAATGACAAATTGTATCACAAACCATAATATTTCTTCTTATTTACTTTTAAAAAATAAAAAACTAAAAAAAGAAAAAATAAAGAAATCTGAAAAATATAAGTAAATCCAAAAAAAAAAAACGTCAATCATCCATTTCCCATCAAGATGCAAGGATAAAAGTAATACATACCATGATAGTGTTAAAGGATTCTCATCATTCCTTTATTTTAATTTTTTAAAGAAATTTACATTAAAAGAAATACAAGAATCCTTTAATAATTCATGTTCTTTTTAGCTTTAGCGTAGAATCATGTTGGAAAAGAATTGATATTGGATTTTGTTGACCAACGAATAAGATATTTTGTTTTCTAACCATCATTACCATAATAAATATAGGTCAAAATGATTGAAACCATCTAAAAAAAATAAAAAATCCAAATAAGTCTTATAAATCAATTTGTACTGTAGCTTGCCCTCCAAAAGAAAATTAAAAGAAATTTCTTAAACAACAAAGGCATCGCAACATAGTTGTCCACTGAAAATATGTGCCAATATATGTCCATCTCTGCCATGCTAGACTCTGAAAACCCTTCACCAACTTCTCTCATTTCTCAAGGTACAAGCACTACTATCCGCAAACACACGAAACTCCAGACACCTTCTCATAGATGTTGTTGAAGATCCACCACCTTTAAAAATAAATTAACATAAGAAAGGCATGTGAATCATTTTTCAAGAACAACTCCTACTAATCTACTCATGTAATCTTAACAAATCTTAATTTCTTGTCCTTTGGTGGTAAACTAATTATATAGTTCCGAAACATACTCCAGTAGTTTTGTTAATTATATAGTCACAAAACATTTCTTATGGTTTTTACTTGAACCCTTTGACCAACTTACTATTCAATTTCATAAAACAAGTTTTTTTTTATAGTCTTTTTAACATGCTAGACTTACCAAAGTTTATGTTTATAGAGCTTAATAGCAAGACTTCTTACATTCCTGGTGTGTAGTATCAATATAAGAAAGTGTGAGGGTTTTAAAAATAATAAACTCCATACGACATCATTTGGTTAACATAATAGCAAGACTTCATAGGAGGTCCCCCGCATAAGTTACAACACTCATTGTTCCTCTTCACAGTTCCAACATTCATGCCAAGATGACTGTGAAGGCCACATTGTCGGGTATCAGTCCTTCCCCTAGCATCCGTTGGAAGAGCCTAACTGCCTCAGCTCCATATCCATGGATTGGTAAGCCTTGTATCACTGAATTATTTAAAAATGAATTCCAATTTTCATTTCTTATTAGAATAGGTAGTGAAAATCTCATATTTATCTCAAAATACTCACTTAGTTTGGCATTCAAGCAATATAAAGAACTTGAAAGATATAGTAAGGGCCAACATCAACAGAGAGAGAGAGAGAGAGAGTCAAGGCTGGGATCGAAATGAGTTGTAGGGTTTATATATATACACACACACACACACACACACAATCAGAGGCATTGCATCCTGAGCAAAATTTTGAATAGTGCCTTATGCTTTAACAACACTCAAGTTTTGGGCTCAAGCTCACAGGCATTGGGACCATCTGCATGCTCTTGTCTTGGTCCTAACTGTAAATTCCATGGCCCCAAGAATCAGGTCGGTGAATTCATCAAGTGATCCACAAAGTGCAAACAAAATAAACGGTTTAAATCAATTGGCAAACAGCCCCTATTCAACATAGGTGCTTAACCCAATTCTTAGGCTATGACATTTAATTTCTTTTTTATACATGAGGAAAACATGGTATAAAAATCAGTCAATCACCATATGTAAGACCCGTGTTCTAATCCGTACCGTTCCATGGGCCATCGCGGTCCTTCTGGTCGAATTCCGACGACCTTCGACCTGTATTCGACGTTTACGCTCGATCCTAAGCCGGAGCCAGCTCAACCCGAAATCTGTACCTTAGCGACCGCGCCGTCGCCGCGGTTCTAACGCGCGACTCGCGCACCGACCCGATACCCAGGGTAGAAGATATAGGCTCACATTCAATTCGAAGAAACACCGCACATTGTGGATTATGAGGGAATCTCTACGAGATGTCCCATCAATCAATCAATCAATCCCATCAATCAAGTACACATCATACATCAAGTCAAGTACAACAACCCATACCCTTCTCTTACACAAGCAAGCCCAAAGTCAACTTTCACATCACCTCATCCATCACCAAACCCATCACACCTCACCTATCCCATATATCCCATCACTTCACTCTTTCTCTCTCATTTCTCCAAGCAACTCCCAAGCAAAAAATCCACACATCCAAGCTCCTTCTCCCAAATCTCAAGTGTGGCCCACCTTCTCATTTTCCATCTACACCTCTCATCTCTCATCCACACCATCAAAGGTCCATCATCCACCGTCCAAAGTGAAGGCAGGGAGCTAAGGAGGCTAGGGGAGCAAGAAGGAAACTAAGAGGTGGGTGATCATCATTCATTTTAATTTTTAAGGGCCCACTTGTTGTGGGACCTACTTGATGCATGTGTTGTATCAATGGAGGGCCTATAGTGGCGGGGTCCCTCCTTTCCTTCCCCGTGTTTCTCTCTTGTTCTCTCTCTTTCTCTCTCTTTATCCTTCCCCTAAAATGAAGTGGGCCCCACCAATTCATGATAAATCTACTTCATCCATCAAACGGTGTGGCCCACCACATCTTAGGTGAAATGATATGTAACATATATTATATTATATATATATATATATATATATACACACACATATATAGGCATATGGTGGGCCACGTACGTGTGGGACCCACCAAGATATCGTGATTGTCCATGCCGTCCAGCATCCAGGGACGCTGGATGTATGACATGGAGTGTATGTAGCGGCTTGGGTGTGCACTGGCGGCTAACAAAACTAAATAAAATATTATTTATATTAGTAGTTGGGGTGGACTTCTCATGCAGGCTCCACCTTCGCATAGAAGTTTAATCCGCACCGTCTATTTCATTTCTCAGATCACTTTAGGCATTGAGCCAAAATTTGGGACCAATCTGATTATCAGGCAGGCCAAAGTGTAGGAAACAGTGGCCTCACCATCAAAATCCACCCGGACATTTCTATACACCAAAAACATGCGGCAATTTGGTCTCATTTGATATATCATGGGCCATAGAATCTAATAGACGGACCGGATTTTCTTGATTTGGGCCCCATCTACAAAAAACCATGGAAAAATCATTATTGCAAAAAAAAAAAAAAAAAACCTAAAGCGGTAGCAACTGCTGCTGCTAACAGAAGAGCAGGCAGCGCCTGCGGCTGCACGGTGGGCGGACGGACGGGCTGCCTTCACGGGTCCCATCCGTGGACCCCACTATGATGCGTTCGAACATCAACTTCGTGCATTGGGTGGGCCTTTCCCCTGACTACGGGCCACCCAAAAATCAGCCGTATACGGATCTCAGGTGACCCACATAGTAAGAAACAGTGGAATGGATGTCTACCATTGAATCCCTTTTTGGGGTCAGAGGTTTTGGATAATTATGAAATTTATTTTTCCTCTGCGTCTGGGTCTGTGTGACCTGATTAACAGATTGGATGGAGATAAACGTTATGGTGGGCCCCACGTGGGACCCACTAATGCATGCATGAATACCTATACCGTCAGTACACTTGGTGGGACTGGGGCCTGCCTTGATAAATGTGTTGCATCAACACCTTTCAGCCGTGGAGTGTCCAGCGGGCAGGCCACCTTGCTGACTGTGTGGACCCTACACGTAGTATTCACCATCCACTCCGTCCATCATAGGGTGCTACTGGACTGATTTCCAGTATATGTGGAACCCCACATGGCATGTATTTCAATCCACACCGTTCATTAGAGGGTGCTGCTGGACGGGACTTACCATGATATATGTGTTTCATACTCACGTTGTCCAGCTACATGCAGGGCCCACGTGATGTATGATATCCACATAGTACAGTAGATGGATGCTGGAACCCGCCTATAAGTGTTATATCTGTATCGTTGAAACCATCTCAGGCCCACCTATTGTACGGTGGAAACCACCATGATGTTTGTGTTTTACTCTGTTTGTGTTTTACTCGCACCGCCCAGACGGTGGGCTAACTGGTCCGTGCAACCATATGAACGGGTTGGATGATAAATAAATATCACGGTGAGCCCAAGGTCCACGTGACCTTATGAATAGATTAGGTGGCAAATAAATATTTCAGTGGGCCCTACCCTAGTCCACATGGCATTATGAATAGATTGGATTGCAAATAAAACATTACAGTGGGCCCTAGGCCCATGTGACCTATGAACAGTTTGAATGGAAAATAAACATTATATTGGGCCCTATATTGGGAGGAAAATAGACATTATGGCGGGCCTCACATGAGGCTCACTTTGGTAAATGTGGGCTAATGCGTTTAGGCCCATCGTGATGTATTTGTTTTAGTCCCATTATTGAGGCCCACTTTGGTATATATAAGGCCTATGTAATTAGGCCCATTTGATGCACATAAAGCTCATGTGATTGGGCTCATTTTTAATGCATTCTAAGGCCCATGGGTTATGACCCATTGCAAAGTACCTAAGGCCCATTGGTGAGGCTCATTGAGGTGATCCGTTTGATGAGTGTAAGGCCCGTGTGATACGGCTCAATTGATGTACTTAAGGCCCAATTGGGTGCAACTAGGTCCATTGCAATGCGTGGTCCCTCCATGGCATATAATGATATTTATAGCAAGTAATGCCTTGGGAACAATGATGGTTAGATGCCCACATTGTAAGGTTGACGTCGGTTAGATGTCCGCATTGTCACTCTCCATAAGGCCCACTAATAGGCCATACTTGTAGTAAGTAAGCCGTCTAAGCCCATCTTAGTTATACACAGAGTCCATCCTTATATACATGTTTAGTATAGATCCATGATTCATTATCATACGCATCATATGTATGACTGATATGAGAAGTGACTGATCATAGCATATGCCTTTGGGTGAACTGTTTATGGGCTCCTTGATAGGCGGAGTTGCCCTACATGAGTGCATGGTACACGTAGGACTGTTGCATGACTGGTAGTGTGACTCATGCACTAGCATTTGTATGATTGTGATTATTGTATGCCCTAGCGACATCAGGGCCATAGCCTCCACAGATGCATCGTGGGTGGCTGGATTGGATACCTAAAATATTTGGTTCTAGCATACGGGCGCCATAGATGTCCTTAGGTGAAAATCTCTAAACCCGATGGTACTAGAGGATGACTCCAACGTCGAGACTGAGTGGATACACAAGTGTGCGATGGCCGTATACCAGTAGGCCGCGTCTCTCACTATGTCGTGGTCGGTTGGAAAGGGGTGTGACCTTACCCGCCTGAGTGAGGGGGCAACTTCTAGGTTGAGTTTGACTAGCTTCAGGAATCGGTCCGCTATCGATGAGCCGGACCTGATATTGGCAGGCGGATAGTGAGGTCTCTTCTGCTCTCCCAGTTGTGGGTTCGGATAGGGACAGCAAGATGTCGTAGAGTGTACTGGACCCTGGTGATTATCCAAACTGAGAACCGTTTTGATTTGATGCTCTAGTAAGGAGCTGCATTGATATGTGAATAAGGATTGATATGCTTGACTTGCATTCTGCATCGCATGGCCTGGATGTGGCCGATCACATTCATATGTTGTACCGCATAGCCTTGGTACGGCTGATTGTATTCATATACTCGTCAGTACATTACAATATATTCTGACCTTGCATTCTGAGCACACTCGTATTGCGCACACACTTACACCGCCCTCTAAGCTTTCTATAAGCTTATACACGATTGATGCATGTAGGTGACGCCATGACGTAGCCTTAGTCTCGCTACAGTTGGAGCGTGCATCCGAGCTTCTGGAGTTTTTGTTACTTTCAGTATATTGTATTTCCCCTTTCATACGCCTTGTATTCAAAGTTTTTGATCATAGTGGATTTTGTGATGGTGTTCTTGTGGTTATTGTTCATGAGTTATGCTTATGCTATGCTCATTACGAATCAAATAATATTTTGAAATCCTCCTCGTAGCATCCCAGGATCGGAATCTGGCGAATGGGCGCCGGGAGTCGAGAATGGGGTTCTACGGAGGCTGTCGGCACTGGATTCGACGATCGAGAATTTTGTGAGGCCGGTTTTCGAGTTTGGGGCGTGACACCATAACTGCCTATGGTGGGGTCCATTTAAGCTTAGATGAAGCTGACATTTATGTCTTCCTTTACTACAGGTCTAATTGAAAAAAGAAAATAACAACAACATGGTGGGCCTTACAGAAGGGTTTCAATGGTGGACAGAAAACCACTGTAGCTTCTGTGGTGGGGTCCATCAAGCTTTGGATCTGCCCCATCTGTGGGCCCTACCCCCACGTCTAGGTCCAGGTGACCATATGGACAGGTCCGATGACAGACAGACATCATAGTGGGCCTACAAAAAGGGTTTCAACGGTGGAAAACCCAGCACCATTTTTCTGTGGTATGATCCATCACACTCTGCAAGATATTTCAGACATGATAAAACCAGGAGAGAGAGAGAGAGAGTAGCATACTGTTGCGGCTGTTGGAGAAGGGGAGCTACGACTGTTGTTGGTGCTTCTTCCTCTTGCTGGCCGAAGCGGAAAAGGGAGATCGAGAGACGTTGGAGAGAGAGAGAGAGAGAGAGAGAGAGAGAGAGAGAGAGAGAGAGAGAGACTATTTCGGGATTTGGGGATGAGGCGCGTGATTTGGGAGAGGAGGGAAAAAAGGGTTTTGGGAAAAATACTGGCGTGCGCGATTTAGGGATGGGGTGAGGCAAAAAGCCCTGATAACAATGTTTCTGGTAGTGAGAGAAACTGAGAGAGGACGGTGGAGAGATCAGAGAGAGAGGAAGAGAGAGACAGAGAGAGGGAGGGAGAGGATGCGTGAGAGACAGAGAGGAACGAGAGAGCTTTGGGGAAAAAGAGAGAGAGAGGCCTCTTGGACGGAAACGGATTACGTACTGAGTAACTCAGTACGTTAGTGTATGGAGTAAACTCTGTGGGGCCCACCATCATTCATGCATTATATTAACTCCATTCATCTATTTTAACGTATAATTTTAGGGCTTTAAACTAAAAATTAATCATATTTAAAGTTCAAGTAGACCACACCACTTAAAACAGCGTGAATTGAAGTCTACCATTGAAAAGTTCTTGGGGGCTCACAAAAGTTTTAGATTAAGATGATATTTGTGTTTTCCCTTCATCCATTCTAAGTGTGACCTTATGAACAGTTTGGATGACAAATAAACATCACTGGGTGCCTTAGAAAGGTTTCCAACGGTGGAAATCCATCCTTCCACTGTTTGCTTTAGTATGGTCCACTTAAGATTTTGATATAATTCAATTTTGAGCTCAACCCTTAAAATGATATGCAAAAACGGATGGACGGCGTGGATAGACTACATGAATTCACAATTGTCCCAACAAAATTTTGTTGCCTTATAAAGTTTTTAATGGTGGGCGTCACTGTCCCACAGTTTTCTGTGCTAGGTCCACTAGAGCTTTGGATTTAACTCGTTCTTTGGATATTGCCCTAAAATAATCTCTCTAAATGGATGGAAGGTGTAGATATAAAACATACATCATGGTGGGGCCCAAAAATGAGAGATATATGAATATTAAGTCGACCACGCCACATGAAAACAATAGTGATTGGATATCCATCATTAAAATCCTCATAAGGCCCACTGTACTGTTTGTTTGGCGTCCAATTTGTTTATTAGGTCATAAACAGGAAAAAAAGAACCCCACCAAACATCATATTTTAGATTAACAACGGGTTAAATGGCAAAAAAACTCTATGGTGGGCCATTGTCACGTGGAATAGTGGGCCCCACAGCGTATACATGTATTGGCCCCAACGTGGGCCATTCCATTGATAGTTGTAAGATCCATGGACACCATTAAAAACTTCCTAGTGTCTAATGTAAAGTTTATTTGTCATCCAACCCTAAATCTCTAAATCTCCAAATCCCTAAATCGATATTGAGATTGAGAGAGATTGAGAGGGAGAGAGAGAGACACCTCACGGTCAAACTGAGCTTTAGAGAGAGAGAGAGAGGGCGTGCATGGGTAAGGCGTTCGGCAACGATCAGCGAGAGAGAGATTAGAGAGAGAGGAAGAGAGATATATATAGAGAGAGAGGAGGTAGAGGACAACATGGATTAAACACATACATCATGGTGGGGTTGATTTAAGGCTGAATTTTGAACCTATTGAGCCAGACCTATTCAAATTACTGATTCCAGCATAGTATTAGAGTTGTCAATGGGCCTAGCTCAGGCATGGCCAGGATCTATCTAAGTATGGCCCACAAAGTTAAAACGTTGGCCCCAAGCTAACCTGTAATGACTATGAAGGACCCCAGCCTGAGGCCAGATCATCTAATTTATGTAACATCTAAGTTGTTCGTTAAGTGCAACCCATGATAAAAACACATTTGAAATCGTAGATAGGTCGGGCAAAACAAACGGGTCGGGCTAGTAAACAGACATGGCTAATGAAAGAGGCTGAACTCGGGATTAGATCCTTGATTAGCAGACTATCAGAGTAAACTAAAGCTGGAGTCCTTAGCTATCTTTTAGGTGTAATATGTTTTCAAATAATGCTTCTCGTAAAATTTATCCTGGAATTCATTCCAAGTCTAAACATGTCCAACTGGAACCATCCGCTTAGCTACTCTCCACCATGCACCAGCTTCACCTTGAAGGATAAATGTCATAAGTTTGACCTTCTAACTATCAGGGCAGTTTATAGCTTCTAACATCTTCTTAATTCCTTTTAGCCAATCCTCAGCAATCAATGGATTGAAAGCGCCATTAAAAATTGGAGGATGCAGTTTAGTGAATTTTTTAAGTAAATCCACTTCCCACCATGGTTGTTCAGGTCTGAACGGTGAGGAATTCTAATGATTATAGGGTGCCTGCTCAAATTAGTCAATATATCCCACTGGGCAGTCAACTTGTCTAGTTGCTCCATCATTGCCGCAATCTGAATTACCAGCCCAAAGACAGTGTCCTGGGGCTGAGTTCTAGGTTCAATGAAATTAGCATGCATTATAGTAAGAGATAATGGGAGTTGTGTGCTTAGTCCATGTTGAGTGTGAAATATAGTTTGAATAAATTGACAACTTTGAAAAAGAAATTGGGATTTTGTATTTTGAAAAAAAAATGAAAAGTTCGACAATAAAAATGAGATTTTGACAAAAAACTAACTTTTTGAAAAGGAAAATTGAGAAGTAAAAAAAAAAAAATGGGATTGTGCAAAAGAAAATTGAAAATGTTTGAGAAAAATAGAGATTTTTTTTTAAAAAAAATAGAGATTTAGAAAAACATTGTGATTTTGAAAAAAAATAATAAAATTTGAAAGTTGAAAAAACATGGTGCTTTTAAAAAAAATGGCATCTTAAAAATTTTTAGAAATTTGAATAAATTGGCAAGTTTGAAAACAAAATAGATTTTTGGAAAAAAAAAATTGAAATTTTGAAAAAAAAAAATCAGAATTTGTATTTTGAAGAAAATTGAAAAGTTTGATAACAAAAATGAGATTTTTGTTAAAATTTTTGAAAAAGAAAAAAGAAAATTTGAAATTAATAAATTGACATTTTGTAAAAGAAAATTTAGTTTAAAAAATTAATAATGATTAAAACATGAGATTTAAAAAACACTGAGATTTCACAAAAATTTAACATTCCGGAAAATAAAATTGATAAGTTAAAAAGATTTTAATGCATTAGCCCACTACAATGTTTGTATTTAATCTAAGCCGTCCATCCATTTTGACATTAATTTTAATGCATTAGCCCCAAAAAGTAGGTAAATTGAAGCTCAAGTGGATCACACCATGGGAAACAGTGGAGATTAAGTGCCTTTCGTTGATTTCTAGTGTTGTCCATATGAGCCTTCTATTTTCCATTTTTTTTTTTTTTTAGGATAAAGCCCTAAAACATTAGTTGAATTTAATGAAAGGCACAGATAAATGATATATATTAGGGTGGGGCCGCATTTCATCGCAAATGGGCGGCCACGTTTTCTTCCAGCGCCCACATTTTGCACTCACATTTCATTTCAGCACCCCACCACAAAACCTTCTCACTCCTTTCTCTCCATCTTCTCCCCACCTCTCTCTCCCTCTCTCTCTCACTCTCTCTCCATCTTGACTCCCCATCTCTCTCAATCTCTCTCCATCTCGACTCCCGACAAAAGCAACCCCATCCTCGACTCCCCATCTCTCTCCCTACCGATCCTCGTTTGGTCGAGCGGTGGTCCAAGGCCCTCCCTATCCACACACCACCTTCATTCCTCTCTCAATCACAACCTCCCTTTATCTCTCTAAAACTCGATTCAATTAGATTCATGAACTCTCTCTCTCTCTCTCTGCCCTCTCAATCTCTCTCAATCTCAATGTTGATTTATAAATTTGCGGATTTAGTGATTTGTGGATTTTTAATTCGAATGCGGACACTCATTTAGGGATTTGGGGATTTTAGGGCTTAAAGATTTGAATGTGGACCCTGAAATTGGTTTTTCTGATTTTACAAATTGGGGATTTGGGGATTTTAGGATTTTACAAAGGAGACAAACATGAGTTTCATAAATGGAATGTGTAGATTCTTTAAATTCATATTCTTGTGTTCCTCTTTGTTCGGAAATCGATTTTGTGTAAATTAGGGTTCTATTTATCTCATTTTGTAGATTTTTTGCTTAAGGCGCGTTTGGTTATAGCAAATATCATGAAATTCAAGTTATTTGTTGCAGCCAAACGCACCTTTCAAAATTGGATTATTTCGATTGCAATTAATCTAGGGCAGACGTTATTGTGATTAGGGATGTCCATGTTATAATTTCTAGAAATTACGATGTTTCTCAATGTAGGTGAGTATAAGATAATTTTGTTATTGGTAGTTCCTTTGTGTCTTTGGGTGTTAAGTGCCCGAATTCGGGCCAGGCTGCCACCTGTTATTTAGTTGGTCCTGAAAGTCAGGCCTAGGCATGGCCTGTAGATTGATTGAGCCTGAATTGAGGTCTTGTGTCTGCTAAAAATGGTTTATTGTCTGATGGACCGAATGGATCATGGGTCACGGACACTTTCAAAGCCAAGAGGGATAAAAAAAAAAATAGTCCCGACAAAGTGGGTATTGAACGCCCACCATTAAAAATAACATTCATAAAAGTTTTTAATGTTGAATGAGTGCAACGATTCAACCTCATATGCTTTGACCTGAAAAAGAAGCAAATCATTGCATATAAATGGTACCATGTAACAAGGGAAGCTTTGTTTCTTACTTGTTTTCCGCTAGGAACAAATTGAAACGTGAGGTCTTTCCTGCATAACAAATGGTAAACAATGTTGAAACCAGACCAAGGAAGATGATCATATAGTGATAGTCAACACAAATGTGAAATGTGATAACAGTACAATACCTACTATTGAGATGAATTTGTGTAAGCTATCACTCCTGATATCTCTTTCCCTTTGTTCCATTTAACATGATTCTTTGATTCATATGTAATTTTTCTCATAGATGACGTTGCTGATAACGGGAAGAGGTTAAAACCTCTTAAAATCCCACACTAAGTTGATTTTATCTAGTTTTCTTAATCCTAAGAAGCATATGATTGATTAATATCTTTGGTTTCATAGCATGGTCTCAAGAGCTGATGTGTTTTACCTATTTGATCTATTATATTGCAGCCTCAGTCTGTCTAGTTAAGGATCTTGGCCTGACTTAGTCAACTAGAAAGTAGTAGAGGCTTGGAGAGTTTAAATAAGTCACAACCGGTTATCTTCTCAGGCCATTAAGATGATAAAAACCCAGGCCTAGCCCAAATAATCATTAGCTTCAAAGCAGAATTCTCACCCCTGTTTGAATGTTTTTAGCTTTTAAGTTCTTTTTAGGATGCCAACATCATCTTAGCCTTGTTCTAGCTATTCAGGATAGGCTTATGTATCCTATTTTTCTAGTGAACTAATGTAATTTTCATGATGATGATGATAGTTTGGATTACTTCATTTTTCTCTATTTCATGATGGATTTTATTTTACTTCATTAGATGCTGACAATGGTGTTTTTTTAAAGTTCAACCTCTGGTATTTGCACTTCTTGCCTTATCTGTTACATCGGGAAAAGGGAGAAGCTTTTCTGAAGGACCCTTTTTACCCTTTTCAAACTTTCCATTTGCAGGTTTTGAAAACCCCTATATCAATGGATATGCTTGGATGCATTTTCAATGGATCAGGAAGACCAACAGACAATGGTCCTCCTATATTGCCTGAGGCTTACTTGGATATTTTAGTAATTGGTTTTAGTCTCATAATCCAATCTGAACAAGTAGAAAAAGGAGTGTACTTTTTCTTAATAATTCATTGGAATAGAAAATTTTAACCAAAGCAAACGAAAATGAAAAAAAAAATAATAATAAAAATCAGTCATAAGTTCACTTGCAAATTTTCTCTCTGTGTGCTAGTTATCTGATGGAAATATGGGTCGAGTCCAAATCATTGCCAAATGTTTAAATTTTGTTGCAATGACCCGTGATATTTTCTAACTTGTAAAACTTAAATGCTCTAGTGAAATGTTGATTAATTTACAATTGCAATTTCTTTTTAATTTTCAATGATGTGACAATTGAAAATCAACATGGCAATTTCTTTTTTTGGCCTTGAAGTTTTTTTTAAAAGAATTATGTGAGGGTTAAAACTTTTCGAGTGATATGGATTTTCTTAATCATTTTTATTAATTGACAGGATGGAGTGGAGGACAATTTTGCCATTGTTTTTGCAGCTATGGGAGTCAACATGGAGACAGCTCAGTTCTTCAAACGTGAGTTTGAAGAAAATGGTTCAATGAAGAGAGTGACCCTTTTTCTAAACTTGCTATCCTGATTAGCTTTAATATAACCCATTATCATGGTGTTTATATAATTATTATTGTATTAGCCATTGACCATCTTATGTTTACTTCAATTGGTGCTGATTAATGAAAAGATGCTGATTAGTTGTTGGGTTGAAACTTGCTTTTCTTGATGTCTGCTTGTATTGTTGCTTGCATAATGCCTCCCTTCAATAATAGGATTGTTTAAAGTGGCTTGGCCTCGAACACTTACAAGTACATTTTAGTTACTTCACCATTAATATTATTATTATTAAGGTATAATTAGCATATCTGAATCATTGAATCATATAGAAGTGGGCATTTGTAATATGTTCTACTATTCTATTATACTGATTTACCGACCTCTCATTTGTTACAAAAAGGCTTCTTGAATACTCTATGTTCTTTAGGTGTTATTGCCATTGTTGTCGGGAACCGTTGCTATGACAGAATTATTTTTGCCATTGTTGCATAAAGCAGCACTAGATGATTTAGTTATCACAGTTTCTTTAGGTGGAATGTATATAGCTCTCTTGACTGAAAGTGCTTTTTATTAAGTAATTCTTAAATTTTGATGAAGAGGATTAATGCTTGTCTAGCAGAATGGTTTCAAGTTTCAACATAACTATATATCCACAATACACATCAGTTTATAGAGCTTTGGATGCCATCTATATATCTACTGTTCATATGTAAATGTTATAGATAAAAGCATTCTATGGCCCTATTTGGTAGATGCCAAGAAAGGAGTTTACCTCATTTTAGTTAACAATAATTATGTATTAGAAATCTTGATCTCAAATTCATCATGAACACTACATTAGAGATCAAAGTCTCTAATACATAATTACTGTCAAATAAAATGAGGTGAGCTCATTTTTAGGTGTCTACCAAATTGAGCCTTTTTTGTTTTTGGAGGAAAAATTTATTTTCCATGGCTAACTTGGTCAAGTGGAAGATTTCAAATTCGTTTGTGAAGATCAGAGTATAAGTATTGGAGTTTCTTATCTATTGATATCTTATCACAGTTTAGTGAAAACAACTTTGATGGGACATTGCAATATGCCTGTAACAAAAGAGTTCGGGTTAGTACATTTGACAGTCTGTACAAAGCATTTTGGAGAGGGTTTTTGAAGAATTTCATGCTATGCTACTTGTATTTATTTCCTTAGAAATAATGTCAAGTACTTCTAATTTCTGGCCATGAACTGCAACAACCAAAGAAATGTTTTTGAATATTTGGTTTTGTAAGGATATGGTTTGTTCTAAGATCTTGCTTATGGTCGGGGTTAGGAAGTCGAATCTTCTATGTTCCGCATTTGAATATCTCTTTCGTAATTCTATGGCAAGTTTTCTCCTGTGACTAATAAGAAGTTGTTTCTTGTATTCAAAATTTTTAAAGAGTAGTGTTTATGTCAAACTACCAATGTGATTTGGCTGTATTTTGGTGGATGTGCTTATTTTTCCCAATTTTGAGATATTCTATTAATTGGAGCATCACCTGTTTCTTTTAAGTCCTTTTTTGGTCAGTTTTCTGTTTAACTTTTTACTTGTAGTTAAGGATGCAGGTCAGTTTAATGGATAAACAGTTCATATTTTTAGTTCATCCTTCGTATGCTTTTTGGTTTGACAGGATGTAAAGAGAAAGGTTAACTTTTTTGGTAGCTTCTTGTGTTCCTTAATATTATTTTCCTATAGACTATTGGTTATTTTTATTGTTTGCTTATTGGGTCAAGCTGCTCGTGTCTTAGCTTGCATTTGCACTACAAGAAAGAGGTGTGATTCACTTCTGGTGTTCTAGCTAACTTGATATGTTCTTGTTTGTTGATGCTTACTGCAAAGAGGGTGACTCTTAAAGCAGTAACCCATGACAATTTCCAGATTAGTACAACTCTTAGAGCAGTTACCCATGACAATTTCTAGATTGGTATTCTAAGTGTGATTGTGTATGCTTGTTTGCGAGGAATTTCAGGTTTAATTTGTAATAATTGTCTGCATCTCATTTTATCATTTGCAATCCTGTTCCACTGATTTGGTATTGGAGCAGATAGCAACAACCATTTCAATGGACATGCATCTATTCCTTAGAATTTTAGAACTCCACTATTGTTACAAGTGGTTGCATCCTATTCCTCAGAATTTTAGAAAGAAACAAAACAATGTATAGAATTTGCATCTCATGTATGGTTTATGAACTTTCAACATGCCTAATTTCTTTTGAAGGTCAAGTGGTGGACATGGGACTAACAACTACATCCTTACTGAATTCTGAGAAGTTTTCTGTCATAGTCCCGAATTCATTATTTTCCAGTCAGGGATGTACTTTATTTCTTCCAAATTTGTATTCTTTGGCCCTTTCTGTAATCATTAGATAGATGATAATCTATGAAGAACAGTATGTCAGGCACTGGCACTCTTAACAATTAAATACTGCTGCACTTTACACACTGCATGGAGATAGATTGATGGCAAATACATCTGTTCAAAGATGGCACATGTGGGCATTCATGTCTTGTGGCTGCAAGTAATATTCCTCTGTTATGTAACTTTTGTGTAACAGTAACATGTATTGGTAACTAACAACCAACTCCACCTAGCTACTGCTTGTCTAGTTGCCTACAAACAGAGAGTGTAGCATGTGTGAGTGATCCAGGTTTACTAGTGTACCAAAAAAAGGAAAGTTGTAGAAGCTTCACACATTCATATTGGGTTTATGCTCTTGAAAATAAGAGAACAACATTAACTATAGCTTATGAAGAGCTTTTGATTTTCTATCTGATAATATTGCAAGAATTTTTTACATACACACGTCTTTGCATAGATAGCTATTTTCACCTTTTCAGGTTACCAACTCTATAAAACGCAACATTTCTATGCGTTTCTGTTTCTTTTACCAAGCTATTAACTGTTTTTTCAAGGATCCAAATGGTATAAAATTCAAACCTTCTTTAAATCCCAACTTTCCTAATACCATTTTTTCAAGACCAGATCCTCTCTTTGTAACTCAAAGAATCCCAACTCTAGACACTTTCCATAGGTTGTTGCACCATGACTTGTCATGTGGGAACTTGTTGTTTGTGAGGACATTGATTAGGTAAGTTTCTATCGAAATTGCATGAAAACATTCATTTTCCATACTTGGTTTGGTTGAATGGATGAGTAAGTTGTCAATCATATGAAAAGTGCCCAAGTCCATCAAGTGGGCCTATTTTGAATAATCATGGGTTTGGAATAGGAACTTGGAACTTGTTCAAACTTCAAACCAAGTTTGCATTTTTGTTCTACTAGCTAGTTCATTCCCAAACATTGCTTTCACATATTTCAACTACATTGTTATGCTTCCAACATAGAAGTTTGAGAAAGAAATACCAACTAGTAAAATTCCAGCAAGGTGAGATCTTTTCTTTCATTAAACTGCTAGTTTTTCTTTGTCTTATTTTTATAGAGAAATGGTTGTGCAACTGGTGTTTTCATATAGTTCCATGAAGTGTGCACCATAAAAAATATTACATTTGTTCTTGGGCTATTGGAAGGTGACAAGGGCTATAGTCGTAGTTATTTCATTTTTTTGATCATGTGCTATTCTTTCATAAGAAAGTTCACTTTCCAACTGAAAATTACTAAGCCCATGAAGCTAAACACTTTTTTATTTTTGGTGTGTGCAGATAAGCCCTTTGTTGGTGCATCTGTTGGTTACTTCACATTCCTTCGACTGTAAGTCATATCTTATTTCCTAAATTGCTTCAAACAGTATGGTCATCATACACATAAACAAAAAATGCTTGCAATGAATGTTTATGAGTACTTGGTAATTTTGGAGTCCTTGGTTAGGGTTTGGGCTAAAAGTAATAGTGCTAGAGCTGACGCTTTTGGAGTCCGAACTCATTCTTTTGAAAAATAGAAAAATGGAAATATTAGTAAATATGGATTTTCTTGTTAAGAAGAAAATGGAAGATGGATTGAAAAAATATAAAAGAGATTTTTTTTTTTCTTCTTTTTTTTGCTTCAAGAGAGAGAGACAGAGAGGTAAGAGTGGGGAAATCGAGGGAGATAGTGGGGGAATGAAGTGGCCGCGTGAGATTTGAAAATAACGAGTGTAGTTTGGTTTGAAAATGACGTTTCGTATGCGTGGCGTGCATTTTTATTTAAGACAGTAAGTTAATTTTACTGAAGACAATTGAATTACATAGGCAAGTGTTTAATGCAGGGAACTTCTCTGGAAATGTTATTCTGATAACTAACCTGATGAGAGTAATTTGTGGTTTAGTTCCTGAATCAATCTCTCTATCATATTCAAAGAAATTCACATTTTTCTTCGTGTTTCTTACATGGTTCTTTGTCCCATTTTTGTTTGACTTGAAAGTAAAGGTGATGCATCTTCTTATTTATTCAATCATGGAATGCAGGATGTTGTTGTTAAGGTTCTAACAGATCAGGACTTTCATGAGGATCAACTGAAGGACTTTCTAAGGGAGGTATGCATTTGAAACATTACTAATAATGTTCTGTGAAACTGTACCCATTTATGTATCCGGATGTACGTCAAAGCTATTCGGATGTTGAGCGAGGGTCCTTGGAAGGTGAGAACCGCTGTTATGACCATGATGAAGCTATCCATTTCCTATGGACAACATTAGAGGGGCCTAACCATTTGGACAGGCCGTGTTTATGTATTTGTTCGAAATTAATGGAGTAGACCCGGATGTGCGTCGGAGCTATCCAGATGAGTGGGGGAGCTTGGAAGGTGGGAACTGCTGTTATGACCATGATGAAGCTGTCCATTTTCTATGGACAACATTAGAGGGGCCTGGTCATTTGGACAGGCCATGTTTATGTATTTGCTCGAAATTAATGGAACAGACCCGGATGTGCGTTGGAGCTATCCGGAAGAGCGGGGGTCCCTGGAAGGTGAAAACTGCTGTTATGACCATGATGAAGCTGTCCATTTCCTATGGAGGGCATTGGAACGGCCTGGCTATTTGGACAGGCCGTGTTTATATTTGTATTTGCAGGGACCACACCCTTAACCTAAACTCGAACCGATTCTCAAATCTAAAAACTTATAACCTAAACCAAAACCAAAACCTATAACCTAAACCCGAACCCATTCTCAAGTCTCAAAACCTATAACCTAAACCAATACCAAAACCTATGACCTAAACCCAAACCCATTCTCAAATCCCAAAACCTATAACCTATCCCTAAACCTTAACCTATGACCTAACCTAAACCTATACTTATAACCTAAAACTATTACCAAATCTGAAAACGTATAACCTAAACCTAACCTTAACCTAAACCTAAACTTATAACCTATAACCTTAACCAAAACCTATAACATAAACCAAAACCAAAACCTATAACCTAAACTTGAACCCATTCTCAAATCCCAAAACCTACTCTACCAAAAAAATGATCAAAGGCTACGGACAATAGAGATCTATGGCTAAGGCTTTAATCTGTAGCTAAATAGCTACGGATTAAATTCGTAGCTATAGCCTACCACCCACCGTCACACTATTATAAATTGACGGTCTCATAAGGGTCTTTGTGGGGCCCATCGTAATGTATTTGTTTTATCTAAGCCGTCCATCTGTTTTGATATTGTATTTTAGAGTATGAGCCCAAAAAAAGAGGCATATTGAAGCCTCAAGTGGACCACACAATAGTAAACATTAGAAATTATGTGCATATTGTTGAAAGTTATTTTGGAATGGTGTGCTTGACTTGGGCCTTCAATCTGCCTTATTTTTTGTTTCATGTCCTATCCATGGTTGCCTAAATGAATGAACTGTGTGGATAAGTCACATCCATCATGGTGGCCCCCACAGCGCTCCCGAGATCACCGTCCAAAATAATAGCCTAAGAAACGGATTGGCTATTGTCGCACACACCGCTGATGTGATTTAGTGTGTTAACGTCATCAAGTTCCGTGGGTCCCATCATGAAGTATGAGTTATATCCAAACCGTCTGTCCACTTAGTGACCTTGTCGTAAGGCTTGAGATGAAAAATAAGACAGATCAAACAATCAAGTGGACCACACTGTACAAAACAATGGAGGATTGAACGCCTGCCATTGAAAAACTTTTAGCGGTCATGGAAATTTTGGATTCCGCCTAAACCCTATCTCTCTCCTCTCCCTCTCGCTCCAAAAGAAAAAAGAAAAAAGAAACCCTCCCTCTCCTTGTTGCTCTCGCTCTCGCTCTCTCGTGCTCCCTTGCCGTCTCCCTCTCCCTCTCGCTCTCTCGTGCTCCCTCTCTCAATGTCGTTGCCACTCTCCCTATAAATAGAAAATAAAAACCCTATACCCTCCTTACCCTCAACTCTCTCTCTGACTCCCCGCCCCCAAAGCTCACCAAACTCTCTCTCTCTCTGTTCTCTCTGCAACTCCGCATCACCCATCTTCCCCACAGGCATTAAACTTGGTTAACAAGCTTGACTTAAACTTTGTGCTGAGTGTAATAGATTTGAAGGACAATGACTTAAGAGTAGGGGGATTAGAGATTTCAGTGCCATTTTTGCAAGGTTTACAACTTTAAGAGAGGTGTTTTGTGTGGATGTTGATAATATTTATAATACAATCTCCCTCCTGTATTTCATGCATGCTAACTATTTGATGAAATGGCTCAACAAGGAATGTTTTGTGTGGATGTAGCTGATATTTAAAATACAATCTCCCTCTTGTATTTGATGCATGCCAACTGTTTGATGAAATGGTTCAACAAGGAATGTTTTGCGTGGATGTAGTTGCTATTTATAATACAATCTCCCTCTTATATTCATTCATGCTAACTGTTTGATGAAATGGCTCAACAAGGAATATTTGAGGGTTTGGATTCAACATTGGTCTAATGGAGCCACCATCCAGCTCTTCATATTTGTTGTCCAATCTGAGACTTAATACTTCTAATTTTAGTTGTTCATCATCTTTATCTTTGCTACAACTTCTCCACTTAACTTTCATCTTGTGCCCACTTAAACTTGTTCCAAGGCTAAGTGAAATAAGTTCATGCTCTTCTTCGATTTCATTGAACTGATTGAAGTGCTTAGAGGTGTTTATGCATCCATTTGTTTATTGCTCAGGTGTTGCAATCTTAATTTGTGTAAATCACCTGAGGGGCCTTGAAGATTCTCACTGTTCTAGTAGGTGGGTTACAATCTTAGATTCAGCCCAGCTGCCGGATGCTTTCGACAGGCTTACATGTCATAATGTCTGTGAAAATTCACAGTGGAGAAACATAATGATACTTTTAGACATAAGATGCAGTCATTTATGAGAATCATCTTTCTTTTCCAGAGTTCATCAACATTGATAAGATTTCCTTTTGCAACAAACCATCTAAAAAATAGCCACCTTTCTTGGTACCCTTGGGAATTGCCAAATGTGTGCATCTAATTCATGATTGAAAGCCTTGATGTGAAGGTCCCATTAGAACCCAACTCCCATCTCGACCTATCTCTCTTCCCTGAGATAGAAACAATGTTGTTGTTTTTTTTTTCCTTCTTCTTGTAGTATGACAAACTCCTGAATTTCAGTTTCCATTAGGTTCATGGGAAAACAAGGATCCCATCTAAATGCACCTCCCTCTAACTTAAAACAATCTGCTCTCCTTAAAAATCTGTTGTCCATGGTTATGCTGTATAAATTTCAGAAGAGGTAATGTATCCTACTCAAAGGTAAGTCTTCTTTCATTGCCTATATGAAATTATGTAATTTTCCTTTTAAATTATGAAATTATGATCAACAAGTTGATTTAGCCTTCACATATTAAGGGCATTAAAGTATTTTTCTTCTTGTACAAGTGTAATTACAAATATTCCCTTTGAATACAATATTTATGAAATTTATGTTGTTGAAATTTATACACTTTCTATTTTTCCTTTAAGTGTTTTCATTTTCTTATTAGAATTGACTCTTACTGAATCAATGCCTGAGTGGTTAATGGGGACGGATTACAAATTCATTGGCAATATGTCTACATTGCCTCGAATCTAGCTAAGTGCCATTGTCGTGAAGAGAAAACTTTGATACTCTGGAAGAATGTGATGTTTCATACACATGCACACAGAAATTGTGACGTGGTAAAGAGGTAACCAGAACTGAACTGTGCAAATTAGGGCCCAATTTACATGGGTTGTGAACAAAATTTTGATGGAACTGATATGTTACCTGGCCAGTTGGTTACTTCTAAATAGAAGGTTGAAATCCAAATAGTCAACCTTCCAAATTTGGTAAACAAATGTGTATCAATATAAGGATGTAGTCTCTCCTTTTAAGCTCGTATTCAGCTTTGTCATGGCACTGTATTTTTATAGTTTTTTCAGTTTTTTGTGTTGTATAGCAGTTTTATATGATGATAGGTGTGGCATGTTCCTTTTTAAGGAGCCCACCCAAATGATTATACAACATGCTTTTTCTTTTTTTTTTGAATAAAAACAAAAGGTGAGACTCATCTGAAATTTAGGGTGGGAGATGTTCTTCCAGTGGTCTGGTATCATCTGAAGGTTAGGCTACAAGTTTCAGTTGTGTTCCTACAAAGTGTTAGGCAATTAGTCATTGCCACTTTCAGAACCTGTCTTTCAGCAAACCGGCATGCCCATAACCTTGATGTGAATGTTCTTTTGTTCAGACTGTCGTTCTGTTTTGTTCCCTTGTGTAGCAGTATAGATGGTTGCAGATAGGGGTGGGTTGTTGTGGACTGATGTGCTGCTCTGATCTGCTGATGTTCATAGGGATGGCTATGCTATGGTAATTGAATTATATATATATATATATATATATATGTGTGTGTGTGTGTGTAAAACCCGTATCCTAATTCCTACTGTTCCTTAGACTTTCGCGGTCATTCCGATCGATTTCCGGCGACTCGCGATCTGTAACCGGCATTGCGCGAAATCCTGAAACAGATTCTGTCGGTCTGAGTCAGTTCGACATGAGACTTGTACCAGTGCAACCGCGCTGTCGCCGCGGTTCCGATGCAGCGTCTCACGCACCGAGGCGATACCCAGGCCAGAAGATGTGGGCCCGCGTTCATTTCTAGAAAACACCGCGCGTTGCGGATTACGAGGGAATCTCTACGAGATGTCCCATCAATCAATCAATCACTCATGTCAAGTACAAGTCAAGTCACTCCATACCCAAGTACAACAACTCATACCTTTCTCTTACACAAGCAAACCCAAGGTCAACCCTCACATCACTTCACCTCTCTCTCCACCCATCCCTTCTTACAACACACCACTCCACCCATCACCCATCACACCACATCACTCCATGACCCTTTTTCACCCATCACTCCCCTCTCTCTCTCATTCATTCTCAAAAAAAAAAATCTCTCCAAGCAAAAATTTCACATGTCCAAGCATTCCCAAGCTTTCCCAAAGGCCAAGTGTGGCCCACCCTCTCATCTCCCATCCACACCATCAAAGGTCCATCATCCACCGTCCAAGGCGAAGGTAAGGAGCATTGGAGGCCAAGGGAGCAAGGAGGAGGCTTAGAGGTGGGTGATCCACCGTTAAATTCTTTTTAGGGACCACTTATTGGTGGGACCCATTTTTTTTATGTGGGGCCCATAGTGGTGGGGCCCCACCATCACCGTCTATTGTTCTCTCTCTCTCTCTCTCTCTCTCTCTCTCTCTCTCTCTCTCTCTCTCTCCTTATCCTTTTCCTAAAATGAAGTGGGCCCCACCAATTCATGATAAATCTACTCCATTCATCAAATGGTGTGGCCCACCACACTTTAGGTGATATGATACGTATATATATATACATATATATTATATTATATTAATATTAAACATATATATATATATATGTATATGGTGGGCCATGTATATGTGGGACCCACCATGATGATGTATTTATCCATGCCGTCCAGCGTCCCTGGACGCTGGACGGGCGTGTTGGCCATCATGGAGTATGTGTACAGGCGGCATGGGCGTGTACTGTCAAGAAAGAAAAAAAAAAAGAAAGAAAAGAAAAAGGGGTTGCTTTGGGGTGGACCTTGCATGCAGTCCCCACTTTGATGTATGTATGCAATCCACGTCGTCCATTCCATTTTTCATATCATTTTAGGCGTTGAGCCGAAAAATGAGACCGATCCAATCATCTGGCGGGCCGTGGTATTAAGAATGGTAGTATTTTCCGTTAAAAACTTGGAAGAATGATTTCTGGGGTCCACCAGAAGCTTGGACCCACCTGAAACTTGGTTTGGACCCTTAATTTTGTGGGACACATGCAATGGACGGGGTAGATCTGTTTAATGTGGGTCCCACCTAGGAAAACAAAAAAAAAAAGAAAATCCATGCATTGCATTTGCCTATTTGACGTCTAGAGGAGCCTGGACGTCCAACCAAAAAAAAAAAGAAAGAAAGAAAAAGAAGGGAAATGGTGGGCCACTCTTGCAAGCCCCAACTTAATGCATGTATTTAATCCAAGCCTTCCACCATCTTCCTCAGATTAATTTAGGCGTTGAGCTAAAACTTGGGACCAATCCGAAACTCAGGTGGGCCATACCATATAAAATCATGTGAAGACATGCCTGAAACATACAAAAGCATTTGGTGGGGCCTATCTGAAATTTGGACGTGGCTGAAACTTGGTTTGGACGCCTAATTTTGTGGAACACATGCAATGGATGGGGTAGATCTGGTTAATGTGGGTCCCACCTAGGATAAAAAAATAAATTTCTTTTTGGCATGACTTTGTGCCATGACTCCAGAGACGTCCACGTTAAAAAGGGTGGCCGCATTGGCCCACTTGTAGACTCCACCATGATGTACATTTTACTTCTATACCGTTCATTTAATAGGTCCCCTTGAATGGTGCGTTGACTCCAAAAATCATCCACAAACTGAACTCAGGTGGGCCATACCATCCAAATCATGTGAAGACATCCCTAAATCATATAAAAACACTTCGTGGGGCCTACCTGAATTTTGAATGTGGCTGAAACTTAGTGTGAACCCTCAAACAGGTGGGACACACGTAATGGAAGGGTTGGATTGCAAATAAACATTTTGGTGGGTCCTGCATGGGACCCACTGTGGTATGTGTGGCTTACCACACCATCAAAACAGTGGGTGGTGACAGTAGGCCCTAGGCCATGTGATTCTATGAACAGTGTGGATGCAAATAAATAGTACAATGGACCCAGGTTGGGTAGAAAATATACATTACGGTGGGCCCTGGGTCTATATGACCTTATCAACAGGTTTGAATGGAAAATAAACATTTTGGTGGGCCCCTTGCTACATGGCCTTATCAACAGGTGGGATGTAAAATAAACATTTTGATGGGCCCCTTGCCACACGGCCTTAACAACAGGTTGGGTGGCAAATACGCATTTCAGTGGGCCCAGGATTGGATGGAAAATAAATGTCATAGTGGGCCCACATGGGAGTCTACCATGATGCATGAGTTTCATCCAAACCGTCTAACCATTTTGAGATCATTTTAAGGCCAATGTTGAGGCCCACTTTGTTATATATGGGCCCATGTGTGTAGGCCCATTTGATGTATTTGTGGCCTAATGTTGAGGCCCACTTTGGTATATATAAGGTCTATGTGATTAGGCCCATTTGATGCACATAAAGCTTATGTGATTGGGCTCGTTTTAATGCATTTTAAGGGCCATGGGTGATGGCCCATTGCAAAGTACCTAAGGTCCATTGGTGAGGCCCATTAAGGTGGCCCACTTGATGAATATAAGGCCCATGAGATACGGCCCATTTGATGTATTTGAGACCCAATGGGATGTACCTAAGGTACATTGCAATGTGTGATTCCGCCATGATTTATTTAATGATATTTAAGGCGAACCGAGCCTTGGGAGCAATGATGGTTTGACGTCCACATTGTAAGATTAATGTTGGTTAAATGTCCGCATTGTCACTCTCCCTAGGGCCTACTGATAAGCCTAACTCTTTGTGTATGAGGCCCATGTGCAGGGCCCACCTGTGACGTATATTAGGCTCAAGTATAGGGCCCACCCATTAAGTATTGGGGCCTGTGGATTGTGATGTATCTTTGGCCCAGATGGCAAGACCTGATGTTATGTATGAGAGACCTAAGGGATGTGGCCCATTACGATGTGTTCAGGGCCTATGGATATGGTCCATTATACTGTACATGCGGCCGGTATATGGGGACCATTATAATGTTACATATGGCCTTATGTGAGGACTAATGTGGTACATGTCAGGCTTAGGTGATAAGGTCCACTTTGATATACTTGTGGCCCATTAGTGCGCCCCATTGATGCGACTCACTTAATGTGTATGAGGCCCATTAGTGCGGCTCGTTGATGCAGCCCACCTGTTGTGTACATGTAACCCTTGAGTAAGGCCCATTGTGTTGTATATTAGGCCCTTATGTGAGGCCGTGGGCCCATTATATGTTTGGATCTGTGAGGGTCACTTCTTGGGGCAATGTTGGTTAGATGTCCACATTGTCGAGGTCGATTGTTGATGCCGGATATTGATACCAATTATGAGTATGTGACTGCATAGCATCATGATCCATGTCCATACGCATCATCTGCATGTATGTTATGAGATATGATTGACCATTGCATATGTCATAGTGCTGGTTGTTATGAGACTCCCTGATAGGCAGAGATTGTCTCACATGAGTGCACGATTTGCGTAGGATTGATGCATGATTGGATTGTATGACTCATGCATCTTGCATTGTGTGCTGTGATTACTGTATGCCCTAGCGATATCAGGGTCGTAGCCTGCACAGGCATATCGTGGATGGCCAGATGGGACACCGGAAATCTGTTCTACATGGGGTGCTATAGATATCCCTGGGTGAAAGTCCCTAAACCCTCTTGGTTCCAGAGGATGCTCCAACGTCTAGACCGAGTGGGTAGATGGGCGCCGAGTGCCGATTACCAGATGGCTGCGCTCTCCACTGTGTCGCGGTCGGTTGGAAGGGGGTGTAGCCTTACCTGCCCGAGAGGAGGGGGCAATGCTAGGCTAAGTCTGACCAGCTCGAGGAATGGGTCCCCTATTGACGAGCTGGGCCCGATATTGGCAGGCGGATAGTGAGGTCTCTTCCACTCACCTTGTTGAGCGCGATGGGGCGACAATCTGGTATGGAGTGTAATAGACCCCGATAATTTTTCAGAGAGAAACCGTACTAATATGTGGACTTATTGAGTAGGAATTGCATGTTCATTCATTCGTTCGTTCATTCATTATCCACTCGGGCTGGTGGTGCGCAATTAATTGTTGTGTACCTTCGTTATGGTAAGAATTTCGGTTGGGTGCGCGACTAACCTGAGATCAGGAGTCTACTATATTGAGTCTGACTATCCAAATTTAGGTATGAGACTGGTTTGGATAGAAGTCCTTGTGGTGGACCCCGTAGCCTGCGATACTACGTACTATCATCCCGACTTCACACTCCAGCATGGTCATTTCATTCGTATCGCATATTACATTACATCTGCAGGCATATGGCATTTTGGGTTGCTATATTTCTGTACTTATATGGCCTAGACAGACTTAGCAGGATTTGTATATTGCATTACATCCTCGGCATCTGATATTTGACTATTTATGACTCCTTAGTGCATATGTGTTTTATATTACATTTCTGATAATTGACTGACTTATGAACTTGTCCATACTTTCGCTTACTCTGTCATTGTATGATTTATGATCTTGTCAGTATTTCAGGTTATTCCGATAATGTACGATTTATGAATTACCAGTAATTTCAGTATTGTATGATGATGGTATTGTATTGAACATTTGATACTTACCTTGTGCACACACTTACACTACCCTCTAAGCTTTCTATAAGCTTATGTATAATAGATGCGTGCAGGTGATGTTAGGTTGTAGCAGTGTTGAGCTTGGAGCGTGCTGTGGTCTTCTGGAGCTTGATTTTTCTTTATTTATGTATTCCCTTTCAGCATTGTACTCAAATGATTATATTAGTGGATATGTGATGATGATGTATCCTTTATAATTTGGGTAAACTTGTGGTTATGCTTATTACAAGACAAGTGTACGTTCGAAAAATCCTCCTTGTAGGATCCCAGGATCGGAATCTGGCGTATGTTGCGCTGGGAGCCGAGAATGGGGTACTATGGATGCTGTCGGCACCGGATTCGGCGATCGAGATTCTTGTGAATTTGATTTCTGGATTTGAGGCATGACAATATGTGTGTGTGTGTGTGTGTGCGCGCCTTTGTTGAATTCTTATCTGCGATTCCTTTATAATTCCCTCTCCTTCCTGCATGTCATGTGTGTGCACCTTTGCTGAATTCTTATCTGCAATTCCTTTGTAATTCACTCTCCTTCCTGCATGCCATACTTTATGACAATTACTTGTGTTGGTTCCCAAAGGTTCATAACCACTTGCCAATGAGTGTCCAATTAATGATTGTTAAGTCCTTCATGCATATATGACTTTTGTAATGAGGATGGAAGTCTTCCTTCCAATTAACTAAATGATAAGTATTTTGATCGATGACATGGAGTAAATTGGAAATTTTGAGAGAGTTTCCTTTCTTTATAAGAGTGAATGTTCTACCTCCTAATGATCACGATGATGTTGCAGCTTGTATTGTCAGGCTTCGGTCTGCCACAACCCAAACATATGGTATATCAAGAGAGAAGTAGCAACTTCACCACTATTTTATATGAAACACACCATAATTTGATTAATTATCCTTTAATTAAACAAAAAGAGGAACATTTCATATTTTATTTACTTTGTTTTCTTTCTTTTCTTCATAGAGATACAAATTGGGGATTGCAAATTAGCCATTCACTTCAAGCATGGCAAATGTGGCTAAGGAGTTCTGTAGTGCCACAAGGTAGAGAAAGAGGGCTAGACTGGTATGTTAATTACACACCATTTAAAAATGGTGGTGATTCTTCCAATGTACATATGACATAGTTGTATTGCTATCCGGACCGTGCAAATCAATGATTTAACTGTGGATAGATCATAACAAAACCCTAGTGCCGACGAGATGGAAAACCATCTTATTTTTCATTTGAATTTGGATCACTTACTATTTTACTTTTAACCATTCATTTTTTAGCCATTGATTGGATGATTAGGATTGTTTGATTAGTGTCATGTTTACAGATTGGTCCATGGGTCAATGAGGAGGATCCATGCCTGCCAAACAGTGGACATCCGAGGTCTTTTTATGATGGGTTGCTGACATCATCATTTGCTAGTGATGTCAGAGCCCATGGGTCTCCAAACAGTATGCACATGCTGTCTTTTTTTTTTTTTTTGCAGCACCCTGCATCATTTCTTTCGTATGCATGTGTATGCAGTTGGGGAGAGTCATACTTGTGCTCTTTCTCTTGACATATAATAGCATGCATGTGAGATGTTATTTTCTTGATGTTCTTTTGTTTTCATGTGTAGATGAAGGAATAAGCATCGTATGTTGGAACAAAAGGTTGCTGATATCAAGTATCTCTAGAGTCGTTCCATGCATTTCCATTTCATCTCCACCGGGAAAGGCCAACTTTGTTGTAGTGACGGTGCAGAAAATATGCCAAAGATTGGATTAATTTGGGATGAATTTCTTTTTCTGCTAGGAGAGGTATTTTGTAAATGGGCTAATATGATAGGCAACATCCCAAGTTGTTAATGGGATCATGCCAGAATGTAGCAGTCTTGTTACAAGTTTGTTAATAAAAAAAAAAAAAAAAAAAAGTTTCTGTTGAAAAAAGGAAGAAGAAAGAAAGGAGATAAACCCATGCCTAGCCCAATTCAGGCTGGTCTCGTGTACCATTGGGTTACCATGCCCATAGCGACCCTTACTCTTGACCAAATTTAAGAAATTTGTAATTCTTTTTAATAAAACTTTCTTATTCTTAAAAATAGTATAACGGGATAGTATTTTTTTAGTGAAAAGTGTAAATTAGCAGCAATACGATGAACTTTACTATGATGTCTCGAAGATCCATTTACGATTGATATTAGATTTCGAGTTTGTGATGTTATTTTCATTTTTACTACATTTTATCTTTTAATTGGGTGTGATCCAAATTCATTTGAAGGCACTGGGTTCTTTTTCTTTTTTTGTTTTTAAATTCCAATTACCTGTACAAGCCCCATTTTGCTTCTTCTAGCTCACTGCGAATTTATTTACATCTAAATTCATCTCTACTAAGCATTTGGGGTTGCACAGAATTCAATATACAACTAGCAGGCTATCATTTTCCGCTTTAAAGAATTTTGCCTTTGATTGGCTTTGTGAGGTAATTTTAAGACCTGTGAGCATTGGAAACTGTGACAACAATCTAGATTCAGTTATCTAATACAGTATGTGCTTTTTTCTTAGATTGCATTTTCTTTTTCTAATCAAATTGAAGAAAGTGAAAACATCAATTAGAAAAGAAAAAGAGCATGAAGGTCTCTCGTTGGCATTTAACGTGGCAAGGATACCCAAAGATTAGTTGGTTATACTACCACCACCACTAGGATCATGGTTCAATTTAATTTATTTATGGACTTATTTGCTAATGCAAATTGTAGAGATGTGGAGGAATTGTTTATTTGAAACTTTGGGACCTTGCTAGCTTGTGGTTTTGGTTTATTTAATAAATTTCTCCTGCTGAAAAATTGGAATTCCTGTTTTTAGTTTTTCTTTCTTGCAGTGTGTATCTGCTGATGAAGACAACTAGGCTGGGTAAATATAAAAACTGATAAATATATTTTTTATTTGGGATTCTTGTAGTATTTTATTTTATTTTTCCTTTCCTCTGATTGGTTGTTATGATTCCTCTGAGTATCTATTTTCTGCTGACACTTGCTAGCTGAGGAGCACCTTCTTAAGATCCTAGCTAGCCATCCATCAATCAGGTCCCACCATGAACATTATGTGGTTCCAATGCAGGTGCCAATGCTTGGGTATTGCATCATTTTGAATGAAATTCTCACCAAATGCATTAGTTAATCAGTTTTATCATGACTAAAATTCAATCCTCTTGCATCAATCAAAATGAACTATTTCTGGGATCTAAATGTATTTTTATATCTTTTCCTGTTATCTTGTGTCACTATTATGCTCTTTATATCTTTTAAAAGAATGTTCTTTAACTGATTTAATGCATGCCTTTATTTTAGTACATTTTCCCAATTTATGCTACTATGAACTGATACAATATACAGCTAGTAAAGAAAATACAGCAAAGATCCACATTCAGGATACATGTATCTTCCAACATGGTGGTTTTTGGTGCATGTGTAACCCATGGTTGAGACCATCATGTCAATGGTTTGGATTGCTCAACCGGATTGCTCAACCATCAGTCTCACTTGTATTGATAAGGGTTAGATCACTTCATATAAATGCTCCATGTGGGATCTTAATACAAAACATTCACATTACAACTATAGACAGCACTAAACCATCCATGTAGTTGCATCTTTAATATCAATCACCATGGGACACCATATATTGATTTTTCTATATTGTTTGTCAAAACCAGTTTTGAAACAATCATTGTAATTCTTAGGTGGGCTACTTCTTCTTCTACCGGAAAACTCTAGAACAAGTATGTAAAATTCCCTCCAAAAAATATTAATTGGTTGGAAACATGTATTGGCATTGAAATCAAACTTGAAATCCTTGAGGTCTATTTGGATAGGGTGAATCTAAAAGGTGGAAATGGAAAAGAAAAGTGGAATCTGAAAGCATGTGTTCCCTTAGGTAAAACCACTGAATTTTCATTTCCTTCCCACCTGTTTGTAATGCTACAAGAGTTGCTGTGGAAAATATGCAATGCAAAAGTGAGGAATTCTGGTTGAAATTTATATGGTGCTCCACTTTTTGTTTTTCCATCTGGATTAACTACTGCTGGAAATGGAAAATTATGAAAACTCAAACAAATACTCTAGCCTCGAAGATTTAGTAAACATACAAAGGAAGATTCAGGTTGGACAAGTACAAGAAACTTGTACTGCAAAAGAACTGTGTGAAATTCTTGGTAGTTTTCACTTATACTTTGCAACTTACAACCCAGTAAAATGCAACTGATGCCACTGTTACCATTATGTAAAGGCTATTATGGCACACCATGCCTGTAAAGGCTGTTGTGGCACATCATACTATGATAGATGGATGAGCAAACCTCTTCTTTTGATTTCATGATGATTCTTAAAATCTTAAAAGGAAATTCTCTCCTCTATAAAAGGATCATCTCTACATATAAGCAAATTAAATATTAAAAAAGCTTGATAGTGTTGTTACAAAGCTGTTATAAACTATAATGGTCACAGTAGGTGCCTGCATAGTGTCATGCAATGACATTTTTCTATGGTGAAATAGAGAGCAAATTAGGTGAGACCCAGCCTCAATTGAACGGTGTGGCCCTTACAATGGGGTTACCGTGGGACCCACCTTGATGTATGTATTATTTATCCATGTTGTCCATACATTTTTTTCAGATCATTTTAGAGCATTATCCTAAAAATAAAGAAGAGATAGACCATACCATAAGAACAGCGGTGATTGACCATTAATGCAGTTTTCTTTCTTTTCTTTTCTTTTTGTCCTATTTTTCTTAATGATTTTTGGTTTATCTTTAAAAAATGTCACAATATTGGGGTTGTATGATTGTGTCAACTGAAAGAGAAGTCGAACAACACTTTTCATATCAAAACCTGTGTCAGTGTCCTTGCATTTTCTGTTTTCAGTGTTCCATGCAACTGTCTTGGAAAAAATAAAATAAAATTTGTAAGTGTAAGGAATGTATAAACAAAAAAGAATTTTGTAAGCAGGAATTCTGTTTTCAGAGCTCCACCTTTCCTACACATTTTACATGTATATTTTCAATTTTATTTTCTTAAATTTCTTATTTTTGTGACACTGCAGTTTGACAAAGAAAGTGTGAGCATTTTAACCCAAGTAAGTCCTAAACAATGGGTTGAAAGAATGATTTTTTTTTTCCTTCTCATTAATATTATGTTTTCATTGTTTGTATTGTAAAAGCTAGTAAGTCCTGTACAATGTGGGCTGCTATTTAATCATGTCCATTGATGGAATGTGAGCTATGTAGTTTGTATCATATGCTACTTTGTGTGTAGTATCTATTACATGTGACTTAAAGCTATTTTAATGAGCACGTAGGTTGAAGGTAGTGTAAGCTATTTAAGATACTGGCCGAAACTTCTCATTTGACCAACTTTTTTATTTCTTCTAAAGGCTTTATAGTTGTCATTGTGGTGCTAGCAAAGCATGAGTCTTATTTTTGTTAATTTCATCTTTTGAATACAGCAATAGCATTTCTTCAGCAATGTGGGTGTTATTTTCTCTTGTTATAATGCTTTATGGAGGCTTGCTAATTATTATAATGAATGCCTACCATTCCATGCCCCTTCGAACTGTATTTGTCAAGTAGGCTGATGTGTCAAGCATCCAAGCTGTCTATCCTCACTGTAGCTGGTTCTGAGACCTGATAGTCATGTGATTTTAGAGCTTCAAATCTAGTTCAAATGCCATAGTTGTTGTTGTTGTCTTTCTTGGAAAGCATAAAATTCCATCCAGTCATTTCTCAGTTTTTCCTCATTTTGATATAACCTTTCATTCAATGTAGATAGTGGATGTACTTTTCTCATTAACTATTTGCAGGTCACTGACTGAAAAGCTAGGATCATTCAACCAGGAAGATTATTGGCATGTGGGGCCTATCTTCTGCATAGATGGGATGTCCCACCTTGCAACACCGACGCAAGTAAAGGTATACCCATATAGAATTCTTTGAGTTGAGTAGGAACTTTTTCTCCTTTTTAATTTTGTTGTTGTTTTTCTCATGTGAACTTCATGGAATGAGAATGTGTGGAATGAGTATAACCCATAAATTAGATAAACTATGATCTTGAATACATAATTCTACTAAGTAAAATGAGATGAAATCATTTTTAAGCAGCTAAAAATAGGGCTGAAGTCAGTTAATTTATGTAGTCCCAAACAGGCTGATTATTAAACCATGGGGCCCACTTATACAAACTGAAAACCTGAACAGTAGTGTACAAACCATGGGCCCCAAGAATTTTATAATGCACCAATGACCATTGCATAGCTATCACTCTATTCATATATTTTATCCACAGTCTCTAGCAGCAAAGGCAGAAGTTTTGGAGCTATTTAGTGTTGAAAAGCAAATCCATAGTTCTCATAGTGGTAGTCTGAATTTACAACTAGTGCATGATTCTTTATTGTCACTTAAACTCATGTTTAGGACTTTTTTCTTGAACAAAGCGACTGCGCAACAATTGGCTATGTGTGTTTCACCAGTTTTACCAAAACCTGCTTTGCTTAAGGCTCACCGTACAGGTCCTCTGTGGACTGTTTTGTAAATATTACAAAGTGCTTTACCTGCATTTTTTGACTGCTTTGGGGAGAGGCATTTGATCAGTAAAAGTGAAATGGTGAGGATTGATTTCAATAGAGATTTACTACAGTCATCATTCACAGAGATTGTTACTTCTATTCTTGACAAGAAGGGAATAGAAGATGCTGTTAAGTTCTTTAATATGTTGCAGCCATTGCTGATGGAGATTCTCTTTTTAAAAGGATATAGTGTTGGCTTGAATGATTTTGACATTCTTAAGGCTGTTACTGAAGATATAAAGAAGAAGATTCAGGACATACAACCGTTGCTGCTTCACTTGAGATCAAATTGCAATGAACTTGTAGAGTTGCAAGTGGAAAGCTACCTGAAAACTGTAAAACTGCCTATCGTGACTCGTTTTCTAAAGTTATCTTCTTTAGGCAATTTGATAGATTCGAAAAATGATTCAGCTATCAATAAGGTTGTTCAACAACTGGGCTTTTTGGTGTATTAGCTGCTACTGTAGTATCAAATCCTGCCATATAAAGCAGTTCTTGATTCTTCTCAGAGCAACAACTCTTCATGGGAATCAATGAAGGTACCATCGATATGATAGTATTTTATTTTCAGTATATCTATTTTTCATTTATCTTTGCATTAATTTATTCTTCTTTAGTAACAAAACATTTTTGCTACTTTTGATTATATACGTTATGTTTTTCTCTTCCAGGAAATACTTTTGTGCAAAGTTAACTTCAAGAATGATATTATTGATCAGAGAGTTATTCTATATTTGAATGAGTGCTTCTGCGGGAAAATGCATTGCAAGGAGAATGCAGCATATTTAGTTCAGAATCGTTTGAAAAAAGTCACTTTAAAGGATGTTGCTTTTGACTTCTCCATTGAGTATGTATCATCTATAGTTTGGCATTTCCTTTATTGTTTATACGCTGCATTTCTCCATTATTTACTTGACCTTAGTCCTATCTCTTGCTGTTTTATGGACATCTCACACAACATAGACAGGAGGCTTCCTCATAGCTCAACACCTTACAGGTTGTGGTGTTGGTGTTGTTTGGGTGTTGTGGTGGGAATGATTGCAATACGATCTTTTTGTTAGCTATCACTGTCCATAACAACTACAACTGTTGTATAGAGCCTCCCCACTTGGATCTTTTTATTAACTATTGACAGATTTACTGATGTGATTATACATGAGTTCCAAGGCTTTGGGGTTAAAGCATGATGTAATTGGCTTCGGTGCAAGCTATTGAATTAGAAAGCCAAGAATTAGAGCTAGATCTTTCAAGTCTATGAGTTGTGAACACCATGTTTGTCGCCCTTTTTTAGGTAAGACGAGTTTCAATAAATTTCTAAGTTTTAATTGTAGAACTTCATGTGATGAAATTCCACTGTGTGGTGTGAGTGCGTGTGTAAAAAAAAACAAGAAAACACAATACAATTGGTCATTTTCTTTGATTTGAAAAAGTGAACTCATGAATTTGCTGCTGTAAAAACAAAAAAAAAATCTCAACTTGTGAATGTAGTGGTCTACAAAAGTAGGTTGCATCTAGCAGTGCCAACTAATTCAATTGCATTAATTACTCAGTCAAGTGGAAACAACCAAACTGTAGTTACAATTCAGCATCTTGGGTGAGCGTTTACAATTCCACTTAGTTTTCCAAATGCATCCTTAGGGAATTAGTGTGCTGAATTGAGTTGATAGCAAACTAAACTCAGCAATTTAGTTTCAATTCTGTCATTTATTAATTGTGTTTGCAATTCAAATCACTTGCACATCCAAAGTTCCAAACACAGCCTTATAAAATCAGTGCACTGAAATGAATCAACACTGAACTGAACTCAGCAAATTTCATAGTATGAGCAAAAGGTTAAACAGAGATCCACAGCCAAACAATAAATACAATGGCTGATCAATTCCTTTTTCCCTTTGCATTTACAGATTTCCCAACTGAAGTTTGGAAGTAGTGAGACCTTTTTTTGAGATGTGAATACGACAAAGTTATTATTTTCTTTTTCCGACTTCTCTATATTTGAACGTATTTATAATCTTAGGCTCCATTTGGTCATCACATTAGTATTTATGAAACATTTTTTTTAAAAACCAAATGGAGCCTAAGCCCTTTTTTAACTCCGCCAATGCAACTCCTTGCATTACCGGTCCCAAGCCCGGGTAAATGAGGAGGGAGAAGGGCTTTAGAATGAGATCGTTAACTACGGAGGAGATCCTGAAAATACAGTGAGTATCTCTGGTTTTATGGTATTACTTATACATTCCTGTATTGATTACTCAAGTATGATGGTTATGCGCATTCTTTCAGGTGGATGTTGCATGTGGGAGGATTGGAGCTGCGTATTTCAGATTCAAGCATCTGGTACGTCTCTTATCAAGAATGCACATGTGTAGTTATCATTGTGGTTATAGTTATTTATTATGTCACAGGTTTTCAGGTGAGATGAACGAGTTACAAAAGAAAACAGTCTGCGGTTTTGAGAAGCGATTTCTAATGTCATTTTATGTGTAAATGCATATTTTAGATTCAAGCATCTGGTACGTCTCTTGACTCAAGAATGCACATGATTGGAGGGATCTGGCCATTTGGACAGGTCGTGTTTATGTATTTGCTCGAAATTAATGGAGCAGACCCAGATGTGCGTCAGATCTATCCGGAAGAGTGGGGGTCCCTGGAAGGTGGGAACTACTGTTATAACCATGATGAAGCTGTCCATTTCCTATGGACGACATTGGAGGGGCCGGGCCATTTGGACAGGCCGTGTTTATGTATTTGTTCGAAATGAATAGAGTAGACTCGGATGTGCGTCGGAGCTATCCGGAAGAGCGGGGCTCCCTATAAGGTGGGAACTGCTGTTATGACCATGATGAAGCTGTCCATTTTCTATGGACGTCATTGGAAGGGCCTAGCCATTTGGACAGGCCGTGTTTATATTTGTATTTGCAAGGACCACACCCTTAACCTAAACCCCAACCAATTCTCAAATTCAAAAATCTATAACCTAAACCAAAACTAAAACCTATAACCTAAACCCGAACCCATTCTCAAATCCCAAAACCTATAACCTATAACCTAAACCTAACCTAAACCTAAACCTAAACCTACAACCTATAACCTAAGCCAAAACCTATAACCTAAACCAAAACCAAAACCTATAACCTAAACCCGAACCCATTCTCAAATGCCAAAACCTATAACGTAAACCAAAACCAAAACCTATAACCTAAATCCGAACCCATTCTCAAATCCCAAAACCTATAACCAATAACCTAAACCAAAACCAAAACAAAAACCCATAACCTAAACTCGAACCCATTATCAAATCCTAAAACCTATAACCTAACCTAAACCTATACTTATAACCTAAAACTATTTCCAAGTCCCAAAACCTATAACCAAAACCTAACCTTAACCTTAACCTAAATGTAAACCTAAACCCATAACCTATAACCTTAACCAAAACCTATAACCTAAACCAAAACCAAAACCTATAACCTAAACTCGAAGCCATTCTCAAATCCTAAAACCTATAACCTAACCGAAACCTATACTTATAACCTAAAACTATTCCCAAATCCCAAAACCTATAACTTGAACAAAACCTTAACCTAAACCCAAACCTATAACCTATAACCTTAACCAAAACCAAAACCTATAACCTAAACCCGAAGCCATTCCCAAATTCCAAAAACTATAACCTAAATCAAAACCAAAACCTATAACCTAAACCTGTACCCATTCTCAAATCCCAAAACCTATAACCTAAACCTACACCTAAACCTTATACTAAACCTATAACCTATAACCTATAACCTAAACCAAAACCTATAACCTAAACCAAAACCAAAATCTATAACCTAAACCCGAACCCATTCTCAAATCCCAAAACCTATAACCTAAACCCAAACCCATTCTCAAATCCCAAAACCTATAACCTAAACCTAAACCTTAACCTATAACCTAACCTAAACCTATACTTATAACCTAAAACTATTCCCAAATCCCAAAACCTATAACCTAAACCTAACCTTTCCCAAAACCTATAACCTAAACTCAATTCCCTAAAGAGAAACGTACACCTAATCCTAATCTCAACTCCCTAACCTAAACCTAAACCTAAACGTAAACTTAAAAATCCAAACTTAAACCCAATCCCGAACCTGAACCCGATTTCCTAAACCTAAATCATAACCCATTCTCAAATCCAAAAACCTATAACCAAAATCAAAACTAAAACCAAAACCTATAACCTAAACCCGGACCCATTCTCAAATCCCAAAACCTATAACCTAAACCAAAACCAAAACCAAAACCTATAACCTAAACCCGAACCCATTCTCAAATCCCAAAACCTATAACCTAAACCTAAACCTATACCTAAACCTTATCCTAAACCTATAACCTATAACCAAAACTAAAACTTATAACCTAAACCCAAACCCATTCTTAAATCCCAAAAACTATAACCTATCCCTAAACCTTAACCTATAATCTAACCTAAACCTATACTTATAACCTAAAACTATTCCCAAATCCCAAAACCTATAACCTAAACCTAACATTTCCCTAAACCTATAACCTAAACTCAATTCCCTAAAGCGAAACCTACACCTAATCCTAATCTCAACTCCCTAATCTAAACCTAAACCTAAACTTAAAAACTCAAACTTAAACCCAATCCCGAACCTGAACCTGATTTCCTAAACCTAAACCATAACTCATTCTTAATTCCCTAAAGCTATAACCTATAACCTATAACCTAAACCTAAATCTTTAACCTAAACTTAAATGTATTCTCGAATCCTTAAACTCAAACCTACACCTAATCCTAATCTTAACTCCTTAACCTAAACCTAAACTTGAAAACCCAAATCTAAACCCGAACCCGAACTTGATTTCCTAAACCTAAACCTTAACCTGTAATCAAGTTTCCAAAAGCTATAACATATAACCTAAACCTATAACCTAAACCTAAACCAAAACTTATAACCTATAACCTAAACTTAATTATAACCTATAGCCTAACCTTAACCTAAACCTTAACATAAACCTATAACTTAAACCAAAACCAAAACCTATAATCATATGGTGAGACCATTTCTTTTGTGTCAATTTCATTTCTCTTTGAGTTTTTTTTTTTAATTCATTAAGAAAAAAAAAGTTATTATACATGATGCACTTCTTTCACTTTGTCTTTCTTTTCCCCAATGAGCATTCGAATTTATGTATGACATGACTGTTTGTAGGATGATGGAATATACGAAGCTGTTGAAATTTCAGGATGAAGTCGAGCACGTTTCTCTAATGAAGCCAAAGATTTATATTTTCGGCATTATTATAATTGTAATTGTAATTGATTGAATGAAGGATTGTAATTTATTGTAATTGAATGAATGAATGACTGATTGTAATTGAATGAATGAATGATTGTACAAGTGGTAATTGAATGAATAAATGATTATATATAATTTTGTAATGTACAAAATAGCTACGGATATTGACCATAGCTATTAATCTGACAGGTGCAGCATTTTCAATTTAGGCATATTGCTACGGAATTTTAGCTACAAATAATATCCATAGCCATTAATTTGACAGGTGTAGCCTTTTCAATTTAGGCATATTGCTACGGACTTTAGCTACAAATAATATCCGTAGCCATTAATCTGACAGGTATAGCCTTTTTAATTTAGGCATATTGCATCGGACTTTTAGCTACAAATAATATCCATAGCTGTCTGAAGTTTTCGTTATAGATATAATTGCTACGGATTACATCTGTAGCTATTGTACCCTATAGCCACGGATTAAATCCGTAGCCAAAGGTTCAAGACCTATTGTTATGGCACCTACGACAACGGTCAAGCTACAGACGAAAACCGTAGCCATAGGTCTATGGCTACAGTTTCTGTCCATAACCTTTGCTTGATTTTTTGGTAGTGCTAAAACCTAAACCAAAACCAAAACCTATAACCTAAACTAAAATCAAAACCTATAACCTAAACCCGAACCCATTCTCAAATCCCAAAACCTATAAACTAAACCAAAACCAAAATCTATATCATAAACCCGAACCAATTCTCAAATCCCAAAACCTATAACCTAAACCTAAACCTTATCCTAAACCTATAACCTATAACCTAAACCAAAACTTATAACCTAAACCAAAACCAAAACCTATAACCTAAATCAGAACCCATTATCAAATCCTAAAACCTTTAACCTAACCTAAACCAATACGTATAACCTAAAACTATTCCCAAATCCCAAAATCTATAACCTACACCTAACCTTAACCAAAACCTAAACCTATAACCTATAACCTTAACCAAAACCTATAACCTAAACCTAAACCAAAACCTATAACCAGAACCCGAACCCATTCTCAAATTCCAAAACCTATAACCTAACCTAAACCTATACTTATAACCTAAAGCTATTCCCAAATCCCAAAACCTATAACCTAAACCTAAACCTATAACCTATAACCTTAACCAAAACCTATAACCTAAACAAAAAAAAAAAAACTTATAACCTAAACCTGAACCCATTTCCATTCTCAAAACCTATAAGCTAAACCAAAACCAAAGCATATAACCTAAACTCGAACCCATTCTCAAATCCCAAAACCAATAATCTAAATCTAACCTTAACCAAACCATAACCTATAACCTATAACCAAAACCAAAACCAAAACCTATAACCTAAACCCGAACCCATTCTCAGATCCCAAAACCTAACCTTAACCTCTAACCTAAACCAAAATCAAAACTTATAACCTAAACCCGAACCCATTCTCAAATCCCAAAACCTATAACCTAAACCTTATCCTAAACCTATAACCTATAACCTAAACCAAAACCAAAACCTATAACCTAAATCCGAACCCATTCTCAAATCTCAAAACCTATAACCTAAACCAAAACCAAAACCTATAACCTAAACACGAACCCATTCTCAAATCTCAAAACCTATAACCTAAACCTATAACCTAAACCAAAACATATAATCTAAACCAAAACCAAAACCTATAACCAAAACCCGAACCCATTAACAAATCCCAAAACCTTTAACCTAACCTAAACCTATACTTATAGCCTAAAACTATTCCCAAATCCCCAAACCGATAACCTAAACCTAACCTAAACCTAAACCTAAACCTATAACCTATAACCGTAACCAAAACCTAAAACCAAAACCAAAACCAAAACCTATAACCTAAACCCGAACCCATTATCAAATCCTAAAACCTATAACCTAAATCTAACCTTAACCTAAACCTAAACGTAAAACCAATAACCTTAACCAAAATCGATAACCTAAACCAAAACTAAGACCTATAACCTAAACCCAAGCCTATTCTCAAATCCCAAAACCTATAACCTAAACCTAAACCTAAACCTATATCTTGTAACCTTAACCAAAACCTATAACCTAAACCAAAATCAAAACCTATAACCTAAACTCGAACCCATTCTCAAATCCCAGAACCTATAACCTAAACCTAACCTTAACCAAAATCAAAACCTATATCCTATAACCTAAACCAAATCCTATAACCAAAACCAAAACCTAAACCTATAACCTAAACCCGAACCCATTCTCAAATCCCAAAACCTATAACTTAACCTAAACCTATACTTATAACCTAAAACTATTCCCAAATCCCAAAACCTATAACTGAAACCTAACCTTAACCTAAACCTAAACCTATAACCTATAACCTAAACCAAAACCTATAACCTAAACCAAAATCAAAACCTATAACCTAAACCAGAACCCATTCTTAAATCCAAAAACCTATAACCTAAACCTAACCTTAACCAAAACTAAAACCTATAACCTATAACTTAAACCAAAACCTATAACCTAAACCAACACTAAAACCTATAACCTAAACGCGAACCCATTCTCAAATCCCAAAACCTATAACCTAAACCAATACAAAAACCGATGACCTAAACCCGAACCCATTCTCAAATCCCATAACCTATAACCTATCCCTAAACCTTAACCTATAACCTAACCTAAACTTATGCTTATAACCTAAAACTATTCCCAAATCATAAAACGTATAACCTAAACCTAACCTTAATCGAAACCTAAACCTATAACCAATAGCCTTAACCCAAACTTAAACCTGTACCTTATAACCTTAACCAAAACATATAACCCAAACCAAAACCTATAACCTAAACCCGAAGCCATTCTCAAATCCCAAAACCTATAACCTAAACCAAAACCAAAACCTATAACCTAAACCCGAACCCATTCACAAATCCCAAAACTTATAACCTATAACCTAAACCTAAACCTAAACCTTATCCTAAACCAATAACCTATAATCTAAACCAAAGCCTATAACCTAAATCTAAACCAAAACCTATAACCTAAACCCGATCCCATTCTCAAATCCCAAAACCTATAACCTCAACCAGAACCAAAACCTATAATCTAAACCCGAACCCATTCTCAAATCCCAAAACCAATAACGTAAACCTAAACCTAAACCTTATCCTAAAGCTATAACCTATAACCAAAACCAAAATCTATAACCTAAACCCTAACCCATTATCAAATCCCAAAACCTATAACCTAACCTAAACCAATACTTATAACCTAAAACTATTCCCAAATCTCAAAACCTATTACCTAAACCTAACCTTAACCTAAACCTAAACGTATAACCTATAGCCTTAACCAAAACATACATCCTAAACCAAAACTAAAACCAAAACCTATAACCTAAACCCGAACCCATTCTCAAATCCCAAAACCTATAACCTAACCTAAACCTATACTTATAACCTAAAACTAATCCCAAATCCTAAAACTTAAAACCTAAGCCTAACCCTAACCTAAACATAAACTTATAACCTGCAACCTTAACCAAAACATATAACCTAAACCAAAACCAAAACATACAAACTAAACCCTAACCCATTCCCAAATCCTAAAACCTATAACCTAAACCAAAACCAAAGCATATAACCTAAACACGAAGCTATTCTCAAATCCCAAAACCTATAACCTAAACCTTACCTTAACCAAAACCATAACCTATAACCTATAACCTAAACCAAAACCAAAACCTATAACCTAAACCCGAATCCATTCTCAAATCCCAAAACCTATATCCTAATACAAAACCTAAACCTTATCCTGAACCTGTAACCTGTAACCTTAACTAAAACCTATAACCATAACCAAAACCTATAACCTATAAACTAAACCCTAACTCATTTCCAAATTCTAAAACCTATAACCTAAACCAAAACTAAAGCATATAACCTAAACACGAACCCATTCTAAAATCCCAAAAACTATAACCGAAACCTAACCTTAACCAAAATCATAACCTATAACCTATAACCTAAACCAAAACCAAAACCTATAACCTAAACCCAAACCCAAACCCATTCTCAAATCCCAAAACTTATAACCTATAACCTAAACCTTATCCTAAACCTGTAACCTATAAACTAAACCAAAGCCTATAACCTAAATCAAAACCAAAACCTATACCCTAAACCTAAGCCCATTCTCAAATCCCAAAACCTATAACCTAAACCAGAACCAAAACCTATAACCTAAACCTGAACCCATTCTCAAATCATAAAACCTATATCCTAAACCTAAACCTAAACCTTATCCTAAAGCTATAACCTTTAACCTAAACCAAAACCTATAACCTAAACCAAAACCAAAACCTATAACCTAAAACTGAACCCATTATCAAATCCCAAAACCTATAACCTAACCTAAACCTATACTTATAACCTAAAACTATTCCCAAATCCCAAAACCTATAACCTAAACCTAACCTTAACCTAAACCTATAACCTATAACCTTAACCAAAACCTATAACCTAAACCCGAACTCATTTTTAAATCCCAAAACCTATAACCTAAACCAAAACCAAAACCTATAACCTAAACCCGAACCCATTCTCAAATATCAAAACCTATAACCTAAACCTAAACCTAAACCGTATCCTAATCATATAACCTATAACCTAAACCAAAACCTATAACCCAAACTAAAACCAAAACCTCCAACCTAAACCCGAACCCATTATCAAATTCCAAAACCTAAAAGCTAACCTAAACATATACTTATTGCCTAAAACTATTCCCAAATCCCAAAACCTATAACTTAAACCAAAACCAAAACCTATAACCTAAACCCGAACTCATTCTCAAATCCCAAAACCTATAACCTAAACCTAAACCCAAACCTTATCCTAAACCTACAACCTATAACCTAAACCAAAACCTATAACATAAACCAAAACCTATAACCTAAACCAAAACCAAAACCTACAACCTAAAGCCAAACCCATTATCAAATTTCAAAACCTATAAGCTAACCTAAACCTATACTTATAGCCTAAAACTATTCCCAAATCCCAAAACCTATAACCAAAACCTAACCTTAACATAAACCTAAACCTATAACCTATAACCTTAACCAAAACCTATAACCTAAACCGGAACCCATTCTCAAATCCCAAAACCTATAACCTAAATCTAACCTTAACCTAAACCTATAACCTATAACCTTAACCAAAACCTATAACCTAAACCAAAACCAAAACCTATAACCTAAACCCAAACCCATTCTCAAATCCCAAAACCTATATCCTAACCTAAACCTATACTTATGACCTAAAACTATTCCCAAATCCCAAAACCTATAACCTAAACCTAACCGTACCCTAAACCCAAACCTATAACTTGTAACCTTAACCAAAACCTATAAACTAAACCAAAACCAAAACCTATAACCTAAATCCAAACTCATTCCCAAATACCAAAACCTATAACCTAAACCAAAATAAAAACTATAACCTAAACCCGAACCCATTCTCAAATCCCAGAACCTATAACTTAAACCTAACCTTAACCAAAACCAAAACTTATAACCTATAACCTAAACCAAAACCTATAACCAAAATCAAAACCTAAACCTATAACCTAATCACGAACCCATTCTCAAATCGCAAAACCTATAACCTAACCTAAACCTTTACTTATAACCTAAAACTATTCCCAAATTCCAAAACCTAAGACCTAAACCTCACCTTAACCTAAACCTAAACCTATAACCTATAACCAAAACCAAAACCTATAACCTAAACCAAAACCAAAACCTATTACTTAAACCTGAACCCATTCTTAAATCCCAAAACCTATAACCTAAATCTAACCTTAACCTATAACCTTAACCAAAACCTATAATCCAAACCAAAACCAAAACTCATAACCTAAACCCAAACCCATTCTCAAATCCCAAAATCGATAACCTAACCTAAACCTATACTTATACCCTAAAACTATTCCCAAATCTCAAAACCTATAACCTAAACCTAACCATAACCTAAACCTAAACCTATAACTTGTAACCTTAACCAAAACCTATAACCTAAACCAAAACCAAAACCTATAACATAAACCCGAACCCATTCTCAAATCCCAAAGCCTATAACCTAAACCAAAACTAAAACCTATAACCTAAACCCGAACCCATTCTCAACTCCCAAAACCTATAACCTAAATCTAACCTAAACCTAAACCTAAACCTATAACCTATAACCTTAACCAAAACCTATAACCTAAACCAAAACCAAAACCTATAACCTAAACCCGAACCCATTCTCAAATTCCAAAACCTATAACCTAACCGAAACAAATAATTATAACCTAAAACTATTCCCAAATCCCAAAACCTATAACCTAAACCTAACCTTAACCTAAACCTAAACTTATAACCTATAACCTTAACCGAAACCAAAAGCTATAACCAAAACCTGAACCCATTCTCAAATCCCAATACAAAAACCTATGACCTAAACCCAAACCCATTCTCAAATCCCAAAACCTATAACCTATCCCTAAACCTTAACTTATAACCTAACCTAAACCTATACTTATAACCAAAAACTATTCCCAAATCCCAAAACGTATAACCTAAACCTAACCTTAATCTAAACCTAAACCTATAATCTAAAACCTTAACCAAAACCTAAACCTATAACCTATAACCTTAACCAAAACCTATAACCTAAACCAAAACAAGTAACCTAAACCCAAACCCATTCTCAAATCCCAAAATATATAACCAAAACCAAAACCAAAATCTATAACCTAAGCCCGAACCCATTCTCAAATCCCAAAACCTATAACCTAACCTAAACCTATACTTATAACCTAAAACTATTACCAAATCCAAAAACCTATAACCTAAACCTAACCTTAACCTAAACATAAACCTATAACCTGTAACCTTAACCAAAACCCATTACCTAAATCGAAACCAAAACCTATAACCTAAACCCGAACCCATTACCAAATCCCAAAACCTATAACCTAAACTAAAACCAAAACCTATAACCTAAACTAAAACCAAAACCTATAACCTAAACTCGAACCCATTCTCAAATCCTAAAACCTATAACCTAAACCTAACCTTAACCAAAACTAAAACCTATAACCTATAACCTAAACCAAAACCAAAACCTATAACCAAAACTCGAACCCATTCGAAAATCCCAAAACTTAAAACCTAAACCAATAAATAAACCTATCACCTAAACCCGAACCCATTCTCCAATCCCAAAACCTATAACATATCCCTAAACCTAAACCTATAACCTAACCTAAACCTATGCTTATAACCTAAAACTATTCCCAAATACCAAAACGTATAACCAAAACCTAACCTTAATCTAAACCTAAACCTATAACCTATAATCTTAACCAAAACCAAAACCTACAACCTATAACCTTAACCAAAACCTATAACTTAAACCCGAACCCATTCTCAAATCCCAAAACCTATAACCTAAACTTGAACCCATTCTCAAATCGCGAAACCTATAACCTAAACCAAAACCACCAAAACCTATAACCTAACCTAAACCTATTCTTATAACTTAAAACTATTCCCAAATCCCAAAACCTATAACCTAAACCTAACCTTAACCTAAACCTAAGCCTATAACATGTAACCTTAAACAAAATCTATAATCTAAACCAAAACCAAAACCTATATCCTAAACCCGAACCCATTCCCAAATCCCAAAACCTATAACTTAAACCAATACCAAAACCAATAACCTAAACCCGAACCCATTATCAAATCCCAAAACCTATAGCCTAAACCTAACCTTAACCAAAATCAAAACCTATAACCTATAACCTAAACCAAAACCTATAACCTAAACCAAAACCAAAACCTATAACCTAAACCCGAACCCATTCTCAAATCCCAAAACCTATAACCTAAACCATTACAAAAACCTATGACATAAACCCGAACCCATTCTCAAATCCCAAAACCTATAACCTATCCCTAAACCTTAACCTATAACCAAATCTAAACCTATACTTATAACCCAAAACTATTCCCAAATCCCAAAACGTATAACCTCTATAACCTATAAACTTAACCAAAACCTAAACCTATAACCTATAACCTTAACCAAAACCTATAACCTAAACTAAAACATACAACCTAAACCCGAAACCCATTCTCGAATTCCAAAACCTATAACCTAAACCAAAACCAAAACTTATAACCTAAACCCGAACCCATTCTCAAATCCCAAAACCTATAACCTAAACCAATACAAAAACTTATAACCTAAACCCAAACCCATTCTCAAATCCCAAAACCTATAACCTATCCCTAAACCTTAACCTATAACCTAACCTAAACTTATACTTATAACCTAAAACTGTTCTCAAAGCCCAAAACCTATAACCTAAACCTAACCTTAACCTAAATTTAAACCTATAACCTATAACCTTAACCAAAACCTATAACCTAAACAGAAACCAACACTTATAACCTAAACCTGAACCCATTCTTAAATCCTAAAACCTATAACCTAAACCAAAACCAAAACCTATAACCTATAACCTAAACAAAAACCTATAACCTAAACCAAAACCAAAACCTATAACCTAAACTCGAACCCATTCTCAAATCCCTAAACCTATAACCTTAACAAATACCCAAACCTATGACCTAAACCCCAACCCATTCTCAAATCCCAAAACCTATAACCTATCCCTAAAACTTAACCTACAACCTAACATAAACCTATACTTATAACTTAAAACTATTCCCAAATCTCAAAACCTATAACCAAAACCTAACCTTAACCTAAACCTAAACCTAAACCTATAACCTATAACCTTAACCAAAACCTATAACTTAAATCAAAACCAAAACCTATAACCTAAACTCGAATCCATTCTCAAATCCCAAAACCTATAGCCTAAACCAAAACCAAAACCTATAACCTAAACCCGAACCCATTCTCAAATCCCAAAACCGATAACCTAAACCTAAACCTAAACCTTATCTTAAACCTATAACCTAAAACCTAAACCAAAACCTACAGCCTAAACAAAAACCAAAACCTATAACCTAAACCAGAACCAAATCTTAAATCTCAAAACTTATAACCTAAACTAAAACCAAAACCTATATCCTAAACTCGAACCCATTCTCTAATCCCAAAAACTATAATCTTATACAAAACGTAAACCTTATCCTAAACCCATAACCTATAACCTAAATTAAAACCTATAACCAAAATCAAAACCAAAACCTATTACTTAAACCCGAACCCATTATCAAATCCCAAAACATATAACCTAACATAAACCTATACTTATAACCTCAAACAATTCCCAAATCCCAAAACCTAAAACCTAAAACCTAAACCTAACCTTAACCTAAACCTAAACCTATAACCTATAACCTTAACCAAAACATATAACCTAAACCAAAACCAAAACCTATAACCTAAACCCGAACCCATTCTCAAATCCCAAAACCTATAGCCTAAACCAAAACCAAAACCTATTACCTAAACCCAAACCCATTCTCAAATTCCAAAACCTATAACCTAAACATAAACCTAAACCTTATTCTAAACCTATAACCTATAACCTAAAACAAAACCCATAACCTAAACCAAAACTAAAACCTATAACCTAAACCCGAACCCATTCTCAAATCCCAAAACTTATAACCTAAACCAAAATCAAAACCTATAACCTAAAACTAAACCTAAACGTTATCCTAAACTTATAACCTATAACCTAAACCAAAACCTATAATCTAAACCAAAACCAAAACATATAACCTAAACCCGAACCCATTATCATATCCCAAAACCTATAACCTAACCTAAATGTATACTTATAACCTAAAACTATTCCCAAATCCCAAAACCTATAACCTAAACCTAACCTCAACCTATACCAATAACCTATAACCTTAACAAAAATCTATAACCTAAACCGAACCCATTATCAAATCCCAAAACCTATAACCTAAACCTTAACCTATACTTATAACCTAAAACTATTTCCAAATCCCAAAACTTATAACCTAAACCAAACCTTAACCTAAACAACCTGTAACCTTAACCAAAACCTATAACCTAAACCCGAACCCATTCCCAAAATCTAAAACCTATAGCCTAAACCAAAGCCAAAACCAATAACCTAAACCCGAACGCATTCTCAAATCCCAAAACCTATAACCAAAACCTAACCTTAACCAAAACCATAACCTATAACCTATAACCTAAACCAAAACCAAAAGCTATAACCTAAACCCAAACCCATTCTCAAATCCTAAAACCTATAACCTAAACCAATGCAAAAAACTATGACTTAAACCCAAACACATTCTCAAATCTCAAAACCTATAACCTATCCCTAAACCTTAACCTATAACCTAACCTAAACCTATACTTATAACCTAAAACTATTCCCAAATCCCAAAACATATAACCTAAACCTAACCTTAATCTAAACCTAAACTTATAACCTATAACCTTAACCAAAACCTAAACCTATAACTTATAACCTTAACCAAAACCTATAACCTAAACCAAAACCTATAACATAAACCTGAATCCATTCTCAAATCCCAAAACCTATAACCTAAACCAAAACTAAAACCTATAACCTAAACCCGAACCCATTCTTAAATCCCAAAACTTATAACCTATAACCTAAACCTTATCCTAAACCTCTAACCTATAAACTAAACCAAAGCCTATAACCTAAATCAAAACAAAAACCTATACCCTAAACCCAAACCCATTCTCAAATCCCAAAACCTATAACCTAAACCAAAACCAAAACCTATAACCTAAACCTGAACCCATTCTCAAATCCCAAAACCTATATCCCAAACCTAAACCTAAACCTTATCCTAAAGCTATAACCTTTAACCTAAACCAAAACCTATAACCTAAACCAAAACCAAAACCTATAACCTAAAACTGAACCCATTATCAAATCCCAAAACCTATAACCTAACCTAAACCTATACTTATAACCTAAAACTATTCCCAAATCCCGAAACCTATAACCTAAACCTAACCTTAACCTAAACCTAAACCTATAACCTATAGCCTTAACCAAAACTTATAATCTAAACCAAAACTAAAACCAAAACCTATAACCTAAACCCGAACCCATTCTCCAATCCCAAAACATGTAACCTAACCTAAACCTATACTTATAACCTAAAACTATTCCCAAATCCCACAACCTATAACCTAAACCTAACCTTAACCTAAACTTAAACCTATAACCTGTAACCTTAACCAAAACCTATAACCTAAACCCGAACCCATTTCCAAATCTCAAAACCTATAACCTAAACCAAAACTAAAGCATATAACCTAAACTCGAACCCATTCTCAAATCCCGAAACCGATAATCTAAACTTAACCTTAACCAAAACCATAACCGATAACCTATAACCTAAACCAAAACCAAAACCAATAACCTAAACTCGAACCCATTCTCAAATCCCAAAACCTATAACTTAAACCAATACCAAAACCTATAACCTAAACCCGAACCCATTCTCAAATCCCAAAACCTATAACCGATCCCTAAAACTTAACCTTTAACCTAACCTAAACCTATGCTTATAACCTAAAACTATTCCCAAATCCCAAAACCTATAACTTAAACCTAAGCTTAACTTAAACCTAAACATATAACCTATAACCTTAATCAAAACCTATAACCTAAACCAAAACCAAAACATATAACCTAAACCCGAATCCATTCTCAAATCCCAAAACCTGTAGCCTAAACCAAAATCGAAACCTATAACCTAAACCCTAACTCATTCTCAAATCCCAAAACCGATAATCTAGACCTAAACCTAAACCTTATCCTAAACCTATAACCTATAACCTAAACCAAAACCTACAACCTAAACCAAAACTAAAACCTATAACCTAAACCCGAACCCATTCTTAAATCCTAAAACTTATAACCTAAACCAAAACCAAGACCTATGACCTAAACCCGAACCCATTCTCAAATCCCAAAACCTATAACCTAATACAAAACCTAAACCTTATCCTAAACCTATAACCTATAACCTAAACCAAAACCAAAACCTATAACCTAAACCCGAACCCATTATCAAATTTCAAAAGCTATAACTTAACCTAAACCTATACTTATAACCTCAAACTATTCCCAAATCCCAAAACCTATAACCTAAACCTAAACCTATAACCTATAACCTTAACCAAAACCTATAACCTAAACCAAAACCAAAACCTATAACCTAAACCCGAACCCATTCTCAAATCCCAAAACCTATAGCCTAAACCAAAACCAAAACCTATAACCTAAACTCGAACCCATTCTCTAATCCCAAAACCTATAACCTAAACCTAAACTTAAACCTTATCCTAAACCTATAACCTTTAACCTAAACCAAAACCTATAATCTAACCAAAACCAAAACCTATAACCTAAACCCGAACCCATTCTCAAATCCTAAAACTTATAACCTAAACAAAAACTAAAACCTATAACCTAAACCCGAACCCATTCTCTAATCCCAAAACCTATAACCTAAACCTAAACCTAAACCTTATCCTAAACCTATAACCTATAACCTAAACCAAACCTATAACCTAAACTAAAACCAAAACATATAACCTAAACCCGAACCCATTATCAAATCCCAAAACCTATAACCTAACCTAAACATATACTTATAACCTAAAACTATTCCCAAATCCCAAAACCTATAACCTAAACCTAACCTTAACCTAAACCTATAACCTATAACCTTAACTAAACCTATAACCTAAACCCGAACCCATTCTCAAATCCCAAAACCTATAACCTAAACCTAAACCTATACTTATAACCTAAAACTATTCCCAAATCCCAAAACTTATAACCTAAACCTAACCTTAACCTAAACCTAAACCTATAACCTGTAACCTTAACTAAAGTCTATAACCAAAACTAAAACCAAAACCTATAACCTACACTAAACCTAAACCTAAAACCTAAATTTATTCTCAAATCCCTAAACTAAAATCTACACCTAATCTCAACTCCCTAAACTAAACCTAAACTTGAAATCCCAATCCTAAACCTGATCCCGTACCCAAACCCAATTTCCTAAACCTAAACCTTAACCTATTCTCAAATCCCTAAACCTAAACCTACTCCAAATCCTAATCTCAACTCCCTAACCTAAACCTAAACTTGAAAACCCAAACCTAAACTCGAACCCGAACTTGATTTCATAAACTTAAAACCTTAGCCTATTCTCAATTCCCTATACCTATAACCTATAACTTAAACCATAACCTTAACCTAAACCTAAACCTAAACCTAAACCTTAACCTAAACCTAAACCTAAACCTTAACCTTAACCTTAACCTAAACCTAAACCTAAACCTAAACTTATGAATTCTAATTTATTTTATAAAAGTTCATTTACAACTAAGTTATTTTCTTAATAAGTTTATTACCTTAATCTATTATTTACGAAACTGTAAGATAATATTTACTTGGATTTGAGTGTTCCGTACATCTCCTACGCCGTCGACGACATGATGAAGGAGCAGTTTAAGGCTTACCGCGGTAAGTTATATCAGCAGTACAAGCGGTCCATGAGCCACGAGGAGCCCGCACAGTCCGCACCGCCTCACGTGACCCATGAGGACTGGCGGATATTCTGCGATCAGTTTTCGTCTGATTCCTTTCAGGTAATATTTATATATTTATGAAATCTTAACGTAATAATTAAATTCACAATTAATAACAATGCATTATGTATAATGTGTTTAGAACAGAAGCAAAATAAATTTTGACAACAGGAGAAAGTTAGAAGTAAACCACGTAGCTGGTTCAAAGTCATTTGTACGACTTCGTCACGACATGGTAAGAAATTACTGGTAATTTATATATTCTTTCCATACATTTATATTAACTCTATTTTCCTTTCGATTGCACAGCGAGATTTCATCACTGGCCAAGAGCCCGGACCAGTAGACTTCTATAAAGGGACTCACTATCCGCAGGCGAGTGGATCTTGGATACATCCTAGAGCCAGCGAGATTGGGTAAAAATTCTTACATTATTAAATTTAATTACATTAAATTATAATAATATCATTTATTATGAAAATTCATATGTTTTCATTACAGGAGGAGATGGACTTCTTACGTAGTCAGCCCACTCCCGATGGTACTCAACGGAGTGAGCCAGAGATCCTGAGTCAGGTGCTTGGCACCCATTCTGGATATGTGCGTAGGCTTGGCCATGGTCCCAAGATTATGGCACCTGCTAGAACTGCCTCTAGCCAATTCGTCGTCATTGGCGACAACGTCGTACGCCAAGCTGATACTGTAGAGAGAGAGGTTCAACAACTACGGGTTGTTGTCGATGACATCAGAGATCAGCTAGACAGACAGAAGGAGTAGGAGAGGAAGATGATGGAGGAGCTGGCGAGGCAGAGAGAGGAGCAGGAGAGGAAGATGGAGGATCAGTTGGCGAGGTAGAGGGAGGAGCATGAGAGGAAGATGGAGGAAATGCGGATGAAGCATGAGCGACGGATGACGGAGATGTTTTAAGCTTTCGTTGCATGCTTACCCACCGATGCCCTACCACCTTCGCCTTCATCTTTATGATTTTTTCTTTTTTATTTATGATGTTGAACTTATATGTATTTATGCGTGAATGAATGTGATGTGTATAAGATTGTGTTTAGATGTATGTAGTTTATGTTTGGATGGATTTACTAGTTTGGGTTAAATGGATCTGAATGTGAATATGATGAAATTTGACAGGTGTATATCAGGAAAAATATGATACATAACAGGTGTATATCAGGATGTGAATATGAATATGATGATATAACAGGTATATCAGGATGAATATGATGAAATATATTGCAACAGGTGCCTATCAGGTATTTTGTATAGAATTTTGTATTGGATATTAAAAAAAAAAAGAAGAGACTTTTAGCAACGAAAATTTTCGCTGCTAAAAGTTTTGTAGCTATTTTTAGCGACGAAATGTTTCGTTATTAACAGTTTTCTAAAAATTATAGGGATGAAATTTTCATTGCTAAAAGTCTTGTAAAGCATTTTTCGCTGCGAAATTGTTCGTTGCTAAAACTAGAAAATATATTTTTAGCAGCAAAACTTTTCACTGCTAATAGTGTTGTAATATTTTTTTTAGCGACGAAAAGTGTCATTGCAAAAAGTTGAATGAATATTTTTAGCAGCAAAAATTTTCGTTGCTAAAAGTCTTCCACGGATTTTTTAGTAACGAAAATTTTTGTTGCTAAAAGTGGAACAATTATTTTTTACTGCTAAAAGTCTTGTACAGTTTTATAACGAAGAAAGTTTTCGCTGCTGAAAATCTTCCATAGATTTTTAGAGCAACGAAAGTGGAACAATTTTTTTTGCAGCGAAAATTTTCGCTGCTAAAAGTCGTATACAGTTTTTTTAGTGACGAAACTTTCGTCGCTAAAAACCTTCCATTTAGAAATGATTTAAATTTTTTTGCTGCTGAAACTCTATAGTGGCGGTGTATTACCAACGAATTTAGCGATGAAAAATTTCGTCGCTAAATACCTTTAGCTATGAAAAAGTGGCTTTTAGCGACGAAAATTTTCGTCGCTAAAAGTAGGATTTCTTATAGTGTATGGGAAAATCAAACAACGTATGAGCATATAATCATCCATACATAAAATCATGTGAGAGACAAGAACAATCATCATGACAACCAAACATACAATTTCATACAATTTCAACAAACATATAATGTCTAGGGTTTCTCTAAATTCTCCAAATATGGCATTCAAGTAATTAAAATCATTAATCTCATACTAAAATTGATGCTAGGCTACCTAAGAACAATAGTCTGCACCTATGGATCATTAGAGATTCAGAAAATGACATACAAATGAGGATTTTTGGGGTCGATCGGTCGGAATCCCTAAAACAAGCTCTTGCATGTAAGAATCTGAAGAAAATCTCATCTCACCACAAGGGTTTTAAGAGAATGGGTGAAAGATCTTACCTAGAGAATCAACGGATGATTGTTGTAGTCATGGTGGTGATTTTAGATTTTCTTCTTGGAGGAGAGGTAGGGAGACAAGATTTGATTTCCTTGGGCCCCACCTCAATCTAGGGTCCACCTTAGCTCTCCTTCACCCTCTCTTTCTCCTCTCTCTCTCTCTCTCTCTCTCTCTCTCTCTCTCTCTCTCTCTCTCTACTCCCTTGGTAATGGTGGTTGTGGGGAGAGTTATGAGAAAAGGGTTAGGGCTTTATTTCCTAGAGTTAGGCCAAGTGGCCTTAAGTTTTAATGAATTCCAACAATGGCCCTCTAAGACCCCTTGTTGACTTTGGGGCGGACCCAAAACCCCCTCGGCCACCAAATTTGGTGTGGAGGTCTCTCATGGCTCGATGAGGGGTCTTGCAAAGTTTGGAGACAAATGGATCAACGAATGTGGGGTTTGATCATATGGTTTCGATCTTCAAATGGCCCTGTAGGGTCCATTCCAGTTGTTGAGGTAGTTCTAGTGGCCCCCTGGCTATGAAACTTATAGGGTAGTTGGTCCAAGGCCCGATGAAGGGCCATATAAATTTTGGGATCGATCGGATATGGGGTTTAGTTGCACGGGTCCAATTTGTGATCGACAGCTGAAAAGCCTAGAGTCCCAGTTTCATTTACTAGTGCTAGATTTCAACTCTGGCCTTAGATGGATTGACCAGTACTATAGGAATGGCTCGTATACTTAACTTTGGGTGTCCAATGAGTCCGTGGTCCGCGATGGACCACAAGCCCAGTGAGATCTGTGGTTTCCTAAAGTTTTAAAAAATTTTGACCTTCCCGCGTCGCAGTATAGCCCGTACGGGTTAATGCTAAGTGAAACGGCCATCTGATTTGGAGGCCCGCACTTGGTCCTATCATGACCTATCTGGTCTACTCTAATAGGCTAATCCTAGGTTAATTAACTTGTGGTACCCCACCACGAGTGGTTTAAACGAATGGTGTAAGACCCGTATCCTAATTCGCACTGTTCCGTTGATTCCCGCGACCCTTCTCGTCAAATTCCGGCAATCCGCGACTTATGGTTGACGTTGCGCACGACCGTAAGTCATATCCTATTCATTTGAGCCGGCTTAATCCGAGACTTGTATCATTGCGACCGCACCGTCGCCGTGGTTCTAACGCCGCAACTCACGCACCGATCCGATACCCAGACGATGAGATACGGACCCACGTTCAGTTCGAGCAAAAACACCGCACGTTGCAAATCTCAAGGAATCTCTACAAAGTGTCCCATCAATCACATCAATCAATCCCATCAATCACCTCTCATGTCAAGTACAAGCACCCATACTTCCTTTCTCCACAAGTCAAGCAACCACCCAAGTCAACTAACACATCACTTCACCCATCACTCACTTCACCCATCACTCACCTCACCCATCACTCACCTCACATCACTCCACCTCTCATTAATCACACCTCTCTCTCTCATTTCTCAACACTCCAACTCTAAGCAAGGAAGAGAGAGCTCACGTCCAAGCTCTCTTCCATGAGAAAGAAGTGATTTTAGTGGCCCACTTCCCATCTCCAAATCCCATCATCCTAGCCATCCATTTCCCATCTCCACCATCAAAGTGAAGCTCTAGGTGACCGGCTATCCAACGGACCAAGAAGATCAAGAGGTGGGTTCTTTGATAGAGTAGTTTTCATGTTTTTAAGGTGGGCCAAGTGAGGCCAACCGATCAATGGTTTGGATCTCACTTGGGACCCTAAGATGTGGCTAATGGCACATCTTGATCATCAAGATCATTCCATGATGGGGCCATTCTCCATGGACCCCATCATGATGTTTACTTTCCTTATATTGAGGAGGTCATCTAGACCGTCCATTTCTAGTGAAGTAGGATCTCCACCGTTCATCTTTTGTTGATAGTCCATATGCAAGAGGACCTTTGATGTATGATTGGATGATTGAGACGGAGGGCCCATAGTGTCGGGGTCCCTCCATCACGCGTGTCCCACTCTCCTTCTATCTCTTTCTCCTTCTCCTTTTCATTATTTTCTTTGTGTGTTGATGTGGCCGTGTGGCCCACGTGAATAGGCCCCACCATGAAGTACTTTACCCAAGCCGTCTAAGGGTGGGGCCCACTCCATATGTGTTGTACCCTCTCCATCCATCAATTGGTGACCCACATAAGTGGGACCCACCTCAATGATAATGCACACCCAACCGTCCAGCGTCCCCTGGACGCTGGACGCCAAAAAAAAAAAAAAAAAAAAAAAAAAAAAAAAAACACATGAGCTTCCTTCAAAGCCTTTGGAATGGACCGCTTGTACGGGACCCACCGTGATTCACGCATCTAATCCGAGCCGTCCATCCCCTTCCCCGTCTCATTTTAGGCGTTGAGCCGAAAAATGAGGTTGATCGGGGTATCTAGTGGGCCATAGTGTTGGAAACAATATTTGTACCGTTGAAATCTACCTAGATTTTTATTACCCGCTGGAAAATGTTCGATATTGGTCTTGATAGGTCTGTTTTAGCCTTGGGAATGCGATGGACGGAGTGGATTTACTCGGGGTGGCTCGCACACCTGAAAATCCTCAGGGAATCGGGTTTCAAAAAAAAAAAAAAAAACAAGAAAGGAAGGAGTGGCGTCTGCTGCTGCAGACGGTGCAGGCAGTGCCTGCGGCTGCTGGCGGGCGGATGCCAGGCCGTCCACGGCTCCACGGGCGGGCCCCACCATGACGTATATTTTATATTCACACCGTTCATCAGGTGGCCCACCCACTGACGTAGCTCCCCTCCAAATTTCAGGTCCATCCAAGATTCAGGCGGCCCACACCACAAGAAACAGTGGTGATTAAAATCTACCATTGAAATCCTTTTAGGGTCCACAGAAGTTTTTGATCAAGCCGAAATTTACGTTTTCTCTGCACCCCGGGTCCCTGTGACCTTTACCAACGGTTTGGATGGCATGCAACTTAATGGTGGGCCACACACATGGATCCCACCCTTGATGCATATGTTTTACACCACCGTCCACAAGCATGGACGGTGGAGCCCACCCTGCTGCATGAGTTTCCTTCGCACCGTCCAGTGGACGGTGTGAATACCCACTGTGATGTATGTGTTTTATTCACACATCCAGGTGTGGATGGTGGGACCCACCATGGTGCATAAGTTGCATCCTAACCGTCCATCCATTTTATCAACTAAAATGAGGTAGATCCATGGTTCAAATGGGCCCATTTTTGTATGTATATAGGGCCCATGTTGACCCATTTATGGCCATCCATTCAGGCCCAACTTGGTGCACATCTAAGGCCATGGGACTAAGCCCATTTGGCATGTGCAATGACCATGGGATTAAGCCCATTTGGCATGTGTAATGCCCATGGGTTTCGGCCCATTTGATACATATTAAAGCCCATGGGATCAAGCCCATTTGATGTGCATGGGGCACAAATGGAGTGACCTAGTTGATATATTTAAAGCTCATGTGTATAGGCCCATCTGATTTATTTAAAGGCTCAAGTTGTGAGGCCACTTTGATGTATTTCAAGGCCCATGGATCATGGACCATTGCAATGTACATAAGGCTCATTGGTGAGGCCCATCAATGTAACCCATTTGGTGAATGTGAGGCCTATGTAATACGACCCATTTGATATACCTAAGGCCCAGGGATCGAGGCCTAACGAATGTCCTTAGGGTTCATTGCAATGTACATTTCTCACGGTTCGTGAAAAGATATTTATGGCAGGCCGTGCCTGGGAAACAATGTTGGTTTGACGTCCACATTGTATGTACGATGTTGGTTAAATGTCCGCATTGTAACTCTCTTTAGGGCCCATTGATAGGTCCATACCTGTTACTATTCATTGCCTAATAACATGTTTAGAATAATCTCATGACTCGTGCCCATACGCATCATATGTATGCTTGATATGAGTAAGGATTGATCATAACATACGCCATTGGGCAGACCATTTACGGGACTCGTTATGTGACTGGGTGCCCTACATGATCGCGCAGTACGCGCTGGACTTCTGCATGATTTGACGTGTGATTCATGCATCTCGCATACGTGTGACTTGATCACTGCACGCCCTAGTAACATCAGGGCCGTGGCTCCACAGGTACATCGTGGATGGCCGTATTGGATACCGAAAATACTTATTCTAGCACTGTGGGCACTTAGGATGTCCTTAGGTGAGAGTCCCAGAACCTTTTTGGTACCAGGAGATGCTCCAACGTCTAGACCGAGTGGATACACGAGCGCCCGAGTGCCGAATACCAGTAGGCCGCGTCTCCCACTGTGTCGTGGTCGGTTGGAAGGGGGTGTGGCCTTATCCGCCTGAGTGAGAGGGCTATAAGCTAGGCTGAGTTTGACTAGTTCGCAAATGAGTCCGCTATCGACGAGCCGGGTAGGTATTAGCATACTACTGGTCAGGCGGATAGTGAGGTCTTATCCGCTTGCTTGACTGTGCAGCTAGGGAGGTGGCAGTCTCTGCATGTGTATTGGACCCCGGTGATACCCAGAGAAGAACTGTACTGATATACGCATTTGAGGAGTACCGACTTGCTTGGATTGCATTTCGCATATGATATTTGGCTATGTAGGCCTTGCATTGCATCGGTGTAGACGATGGCATTCATATCTCGCATCATGCCTTGCATTACACAGCCTTGGTATATTCATGGACTTACCGCATACTTCCGCATTGTTCTGATACTGTACACTTGGCGTTTGCCTTACGCACACACTTACACCACCCTCTAAGCTTTTGTAAGTTTATGCACGATAGTTGCGTGCAGGTCGCGTTGGACGACAGCAGCGCTGAGACAGGAGTGCACATCAGGACCTTTTGGAGTTTTTTTGATCACCTTGTATTTCCCTTTCTGCATTGTACTTAAAATTGTTGTTATAGTGGACATGTGGTGATGTTGTTTTGTGACTTGGTTATGTCTGTGGTTATGCTCCTTTACAAAAAAAAATTCGTTCTGAAAATCCTCCTTGTAGGATCCCAGGATCGGAATCTGGCATTAGATTATCAGAAGCCGAGAATGGGACACTACGGAGGCTGTCGACACCGGATTCGGCAATCGGGATTCATGTGAATCCGATTTTCGGGTTTGGGGCGTGACAAATGGTCCTGCGGTAAATCTTACGTGGACACCATAGGACATCGCACTAGTTGGATAGGATGTTACAATCTACCCCCCTTATAAATAAATTTCATTCTTAAAATTTGTACCTATTCGTATTGCTGAGCAGGCTTGGGTAATGCTTGTGGACTTCTGCTTCCGTCTCCTAAGTGGCCTCCTCTTCATCGTGATGGGTCTATAATACCTTGACCAATTAGATGACCTTGATGCGTAGGAACTGCTCCTTCCTATCCAGTATTCAAGTGGGTCAGAAAATGTATGTGGCATTTTCCTTGAGTTCCACATGTTTCCACTTGATGATATGCGAAGGATTGGGGACGTACTTCGTCAAAATAGATACATAAAAGATGTTATACACTCCAGCAAGCAGCGCAGGTAGGGCTAAACAATAGGCAACTGCATGTACACGGTCTAAAATCTGAAAGAGCCCATTTAATCATATCATGAGCTTTCCCTTCTTACCGAAACTTAAAACGCCCTTCATTGGGGAGATCTTGAGAAATACGTGATCCCTAGCCTCAAATTCCAAGTCCCTCCGCCTTGTGTCGACATAGCTTTTCTGCCTGCTTTGAGCCGTCAAGAGGCAGCGCCGAATAATTTCGATCTTCTCGATCGTGACCTGCACCAAATCCGGCCCTAGTAAACTTTTCTCGCTAATTTTCTCCCAACAATGTGGGGCTCGGCATGGACGCCCATACAAAGCCTCGTAAGGCGTCATTCTGGTTCTAGACTGGAAGTTATTATTATATGCAAACTCAGCATATGGGAGACAATCATCCCAACTCTCTTGAAAGTTCAGAACATAAGCCCGCAATATGTCCTCCAATATCTAGTTCACCCGCTTAGTTTGTCAATCCGTCTGCGGGTGAAAGACAGTGCTAAACTTCAACTTCACTCCCATGGCTTCTTGGATGCGGGTCTAGAAGATCGACGTGAATCAAGTATCTCGATCTGACACAATTTCCAATGGAATGCCATGGAATCGCACTATCTCCCTGATATACAACTTGGCCAAATCATTTGCGAAATTAGAAGTCTTGATCGACAGGAAGTGGGCTGATTTGGTTAACCTGTTCACAATCACCCATATCGAATAATGCTCCTTTCTAGTCTTCGGCAAGCCGAAAATGAAGTCTATAGATATGAAGTCCCACTTCCTTTCTGGTATGGGCATGGGTTGTAAAAGGCCTGGTGGTCGGCAGTGTTCGGCCTTGACTTATTGACAGGTGAGGTGATGTTTTATTTAAACCAACCTGATTTAAATGGTTTTTAAACTCGCAAGTATACGAATCAGATGTAGATACAGTACATATTACGAGATCGTTCCCACGAGGACTGGTTATCACAATTCGAAATTTAAGACTCTTCTTAACTAATCCAATAAATAGTTTATCAAGTGATTAAGAAAAATATTCTAAAATGATAACCGAGAGAAATGAGTAAAATCCAATCAAGGAGAAGACTAGGACTTTCAAATCCACCCCCAATTATCCTAACCCTTGTTTTACCTATTGATTCACGCTATTTAGATTGATATAAATTAAATAAATCACAAACTAGGTCCTTGATCAGGCACACAAAATGTATAATCCTTTAAAACATATGGATCACATCTTTCCATCCATAGTCAGGCATGAAGAGATGTAGACTCCTGTTTCTTCCTCTATAGGAAACCTGATCATGGTCAGACACAAGCACCTAGTTAATATTCCAAATAACATCCATATCTAGACTTTGGTCGAGCTCATAGAATGGAGAAGCATGAAAATTACAGTTAAGCACACTAGAGAAAGAAACAAATCAATCAGATTAAAATAAATTCAACATAGACAAGAGTTATTCAAAATAGGGGCTTTCGCTCAGCCCTAACTACAAGATTACTAATCCATAATTTCAAATAAAAAAGAAGAAAAAATAAGATTTAAACGCTAGGAACATCTCCCTTCTTCCTTCCTCTCTCTCTCTCCTCTTTCTTCTCTTTGTCCTCTCCTTGGCTCTCCCCATGCTTTGGCTCTCCCCTCCCCATATCCAAAACCTTCTTTTATAGCTACTGGAGTGGTGGAAATCGAATTTTGGAAGCTGTCGCATGCGTAGCGAAAGCCTTTTCGCAGCCAAGTTTGGAGCTTCATAACTCTCGTGTTCCTTACGTTTGTTTGTAACATCAACGTCTCTTGGGACGTTTTTGACTGCTCTAACCAATAGATGGCTTAGATCAGCCATATGATCAAAGATGGTGGCCCACAACTGCCTGGAACAGTCAGTTTTCGTGGATGTGCGAAAGCTTTCGCACTCTTTCACTGTCATGATCGGTGGGCCCCACAAAAGTATTTTCTAGAAAATTCACCCCGTCCATTAGATTCAGGATGAAATTTTGATCAAGAATGGATGGTTTTGAATGTCCATTGAAGTGGCTTAAAGAAGAAATCACAATAAAATCAATTTTGAACATCACAGGACAGTCCACTTGTGGCCCCTGTATCACCTAACTGAGTATGCATGGGTGTGAAAGGTCAGTATGGTTTTGTAGTGCTCGAAGCCATCAACAAGATGGACGGATTGGATTGTCTGTACAGGCCATGAGTGAGGCCCACTAACATCCGCCAAAATCATCCTTCGGTCGGTTACGCAACACGTAAGAAGGAAATTTCCTTCTTTCTATTTTTTTCGGTCAGATACGGTCAAACTGTCTTTAATGTTTACCATGCATGGCTAGTGCACATATGCACTATGCACATGCCACAGTTGGTGGGGTCCACTGCAATCTTCTAGAGAAATCTAAACCGTCCATCTATTTTGTCTCCCAGATTAAGGCATTGACTCCAAATTTGAGGCAATTTCAAATATCAAGAGGGCCCAGAATCAACAGTTTATGGGCTGATCTATCATTTGGGGCACTTCCATAGTGATCCGAGGTGTCCCTAATCCCATGTATGAAGTTTCAAGCCAATCGAATGGCGGGAACCCTATGATCTTGCATTTTGCACCAGTTTCAGGCCTCTTTAACGTGAACGGCTTCATTTTTTAGATCCCTGGCGTGTAAATCCGTTGATCTTGACCTTCTGGGGTCCGTCCTTTGCTTTGGTGGCTTCAGAGCATCAAATCCATACTTTTAGTACTCTTTTTTAGTCAACGCTCCTGATTACACCCTGCAACAAAAACATGATTAAAATATTCCATTAAGCATTATCATGTATGTAAAATCAGGCAATAATCGGGGTCTAATATGCAATATTCGACCCTTATCACAACCCCCAACCAGCATTTTGCTTGTCCCGATCAAAACATGCTAAAAATAATTTTAGAAATAAAAGACAATTCCTGTAAACTCAAGTGTCATGAGAACAGATAGTTGAGATGTGAAAATTTGAAGATTCATGAATGGTAAGTAGATTTTTTTCTCCTGGAATCAAGCTCATGTAAACTTCATAATCAGGTTCAAACTATTAATCCGTTAATTAGAACATTCTAAATATTGAGTTCCATTAGTGTATAGTGTAATCTCGGCTTACGATCATTAAGAGATCCAATTGTCAATTTCATGTTATCATTGGTAATTAACAACGGAATTCGTGACAATTAAAACTGAAACCAACACTTGCCTTACAGATTAACTTTTCAGACTACCTGCCTTTGATTTTCTTGAACAGTAATGCCAAGTAGGGGAATCAAATCATCACCCATAGGGAGCAAACCTATGGTGAAAACTTATAACCTAACTTTTTCTAAATGTCAACCATAGGGAATCAAATCTACACGTATAGGGAGCAAACTTATGGTGAAGATTATGCGACTTACCCTTTCAATTCCCTTTTTATAAGCTGATGGTAAAAAAAATTTCAGGCTAGTTCCTTTCACGCTTAGAGATTACCAAGTTAATCATTTAATATTGAACCGGAACCTTAATGTGTAAGCGAGATGTGATATGTGAAATCATGACTCAATCAATATTTAAAACTTCGAGTCATGGGTTAACAATTCAAACTTAACTGTGAAATCTAACATATGCCGGAATTCCAAAGGTATAAATTATTAACATTCTGCATCTTGTAATTGTAAAATCATAACTTTCCTTCAAAATCACTTCACAAGAAATTTCAGAAAAATTTTAAATTTTTCACAATTTTCATAATTGTTACTCAAGACCAAGAAAATATTGATTAGGTTACCTAATCTCCCACTCCTAACTTAAAATTTACATTGTCATCAATGTAAAAGAAATAAGCCTGCAATGCACATGGGACAACGAAAATAAAAGAGGAGTGATGGAAAGATAGTACCTAGACGAAAGAATCAAGAGGCTTCCCAAAGATATCAATGTGAGAGAGGGTCAGCACAAGAGAGAAATCAACTAAAGTAAAACAAAATAAATAAATAATAAATAAAATAAAAATAAAAATAAAAATAGAAAAAAAATCCTACCTATACCACTTTCGCAGGTGCTCTCGATTGCATTTAGCGTATGCAACAAGCCTTTAAACTCTTAGGTTGCCCCTAGTGTACGAGTTATAGTCTCGTGAGGGTTTGCAACAATGTTACCCACAAACATTGAACTAACTAACTAGGAAAAAGAAATGAAAAGAAAAGGCTAGGTTACCTCCCAGGAGCGCTAAGTTTAATGTCTTCAGTCAGACAAGCAATGAAAGCAATCATGGACCATCGGCCAGTATCTTGGTAAATTTCTTAGAAGGTTTTTCAACAAGATCATCCAAAAGCCCGTTTTGCAGTAGGCTTAGATGTCGTGGAGCGTTAATAACCAGAGAAATTGAGGGACCTCAGTGTAAAGTGTTCTTTTTATCGTCTGAAGTGTCCAAAGTATATATGATTCACCTGTGGCAAACAAAATTTGGAAGTTAGTACACCATGATGAATCAGAGACTACAAGTAGATGAAATTCAAAAAAAATTGTAATAGGTGGTATAGTCTCAACAAACGCCGATGTTTAACTCTGTAGTTCAATTTTCAACTCTTCCTCATTTAATGCTAAACATTTGGGATCTGGGGAAGGAGGTACTTCAGAATACGGGTTCTCTCGATCCATGACAACTGCTGAGGTATTATTTTGCAAGGCATTCACTATTTCTTATAATAGGGGATCTTGTTGAATCTGCAAAATGCGCTAAGTAATCATCTAAAGTGTTGGGACGTTCAACTGAGCATGATTTATTTTTCACATTGGAGATTATGATGATTTGCCCAAGGAATCCATCGTCTTTGAAAGTGGATGGAAGTACACTCTCTTGCTCCAGCCCTGCACAAACAATTTGATGATCAAGAAATAAAGTATTGATGTGAGGACTTTGCTCATTGATACTACTCAGAAGAGGTATTGAATCTTCAAAAGTGTATGACTCAGATGGTGGCCTCAACTGGGTGGTTTCAACTTCCAGAGTCATAACAAGCGGTTCGTTCATTTTTTGAATCATATCATCATTCAATTCAGGGGAGTGGCCCAAACATGTGTCACGAGAGTTATAAGGCTCGGTTGTAATGTGCTCATCCTCCACTTTTATGTCAGACATGTTAGATGAGAGGAGTGGCTCATTATGACCGACCACTTCATGTACTTCTTGATCACTGACCTAAACCATACTTGAGATTGATTCCGGAAGAATTTGGGCTGAACATTCATGATCATCATCCCAATACATATCATCGTCTAATTCCCTGTCATGCACACTTGGGATGAGATTGTTTTCCTCACATTCTATTCCTAAATTGGGTGGAGGTTCAAATAAGCTGACTTCTTCATCATCATTAAAATCGAGTGTCTCATGTGAGTGAAGTGTGTTTTCATCATTGTATTCGAAAGACACCCATGTCTCTTCACCATTCTTTTGAACCATCATCGAGATCGATTCATCTAAAAATTGAACCATATGCTCATTAACATAATTCAACTCTTCATCCCAAATTTCAGAGTGCTTTTAAAGTGAGTAAGGATCACCTTCCTCGCATTGTATTTCTGGATTGGGTTGTGGCTGAGATGATCTAGCTTTCATTAGTGCATCATAAGTAGGGAATCCAAAGGAATAATCAACGGGTTGTGGTCGGGATGAATTAGTCTCTATTAGCCTATCAATGCATGATTCAAGTGCATCTAATAATTTCATCATGTCATAGGCTGTTTAACTCAGAAATGACTCCTCTTGGATCGTTTCTGGTGGATATTCGGAAGTAGGGAATTCAAAAGAATAATCATTATAACATGTTGCTGGTTCATTTCTCCAATTTTGATGTTTCTACTGATTATAGTCATACAGATCATAAGTGGGAGAATCTGATGGTTGATAATAATCCTCACGCCTATAGTTATGATAATCCGAACACTCACGTACTATCTTATTAATCCATGGGATGTAATTATTCTCCCACATATGATCGAGTAAGGACTTCTTAACTGGTGGATCATTAGATTCTAGTTGGTTCTCGATGATAGTTTCAAAAAAGTTTTGAGACATTGGTGGATTTCTATTATAATCATCATCCCAATATATGTTATTCTTCTCAGCATACTGGCATTCCCACTCGTGTATATACATGATGAAACCCTAACTCTGAACCTAATTCTAAAGGAAAAATCCTACACCAATCTAGATATAGGAAGAGAGATAATTAGAAAGAAGTTACCACGTTGGAGATCTATGTTAGAATCTTGCAAAAGAAAACAAAACAAGTTAGTTTCTAAAAAATAGAAAATCTAAAATTAGAAATTTTCTAAAGAACAACAAAGAAGAGTTAGTTTTTAAAAAGGAATGAAATCTTAGAATTAGAAAGTTACTTAAAAAAAAAAAGAAAGTTTCTAATATTGAAAATAAAATGCTAAGTTAGTTTCTAAAAAGGAAAAAATTTCTAAAACTAGAAAATAGAAAGTTACTTAAAAGAATAATCTAAATCAAAAATTAGAAAATAGAAAATTTTTAAAAAGAAAGCCTAGACTTAGAAAATTTCTAAAAAATAAAACCCTAATTCTAAAAATAGAAATTAGAAAAAGTAGAGAATTTAGAAAGAGATTACCAAATTAGAAGTTCAAGCCAGGACCTGACAAAATAGGAAATATATTAGTTTCTAAAATAATATAAAAAAAACTTTAACCTAAGTTAGTAAAATCTTAAGGCTATGAATTATGATAAGAGAGAATTGTAAATCCTATTGAACCGAAACAATCCCCGACAACGGCGCCAAAAACTTGATGTTTTATTTAAACCAACCTAATTTAAATAATTTTTAAACTCGCAAGTATACGAATCATATGTAGAAACGGTATATATTATGAGATCGTTCCCACGAGGACTGGTTGTCACAATTCGAAATTTAAGACTCTTCTTAACAAATCCAACAAGTAGTTTAACAAGTGATTAAGAAAAATAATCTAAAATGATAACTGAGAGAAATGAGTAAAATCCAATCAAGGAGAAGACTAGGACTTTCGAATCCACTCCTAATTATCCTAACCCTTGTTTTACCTATTGATTCACCCTATTCAGATTGATATAAATTAAATAAATCACAAATTATGTCCTTGGTCGGGCACACAGAATGTATAATCCTTCAAAATATATGGATCACATCTTTCCATCCAGGGTCAGGCATGGAGAGATGCAGATTCTTGTTTCTTTCTCTATAGGAAACCTATTCATGGTCAGACACAAGCACTTAGTTAAGATTCCAAACAACATCCATATCTAGACTTTGGTCGAGCTCATAGAATAGAGAAGCATGAAAATTACAGTTAAGCACACTAGAAAAAGAAAAAAATCAATCAGATTAAAATAAATTCAATATAGACAAGAGTTATTCAAATTAGGGGCTTCATCTCAACCCTAGCTACAAGATTACCAATCCATAATCTCAAATAAAAAAGAAGGAAAAATAAGATTTTAACGCTAGGAACATCTCCCTTTTTCCTTCTTCTCTCTCTCCTCTTTCTTCTCTTTGTCCTCTCCTTGGCTCTCCCCTCCCCATGTCTAAAACCTTCTTTTATAGCTGCTGGAGTGGAAATCGGATTTGGAAAGCTATTGCATGCGCAGTGAAAGTCTTTTCACAGACAAGTTCAGGGCTTCATAACTCTCGTGTTCCTTACATTATGTCTTTAAAATCAACATCTCTTAGGACATTTTTAACTGCTCTACACGATAGACGGCTTGGATCAATCATATGATCAAAGATGGTGGCCTACAACTGCCTGGAACAGTCAATTTTCACAGATGTGTGAAAGCTTTCGCACTCTTTCACTGTCGTAATCGGTGGGCCCCACAAAAGCATTTTCTAGAAAATCCACCCTGTTCATTAAATTTATGATAAAATTTTAGTTAACAATTGATGGTTTTGAACGTCCATTGAAGTGGCCCAGAGAAGAAATCATAATAAAATCAATTTTGAACGTCACAGGACAGTCCACTTGTGGCCCCTGTATCACCTAAGTGAGTATGCATGAGTGTGAAAGGTTAGTATGGTTTTGTACTGCTCGAAGCCATCTACAAGATGGACGGATTGGATTGTCCGTACAGGCCATGAGTGGGGCCCACTAACGTCCGCAAAAATCGTCTGTCGATCGGTTCGCAACACGTAAGAACGAAATTTCCTTCTTTCTATTTTTTTCGGTTAGAGACAGTCAATCCGTCTCTGACGTTTGCTGTGCATGGCTAGTGCACATATGCACTATGCACATGCCATAGTTGGTGGGGTCCACTACAATCTTCTAGAGATATTTAAACCGTCCATCTATTTTGTCTCCCAGATTAAGGCATTGACTCCAAATTTGAAGCAGTTCCAGATATCAGGTAGGCCCAGAATCAACGGTTTATGGGTTGATCTGTCATTTGGGGCACTTCCATAGTGATCCGAGGGCTGAAATTTGAAATGCACAGTTAATTTATGTCCCTAATCCCATATATGAAGTTTCGAGCCAATCGAATGGCGGGAACCCTGTGATCTTACATTCTGCACCAGTTTCGAGCCTGTTTAACGTGAACGGCTTGATTTTCTTGGATCCCTAGCATGTAAATTCGTTGATCTTCGCCTTCTAGGGTCCGTCATTTGCTTTGGTGGCTTCGGAGCATCAAATCCATGCTTTTAGTACTCTTTTTTCAGTCAACGTTCTTGACTACACCCTGCAACAAAAACACGATTAAAATATTTAATTAAGCATTATCATGTACGTAAAATCAGGCAATAATCAGGGTCTGATATGCAATATTTGTCCCTTATCATAACCCCCAACCAGCATTTTTCTAGTCCCGAGCAAAACATACGAAAAATAATTTCAGAAATAAAAGACAATTCCTGTAAACTCAAGTGTTATGTGAACAGATAATTGAGATGTGAAAATTCTAAGATTCATGAATGGTAAGTAGAATTTTTCTCCTGGAATCAAGCTCATGGTAAACTTCATAATCAGGTTCAAACTATTAATCCTTTAATTAGAACATTCTAAATATTGAGTTCCATTAGTGTATAGTGTAATCTCGGCTTACGATCATTAAGAGATCCAATTGTCAATTTCACATTATCATTGGTAATTAACAACGGAATTCATGACAATCAAAACTAAAACCAACACTTGCCTTACAGATTAACTTTTCAGACTACCAGCCTTTGATTTTCTTGAACAGTAACGCCAAGTAAGGAAATCAAATCATCACCCATAGGGAGCAAACCTATGGTGAAAACTTGTCACCTAACTTTTTCTAAATGTCAACCATGGGGAATCAAATCTACACGTATAGGGAGCAAACTTATGGTGAAGATTATGCGACTTACCCTTTCAATTCTTTTTTTATAAACTGATGCTAAAGAAATTTTCAGGCTAGTTCCTTTCATGCTTAGAGATTATCAAGTTAATCATTCAATATCGAACCGAAACCTTAATGTGTAAGAGAGATGTGATATGTGAAATCATGACTCAATCAATGTTTAAAACTTCTAAACATAGGTTAACAATTCAAACTTAACTGTGAAATCTAACATAAGGCAGAATTCTAGAAGCATAAATTATCAACATTCTACATCTTGTAATTGTAAAATCACAACTATCCTTCAAAATCACTTCATTTCACAATAAATTCTAAAAAAAAATTAAATTTTTCACAATTTTCATAATTCTTGCTCAAAACCAAGAAAATACTAATTAAGTTACCTAATCTCCCACCCCCAACCTAAAATTTACATTGTCCTCAATGTAAAAGAAATAAGCCTGCAATGCACATGAGACAACGAAAATAAAAGAGGAGTGATGGGAAGATAATACCTGGACGAAAGAATTAAGAGGCTTCCCAAATATATCAATGTAAGAGCAGGTCAGCACAAGAGAGAAATCAACTAAAGTAAAATAAAATAAATAAATAATAAATATAAATAAAAATAAAAATAAAAATAGAAAAAAAAATAAAAATAAAAATAGAAAAAAAAATCCTACCTATACCACTTTCGCAGGTGCTCTCGATTGCATTTATCATATGCAACAAGCCTTTAAACCCCTAGGTTGCCCCTAGTGGACGAGTTGTAGTCTCATGAGGGTTTGCAACAATGTTACCCATAAACATTGAACTAACTAACTAGGAAAGAGAAATGAAAAGAAAAAGCTGGGTTGCCTCCCTGGAGCGCTAAGTTTAATGTCTTCAGCCAGATAAGTAATGAAAGCAATCATGGACCATCGGCCAGTATCTTGGTAAATTTCTAAGAAGGTTTTTCAACAAGATCATCCAAAAGCCCGTTTTGCAGTAGGCTTGGATGTCGTGGAGTGTTAATAACAAGAGAAATTGAGGGACCTCAGTATAAAGTGTTCTTTTTATCGTCTGAAGTGTCCAAAGTATATATGATTCACCTGTGGCAGACAAAATTTTGAAGTTAGTACACCATGATGAATCAGAGACTACAAGTAGATGAAATTCAAAAAAAAAAAATTGTAATAGGTGGTGTAGTCTCAACAAACGCAGATGTTTCACTCTGTAGTTCAATTTTTAACTCCTCATTTAATGGTAAACATTCAGGATCTGGGGAAGGAGGTACTTCATAATACGGGTTCTCTCGATTCATGACAATTGCCGAGGTATTATTTTGCAATGCATTCACTATTTTTTGTAACAGGAGATCGTTTGAATCTGTAAAATGCGGTAAAAAATCATCTAAAGAGGTGGGACGTTCATCTGAGCATGATTTATTTTCCACATTGGAGATTGTGATGATCTGCCCAAGGAATTCATCGTCTTTGAAAGTGGATGAAAGTACACTCTCTTGCTCCAACCCTGTACAAACAATTTGATGATCAAGAAACAAAGTATTGATGTGAGGACTCTGCTCATTGATACTACTCAGAAGGGGTATTGAATCGTCAAAAGTGTATGACTCAGATGGTGGCCTTAACTGGATGGTTTCAACTTCCAAAGTCATATCAAGCGGTTCGTTCATTTTTCGAATCATATCATCATTCAATTCAGGGGAGTGGCCCAAACATGTATCACGGGAGTTATAAGGGTCGGTTGTAATGTGTTCATCCTCCACTTCTAAGTCAGACATGTTAGATGAGAGGAGTGGCTCATTATGACCGACCACTTCATGTACTTCTTAATCACTGACCTGAACCATACTTGAGATTGATTCCGGGAGAATTTGGGCTGAACATTTATAATCATCATCCCAATACATATCATCGTCTAATTCCCTGTCATGCACACTTGGGATCGGATTGCTTTCCTTACATTATATTCTTAAATTGGGTGGAGGTTCAAATAAGCTAACTTCATCATCATCATTAAACTCGAGTATCTCATGTGAGTGAAGTGTGTTATCATCATTATATTCGAAAGACACACATGTCTCTTCACCATTCCTTTGAACTGTCATCGAGATCGATTCATCTGAAAATTGAACCATATGCTCATTAACATAATTCAACCCTTCATCCCAAATTCCAGAGTGTTTTAAAAGTGAGTGAGGATCACCTTCATCGCATTGTATTTCTGGATTGGGTTATGGCTGAGATGAACTAGCTTCCATTAGCGCATCATAAGTAGGGAATCCAAAGGAATAATCAACGGGTTGTGGTCGGGATGAATTTGTCTCTATTAGCTTATCAATGCGTGATTCAAGTGCATGTAATAATTTTATATTATCATAGGCTATTTAACTCAGAGATGACTCCTTTTGAATCGTTTCTGGTAGATATTCGGAAGTAGAGAATCTAAGAGAATAATCATTATAACATGTTGGTTCATTTTTCCAATTTTGATGTTTCCACTGATTATAGTCATACGGATCATAGATGGGAGAATCTGATGGTTGATAATAGTCATCACGCCTATAGTTATAATAATCCCAACACTCATGTACTGTCTTATTAATCTGTGGGGTGTAATTATTCTTCCACATATGATCGAGTAAGGACTTCTTAACCGATGGATCATTAGATTCCGATTTGTTCTCGATGATAGTTTTAGAAAAGTTTTGAGACATCGGTGGATTTCTATCATAATCATCATCCCAATATATGTTATTCTTCTCAGCATACTGACATTCTCACTCGTATATATACATGGTGAAACCCTAACTCTGAACCTAATTCTAAAGGAAAAATCCTACACCAATCTAGATATAGGAAGAGAGATGATTAGAAAGAAGTTATCACTTTGGAGATCTATGTTAGAATCCCCCAAAAGAAAATAAAACAAGTTAGTTTCTAAAAAATAGAAAATCTAAATTTAGAAATTTTCTAAAGAACAACAAAGAAGAGTTAGTTTCTAAAAAGGAAGGAAATCCTAGAATTAAAAAGTAACTAAAAAAAAAAGTTTCTAATATTAGAAATAAAAAGGTAAGTTAGTTTCTTAAAAGGGAAAATTTTCTAAAACTAGAAAATAGAAAGTTACTTAAAAGAAGAATCTAAATCTAAAATTAGAAAATAGAAAATTTTTAAAAAGAAAGCCTAGAGTTAGAAATTTTCTAAAAAATAAAACCCTAATTCTAAAAATTGAAATTAGAAAAAGTAGAGAATTTAGAAAGAGATTACGAAATTAGAAGTTCAAGTCAGGACCCTACAAAACAGGAAATATGTTAGTTTCTAAAATTATTAAAAAAAAAAAAAAAAACTTTAACCTAAAGTTAGTAAAATCTTAAGGCTATGAATTATGATAAGAGACAATCGTAAATCCTATTAGACTGAAACAGTCCCTAGCAACGGTGTCAAAAACTTGATGTTTTATTTAAACCAACCTAATTTAAATGATTTTTAAACTCGCAAGTATACGAATCATATGTAGATATGGTACATATTACGAGATCATTCTCATAAGGACTAGTTGTCACACTTCGAAATTTAAGACTCTTCTTAACTAATCCAACAAATAGTTTAGCAAGTGATTAAGAAAAATAATCTAAAAGCATAACCGAGAGCAATGAGTAAAATCTAATCAAGGAGAAGACTAGGACTTTCGAATTCACCCCTAACTATCCTAACCCTTGTTTTACCTGTTGATTCACACTATTCAGATTGATATAAATTAAATAAATCACAAACTATGTCCTTGGTCGAGCACACAGAATGTATAATCCTTTAAAGCATATGGATCACATCTTTCCATCCATGGTCAGGCATGGAGAGATGTAGATTCCTGTTTCTTCCTCTATAGGAAACCCGTTCATGGTCAGACTCAAGCACCTAGTTAAGATTCCAAACAACATCCACATCTAGACTTTGGTCGAGCTCATAGATGGAGAAGCATGAAAATTACAATTAAGCATACTAGAGAAAGAAACAAATTAATCAGATTAAAATAAATTCAATATAGAAAAGAGTTATTCAAATTAGGGGCTTCATCTCAGCCCTAGCTACAAGATTACCAATCTATAATTTCAAATAAAAAAGAAGAAAAAAATAAGATTTAAATGCTACGAACATCTCCCTTCTTCCTTCCTCTCTCTCTCTCTCCTCTTTCTTCTCTTTGTCCTCTCCTTGGCTCTCCCCTCCCCACATCCAAAACCTTCTTTTATAGCTGCTGGAATGGTGGAAATCAAATTTGGAAAGTTGTCGCACGCATTGCGAAAGCCTTTTCGCAGCCAAGTTCGAGGCTTCATAACTCTCGTGTTCCTTGCATTATGTCTTTAAAATCCATGTCTCTTGGGACATTTTTGACTGCTGTACATGATGGATAGCTTGGATCAGTCATATGATCAAAGATGGTGGCCCACAACTACCTGCAATAGTCAGTTTTCGCGGATGTGCGAAAGCTTTCGTACTCTTTCGCTGTCTTGATCGGTGGGCCCCGCAGAAGCATTTTTTAGAAAATCCACCCCATCCATTAGATTCAGAACAAAATTTTAGTTAAGAATGGATGGTTTTGAACGTCCATTAAAGTGGCCCAGAGAAGAAATCACAATAAAATTAATTTCAAATGTCACAGGACAGTCCACTTGTGACCCCTATATCACCCAAGTGAGTATGCATGGGTGTGAAAGGTCAGTATAGTTTTGTAGTGCTCGAAGCCATTTACAAGATGGACAGATTGGATTGTCCGTACAGGCCATGAGTGGGGCCCACTAATGTCCGTAAAAATCATTCGTCGGTCGGTTACGCAACACGTGAGAAGGAAATTTCCTTCTTTTTATTTTTTTCGGTCAGAGACGGTCAAACCATCTCTGACGTTTGCCGTGCACGGCTAGTGCATATATGCACTATGCATGTGCCACAGTAGGTGGGGTCCACTGCAATCTTCTAGGGAAATCTGAACTGTCCATCTATTTTGTCTCCCAGATTAAGGCGTTGACTCCAAATTTGAGGCAGTTCCAGATATCAGGTGGGCCTAGAATCAATGGTTTATTGGCTGATCTGTCATTTGGGGCTCTTCCATAGTGATCCGAGGACTAAAATTTGAAATGTACAGTTAATTTATGTCCCTAATCCCATGTATGAAGTTTCGAGCCAATCGGATGGCGGGAACCCTGTGATATTGCATTTTGCACCAGTTTCGGGCCTCTTTAACGTGAACGGTTTGATTTTTTTGGATCCCTGGCATGTAAATCTGTTGATCTTGGTCTTCTGGGGTCCGTCCTTTGCTTTGGTGGCTTCGGAGCATCAAATCCATACTTTTAGTACTCTTTTTCAGTCAACGGTCCTGATTACATCTTGCAACAAAAACACGATTAAAATATTCTATTAAGCATTATCATGTATGTAAAATCAGACAATAATCGGGTCTTTCTATTTCAAGATGCGTTTCCAGCAACGCGCCCGACCGTTGTCTATTTTGCGGAATGCACTGGGCCCCACCTATGGATTGTACGGCTGATCCAACCTGTCCACCGTGTAGACAGACTCGAATACTACAAAACCATGTTGTTACTTTTCAACCATGCGTGCACATGTGTGCTTTACAGAGGTCACAAGTGGACTACCCTGCGACGTTAAAAATTGATTTTGTTGTGATTTCTTCTCTGGGCTCTTCATGTTGTCTCACTAATAATTTCACTTCAGATCCTAGTACATCTTGGTACTATCGGGATGCATCGCCAACTTGGAGTTGTGAGTGGCATTTAAGACTTCTTCTCATTATCCCTGAAGATTTTGAACAGAAAGGCGGCCTCGGTACCGCAATCCCCTATCAGTGTCAACCCTCCACTCGGACTTCCCATCATTCTTTACTTTTTCCCTCATCTTCTTCAATAGCTCATCGCCCTTTTAGGCTTAAATGATTTTACTGTCAACCAGTGGCTGGGCTTGAATGTGGGTTATGACCTCGTATGACTCCTCCACAGTTAGCTTCGTGTCGAAGTCACGAACGAATTCCACCATATCTCACTCTCTCACCATTAGTAGGGCCGCAAATTCAATTATCTTTTGTGACTCAAGGCGTCCACCACCAAATTGGCCTTGCCAGGGTGATATGAGACATCGAACTTGAAGTCCTTCAATGTTTTCATCCAGCGACGTTGTCTCATGTTCAGGTCCCTCTGGATGAAGATGTATTTGAAGCTCTTATGATCAAAAAAGAGCTTAAACTCCTCACCATAAAGATAGTCTCCCTATATTCAATATAAAAACTACCACCGCAAGCTCGATGTCATGTGTAGGGTAGTTCTCCTCATGTTTCCTTAACTTTCGAGATGCATAAGCAATTTTTCTGTCCTTTTGCATGAGTACGTATCCCAAGCCCACACGAGAGGCATCAGTGTAGACAGTGTACTTGACCCCTTGCTCAGGTAGCACAAGCACAGGTGCCGATGTTAGTTTGTCCTTCAACTCTTGGAAGTTCGCTTCCGCCTTCTCATTCCAAACAAATTTGAGGTCCTTCCGTGTCAACTGAGATAGTAACCAGGATATTTTTGAAAAGTCTCTAATGAATCTTCGATAATAGCCGGCGAGATCGAGAAAGCTCCTCACTTCTGTGATCGACTTTGGTTGCTTCTAATCTTGCATGGATGCCACCTTGACGAGATCTACAGATATGCCCTCCTTGGACACTACGTGTCCCAGAAACTTGACTTCCTCCTTCCAAAAGGCGCACTTCCTAAATTGTGCAAACAACCAATTTTTCTCAAGGGTTTCAAGAACCGCCCTTAGGTGCTCTTCATGCTCTTTACGGGTCTTTGAATAAATCAATATGTCGTTGATGAACACGACGACGAATCTGTATAAAAACAGCCTAAAGATTTTGTTCATGAGGTCCATGAATACTACTGGGGCATTGGTGAGCCCGAACGGCATAACCAAGAACTCATAATAGCCAAAGAATGTCCTGAAGGTCGTTTTCTATATATCTCCATCCCTGACTCGCAGCTGATGGTACCCTGATTGTAAATCAATCTTTGAGAGGTATTGGGCACTCCTCAATTGGTCGAATAAATCATCAATTTTGGGTAACGGGCATTTGTTCTGAACCGTCACTTGGTTCAATATTCTATAATCTACACATAGATGCAATGAGCCATTTTTCTTCACAAATAGGATCGGGGCTCCCCATGGCGATACGCTCGGTCGGATGAAGCCTGACTTTAGTAATTTATCAATTTGAGACCGTAGCTCTTCCATCTCACATGGGGGCATGCGGTAAGTAGACAAGGAGATGGGTTTAGCACCTAGAGTTAGATCAATTGTGAAGTCTATCTTAGGTCGAGGAGGATCCAGGTATGGTTTTAAACACATCACCAAAATCTTGGACTACAAGAGTGCATGTTGGTGAGGATCCATCATAACTGTCCTCCAATGAAGCATAAAATCCTATGATCATGGCTAACTTGGACTGGGAATGTGAGGGAAGTGTCGTCGTCTTCATATATTTTCACTATTAGAGTGTCACAGTCAATCTTTGCCCCTCATCGTGGTCAACCAATCCATGCCCAAGATGACGTCATAATGGAAGATCTTAGTCACTATCAAATCCACAAGTGCCACCTTGCATCCTAAGTCGATGGGACAATCATGACATATCTCCGTTGCTTCTGAGAAAGTACCGGCAGCGGCAATGATCTTTACCCCTACGAAGGGGGTAGGGCGTAGTCTTAGATGTTTGACAGTTGCATGCGATATGAGAGAGGCAGTGAACCCGGTGTCCACCAAGAGAAATATGGGAGTACCTTGAATGTGGGCCATCACCTCAAAGGCCGTAGGAGTGGGGATGACTACATCTTGGCCTTCGGCCGCTAAGGCATGAACTCGTGCCTATTGAAGAAGGTTCAGCCGCTGCATGGGCCGTTGTGGCGGAGGAGGTATGGGTGTCGCGGCTTGTGGTGTTGGTGCATTCGGGACCACCTCTTGGGTAGTGCTACCCGTATTTTGGAAACTATTTGCCCCTTAGGGGCCATGTTGTTTGTCGGGGATTTTGCCTCTATCGACCAGGCCGCCGTGAGGTAGGCGGACATATCGACCCTCCTCTCGCGGAGGCATTTCCTAGAAGAACGACCTTAGATAGGTTAGGTACTTAGAACATTAATCATACCAAGGTCATGCGTATATATACATGATCCATATATATTTTATTTGTATACAGAGGCAACTATACATACATGCATTCCCACGGCGACAAGAAATTTACAAGGCAATCCATACATTCACATTGATTTCAAAATGCCATTAACATGGCCAGTTACATGTTACAACATGGATTACAAACATTACTAAACATGCTAGACTGAAGGAAAATGCAATCTAATCAAGAAAAGTCCTAACTATCTTCTAGTACATGGGATTAGGTCTAATCGGCTTAAAGTAACTACTAGTTATCAGTAAGGTGGTGCTGGTACTCGTCTGAGTCGGGCGAAAGTGGGGGTGTCTCTTCCCCCTTGCTGCAGCAGATCAAGACCTTTATGACCCGTATATCTTCTTGTTCCACTTATCCTGCTTTGCATAGTGCCTCGCCTGGCTCTCTTCCATCTTGGTCATCCTAACGTCGAGCGCATCCAAGTGCTCACGTACATCTAGAGTGGCAGGCGATGCACCGCCAACTTCTTCGGCTTCCTTAGTTTAGTCGGCCCCCTCGGCCTCATCCTCGTCTTCATTCTCATTCTCGTCTTCACCCTCGTCACTCTCTTTGCTTCCCTCTTCTTCTTCAGCAGTGTCTCCGTATTGGTCAATGTGGGCCTGTTGCTACTTGGGACCTACCCTCAGGCTGTTTAACATATCATCACCCAGTAGCTGTGTTGGTACAGGATTTCTGTCTGATCCGCATATCCCGTATTCTTTGGCCAACTGACAGACCAGGCGACCACATGATCTGGTAAAGTATCACGTTAGGGAGGCACACATCTGCTCCATGCCCTACTTGATATAAAAACTTCACCATATAGTGGGAGAACTTGGTGTGGTTAATCAGTCTCGGGTACATGTTATATGTGCAGATGCAGTGAAGTACCCAGTACTCCGAGGTCAAGTTGGCCGTGCTCAGACCTTGTCCTCGCTCCCCTCGCTTCCACTAGGCTACCCAACCACACAAAAAGCGGGTCCGCACATTGCGGGTTTAGCCCGTATCCAAATTTCCCTCATCAATCTGTAACTCGCTCTGTTGCACTCCAAGCACGTCAGCAATGTCCGCTACCCCAACAGGGGTCCTCTCATTTCGCACTATAAGATCGAAGCCTAAGGGCTTGAATTGAGGGTTCTTAATCCGCATATAGAAGTCCCTAGCTAGTCCTACATCTACCTGGTAATTTTCATATAAGACTAGACCCCATTACTTATCCATAAGTCAACCGAGTACGGCATATTCATCGAACAGGTGCTCCTCCACGGAGGCTTCGAATGCGACACTGCGTATGCAAAAATTTCCCATATCTTCCACGGGCGGTTGGGAGGCGAGCCCCCTTTGGGAATCATTCCAATGCTTAGATCGAGCTTCTGCGACCGCCTTCCACTTTGGATCGGCCTTCTGCTTGCTCCACCTTTCTCGGCTTAGTCCCGGCTCGGCGGGAGTCGGTCTTTTCTTCCCCATGAGGGAAAGAATCACCGAAACGGAGAAGAAAGAGGCAATGGTGGTTAGAAAGGTCATTTTTCTTATCTAGGTTGAGTTTGGGAAGGTATTTGAGAATGAGATTGAGATGGTGTTGAGGATGAATTTGGTAGATGGGTTTAAGATGGGTTGTTAAAGGGGTTTTGTGGGTGGTCTTGAGAATGGAATGGGTTTTGGAAAAGATGAAGTTAAGAATGGGTTGAAGGTGATGTTGAGTAAGATGGATTTGAAGATGAGTTGAGGATGTGGGATTTGGGAAGGGATTGGGATGGTTTTATGAAAAATGAAGTTGGGGAATGGGAGTTGAGAAATGGGGTTTTTGTATGAGTTTTAAGGGAGATATGGGAGATGAGAGGGGGTGAGAAATGTGAAGAAAAAAAGAAAAAAGAAAATGGGAAATGTGAATGAGTGATGGTGGGTTGAGGAAGTGGGTTTGGAGAATGATGTGTGAGGTTGGGTTGTGGAGAAAGATCAAGTATGATGGGTTGGAGAAGAGGGAAGATATGAAGAAGAAGAATGTGGTTGAGAATAGAAGAGGGAGATATGGGTGATGAGAGGGGGTGAGAAATGTGTGTTGGGGTTTTGGAAAGGGTTTAGAAGGAATGAAATGTAGTGAAAATAGAGAAGATGAGTTCTAAGCATCCTTAAATTGCAAGAAAGGTGGGCCCCACTCGTGTTTGCAAGGAAGGTAGGGGAAAAAACCCATTTTTGGGCTCGGGCGCTGCGGCGCCGGACCCCTGGACATATGGGCGCTGGCGGCGCCGGTCTATGGTTTCCCTAGAGATCACACATATTTACGATTTCCTGGGCACCGGTAAAGCCCCCGAGGAGGTACCATACATGATTTTGGAGGTAGGAGAAGCCGATCTATGCAATGGGCTTAGTGGCGCCAAGAGATTCCTCCCGGTTAGGGGTTAAAATCCAATTTTCCTACGTTCTCTCTATTTCACACAAAATTTCATTCACCCCTACCCAATTATCCCCGAATCGGTCGGAACTAACAAGTTGGCCTGGTATTAACTCATTTGGTTTAAGACGACAGGGTCAAGCGTCAGCTCTAGCGATTTTTGGCTTGTTCCTAACGATGAGTCGATATACCGTAAGACTCTCAGACCTAATTATTAGCGTCACTACACTCTCTCGCTCCCCGTTTCTAACTTTTAGAGGTCTTACCTTCCACCCAAGCTTTGCCGACCCAGGGTCTGGGATGGATTCTAACGTCCTAAATCTCTGTTACATTCTCTAATACGTATTCCCTTAAGTCAACAGACACGTAGTGAGTTCATGACCCATGACCCAATTAATTCCAAACTATGCTTTGATACCAACTTGTAATGCCTTGAAAATCAAGGGTCGTGTGTATACTCGACTCCCGAGTTCCTGGGGTGACTTATAACCGATTTTCATTAATACATGATTAATCCAGTCTAAATGTACAGCCTGAAATTTTCTGGAACGTGAAGCACAACCACACAAGTCCACTGAAATGAAAGCGACCAAATACAAATATATATATATATATATATATATATATATATATATATATATATATATATATATATATATATATATATATATACATTTCCAAAAGAATAAAGAGGTTGCACATGGCGTCACCTAACAAAATCACAAAAGAATAGTATGTCCAAAAAGAATAGAACTGAGCCCACTGCTCAGCGATCCAACGGCCCATCTACTAATCCGATGAGGTCCCACCCATCAGCTAGAAGTAAGAGAACTTGTCATCCTCCTTGAGGTACGCAACGTCAGGCTCCACGTAATCTACATCACTTGCATCTAAGGGCGAGTCTGGTTGGTATTTTAAAACACCGTCCCAGAGTGGGAGTGAGTGATCAACTCAGTGAGTGCTATTAGTCTCAAGTTATAACAGGCATCGATTATAATATAAACTTAATGAAAAATAGTCAATCATAAATACCTAACTAATCTTATTAATGTGCATGTATGATAGATGATAAGATGCATGCCCTTGCCACAACATTCCCTCGAGCGACTCCATCTAATAATCGCGTATGATAACACTCCCTTAGAGCAACCTCAACTGCTGAGTCGCCACCCTAGCTAGTGCGATGCAATGCGATGGTACTAGCCGAGTTCTTAATTAAGTCCGTTCATCCAGCAGATTGGGGAATCTGATACACCCCACGTATCAATGCTCTGAGCTGGTTGCGAGGCCAAGACCCCCCAACATGTGAGGTCGAGATCCCATGGTCCTTGATACTGTCGGGTTTCTCATCCCCAACTTCAAGCACCTGAGGAGTGTCAAGAGAAAGGGATCACTCGTGGTCACTACGGGGAGGCGTGGCACCCCAACGTAGGCCCACAGTTCGGACACAGTGTACTGTTCCACCATGCCCAGCTTATGAGGTGGTGGACCAATTTCAATTTGGTTATTGATGGGCCACAATGGTTGTAGGGTGTTCCAAGTTCCCTACATATGTGAGCAATCAAGGTTAATAAACAAGGTTGGTCAGTAAGTAGGCAAGACCACATGAGTCAGGCGAGCATGTGATGAGCGGCATCGGGTACAAGGAACCTATGCAGATGAACTACTTCCACCCATACACACCTGTCCAAACCCACGGGTCTAGCCATAACATAGTCCTACCGATGGGACTACCATTTCTCATCATGTTCCTGACCAACCCAAGAGTGTGATGGTGATCCATAACATGCCAACCATCCAGGTTATTAACTAGCATATCAACGTCATGTTTCAAGTATCTCAAACTTATGAATAAAAATTCATAACAAGCAAGCTATCGCTATCATGAAACAAAGTGCATGTGAGTTGTGTGGGTTTGTGAGGAAGTTAAGCACTTCCTCCATCTTAAGAAATCATATGCACAAGGGTAATGAATCATACATACATATTGAAGCAACAATATATGAGAAAATCAAACAAGGTATGAGCATGTAATCATCCATACACAAAATCATGTGAGAGGTAAGAATAATCATCATGAGAGCCAAACATATAATTTCATACAATTTCAAAAAACATACTATTCCTAGGGTTTCTCTAGATTCTCCAAATATGACATGTAAGCAATCAAAATCATTACTCGCATACTAAAATTGGTACTAAACTACCTAAGAATAATAGTCCGCACCTATGGACCATTGGAGATTCGAAAAACGACCTACGAATGAGGGCTTTTAGGGTCGATCGGCAAGAATCCCTAAAACAAGCTCTTGCATGTAAGAATCTCAAGCAAATCCCTTCTCAACACAAGGGTTTTAAGAGAATGGGTGAAAGATCTTACCTAGACGATCAACGGACAATTGTTGTAGTCATGGTGGAGAGTTTCTTCTTAGTGGAAAGGTAGGGAGATACAAGATTTGATTTCACCTCAATCTAGGGTCCACCTTAGCTCTCCTTCACCCTCTTTTTCTCCTCTCTCTCTCTCTCTCTCTCTCTCTCTCTCTCTCTCTCTCTCTCTCTCTCTCTCTCTCTCTCTCTCCTCTCTCTCTCTCTACTCCCTTAGTAATGGTGGTTGTGGGGAGAGTTATGAGATAAGGTATAGGGCTTTATTTCAAAGATTTGGGCCAAGTGGCCTTAAGTTTCAATGAATTCCCACAATGGCCCTATAAGACCCCTTATTGGCTTTGGGGCGGACCCAACACCCCCCAGGACACAAAATTTGGTGTGGAGGTCTCTCATGACCCGATGAGGGGTTATGCAAAGTTTGAGGATAAATGGATCAATGAATATAGGGTTTGATCATATGGTTCTGATATTCAAATGGCCCTGTGGGGTCCATTCCAGTTATTGGGGCAGTTCTAGTGGCCCCCTGGCCATAAAACTTATAGGGTAGGTGGTCCATGGACCAATGAAGGGCCATGAAAATTTTGGGATTAATCGGATATGAGGTTTAGTTATAGGGGTCCGATTTACGATCGATGGTTATCGTGCCACGATTGAGTCCCAGATTTTGTGGACGGGTGTAGGACACCACATTAGACCTTCACCGTAAATTTAAAAGAAATCTGATGGCTGAAATGCCCAGAGTTCCAGTTTCATTTACCAGTACCAGATTTCAACTCTGGCCTTAGGTGGGTTGACCAGTGATATAGGAACGGCATATACTTAACTTCTGGGTGTCCAATGAGTCTGAAGTTCACGATGGACTACAAGCTCAGTGAGATCTGTGGTTCTCTAAAGTTTCAAAAATTTTTGACCTTCCTGCGTCGTAGTATAGTCCGTATGGGTTGATGTAAAGTGTGAACGACCATCTGGCTTGGTGGCCCGCACTTGGTCCTATCACGACCTATATAGTCTACTCTAATGGGATAATCCTAGGTTAATTAACTTGTAGTACCCCACCACAAGTGGTTTAAATGAATGGTCCTGTGGCAAATCTTACGTGGACGCCCCAAGACACTATGATGGTTAGACAGGACGTTACACTTTTATATGATGGTTAAAATGTGTTATAAATGATAATTAGAGTTTGAGCAAGGTTTCAAATTTGAGTAGGTTAGGAATGTAAGCTGGGTTTGAATGTTCCTTAAATATCTTTTATACGATATTTCTTTGTCTAATTAGTTGACACTTTCCCATGTACCCATATGCTTAAGTGTATAAGTGTAACTGTCATACACAAGTGAATCCATGTTTCATACTTTATTTCCATTATTGCAAATCTTGGTTTTGTCGTCATTGAATGTTCTAGCATCTAATTTGGGCTATTTAATTGAATATGCACATTTTTTTTTTCAATAAGGTGCAACAGATTCAAAATGCAACAAATATTCCTCTATTTTTCATAATTTCTATTATGTGACCATTGGAGTATTCAACTGTGAATGTAGGGCCACAACATGATGTATTTGAATATGTGGCCTGATTTTTGCAGGTTTGTAAAGAGGAAATCAGATGAATCTGTTTTCATTGGGAATCAACTACAGGTTTCGTATGCTCCTCAGTTCGAGTCTCTTTCTGATATGAATGAGAAATTAGAAGGCAGGAGAAAATAAGTTCTAAGCCCACTAAATTGTGAGTTTCTTCTAAGATTGATATGTGCAGTCACTTGCAAAACTTACCTCATTGTACATAAACAAGCTTGCTCTTATTTATTCCTCTTCTTCTATATCTACAAATTGCAGTGGGAAGATCCAAAGGATCAGAGCCATCTAAGCAAGTGTAAGGGAGCTGTTATAGCTTCAATCTTTCAGTATGAGTTCTTTGAAGAATTGCTTTTAATAGACAACATTTTGAATAGAGGAAATACACAATGTTCATTCAACTAATTTTACTAGGACCAGCAAATTGTACATGTATTGGCCTGCCATTTGGTGATCCATAATTGTCAACATGGAGGGCCCCATAATTGATGAGGAAACCATCATGTGGTCCTAACCATCCAACTTGATCCATGCTTCTTCTCAAACATGGAACATCATCTCTTACCTCCACTTTCAACCCATCAATTGGATAGAAAGATCATCCATGATGAGTCCCACCGGATGAATAGCCAAGAGTGCCAAAAGGTGGGTGAGTCCTATGTGTACCATTGCTAGATACTGCTTTCTGGTGTAGATTCAGGATGATGATGGAATTTTCACGGTAGAAGATTCAAATATGAATAGCAGGTCAAAGAATGGAAATGATATTGTAGATTTTGCACCAAATGTGTAGTCTCTTGAAAGAGCTAACCATGTTGAATCTATGACTGAACAGGAGGTATAACTAACTAGCAATATAGTTCTTGAATGTTTCATTGGCTTTTATCTTATTTTCTTTAGCTTTTCTCCTCCATTTGAACATGTCTGCATCAATTTCTTTTAGACATTCTATCTTTTTGTTTTTTCCTTTTTGATTTTTGGATGGTTTCCATGATCTTCTAAGTGTGGAGGGTTCACTTGCTTCTACATTTCCTCTTCTTCATTTCCTTTTAAAGCTTGAGGTAATACAATTATGTAGATTTTAACCCTCCATTCTCTGCAGGAAATGTACAAGAGAATTCTACAAGCATTTTCCTTGCAAAGGATCTAAGTTGGGCCATATGTGTGCTGGCCCGGTTATTGTTTGTTGTAGGGCCATATGCGTTGGTGTAGATTAGCAACCTGTTAAGGTTCCATTCTCCATTGCTTGGTGTGGAATGGTTGATCATCCATCCATTTGGGCTATCATTAATTTACTAGTTCTTTAATTCGTGGACCCTCATTGTTTTGTCAGATCTCACACGTTTCTTGTTGTGGTTCTAGTGGGCCATCAAGACATGAGAGACTTCAGCTCAGTTTATAAACTTTTACATGGTTCTTTTGCAAATAAAATGCTATTTCAAAATATTGAAGTCTCATGAAAGTTTAATGTGTTGTTTGTTGGATTTAATGCTAACTCATGATTTTTGCAGGTTGGATTGGCTAAAATTCTGGATTTATATTATGAAGATCTGTACACCATCCCTAACAAACAGCCCTCACCCAGGTTGTTTTCAGAAATTTCAAAATTATCAGAGAGTAAGGTATTGAAGTTCCCTTCTTCTTCTTCTTAAGGTCTGAGCATTGAGTGATGAGTGGAACTTGTATAATGACATTGAAAAAATATGCATTGTTAACATCAGCATCTATTCTTTAGATGGTTGTTTCATTTTGTGGCAGAGGAGCTCTTCTTCATTGTGAATGCTATCTATTGCATTTTCTGGTGGATGTTTTCTGGTAGCCATTGGTATTCTTGCTCAACTTTGTAAGCCTCACCTCTTCAAGGCTAGAAAATCTCCAGCCTTGAGTTTCTTTTATCTAAGCCTATATATTCCCACCACCGAGCCTTAAGTTGTTTGTACTTGTAGTGGTATTCTTATCATATTCACTCTAATTTTATGATGTTATTTTGCCAAGACTACCAAATGAACTCGTAGCTTCATTTCTCAATTCCATCATTCATGCAAATAATGTGGAACAGTGGAAGTGAGATCCTCAACTTCCATTCTTATGCATCCAAGATAAGGTGGTTTCTTCTAGTTTTGAATTTTTAATATGCTATTTTAAGTCAGGTTGTTCCTTCATTGGAGGACGATACTACTGCATCCAAGAACTATTTGTGAGAATGAGTTATTAATCCACTACTTCTGCAGAATTAAAAAATCATATGGTATCTTTTTCTTGTATCTATGAATCTAAGCTGGATACGTCTGTCAAATTCAGGGTGAGCTTTTCGGGTTCTGCTATTTTTCTCATAATAGTGATGATAATCAAACCCTTATGTCTCTTGGAACACCATATCATGGGAGAGAATTGGATCAAAGAAAATAGTCTGTGACCCTATTTCTGCCTTCAATGTTTCAACTGATGGAGAATTCCTTGTGTAAATCTTCAATTAATGCTTCTTATAGAAGAAGAATTTTGATTCCATTTTATAGGCTTTCCGATTTAAGTGATTGAATCAGTTTGAAGAACTGACATTTTTCTATCATTCCTATGGTAATTGTCTGATATTGGTTGTTCTTGACACTCTTCATGAAGTGATGGATCAAGATTCTACTCGAGGATCACACATCTGCTTAAAATTTTTCAAGTAGCTCCATTTCTACTCACACATTTTCTTTGTCATTATTATTTGTTTTCTTTTCTATCCTGATTCTTGTTTCAATTGAACAACTGAAAATTTCATATAGGCTTTGGGAGTTTCTTAAATATTTTAATTCGATGGAGTTGTTTCTCAGTTTTATGTCTAGCCTTTAGAAAATTTTCAACATCAACATGCACAGAATTTATCCTTGTTGGAAGCTTCCTCACTGCTCAATACACCCAACCAAATCGATCTCTCCTTGGAAGTCAACTTATCTTGGAGACACCTTTATTTTTGGATTTGCATTTGATCATGGCAATAAGCAACCAGACTTTCCACATCTTCATCAAACCATGGGGCTTCTTGAAAGGAGGATTCTGACCTTTTGGAAGTCCCAAACTCACCCACTGAATCTGCTCCATCCATCATACATACATACAAGCATGCACCTTTTTAAACTTCAGGCATCTTTAATAATAAAAAAAAGTTGTTTGGAAGCTGATATTTAAACCCAGCCTGATTGATTTGCATACACCTGTTCTCCATTTTGGGAATTGGAAAGCTACTCGTGTTTATTTTCTTGTTGTTTAGTCCTGATTCATCTCTCTCTCTCTCTCTCTCTCTCTCTCTCTCTCTCTCTCTCTCTCTCTCTCTCTCTCTCTCTCTCTCTCTCTCTCTCAAATTCTATTTTTTTAAATAACTTTTTTCATTGTACGAGGGATGATGATTTGGAGGAGCTAGAGAAAAGCAATGTATTGTTGATGGGTCCAACTGGCTTAGGTATGGCCTCTGCTTTATAAAGGTAGGGAAGTGTTGGTTGTCTGCTAATTCATTTATCTATCACATTATTCTTGGTGCTTGCCTTAAGGATCTGTGGATTTTTGCCTTCACGTGAACTGAGGTTCATGATCCTGCTTACATACTATAATATATATTGTAAGGACATGGAAGACATTGCTTGTAAAAACATAAGCTCTCTTTGTGAATGTGCCATTTGTCATTGCAGATGCATCAACATTAACACAGGAAAGTTCATTTCTTAATTTCTCATTAGCTTCTTACATCTACAAAATCACTCTTTCAACTGTTTGTTGGCATTCTGATTTTTGTAGGATTGCATTTTATATTGACTCATTGTTGTGAACTCAGCTGATTGACTTGGGACTCACCCAAATCAACTCAGAACAGCCATATTCTAAGTCAACTTTCATTTGCATTGACTTAGTATTACTTGGCTGGCTCAACTGTCATTCGGTTTTCTACTTGAATATCCAAGGTTGAGGCACAACACGTTGCATGACTTGAGGTAGGCTTATTTTCACTTCAAGCTTCTTTTATGTAATTTCTTCATTTTTCTGTAGCCAGTTATCAGAAGGCATTTTCTTTTCTTTTTTTTTCTTTTTTTTCTTTTTTCTTTTTTCTTTTTCTTTTCTTTTTTTTTTTTTTTGAGTTTGGAACTGTGTTCTTGATTCACTTGTGTAGGAAGAAGAGGCTCTAATTTCAGCTCATAATTTAAAAAAAAAAAAAAAAAAAAAAAAATCCAGATAAAAGAGGCTTGCCCCAATTTCTTTTGTACTTAAGCCGGTTTTGCAATATTGAGTGTTGGATATCAGCAACACCAATCTATATATTCTTTTTAGTGCATTTGGGTATTTAAGCCTTTTATGGTGGATGCATTGTGTTTATACCCTTTTCTCTCTGGATGAATCCAAATTCTAAAGGGCTTCTTACTCTTACCTCTGTACCTAAAAAGCGATTATCTCTCAAGTATAGACGAATTCCATTTTAGTCCAATAATTCCAATGTCTTGATGATTGTTGTTTCCCTTTTTGAGATAATTTCAATTATGCAATTACATATTACCATAACGTCAGATACTAGTAACCATTTTTGTTGCTATTGCATTGCTTGAAATTTGCATGTTAGTTTTTTTTTTAATTAAGAATTTAATTGATCTATGAGGAAAATTACATTTTGGGCCTTCCTAGGGAAGAAAGGAAAAAAAAAAATAAAATCTGAGGAACGCCTATCATATGAGAGTCGGGAGAAACTGAGCCCAAAGCAAACACAAACAAAATTTACCTCTCCCTGATAGTGCCTAAACCCACCTTGTCTAGGAAAATTATCCCTCTAACCCGCTGAGGGAGCTCAACCAAATCATCGCTGAGGAAATCAGACTGCCCGTCACTCCCCATGTGGGACAAAGTATCCGCAGGTGCATTGCCCTCCCTAAAAATATGTCCGAAGTCCACCTGCCCTTGAAGACGAAGCCTCTCAATCCTAATCAACCAATATTTGCATTTCCAACCCAAGGCGATGTTTTCATTTAAGAACTTCACAACTAGCTAAGAATCATACTCAATCACCACTCTAAGATAGCCTTTTGAGAGGCAGAGAGAAAACCCATCATAGACTGCACACAATTCAGCTCCCACGTTGGATGAAACCCCATAACCGGCTGCGAAGCTGAATAAACATTTGCACGTTAGTTTAAATCGTATAATCCATGGAATCAAACAGAATATGATCAAATTTCCTTCCTATGTTATAGGGGAACTCCAATTTACAGATTCTATCATTTCAGCTAATAGCATGTGTTCCTTTTATCATCATCATCATCTTGAAAGTTTTTGTTTTGTTTTTTTTTTTTTTTCTTTTTCTTTTTCTTTTTTTTTTTTCATTTAGCAGAAAATAAATTAATTAAGTCAATGCAACTTTGAATTTTTTTTCCCAATTTTGTTTTGCACTTCACAATTAAGCAATATTTAAAAGCTTTGTTGGTTTTGCAATCAAGCCCTGTCGTTGAAACCAGATGATCAGTTTTGCTTGATCTAGATTTCTATGATCTTATTCATAGGTTGGATGATAAATAAACATTAAGAAACATTACACTAGGCTTTAGGAAGTCTTTAATGGTAGGGCGTTCAAATTGAAGTAGCTTGTCAGGAAACCTTTGTTTATGCCTTGCCTCAAAATCTTTTTTTATAACCTAATATTGGTGTAAGTACACTTACAAGTTGGGGCATAGGTTATTCAATGGTTCATACATTTGGAGTCAGAGGCAGTCATTATCAGAATTTAGTGTGTGGGGGAATATACCTGTCTGTTGCATATTTCTCTTTAATATTTATGGAGGCTATTTTTTTCTAGGGTTCTTTTTTTCTGCTATCTTGGTAATTAGCTACTTGTGATGGTACCTAATTCTGCTCGTTGGCATCTCTAAAATTCTAAGATCTTTTTAACCAACTTTCTTGAGTTTAATTTACTTCAAGAAAGTTGGTTAAAAACTTTCTTGAGTTTAACATTTCCAACTTAAGAATTTCAAGGACTTTTGGTTACTGTGCAAATGTTAACAATTTAATACCAATAGAAATTGCTCTTAAGATTGCAAACAAGATCAAAGCAAATGAGAGATTTTCTAGCTATATAGTTATCCCATTGTGGCCTGAAGGTGATCCGACAAGTGTTCCTACACAAAGGATTCTTTTTTGGCAGGCGATCTCCTCCATCTGTCTTTGATTTTAGTTTTTATTAGGAGTCTTAGACATCTTGAGAGGCTTTAGACATTGAATGGGAAATTTAATTTACATTTTTTTTATATTATAAATTTTATCATTCATCCTTTTGTACTTTGTATGATGTAATGCTTATTTATATAGAGACCTTTTGATTGATGCAGAATAAAACGGTGCAAATGATGTATGACATAATTTATAAGGCCTTGGAAGAGGTTGGGCACAAGAAAACATATGTGCCGCAAGATTATTTAAATTTTTTCTACCTTGGCAATCGTGAGGCTGCAGACGGAACCAATGCTTCATGTGGAAGTCTTGCGGAAAACACTCCCCAAGTAATTCTTTTGTTCCTGAAGCATTTTTTGTAGTTTTATATTTCATGACCTTTTCTTTTCTCTTTTGTTTCGTGGGTAAGATAGAATCAAGCCCATGACTTCATTCTCGTAGTCTTTCTCTTTACCGCATGGACATTGGGTATGGTTTGAAACTTGGAGCTGAGATTCTATATTCTACTGAGTCACTCAATTTTTCTAGAAACCAAGCACTAAATGATGCAGTAAACTCACTTTCTGCTCACGTGGTTTGATTCTGGCTTAATTATTGACTTGGTTAGGAACCAACTCAATCTTGAGTCAATTATGGATGCCTTTTTTAAAAATCTATCTATAACACCCATGCCTATACAAGGCATACCATCTACATGCCACCATATGTCCTAGCATGACAAGCAAGTGCAAGATCCAAGCCATCCATCAGGTGGAGTATGAAATAGCAAGTTTTATGGAGCTTGAATTTACCATATTCAACATGAAAATCTGCATGATACTAAATACTTGTGCATTAGCTTGATTTTCCACTAGTATTGGCAAGATAATGTGTTGAATGAGTTGACAGAATCACATGTTTCTCATCAGTGCTTATAGTGTGACGAATGATGCAATCATTCTAACGAATGATGTGAATGGTCATCATGTCATGTTGTATTACTTTAAAAACTTTAAGGAACATACTAAGGTAATTTTTGATGAAGTTTATCTGAATTATAACTATTTATTTGGTAGAATTTTTTGATATCTGCCAATAGTATTTCTTTGCCTTGAGTCATAGGTGTTCCATATATGCATTACTTGATATCTATTAGTCTTGTTACCAAACAGGGGCTTGTCACACAAGTTCTGTATATCGATAAATATTTTTAATTGAAAACATTTGAAGCTATCTACCTTGTAGTTTGAAGACTTGCTTTAACAATCTAAATAGGAGTCTGTTGAATTTTGGGCCAGGTTACTCTTGTCTGCTTCACTGTCTTTTCATCTCTATTCTCATTTTAGTTTTTATGAAATCGGATTATAGGGTAATTTGAATTCTTGTCATTCAGTCATAGGATTTTGATAGTTATGCAAATAGAGATTTGATAGTTAGACCGATGGAGATTTTCTTGTAGGACAGCAGCTATAGGAAAGGATTAGTCAGAATCAATAAGAATTTGTGTGAAAGGATTAGTAAAGAATCAGTAGAAATTTCTATTATCAGCACTTTTATTGGCATTTTTTCAATCTCATTTCGGCACTTGTTACAGTTTGTAGTAACTTTTACCAGCGTTTCTAACAAAATTTACCTGCATTTCTTATAACTTTTATCGGCATTTTTTACAGCTTTTATCGGCATTTCTCATAGCTTTTATAGGTGTTTCGTATAGTTTTTACTGGCATTTCGTACAGTTTTTACTAGCACTTCATACAGCACATACTGGCACTTTTACAGTTTCTACCGGCAGTCACCAGAAGCGCCGATAAAAGTTCGACTTTTAGTTGTGGCTAGTAAAAGCGCTGATAAAAAGGTGCGACCACCGGTAATACTTTTACCGATAGTTTTTGGGACTTTTAGGGGCAGTTTTGTCCTGGTAAAGGCTTATTTTCTTGTAGTGTGCTCTACATCAGAATGCGACTATTTGGGTGATTTGGTTTCTGGATTTTCTTTTATCAGTGGTACTATTTGAGCCTTTCTTTGATATCTTATGTGAACTTCAAGCTTACAGTCCAAAAAGGCTATTGATGCAGGTCTGTAAGTCTAGTTATGTAAAAGTGGAGAAGCTTATGAATGTTGAACGATTTTCCCATGTGATGCACATTAGATCCACGGTGAGGTATTTTTTGCTTTCAGTCATAAATGGATGGAAAATAGAACTTAGACAAAGTTCCAAAGTCTTACATATTACTTCTACGTGTTGTAACAGTCACTTGAAATTCTTGATACATATTGTTTAATTTGATATGAATTTGTCAATAATTTGCTGACCTCTACCAAAATAAAAGGGTTTGGATCTTCCAATCTGATGGAGATTTGTAGGACATCTTCCATCTACAGTTCAGGCTCTAATCTTTTTATTTTAGATTACATCTTCTCTATGATTCTAGAAAGTTTCTTTCCCATAGCTTTTATCATGACCATGAACCTTGAGTGAGCAAACAAGCTCCAATTCAAATACCTTATGATATGCCATTAAAGCTTTTGACATCGAATGTGTACTGTTTGGTAACTATTGGCTCAAAACCTGGTAGAAAATTTAAATCCTTTTTATTTGCTAGTTACAGGGGAGTTGTTGGATCATCTAACTACCTGGGATGTCGAAACATAATCTGTTGTTGCAGTTTGATGTAGACCGGTGTATCTGGAAAAGTTGCACCAGTCCTCTGTCTAGACCAGTGTATTTGGATGTAAGCTATTACAAATTTCCATTTGTTATTGGTTTATGTTTTAATTTCCATGAGCATAAAGTTTGAAGTTTAATGTTTTTGTTTAGTTTTTCTATGAATGAAGCATACCTATTGAAAGGATGACTTTTTCTCTATAAATATATATATATATATATATATATATATATATATATATATATATATATATATATATATATATATATATATATATATATATATATATATATATATATTTAAAAAGGAAGACTTTAATTCGGAAAACTCAATCAAGTACTTTACTAAGCAGGGAATTGATGGTACTTGGGGCCTTCATCAAGCCCTCATATAGTTTTGATTTTTTTAACCATGTTATTAATTGCATTGATGCTGGTTTTTGTTTGTGATATGTGAAGATGCGCCTGAATAAAGTTTCAGAGTTGATACACAATTCTACCAATCACCAAAACTCAAATAGTGCAGGCATTTCTATTCACTTTCAGGAGATAATTGATTTGGTGAGACCATGCCTTTTGTATCAATTTCATTTCTTTTTGAGTTTTTATTAATTCATTAAGAAAAAGAAAAAGAAAAAGAAAATGGCCATGCATGATGCACTTCTTTCACTGTCTTTTTTTTCCCACAATAGTCATTTCGATTTATGAATGCCATGACTATTTGTAGGATGATGGAACATATGAAGCTGTTATAGGAAGTGACTTTATCATTACTAGAGTTGCATTTTGAGACAACTTTTCAAAGTACTACGAAGTAATTTTATAGTGGTCATTAAGAAATTGAAAGGTAAAGGATGAAAGGAAAAGGAGTGGACTTGTACTTGGAAGTAATTTTACAGAGATCACTAAGATTTATATTTTCAGCATTATTGTAATTGTAATTGTAATCGATTGAACGAAGGATTGTAATCGATTCATTATTGAATGAATGAATGGTTGTAATTAAATAAATGAATGATTATACAAGTTGTAATTGAATGAATAAATGATTATAATTTTTTAAATGTAGGCAATAGATATGGATATTGACCATAGCTGGTAATCCGACAACCGTAACTATTATTAAATTTGGCATATTGCTACAGATCCAGTACTACTTTTAGCTACAAATACTATCCGTAGCTATAGGTACTTTTCGCTACAGATATTATTGCTATGGATTATATTTGTAGCTATTGTAATCTATGGCTATGAATTAAATCTATAGCCATAGGTTTTAGACCTATTACTACGCCACCTATGACTACGATCATGCTACGGACTAAAACCGTAGCCATAGGTATTTAGCGATGGCTTTTATCTATAGCCTTTTTCTAGTTTTCTGGTAGTGAGTGGTTTTTGTAATCTCTTGTTAAACTTATAAATTGGAGTGCTACGAACATATAGCTATATCAGAAAAAAGCAGCAAGTGCTTCTCTTTACAGCAGTAGCAGTCTTTGGTGAAAAATAATATAGAATATTTTCTTTCTCCTTTGCATTAGGAGCTACACTTGTCACCATTTGGGCTTTGTAAAGCCGACATTTTCTATGTTCTCTCCATCTCATAGAAAAGGTCAATTACAATATAGTGACGCATATAAGAAACATTTATAATACATGTGAGGATACGTTTAGATGCACATGGTTTCATGATACTCGATGCAACCAAACGCATGCCAACGTAGAAGCTCGTCTCAAACGGCAATGGGATCCACTAGCATCATTGTGACATGTTCTTTGGTCTCAAACACTGAATTGGTGTATGAGTCCTGGTGCTGGTACAAGAGTTCGATCACACGTGCAAGATTCATGGGCCTCTTGATCACTTCCCTCGGAACAGGAATGGGTTCCATGCATTCCAAGTTAGCATCTTTCCATGCGTCTGCAGTCTTCTCTAGGAATACCTTGCATGCTTCTGTGTATGTGGTGCCATGCTCCTTCATATAGCAGTGGATTCCGGAAACAACATGTGTTCTGTCTTGCTCAAACTTCGGTAACATTGTTAGAAAGAAGAAAATGTTAGCCAAGTTAGGTGGGTTACAAATGTGAGATAAGGGACTTAAAAGCACCCATGCAACTGAATAACACTGTTGATCAGGTAAAGCCTGAGTATATGATAAAATATTAAAAATTCTTAAAAAAAAAAGAAGAAGAAGAAGAAGAAAGAAATGAAAATCAAAAGTATTACTTTAATGAATAAGGACTGAGAATTACAACATAATAATAAAATGGTATCTAATAATATAAATCATGAATGGACTTTTACTGCACGCGGCGGGTTCAGACTGAAGAAATATAAGTAGTCAAGGACCTTGTTAGAAAACTAATGAATTTAGTGGATTTTTTTTAGTACAAATCTATGGATGATTTATTACTATTATTATTACTATTTTCTTTTTGTGAGTACTCCAAAGTTGTATTACTTCTAGTCACATGGGCACACTTGGACAGTACAAGAAACCAATGAGAATTGTCCATTAGGTCCATAGTATAATTAATGACTTACAAACTAAAATAATTATAATTAAGATTCGAGTAATAGCCCATAAAGTGTGCTTAATTGGGGTTTATGTTTAGGAGTCTTCTTGATTTTTGCTTGAAGCTCCGATCTTCTTTGGTTGAGGCAAGGCCAGGTTTAGCCCATAAATTCCCCTCTTTTCAAAAAATAAAAAATAAAATAAAATAAAACAAAAGATTTTTTTTATAAAAAAAAAGGAAAAAGAAAAAGAAAAAGGGGGAGTCTCTTGGTTTAGCCCAAAAATTCCCTTCTTTTCAAACCAAAAGAAAAAAAAAAGTCTACTGTTGATGGCGGTGGAGTTGTGGGTGTGATTTGGCTTCAAAAGAAGGGAAATTAACCGTACTCGCCTCGAAGTTTGGACAAATTACCTAGAAAGCTAGGTCATTCCATATATTATAAGATGGGCCTTCTAACATGCTTTCGAAAATTACTTGGACTAAAATGCCCTTGTCCTTATTTTAGTAGTTGTACAGTTTTCTAGGGAAGAAGAAGTTAACGACGTATTTAATGCTGAGAAAGTGATGTGTATGGAACTCTTTTTTGGGTGCGGGCAAGGACCCAGATTGTGGAGCCCACATTGATGTATTTGTATAATCCATGCCACCCATCCTTTTTGCCATGTCATTTTAGGGCTAGGGCCCAGATATCAACCTGATCCAGAGCTTGTGTGGGTCACATAATAAAAAATAATAGTGACAATGGAACCCACTGTTGAAACTTTTCAGGCTCACTGTGATGTTTGTTAGAAGTGGACACTGCCCAAGTCAAGACTTTTTTGGGCCCACACAGAGTAGGCCGACAAGGTGGACAGAATGGATCACCCCATTGTGGACCTTAAGCTATGATACTAATGGTTTGATAGAAAAGAACGTGAACACGTTCAAAACCATGATATATACAACATGACAACTATGACCCATATAACATAGCAACTACGACATATGCAAACCACGACCCAAATGGGCCCACACTGATGTATGTGTATAATCCATTCCATCCATCCTTTTTGTCATGTCATTTTAGGGCTAGGGCCCAAATATCAGCCCGATCCAGTGCTTTTATGTCCCACAAAATAGAAAATAATGGTGACTGTTGAAAGTTTTTGTGCTCACTGTGATGTTTGTTAGATGTGGACATTGCTCAAGTTATGACTTTTTGGGCCCACATCGAGCTGGCCGACAATGTGGATAGATCGGATCACCCCATTGTAGGCCGTAAGCTATGATACCAATGGTTTGGTAGAAAAGGAATTGAACACGTTGAAAACCACGATCCATACAACAGGACAACTACGACCTATATAACATGGCAACTACAACCCATGCAAACCACAACCCAAATGGCCGTAGTTATATGGATCATAGTTGTCATGTTATATGGGTCTTAGTTGTCTTGTTATATGGGTCTCAATTGTATGGATTACAGTTGTCCTGTTATATGGGTCGTAGTTATCTTGTTATATGGGTCACGGTTGCAGTTTTCCTGTTATATGGGTCTTAGTTATCCTATTATATAGTTCTTAGTTATCCTATTATATGGGTTGTAGTTATCCTGTTATATGGATCGCGGTCGCAGTTGTCCTGTTATATGGGTCTTAGTTGTTCTGTTCTATGGGTCTTAGTTGTATGGATCGTAATTGTCATATTACATGGGTTGTAGTTATCCAGTTATATGGGTCGCGGTCATAGTTGTCCTGTTATATGAGTCACGGTTGCAGTTGTCCTCTTATTTGAGCCTTAGTTGTCCTGTTATATGGGTCTTATTTGTATGGATCGCAATTGTCTTGTTATATGGGTTACAGTTATCCTGCTATAAGGGTCGCGGTTTCAGTTGTACTATTATTTGGGTCTTAGTTGTCCTATTATATGGGTCTCGGTTGTATGGATCGCAGTTGTCCTGTTATATGGGTCGCGGTCGCAGTTGTCCTCTTATTTAGGTCTTAGTTGTCCTGTTATATGCGTCTTAGTTGTATGGATCGCAGTTGTCTTGTTATATGGGTTGCAGTTATCCTGTTATATGGGTCGCGGTTGCAGTTGTCCCATTATTTAGGTCTTAGTTGTCCTATTATATGAGTCTCAGTTGTATGGATCGCAGTTGTCCTGTTATATGGGTTGTAGTTATCCTGTTTTATGGGTCGCGGTCGCAGTTGTCATGTTATATGGGTCTCATTTTTATAGATCGCAGTTGTCCTATTATATGGGCCGTATTTATCCTGTTATATGGGTCGGGTCGAAATTATCTTGTTATATATATATATATATATATATATATATATATATATATATATATATATATATATATATATGGGTCTTAGTTGTCCTGTTATTTGGGTCTCAGTTGTATGGATCACAGTTGTCCTAGTATATGAGGTGCAGTTATCTTATTATATGGGTCGCAGTCGCAGTTGTCGTTGTTATTTGGGTCTTAGTTGTCCTGTCATATGGGTCTCAGTTGTATGGATCGCAGTTGTCCTGTTATATGGATCACAGTTATCCTATTATATGGGTCGCAGTCGCAGTTGTCCTGTTATTTGGGTCTTAGTTGTCCTATTATATGGGTCTCAGTTGTATGGATCACAGTTATTCTATTATATGAGTCGCAGTTATCCTGTTATATGGGTCGCGATCGCAGTTATCTTGCTATTTGGGTTTTAGTTGTCCTATTATATGGGTCGTGGTTATCATGTTATATATGACCCACATTGGAGTGATCTAAGCCATCTACCTTGTTAGCCAGCTTGTCGTGGGCCCAAAAAGTCCTGACTTGGCCCCACATTGATGTATGTGTATAATCCATGCTGCCTATTCTTCTTGCCATGTCATTTTAGGGCTAGGGATCAAATACCAACTTGATCCAGTGCTCATGTGGCCCACATAATAGAAAATAATGGTAAATGTAGAAACATCAATGGATCAGATGTGGACCCAAGTCAGGACTTTTTGAAAATAAGGGTGACTATTAAAAAATCAATAATGGTGAATTGGGCATTGTCCACTTCTAACAAACATCAATGTGGGCTCAAGTCAGGACCTTTTGGGCCCGCGACAAGGTGGATGGATCAGATCACCCCATTGTGGGTCATATATAATATGACAACCATGACCCATATAACATGACAACTGCGACCCAAATAATAGGACAACTATGACCACAACCCATATAACAGCATAACTGTGACCTATATAACAGGACAATTGTGATCCATACAACTGAGACCCATATAACAGGACAACTAAGATCCATATAACATGACAACTCCGACCGTGACCCATATAACAGGATAACTACGATCAATACAATTAAGACCCATATAACAGGACAACTAAGACCCAAACAACAGGACAACTATGACCACGACCCATATAACAGGACAACTACGACCCATATAACAGGAAAACTACGATCCATACAACTGAAATCCATATAACATGACAACTAAGACCCATATAACCTGACAACTGTGACCGCGACCCATATAACAGGATAACTACGACCCATATAACAGGACAACTACGATCCATACAACCGAGACCCATATAACAGGACAACTAAGACCCATATAACTGTGGCCCATTTGGGTCGTGGTTTGCATGGGTTGTGGTTGCCATATTATATGGATCGTGGTTGTCAAGTTGTATGGATCATGGTTTTCAACGTATTCAATTCCTTTTCTACCAAACCATTGGTACCATATCTAAAGGCCAACTATGAAGTGATCTGATCCATCCACCTTGTCAGCCAGCTCAGCATGGCCCCAAAAAGTCCTAACTTGGGCAATGTCCACATTTAGCAAACATCACAGTGAGCATGGAAACTTTCAATAGTCACCATTATTTTCTATTTTATGGGTCATAAAAGTATTGTATCGTGCTGATATTTGGGCCCTAATCTTAATATGACATGACAAAAAGGATGGGCAGAATGGATTATATGCATACATCAGTGTGGGCCCATCTGGGTTGTGGTTTGCATAGGTCGTAGTTGCTATGTTATATGGGTCGTGGTCGTCATGTTGTATGGATCATGGTTTTGAACGTGTTCACGTCCTTTTCTACCAAACCATTGGTACCATAGCTTAAGGCCCATAATGGGGCGATCCATTCCGTCCACCTTGTCAGCCTGCTTTGCTTGGGCCCAAAAAAGTCCTAACTTGGGCAGTGTCCACTTCTAACAAACATCACAATGAGCCTGAAGAGTTAAAACAGTGGGTTCGATTGTCACCATTATTTTCTATTATGTGACCCACACAAGCTCTAGATCAGGCTGATATTTAGGCTCTAGCCCTAAAATGACACGATAAAAAGGATGGGAGGCATGGATTATATGAATACATCAATGTGGGCCCCACGAGCTTGGTCCTTGCCTGCATGCAAAAAATGGTTCTATACACATCACTTTCTTGGCATTAAATACGATGTAACTTCTTTTTTTCTGAAAAACCGTACAACTACTGAAACAAGGATAGTGACATTTTGGTCCAAGTAATTTTTGGAAGCATGTCATAAGACCCTTCTTTTAATATATGGAATGACGTAGCTCTCTAGGTAATTTGCTCAAACTTTGAGGTGAGTACGGTCAATTTCTCTCAAAAGAAAAAAAAAGAAAAAAATGGTGGGGCAGGCTTTTTTTTTCCCTCCCTTTGGTAAGTGCATATTTATGAGACTTATCAATAAAATTTCAGGTGTTGCATGTGTTCCCACCTTTCTCATATATATATATATATATATATAAGAAGAAGAAGAAGAAGAAGAGAGAGCCCATGATGTGGATGGTGAGGATTGTTTGTGAAAAAAGAGGTCCAATCAATAATGAGCTAGCCATCCATTTGGTAAGGTCGTCCATCATCCAATGTGTTATACCTCATTTGATGTGATGTCATCCCTGAGACGGCAAATTGCAGTACTAGCCTCAACCACCTTGGGTACATTGATGGCCCACTCAAAGGCTTCCTTTGTTACTATATCTCCCATTCCAACCAGAGATGCTACGCTAAGCATGGGATAGCCGTTAGTGATTAATGCAATTTTCATATACTCTTCCAATGTTGACACATACCCTTTGCTGGTCCATCTCGCTTCCTCTAGGTAGCCTTTGGCCAAAACCGTAAGCTACATGCACAAAAAAATAATAATAAATAAATAAATAAAAAATAAAAAACAATAATAAATCTAAACAAGTTTGAAATTGAAGAACTCATTTCGCTATCTACCAAGCATAAATTAAAGAAGAAGGATCATATTCATAAGCTTTACAGTATTCTCTATGTATAGGCCATCTTTGGAGTCAGATGGCATACTGTGCATTGATCCACACCATCCATTCTATAGGTTATTACTATCTGGTCAATGAAAAATTTATGAATGGCTAAAAGAAGTTTAATGGGCTGTAACTATCATCCAAAATTTTTATTGATTAGACGATGGGAATCACACACTAAGCATTATTTTACTTGAACTGGATAAATGAAATTGCAGTAACTAGGGTTATTACTCTTGCTCGGGTGGTAGACTCTCAGGAGTTTCAACACCGGGTCAAGGGTTCGACTACCCATAGCTGGTGAAATCCCACTATGGCGTGAGTGTGTGTGTGCGTGTTAATAAAAAAAATAAAAAATAAAAAAAGACAGACATTGCAATAACTATAGTGGAATCCTGGCCATGAAATTCAAATGGGTTTAATATTGGTTTTGGTTTTTCAATGGAACAAAATTTCTTTTGGAGTGCTAGAAAAATTTCAACCACATTAGCAGGCTCCCATTGCCTACTTTCTTTCTCTCCAAATCACTAGTGTACCATTTGCGATTTGAGGGAAGCATTTCCCAACCGTTACAAATATAAAACTTCAAAATATGCCCTAAAAGAACTTAAAGAAGTAAATTTGTATACACGTACGGCTTTCCTTTAGGAGGGTATACGGCAGGATTTCCCTTCCTTGCTCAATTCGTCCTCAAATTTCTCGACTGCATTTAGAAGCGCATTATAATGCACTTTCATGTAATCAGGCAGCTGATCCATGATTGCACGATCCCATCTGAAAATTAAGTACCAATTCACGCATTACACATGATTCAGATGTGGCATGCATGAGAATAAATGAAAAACAAGAACTAAGGGTGACAATATCAAACCTTTCGACTGCAACAGTATACAGTTCATGCTCCTCCAATGTACCGTGTACGTCATAAATGTCATCCAATATTGATGTTAAAGATATTATTGTGGTCATCATCCTTCTTGCTGGGGCATATTATGGTTCGAAATACACTTCTAATATCCAAAAGTACAACTCTACTATTCTATCTCTGATGAATGGAAGCTTTGTTGAAAAATCATTCTCTTTCCACCATCTGAAGAGAGATTTCAGCCAGTTTTAAAAGAAGTACACACTAGTTTAAAAAATTGTTAATGGTAGAAAAATACAAGAGATTTTACAAAAAAAAAAAAAAAAATCTACTTAACATAGAATTTGCATTCCACTACCTTTTTCAAAAATGAGTTTTCATTAAGCTACCCCATCAATTTAAGTAATTATCACTAGAGTACCTTTTTTTTTTTTTGGAAAAGGAAAATTTCATATATATGGGGAAATGTACATGTATAATAGGTGGCCCTACAAAAAAACCCCAGACCACACCAACTAATAATCAAAAACATGCATACTTAACCGCCTGTTCTAATGGAACCAAGGCCCACCCTGTCAAGGAAATATGAACCACGGGCAAGAGGAGGGAGATCCTCGGAAGAAAGGTAAATAGTCGTACCCTGTGTCCCGCTCCCAACGTTTGCCAACACGTCAGCTACCCTATTGGCCTCTCTTGGTATGAAGGAGAAACACGGGCTGGCCCGCTACTTCAGGTGAGAAATAGCAGCCCAAGTGTACCAGAGTGCCCAGCCTGGGTCGCCATTCCTAACAAGAAGATGGATCAGGCTCTTGGAATCACTTTCCATGCAGATGCAATGGTGGCCTTTGGATACTACCAGGTTGAGCCCCTTAGTGAGGGCCATAGCTTCTGCCCTGAAATTAGAAACCGTTCCATAACCTGCGGAGAAAGCAGAAAAGAAAATCCCCGTTGCTTTCCCTGCAAATACCCCCGCCACTCGAAGGCCCCGAGTTTCCCCTGGCAGATCCGTCAACATTAACTTTAACCCACCCAGTGTCGGGCCTGGACCACTTCACAACTGAGGGGTTCCTAGCAATAGAAGGTGAAAATCTGATGTTAAAGGTGGGGAGGGGGGGCTCACGAAGCACCAGATGGGGTTCGAAAGAGAACTACTGATCTACTGCGGCTAGAAAATAATTTTAGAGATGACTCGATGGTTGTTCATCGGAGTACCTTCAAACCTAGACTTGTCCCTATCCATCCAGATTTCCCATAACAATAGACATGGCAGGAAGCCTTACAACAACAGAGTGGGATTGGATATGCTGGCTGAACTCCACCAAGTGCACGAGGGAGCAAATTATGGGAAGACATGATCGACTTGTTGAACTGAGTGCCAAAAAATGACCAAACATTGGTAGCAAGGGGCCTGAGCGCAAAAAGGTGATCCAGGGATTCAAAGGCAGGCTGTGTGTTCATAGTAGTTGTGCAGTAATCGCATTTGGATGCTAAAGACACGCCCTTCTGTTGGATACAGTCATCCACGGATACTACATGCAAAACCCGCTAAACAAGGAGAGAGATCTTTGGTGGAAGTTTTGAATGCCACACCCAAAGGGCCCATTGTTTGCGAGCGGCAGCAATTCTGCTTAATTTCCACATCGTCCTAATAATAAAGTTACCACAAGAAGAGACTGTCCAGATGCAGACGTCAGGCCTCAACGTGGTATAAAACCCGCCGCTAGAAATGAATTCCCAAACGTGCTAAGGCAGAAAAGAGGCAATGGGGTTCGGTTCCATGAGGCCCTCCAAACCAAGGACATTTCTAACGTGAAGGTGATGGAGATCCTGTGGGATACTATCCATCGCCAGCTCTTGAAGAGGCCCCAGCCCAGTCTAGTTGGATGTCCAGAAGTTTAGGTTCCCTTAACCGATCAACCACCTCAAATGATTATCGAAAAGTAGCATGAAGGCCCTAATTTTTCTTCCAAACTAGGGACAAGAGAACATTAGAAGAGTTAGTGGCAGACAGCTATGAGTGAAGGTGTGCAGAATACTTAGAACAAACAAGGGAACACCAGAAACTAGCAGAGCAATTGGATCAGACTGACCAAGCAAATTTCATGATGAAGCTATGTATGATCTCTTTGAGCTTCTTGCACCCAATTTCGCCCTCTGATTTCGGAAGGGAGAGGAATTTCCATCTGCACCAATGAATCTTCTTAACACCGTCTGTTGTGCCCTAGAAGAAATCAGAGAAGAGCTTCTCCAATGTCACAATGACTGCAGAAGGAACATGGGTGGATGCTAAAGTGTGGATTGATATACTGGACAACACATGATTGGTCAGGGTAAGTCTACCCACCTGTGACAAGATCTTGGCCAACCACCCTTGAAGACATTGTTGAATTCTGGCCACGAGAGGTTGGAAGAATGCTGATTTGGATCGGCCAGAAAAGATAAGAACCCCCAAGTAAATCAGTGGGTTACGAGAAGAGTGGATTCCAGTGATTCTTTCCATTCATCTGATTCTGAAGGTGGGAAGGTTTGGAGGGACAATGAGTGTGCTCTTAGACTTATTGAATTTTTGACCCGAACATTTCTCAAACATCTTCAGAAAGTTACTAGCTGCCTATAGGGAACTGCTAGATCCATTCAAGAAAACCATCGTGTCATCGGCAAAAAGCATATGGGAGATAAGAGGGGAACCTCGCTTAAGGAGGAAAGGTTGGCAGATTCCACTTTGCATTTGACTCCTAAGTCCCTTGCTAAAAGCATCAACGAGAAGGATGAAGAGACTAGGAGATAGAGGGTGGCCCTGGCAAGGCCCCTAGAAGATTTGAAGTAACCACAGCTGTCCCCATTAACCAAAACTGAGAACCAGCAGTTGTTCCAACATCTCTCAACTAACTGGATCCACTGTCGATTAAAGTTGAAATGAACTAAAACGTTCATTAGAAAGCTCCATTCAACTCTATCATAAGCCTTCTCCAGAACCAATTTAAGGATAATGTTTGCCCCTCTGACCTTCCGACCTAAGTCTCAAAAAATCTCCTAGACGAGAGTGATGTTCTTGAAGATAGAGCAACCTTTAACGAAAGTACCCTGTTCAGGGGAGATCCACTTGGGCAGTAGTAGGTTCAGCCTGTTAGCAACAACTTTGGAGACAATTTTGTATACAACATTACGTAAGCTGATAGGACAAAAATTGAAAAACTTAGCTCGATAGGAAGCCTTGGGGATGAGGCAAACGAGGGAGCTGGTGAAGGTTCTAGGCATCATGTGACCTTGGAAGAAAGAGGTAGCTGCTAGAATGACATCATAGGCTATAATCTCCAAGCAACTGGAGAAAAAGGCTGCTGAGAAGCCATCAGGTCTGGGAGTGTTGTCCATGGGGATAGAGAAAACTGTTTCCCGAACTTCCTCACGAGAAGGGGGAGTGAGAAGGCTGCCATTATCAGCATCATGGACAGCCAGAGGAATTGCATCTAGCAGATGCGCACAGGGGTGTATACGCTTGGCAGTAAGAAGGTTGCTAAAGAAATTGACAACTTCTAGTTTAATTCTATTCTGGTCAGACGTCTTAACTCCCTGGTCCAAATCAATTTCAGCAATAAATGATTTTCTAGCCCGTATTACCGTCGATTGATGAAAAATTTTAGTATTACGATTGCCTTCCTTGAGCCAACTGTTTCGTGACTTATATTTCCAGTATACTTCCTATAAGAATTCCAAATGGGAGAGACGATCCCTGGCTTCCTTTTCTTTAATCATGGCATGAGGGGAGGCATTAGTCTGAACAGAAAATTCAGCCTGATGTAGGTCATCCTCTGCAGAATTGATCAACTGGAAAATGTCACAAAACGTTTCCTTGTTCCAAACCTTGAGAGCAGCTTTAACACTTCTCAACTTATCCTACAGAATGAACAACGGTTGACCTGTGATCTTGGATACCCATGACGACTTGATCAATTAAAGGAAAGGGTCATGAAAGGTCCATATTCTTTGGAACCTAAAAGGTTTGGGGCTAGATTTGGCATTAGGAGGGAATTGTACATAGAGTGGAGCATGGTCAGAGTTGGTCTTGGACAAATGCAAGACCCGAAACTGAGGTAAGCGAAGAAGCCAATTTGAGTTGCAGAGGACCCTGTCGAGCCTTTCCCACAGTCAGCTTCTCCCAGAGTGATTGTTGCTCCACGTGAATCTCCTACCAGAATAACCTGCGTCGATGAGCCAAGCTTGATTGATAGCTGCAACAAATTCAGCAGTCGTGCCTAGATCAGAAGGTTGGCCTCCAATGTGTTCACTTGGGTCGGTGGTCGCATTGAAGTCCCCTCCCACCACCCAGGCAGATTGAGCATAGGTGGTCGTAAGCTCTAAATCAGTCCACAGCTACCGGCGTAAGACTTTAAAGCATTTAGCATAAATAACTAAAAGCAGAAAATGATCCGCTAACCCCTGCAGGTCAACCTAGATTGTTAGGATTTGGGAGCCACCCGAGATTTTCTCCACCAGCAACGAAGCATTAAAGAAGAGCCATATTTTTCCGCCTTCATCAACATTGGATATGGACAAATGGAAGCCTAACCATAGACCTGTTTTGACCCTCTTATTGTCCCCCAACATCAATTCAAGTAACGCAACTATCCCTAGTTTATGATGGGCAATGAGACTTTTAAGAGTTCGAACGGAGTTGGGATTGCCTACACCTCGGATATTCGAGATGAGGAAACTATCCATCAGTAACATAGCCAAAATCCACGGCCCGTTGCTTTAGCTTTTCATGTCTAACACTTCTTCAGAGGATAGGGATAAAGGACTTGGGTCGAGGTGGAGTGACCACAATACCTGGGGAGCTGAGATGGATATTGCCCATGGGTTCCTTGGATGATGCTTGAAGCTGATTCCTTGTACTGAGTTGTAGCTGGGCATCTGCATGAGTCATTTCTATACCAGATTAATAGGTAGAATCAGTGGGAGGGGGACGTTCAGAACGGCCATCTTCAACAAGGTCAAAAGTAGTGCGGAAATCTCCCCGTAGTCTTTTCCTAATGCTGCTGGTATGAAAGGAACCATTAGTTGAGAGTTGAAGTTGGTTCCTTGGACTGAACTACTGTTGGAAATTTTGTTAAGTTCCTTCTTCACTAGTATCATGGCCATCTTCAACAGATCTAATGGTAGAGTAGGGATCTCCCCATAGGCTTTTCCTAATGCTGCTGCTGTGACAGATGCCATTCCGACGATTGTCCGTAGAGGAGAGGTTTGCTGGACTATTTCCAAGGAGGTCAATCGGGAAAAAAAGGTGAGAGGTCAACTGCCAATCGAAGAGGAGGGGAGGGTGTTGATAAATCCAGGATGTTTGAGCTGTCCCTGTTCGAAGATGGGCTCCATTGAATAGCTAAGGGGGAAGAGGCTAACAGTAAGTTTTCTGCTGATAAGGAACGACCCAATTTGTTGCACAGGAGAGGGGGCCCAGGGGAAGAAAAAGGCACATTTTGCTCCAGGATAGGGGATAGGGGAAGGGGAAAGGATTAGGCAGGGGGTGGAGCACATTGACTAGTCCAAATTTTAGAGAAAACAATATTGATATGGACAGGGGAATTATGTGTGGGAGGGCCCAGAGGAGGGACGAGGGTAATGGGGTCAGGGAGAGAGTCTTATGAGGACTGATAGATAGGGCTCGTTTCAGAGGCTGGTGGCAAGGATTTTGGAGGTGAAGGATTATTAGGCAGGACCATGACAGGGGGTGGGGCATTAACCAGGGCAATATTGCAAGTTGGAGGATGGAGTAGGGTTGTTGGAGCGATGTTAGAATCGGGTTGGCAGGTGAGAGGGGCAATAGATAGAGATGACCCAATCTCACAACTCTCAAGCAGGGGTGGCCGGGGGGGTTGTGAGGCTGTTGGAGTGAAGTTGGGACTGGGTAGGGTGACGGGAGGTGCAGGAGGAAATTTTGGGGGCAGGGATGTCTGTGAGCCAATCTCACAACCATCAGGAAATGGAGGTCGAAGATTGACAGCAGAGCCTGAGGGAAGGAAGTTGACCTCAAAATTGTGACTAACAGGTGTTATTCAAGTCACGGTTTTGGGTATAGAGGCTAGAGGATGGGTGGGTTCGACATTTCGTCGAACAAGTGATGAACAGGCTGTCGTGTCCCCTACTAAGGGATGAAAGACCCTGTTAACCCAAGTGGTGGTGGGTTCCAGTCCTATATCATGAGCAAGAGCGCAGGAAGGATCGCTTCCACCCAACCACCCCTCTAGCATCCCAAAAACTTGATGATGTTTCCCCACAACAATAAGCTCCCTGGCCCTGTGGAAGTTCGGATTTGAGGAGAGTCGGACTCTCACACAGGAAAACATTTGAAAGATTTCCTTGCTAGAGACGTTATCAATTTCCACCACATCCCTAAATGTGGCTGCAATGTCCTGAATGATTGATCAAAACTAGGCATGGGGTGGGATTTCGAAGAGACAAATCCAGAATCCCTGTCTGCTGGCAGCCACATTCAAAGACCAAGTAGAGATTGCTATCAAACCCATTCGGTTGTGGAGGAGTAAGTCCTTAGCAAAAGCACACATCTCTTCCTTGGATTGAAAGCGTATCAAGAAATTTGTCGACCCTGTCCTCGTGAAGTCGATTTGGGACGCTGCGAAGCTGGAATCTCGAACGATATCTATGAGGTTGAGGATGGAGACTGTTGTTTTCTATCGCTCTAGTTAGGGCATTGGCTAGATCTACCCTCTTTGTAGCCACCGCCTTCTCATCTGCCACAATAGAGAAAATCCCTTGCTGCGGTTCGGTAGAAGTGGTAGTGATGGAGGGTGGGTCTTCTCTGGTCATGTTATTAATAGTGCCAGCCCTGGCTGTCTCCAGATACCTACCAGAAACTGTCGGTGGGCCAGACCCCTTGGTAGATGTGTTAGCCCCCTTGCTAGAAGAGGTTGGTTTAACCAGCATTTTCTCTAAACGAGGTTTACCAATTGCCACTGTAATGATTCGGTCATCCACACGCTTCCCGTGTAGTGTTCCTTGAGTTGCATTAGCATCTGCTCCATACATGAATCGAATGAAGGCAAAGCCCTTCGGTCTCTGCAGCTGGTTATCCCAAGGCATGTAAACATCAACAATCTTTCCATACCTACCAAAAATTCGCCAGAGGTCGTCGTCAGTGGTGTCGAAGGTGAGGTTTGTGGCGAACAGAGTGAAGGAATGGGGAGAAGTTGGTTGATCCTTCGTCAGCGTTCTTCTCCGTGCACCCGCTTTCATCCATCCGCTAGCGACTCTCATCTTGCTTATCACTGGAGTACTTTCTATTAGGTTTCTTAATGAAAGTTGAGCTTGACAGTGTAAGCTAAGGGGCTGGTGGCTCAGGCTTGCATCAAGGGTCACTTTAAGCTTGACCCATTTCCTATGTGGGCATATAATCTAGGCATTAACCCTACCCTTCGACTCTTGTAGCCTTAACCTAATGTCAAGAATAGATAAGGGATGTGTAGCACTAGAAGAGGCACAATCCATGTTGGATGATATTCAACTCCAAGAGAAAGTCTATTGGAAAGAAATTCAGGAACCAGTGGTACAGGAAGTGGCCAAAAACATTAAATTCTTCCATACTCATCAATTGAAAGACGTTCAATTAGACCGATCAAGAAGGTGAAATTGGACTCAAGGTTGTCGTGGAGCAAACAGACCTGGTTGAAGCAGAAGTTATTGGATAGTATAATATAGTGAGTTACTCTCTTCAAAACATTTGACAAAGTTGGGTAATAACGGCGCTGTTAAGGTCTTATTTAGTAATCTATTTGAACTTCCTAGAATTAGCTAGGGATGCATTGCAATGGATCGGGTAGGGCTCGGAGCCAATGGAGTTATCTAGGGTTCTAGAGGATGCATATAAGTACGAGCATGGTTGACCTTGGGTTGGCTCCTTTCTTTTCTTCTTCTTCCTTTTTTATATGGTTGTGTTAATTCTTCCTTGATTTAGAGATCAACTTTCAGGCTAGGTTGAAGGTGTATCTTTTACTTCATTAATGCAATTATAAGTGGTTTGCTTCCAAAAAAATTAAAATTAAAATTGAGAGAGAGAGTGGTTTACTTCCAAAAATAATAATAATAATAATTAAAATTGAGAAAGAGAGAGAGAGGAGAGAGAGAGAGAGAGAGAGAGAGAGAGAGGAAAAGAAAAGGAAACATTGGAATTGCTCTCAAAACACACCTTGAGATGTCACTTAGTTCCTTCTTGTGCAAAGACTGCAGCATATTGAAATCCAACTTCGCAAACTCTAATAATGTATCATTCTGATCATATTCTTGGTAAATTGAGATGTAGTTCCTTGATTGTAGCCTTTCAACACGCTTGTGCAGTAGTAGATCTAAGGCAAAATGTACTAGAGTTGAAAGGGGAGAGCTCAAATGTGGCATTGTTGACTTCAGGTGCTCAGTGGTGAAATTTATGGCTTCATCCAATATATTATCTTCACGTTTGCCAAGATATGCAGCTTCGTACAAGCTTAACAATCCTCGGATGTCATCTTTTAATGTCACCTTAAACTCACCATTTTCGTCTTTAAACTTTCTAAACACATCTATTTTGCAACCGAATATTTTACAATGTTATAACTTTCAAGCGATAATAAAATAAATTGATAGAACTTTGTGATGTTGATCATCATCAAATAGTATAATAAATTGAACTTTTAGTTAGGCAAGAATGACACAATCATGCAAATGGTGTTTGTGTGTCCACATGCATAGATGCTTGAAATGTGTCTATAAATGGATGTACATACAGTGGTTTCTGTTCTTCCATTACTTCTTCTCTTCAGCTTCTGCTTCCAATCCAATGGAAAAGAACTTCCCACCAATTGCACCCCCAACTGCGGTGGCATCAACATCACTTACCCATTTGGCCAAGACAACACGAGGAAGTATGATTGCAGCGCAGACGACAAGAAAGGGTGATCCCCCATTGCAGGAAGTTACGACAGGAGGTACGCAAGAGACGATCAACGGCCCCATTTTCCAAACTATTCGTGACAAACCTTAGCTATGATACAAACGCGGAAGATTTACATTGCATTTTCGATAAATATGGAAAGGTTTCAGATGTTTTCATCCCTCTCAACAGAGAGGTTAATAGACTTAGGGGTTTTTCTTGCATCCGTTTCCTCTACGATCAAGAAGTGTGGAACGCGATTAACTGCCTCAATGGAAGGCGAATCAATGGAAGAATTGTCAAAGTGGAGCGAGCTCAAAGTTAGCAGGAAGGTACCTCGCTTGAAACCCACCTGAATCAGCCAAGGGTTAGACCGATGGATATGCCAGAAAAGTCCTATTTAGCAAAAGCAATGAAACCCTAGCCATTTCAAAATTCGGAGAAGTCGCTGGCGCTGTAGAGGCAATTCGAGGTGGCAAACCTTGCTACATCAGCTTCTCTCGGAGATGCCTCTTCCCACTTAGTGGGGGCAGATCCCAAAGAGGTCACATGGCTTAGTAGAGATCTATCAATAGCGGTGATTACAACAGTGAGCAGTGTGTCTATATTGCACCTTACCATAACCCACCAACACTCAGGGCGCTACCCTTCTTTACGACAAATCTCCAGGATAGGCCCAGAACAATTCATGTTGTGTTTCACCTCGTGGAAGGAGGAGGACTTTTTAGCAGATACTCCCCTGCACTGCTCCATGAAGTTGTCTAAGGTATGGAGTTGGTCCCCTAACTACTCCCCTTAGTAATGGTGTTTGGATCTGAATGTTTGGGATCCCAGCCCACGCGTGGTATAGGGGTGCTCTAGAGAAGCTGGCAAGCACATACGGAGATGTTGTGGAAGTAGATGGAGCAGTAGTCTCAGGGTGCTTCAAAGTCTTTGTCAGAGTGCGTGTTAGACTCAAGGTAGGATCCTTGCTCCAAGGCACGAGATCACTTCAGGTAAACAGAAAATCCTTTCCAGTTATTGATTTTCTTGAAAATCTTATTGTAGGGCAAAGTCAGAAACCATCTGCATCTAAGGCGGAATCTACCAAGGAATGGGTTACCAGATCCTTTTACAACAGTTCTGGTAAGAGCGGACAACGCTTGCAAACTATTTGTCGTAATGCCCCAGTAGAAGGGTTAGGAAACCCGGCCCCTTCAGCTCATATTCTGGTCCTGGATCAACAGCTAGCCCTGTGCCAGAGCCAGGGGCAGTTACATACGTAGGGCCTTTCTCAGGAGCGGGTCCCCAGCCCCCGGAACCCCCCCCCCCCCCCCCCCCCCCCCCCCCCCCCCCATTAACCCATCCCCTCCTCCTCTAAGATCATCTTCAACCTTCAACCCTCTCCTACTCACCCCAGCCCTCAACCGAATCAGCCCTCCACTGCCCTGTTCATACACACCTCTCTAACCTCAAATGCGCATCAGATCACCCCTCCCCTGCCCTATTCATACACACCTCTCCAACCTCAACCTTGTTCAAACCCACCCCTGCAACCTCAACCCTCTTCTCCTACAGTGCGCCTTCCTAGCCCTCCACCGTATCCACCCTCTGGAGTGCCGCAAAACACTTCTCCCTTTCCCTGTTCAACCCCACCCATATAGCCTCAACCATGTTCACCTACAACGTAACAACCTAGTCCCCAAATTCCCAACCCCTAGATCAGACCAATTTTCAATTACCCCTAATATTTTCCCCATCCCTGTCCCCTCATCCTGCTCCAAAGCCTACTCCTTCCTCTATAGGGAGGTTTGATCCAATATGGGAATTTAGAGAGTCTCTCGAGCAGAGTGAAAAACGCAGGTTACCAGGCATCCTTCTGATTCCTAAGGCCATTCCCACTCCAGGACCTACCCCCATTCCGTGCCCATAGAAAGAGAAGGAAGGCCTGCCACATGAATGCTCCCCTTCCCAGACCATCCCGGAGAGGGGCCTCTCACTACGAGCCCCTCCCGCTCTTCCGGATGGTGAGATTGTACAGACCCCAACTACGAGAACCTTTATTAAACGACGGGCAATTTCAGTTAGTGGATCTCCCCTCTCCCCAACAATCCCCCTGAGGGCTGCCTACCAGAACAGACAAAGCATCAGCCCAGAAGAAGAGACCATCAGGGCTGACTAACTACATCAACCATAACTTTTAAGTGATGAGGACATCCAAGCCAGGTTAGCAGTGAACCTGTCCCCATACTTTGCCTAGGTAATTCAGTCAGTTGAATTGAGTGGGCACCACATCGGTTAAGAAGAAAGGGCAGCAGTAGATGCAAACTCCCCGAAGCATAATCAGCAAACAGGGCTTTAGGAGAAGGGCAACCTCCATATGGAAATTGCATCAATGGTTCTAATGGCCTTGGTCTGCGATACCGAAGCCCAGACAGGAACAAAAGGGAGAAGGTGAAAAATCCCAGTTAAGAAGTCCTCTAACCCTGCAACCGAAGGAGAGTAGGTGTGTAGATTGAGAAAATTGAAGCAGAGGGCCATGAATTCAGGCTGTGTGACTGATGGTTAAAGATCAAGGGTCTCATTCGTCTTTACGACCCGAGCATTGTGGCTATCCTAGAACCAATGCTTTCGGGAGAGAGAATAGTAGTAGTGGGGTAGAAGTTAGGTTTCCACTCGTCATTATCTAATGCCAAATTGGAAGGAAAAATCTAGATATTCTTTTGAAACTGTCTTAACATCTTAGCGCTGCAATCCTCAGACCAGATGTTATCCATTAGAATCAGACCTCAGTACATGCAAAACCCTATGGTTCTTTCAATTGTTTACGCCCGGTGTAGCAGGATTCTTAGAAGAGATCTTTGGAATGAGATGGAGAGCCTCAGCCATGGTGTTCAGGCCCCGTGGCCAGTCGAGTATTTCAACGCCACCTTGGCTGCGGATGAAAGGCGGGGGAACTGAGACCCTAATATAATCAGCCTCTCTGAATTCTCAGTCGTGGTGCATAATTCGGGGCTCATGGATGCTGGCTTCATGGGAAATCAATACACCTTAAGCAGTAATAGACAAGGCCAAGCTCGGGTTTGGGCTCATTTAGATAGGGTCCTCATGAATCCCAGTTGGGCGAATCAGTTTCCAACATTCAAGGTAGAAATTCTATCGAGGGTCAATTCGAACCACGCCCTGCTCTTACTTTCCTGCTCTCATCTCCCTTAGTCCAAGCCCAAACCTTTCAAGTTCCTCTACATGTGGTCCCATCACAAAAATTTCTAGCAGGTCATTAGCAAAGCATGGAGTGGTAACTGTTCAAATCAGCCCGTGCTCAATATCCTGCTAAAGCTAAAAAAAATGAAGCAACTTTTGAAGACGTGGAACAAGGATGTTTTCGGAAATATCTTCCATAACCTTAGGAAGGCAGAGGCGGAGCTGATGCACATTGAAAAACAGATGCAAGATCAACCGAATGGGATCTGGGAGCAGGAGAGATTGCTGGCCAGCGAACGTTTAGCCCAGTTGGAGCTCATGGAAGAAGCCTACTGGAAATAGAAAGTCAGAAATTCCTGGCTTGAGGTAGGGGACCGTAACACTAATTTCTTCCATAATGTGGCAAATGAGAAGATTCGCCGAGCAGCCTTTAAGCAGATTAAAGACGAAGAGAAAAACATGCTATCCTCCTAGGATGACATTAAATGAGCCACGATTAAGTTTTTTGAAGAACTGTTCCAGGCAAATACTTGCGGTCCAGCAGATGATCTGCTTGGTGGTATTCCTCCCCCCCTTTCTCAGGAGGACGATGACGCCCTTCTACCCCCATGGAGGAAATGAGGGCGGCCCTTTGGTCCATCCCCAAAGAAGGGGAGTCAGGCCCTGATGGCTTCTCCGCTGGTTTTTTTCACAGAGTGCTAGTAAATTTTGGGCATGGATGTTCATGCAACTACAATTTACTTCTCTGAGGGCGGGAGTCTTTCTTGAGCCTTCTCCTCCTCTCTTATATGCTTGATTCTGAAATCCCAGTCGGTATCTTCTTTCAGAGATTTCCGCCCAATCAGTCTTTGCAACGTGATATACAAAATTTTCTCTAAGGTCCTGGCCAACAAGATTGGTTTACTGCTTCCAAAGATTATTTCCCCAAAACAGAGTGCCTTTATAAAAGCCAGGATGATCAAGGAAAATATATCGCTAGCTCATGAGGCGGTGAGGGATCTTAACCGCAAAGTTCAAGGAGGAAATTTCATTATCAAGCTCGATCTGGAAAAGGCATACGACCGGATCAGTTGGGACTTCCTAAAACAAGTGTTAGACAAGTTCGGTTTTGCTTCTAAAGGTATATCTTTGATCGAGACTTGCTAGGCTAACACCTGGTCATTGGTCCTCATAAACGATGAGGCAGCAGGCTTCTTCAAGTCTTTTAGGGGTATTCGACAGGGGGACCCTTTTTCCCCGATCCTGTTTACCATGGCGGTCGAAGCTTTCTCCCATAACTTTAGATTCCTTGTTTCCGGCGGGGTATGTCAACCATATAAACTTACCCGTGGAAGCCCGTTCATTACGCATCTTCTTTTTGCGGATGACATGCTTTTATTCGTCAACGGAAGTCGAAATTCCCTCACTGTGGTAAACAGATTCCTCTCCATTTTCCAACAAGTGTCAAGGAAAAAGATCAACCAACAGAAAAGTTGTTTGTTATGTGCTAAAAATATGGCGGCGAATAGAATCAGAATGGCAGAGAGAATTTTGGGCTTCCCCAGGGCGCATGCTAACGTCCAATACTTGGGGGCTCCTTTACCCAGGGGGAGGGTGAAGTAGGCGGACTTCCAATTCATCTTAAATAAGGTGGAGAGGCGCATAAGTGGTTGGAAAGCAAGGTTTATATCTCAGACATGTAGAGCGACGCTCATTAGACACGTTCTAGGGAGCATGCCCATTCACATCCTAGCAGCCATTCAAGTCCCGGGTCAGGTTCTCTCCAATCTAGATCGTATGTTTGCTCGATTTTTTTGGGGTGCATTGGAAGGCAAGAACAAACACCATTGGATATCCTGGAAGAGGATCAATGCTCCTAAGGATGAAGGAGGTCTGGGCATTCGTAGCCCAAAGGAAATGAAAGAGGCACTGTGCATGAAATTAGCCTGGGCAGTCAAGTTTGGAGCTTCATGGGGTCCTTGGGCGTCCCACATGCGGTGCAAACATCAGGTGGAACTCTCAGGTGAGGAGAGGCCTGTCTTTCCTAATAATGTTTCACCCATTTGGAAGGAGATCAGAACGGTATTGCTACGGCTGTCTGAAGTGGCCCAATGGGACGTTGGGGATGGTCTGCTGAATGTTCCAGACCATAACTGGACAGAGCAGGGCCCTCTGCACCACTTCATGTCTAGCCCAATTCCAGATGATCTCAAGCACTTGCAAGTAAAGGATTTCATCGGTACTTTGGGACCTTACCCCCCCCCCCTCCTTAATTATTTTGACCTTGCTCCACCAGGAAATTGTGGAGTGCATTTTCAGCGGTGGTTATGCAACCTCGGCTGAGAAGTCGTCCTGTTTCTAGCCGCCAGACCTATCCAGCAGATTTACAATCTCTTCAGTGTGGAATCTCAGCCGCCCCAGACAGCAACCCAAAAGCTGGGCCAACTGGATATGGAGGAAGGAAATTCAACCCAGAACCTCCCTGTTCTCATGAAAACTTCTCCAAAACACGGTTCTTACGGGCAGCAGAATCCAAGAAAGAGGCATCCCGCTGGCTTCAACTTGTAGTTGTTGCGAGGAAAGCCCTCCTTACCGGACGAGTAGTGAGTCCATCTTGCATCTGTTTCTGGAGAGAAGGCAGGCTTCCATCATATGGACGCATTTCAGTGCCATGTTTGGCATTCCATGTATTCGGCAGCAGACTTTTGAGCAATGATTTCGGCAATGGTGTAGCGCAAAAGCCCTCGGAGTGCACTCTTCTCATCAGCGTAATATCCTCCCAACGTTGATTGTATGGGAGATATGGAAGGCTAGAAATATGGCAAGATTTGATGGAGTTTCCATGCAGGTAGGTAAGATCATTGGCTACATCTCTAGGAGTATCACTAATTAGCACGTCAGCCTTCCAAGGCAGAGTCCGTCAGTGTGGCCAGTTTCGGGAAAGTACGAGGCCCTCTGGTGAGGTAGCTCATCTGGACGAGATTGTTATTTGGAGGAAACCGGCTTCGGGCTGGGTCAAGCTCAATGTAGATGGTTCTTCCCAAGAAAATCCTGGACTGTCAGGAGGTGGGAGAGTATGCAGAAACAACAAGGGAAACCTGATATTTGCCTTCTCGACAGGGTACGGTGTGGGTTCTAATAATGAGGCTGAACTCCGCGCCATACATGACGGACTAACCATTTGCTTGGACAGAGGTGTTGCAAAGATTGAAGTGGAGTCTGACTCCAAACTCATTATCGATCTTTTAGCGGGAAAATCGCGAGTTGCCTGGTGCTGGAAGCCATGGATGTCTTGAATCAGGCAGTTGTCAACCTTAGTCTCGGCCTCTTTCAGCGTCATCCCCCGGGAGGGTAATGGCCCAGCTGATGGAATGGCTCGCCAAGGTAGTTTAGCTCAAACACTCTCTCTCAGCTGGCAGGTGCACGAATTGCCTATGGAGGTGAGAGGTAGAGTCTTCCTAGACAAAATTGGTTTGGGTAGCATCAGATTAGGCTAGCTAGTGAGGTTGGGTGAGGGTCGAAGACCCACCCGCAGGAGTTATCTGAGTTTTGAGGTCTGTTTTTCCTTCCCCCGGCCAGCAAGGGTGTTTTTCCCCTGGCTGTCTCGAGCTGGTACACGATAGGAGAGGCCCTGAGGTTATTTTTGTTGGGGCCCTCCCGAATTTACTGTAATTGCTGCAGATTATATGAATGGAACTTTTTTTTTTGGAAAAAAAAAAGAAAAAAAAGAAGAAGATGGATGTACATACACATATACATGCACACAGAAATTTTGACTATGTAACAATTTTAAGAATGATGAAAGTGTTGGTACAAAAACGTACTAGATGACACGTTATACCCTTGTTGCCTTAGGAGCCGAAACCAGAGAGCAACGGCATGAAGATCATCACTAATATCATTGCCGTTAATATGGGCATCATGCATCCTAGATAATGCATCTTTAATCTCCTTTTCAAAGTGATAGGCAACCCCGAGACGTTGAATTTCATTTATTAAATTCAATTCTTGCAAAGAATCACTGACATTGAGAAGCATCTTCCTCAATTGTTCCTTTAGTTTTACAGCCCTTTGTTTGGTTTCTTCATCAATCTCCTGTATTGACAATGTAGATTGTCAGATTTGACCCTAATCTTTAACTACAAAAACTATAGTTAGTAAAATCATATTATTTCGCATTTTCCTTTGGGATAGAAAATGGAGGTCAGATCCACCACAGAGCTTGTAAGTTAAGCTTCACCTACGAAACTTGTTACAAGGCCCACTATAATCTGTAGATGACATTCTAACCATCTATCAAATTCTACTAATCCTGATTGCTTTTGGCTGCCAAAACTCAGGCTAATCCAAAACTTGAGTTGGCTAGAGGGAACCGTTTGGATGAGAATACCCACAAGTCCATCTATCATCAATGCTCCAAAATGTAATCAGAGCCCAAAAATGGGTCAAATCTAAAACTCAAGGGTGCTACGCAAAAATGAGGCCATTCCAAAACTCAAGTAGACCCTGAAAAAAGATTTTAAAGGTTCTAGGCATGATTTGAATGGTTTGGCCGACCTGAGTTTGAGAGTGGCCTGATTTTCTTTTTAGCCAACCTGAGTTTTGGATCCCAATGATTTTTGGGTCCCAAGGAGGACATGATGGGGTGTGATGATGGATGGTTTGGATGTGAATAAAAACTCACGGTGGCCCCATAAAAAGTTTCCTAACATAAGCTTATTCTACAAAGCTATATACTGAATTCAACCTCACTATTACACATGTAGTACTTGCCATCTCATCCGAAGACAATGTAACAAACCGATCACCCCACACGCTAGGGTGGTAATTTGCACAACCGCGACCAATCTCCTTTTTTCCTTTCGTTTCCACCTGATTCTTGATAGGAACATCCGAGTGGGCATTTCCCAACATAAGAGACATGAATCACAGGGAAGATGAAAATGGCGGTGATGGGAATGGCAAGAACTGTATTCTATGTATGTTGGATAAAGCAAGCTATGAGTTCAAAGGCAAATATACCGGGTATTTATAAGAACTGCCTGGATGGTCTTCTCACGAGGTAACCACAACCGTGACGAATGTCCTTCTTGCAATAATATTGGAAAAATCTGGGTTAAAATAAAATATAAAAACTATTTACTACAAATTAATATATAGTTTATAAAAAATCTGCATGTTTGTTATGAGATATGATTGACCATTGCATATGTTGTAGTGCCGGTGGTTTATGGGACTCCCTGATAGGCGGAGTTTTCCCACATGAGTGCACGGTATGTGCAGAATTGATGCATGAGTGGACTACATAACTCATACATCTTGCATTGTGTGATTGTGATTATTATATACCTTCATCTTCCCTGTGATTCATGTCTCTTATGTTGGGAAATGCCCACTCGGATGTTCCTATCAAGAATCAGGTGGAAACGAAAGGAAAATGGCGGTGATGGGAATGGCAAGAACTGTATTCTATGTATGTTGGATAAAGCAAGCTATGAGTTCAAAGGCAAATATACCGGGTATTTATAAGAACTGCCTGGATGGTCTTCTCACGAGGTAACCACAACCGTGACGAATGTCCTTCTTGCAATAATATTGGAAAAATCTGGGTTAAAATAAAATATAAAAACTATTTACTACAAATTAATATATAGTTTATAAAAAATCTGCATGTTTGTTATGAGATATGATTGACCATTGCATATGTTGTAGTGCCGGTGGTTTATGGGACTCCCTGATAGGCGGAGTTTTCCCACATGAGTGCACGGTATGTGCAGAATTGATGCATGAGTGGACTACATAACTCATACATCTTGCATTGTGTGATTGTGATTATTATATACCTTAGCGACATCAAGGTCGTGGTCTTCATAAGCATGTCATGGATGGCCAAATGGCACACTGAAAATCTTTTTCTACATAAGGTGCTATAGATATCCCTGAATAAAATTTTCTAAACCCTCTAAGTACCAGAGGACACTCCAATGTCGAGACCGAGTGGATATATATGAGCGCAAGAGGGCCGTATACCAATAGATCGTGTCTCCCACTATGTCGTGGTTGGTTGGAAGGGGGTGTAGCATTACCCGCCTGAGGGAGTAGGCAATACTAGGATGAGTTTGACCAGCTTGAGGAATAGTCCACTATCGACGAGCCAGGCTCAATATTGGTAGGCAGATAGTGAGGTCTCTTCCACTTACCTGGTTGTGTGCTTGATGGGGCGGCAGGTGGAGTAGAGTGTACAAGACCCTGGTGATGATCCCAAAGATGTACAGTACTGATTTGTGAAGCTGAAGTTGCATACTTAACATTATATTCATTCATTCATTCACTATCCACTTGGGCTAGTAGTGCGCAACTAATTGTTATGTATACTTTTGCAATGGGCAGAATTTCGGCTAGGGCGCACAACTAACCTGAGATCAGGAGTTTACCACATTGAATCTATCTATTCAAATTTAGGTATGAGACTGGATTAGATAGAAGTCCTTTGTGATAGGAGCAATAGCTTACGATACCATATACTATCAACCCGACTTCACACTATAGCTTGGTCATTTCATTCACATCACATATTGTATATTGCATTACATCATTGACATATGACATTTTGGGTTACTATGTTTATGCATTTATATGACCTAGATGAGGCTGATGGTATTCGTAGATCTTCCGAATTACATATTATATTATATCATCGATATCTGATATCTGATTTATTATGTTTCCGCATTACATAGCCGATTTACATTACTTTCTCAGTATATGACATTAGCTTGATATGTCTTTTCATCACATATCCTGGATGAGGTTGATGATATTTTTATGGACTTATCAGTATTTCTTCTTACTCTGATATTGTATGGTCCGTAGACTTAGCAGTACTTCCGTTTACTCTGATATTACATTTTGAACACGCATATATTGCTTATACACTTACACCACCCTCTAAGCTTTGTATAAGCTTATGCATGATAGATGCGTGTAACTGGCGTTAGGTTGCAACAGCGTTGGGCATGGAGCGTGCAGCCATCTTTTGGAGCTTTGATTTTTGATATATGTATTTCTCTTTCAGCACTGTATACAAATGTTTATATTAGTGGATATGTGATGATGATGTTATTCTTGTGATTTAGGTATTCTTGTGATTATGCTTCTTATGAGATAAATTCGTGTTGAAAATTCTCCTTTTAGGATCCCAGGATTGGCATTTGGCGTATGAGTGTTGGGAGCCGAGAATGGGGTATTAGGAAAGTCGTCGGCATCGAATTCGGTGATCGGAAATTTTGTGAACCTGGTTTTTGAATTTGAGGCGTGAAGAAGTTGGTATCGGAGCATAACTTGGGAATACCTGAGGATCACATCACATATCTGCTGATAGATGCCCAACACTCTATGATTGTTGAGAACTTAGAATAATTAGGTCCCTGAATTCGAATTACTTAGAGACTTTCTGATAGATCTTACCATCGTCTGTATAAAGTATTTAAGGATAATAGGCGCATTTGTTCCCTCATGTAGGACATGCCGCCTAGGAGAATGACGCGAGTGACTATCACTCCACCACTAGAGATCCCTGCGCCCCAGCCTGAGGATGTTATTCCTCTACCTGAGACCAGTGCGGATCCGATTATAGTGAAGTATATCTTTATCGGTTATAGTGAAGAGTATCTTCATTAGCTATAGTGAAGAGTCAAAGACATACAAGCTCTACAACCCATTAACTAATAAGGTGGTGGTAAGTAGATATGTGGTGTTCTGTGAGGAAGAAGCTTGGAAATGGAACCAGGATGATTCGATCAAAGAAAATCAAGTCAAGGCCAAAGAATATAAATAAGAGAGGCGTGTGAATCAGGAACAAACACCCACATCACTCCTTTCGAATTGTAAAAGTCTAGGAGCACATTCCATCTTCCCTGAAAGTACTTCATCAAATCAGAATTCACCCAGCACATCTTCACCAATTCTCCTTCACCCTTGGCTTCTATGAAAATGAGAAGCTTCAACAAGATCTAAACAGAAATTGAGGAATTGCTCTGCCTATATGTGGACCATGAGTCTCTTACATTCAAGGAGGTCGTGAATAAAGAATGTTGGAGAAATGTTATGGAAGAAGAGATCTATGCTATCTAGAAAAATCATACATGGGAGCTAATCTCACTCTCTATAGGCCAGAGGACCCTTGGTCTCAAATGGGTGTATAAAATTAAGCAAAATGCTAATGGTTAGATCCAACGATATAAGGAACGACTAGCAGTAAAGAGTTACAAATAGAAATATGAGATAGACTATGAAGAAGTTTTTGCCCAAATTGCTCACCTTGACATTGTGAGGATGATTATCTCCCTTACATCCTATCACAGTTGGATGATCTACCAAATGGATGTGAAATCTGCATTCTTAAGTAGAGTACTCAAAGAAGAAGTCTACGTTGACTATCCTGAAGGCTTTATCATGCAAGGGGAGGAACACAAGGTATATCGGCTGAAGAAAGCCCCGAATGGTTTCGTCAAATGTCTGTATGAGCATACCATCTTCATAAAGAAGAATGCCCATGACGATATACGTATAACTTGTTTATATATTGATGATTTGTTGTCCATAGGAAACAACCAAGTAATGTTTATAGAATTTAAGCAGGATATGTTCAATTAGTTAGATATGAATGATGGTGGATTGATGTCCTTCTTCTTGGGCATCTAAGTGAAACAACAAGTCGGTGACATTTATATATCTCAGAAGAAGTATGTAAAGGAACTTCTTGAAAAGTTCAAGATGATCGATTGCAATACCGTAAATACACTTATAGCAACGGGCATGAAGCTGACAAAAGAAGGAGAAAGAAGAAGTGTGGACTCGACAATATTCAAGAGTCTAATTAGAAGTCTCATATACTTCACATTCACTAGGTCAGATATTGTCTACAATTTTGGACTTTTAAATAGGTACACGGAAGCACCAAAAGAATCACACTGGCTTGTTGTAAAAAGAATCCTCAGGAATGTCAAAGGAACTGTGAAATTCGATCTCTTTTATCCATACAATGATGAAGCAATATTATATAGATACTCAGACAATGATTCGAGAGGTTATCAAGATGAAAGAAAAAACACCACAGGATATGTATACTATCTTGGGTCAACTGCCTTCACATGGAACACAAAGAAGAAAAGTGTGGTCGCTTTATTCATATGTGAAGCAGAGTATGTGGCAATATCGTCCACAGTCTGTGAAGCAATATGATTGAAGAACCTGCTAAAGGAGTTGAAACATCTACAAGAGGAATCCGTAGTTATATACGTGGATAACAAGTCAGCAATCGAACTTACCCAAAATACGGGTGTAGCATGGAAGGAGCATGCACATTAATACTAGTTATCACTTTCTAGAGATCAAGTTGTTCACTCCCCAAGTGCAGGGTTGTGATCTAGTAATAACTCGGTAAGACCGAGGTCGAATCCCAAGGAACTGAAACTTGTACGTTATCTAGAACTAACTAGAACTAGAACTAGATTAAGATGAAATCTAAATCCAATGGAATTTAAGGAATAATGGTGGAATAGTTGTTCTAAAACTTAAGAAAAATCAGGAATAGGAAACTAGGGATTCAGAGGATCCACTTGTAGAGATCAGGGAGAACTTATGCTTGCATCAAAAATCATGGAAATTACTGAACTGCCGTTGATCTAGTTTTCAAAGAGTTGAAAGGTGTATGAATTAGAATGGATTCCATCACCAAACCATGCCTGAGAGACTATGGCAAACAACAGAATTAAACTAATTACTAACCAATCACATGTATGGAGGTTAGGAAGGGTACCGACATTCGACCATGCCCAGGAGACTATGGTGAACAACAGGGCTTTCTAACGTCATAAACATAAAAGAGAAGAGACATACTCAAAGCCATTGCAGACCCATTGTAATTTCAGTCACAACAGACCATTAAAGACTAAAAACATTCCTATAATAATCAACTAAAATCAAGTCAATTCATGAATTAAAATTAAATTGAAAACATACATTAAAATCTCCCATCTCACTACAAGCTTCACCCCTTAGCCCTAGCTAAGAGGTTTAGCCTGATAACATGATTAGGCTAAATCCCTTAAACAAAAAAAAAAATAAACAAAAATAAAAATAAAATAACTACACTCCCTCTCTTATGGACGTACAGCTCTAGCCAAGCTCCCGATCTAAGCTCCAAACTCTCCGAGATCCTCTTCTCTCTTACAATCTCTCTCTTTATAGGCAGTAGGGTAGTAGCTGGGTCGGTCGGTGGAGAAAACCTCGGCAGAATCGGAAAGCTAGAATCGGTGCACGGAAGACTATCACAGCGACAGCCGCATGCCCCTGTATACAGCCAAATTCGGAGCCTTCAAACCTCCTTGTTCTTTGCATGTTGTCTGAAAAATCCACGTCCCTTGGAAGAATTTTGGCTGTTCTCCACGATGGCCGGATTGGATTGTCCGTTTGGAAAATGGATGGAGCCCACCATCGTCCGCAAAATCTGGACTTTCCGGTCGTGCGTAATCTTACGCACGACAGTTGCGCTGACGTGTGGAAGGACCCGTGATTGAAGTCTGTGGAGAAATCCAATCCAACCATTGGAATTATGCTGAAAAATCAGTCGAAATTGACGCTGTCTGGCTTGAATTTGGTGTGGCCCATCGAATTTTAACCTAGCCGTCCATCCTGCGTTTGAGTGGTTGAGAATTCATCCTCGCTTCTTTCTTGAAATTTGGTCACCTAGGTATTGCTAAGACGGACTTTAAGACTTGAATGAACGGTCCGGATTAGTTTTCTGTGCCATGATGATGGCCCACTCACATCATCTGCAACCTCTGTTCCGCGTACAGAACAGAGAACGCCAATTCAAATTGATGGTGTCCGTGGTCCTTGTTTCCTGGAAAATCCATACCGTCCATCAATTTCCATTCGAAAAAAAAGTTGGAAACGGCTACTTTTATATTAGATTTGGTGTCCCATGTGATCTTATATTCCACCTTCCGAACTGCATTTGACGGTCAAGTTTTTCCGAGAGCTTGCATGGAGTGAATCTGAGACCTAGGAGCTGGTCTCTGCCATCCTCTGAAGTTTATGGACGGTTCTGATCTTCCATAGAAAGAAAGAGTGGGGCCCACAATCACGACCCAGCGTCGGTCGTGAAGACGCTGTGGTGTCTTTCTGTTTTGAGAAAATCGTCCGTCAGCGCCTGTGCTGACCGACTTCTTTATTCAGTAATCGGCGTCCGTACGTGTGCTATGCACACGCACGATGTAAGGTGGGTTCCCCTTTAATATATGAGAGAAATTCGCTCCGTTCATCTGCTTTGAAACCTCATTTTAAGGGTTGAGACCAAAATTGAGGCATATCCATGGATCAGGTGGGCCCCGATGTACCAATTTATGGATTGATCTGACCATTGGGCCACTTCTGTAGGGACCTGGGAGCTGAAATTTGATGTGTACGGTTAATTTATGGTCCCCATGCCATGTATGAAGTTTGGAGCTGATCTGATGGTGGAAACCCTGTAATCTTGCGTTCTGCATGATTTACAAGCCACTTGACTTCAGTTTTTTCGCTTTTCTCGGATCTTTGGCATGTAATTTCATCGATCTTGGTCTCCTGGTGTCCGTTCCTTTCCTTTGGTGCCTTCAAAGTATTAAATTCATGCTTTAAGCACCCTTTTTTAGTCTATGCTCGTAAATCCATCTTGCAACACAAACACGATTAAATCAGGCTGTTAAACAGTATCATGTTCGTAAATCCAGACAATATTTAGGGTCTAATACGCAATATTTGACCCTTAACACAACCCTCAACTAGCATTTTTCTAGTCCCGAGCAAAGTATGCGAAAAATAAGTTGAGAATTATAGGACGATTTTTATGAACTTAAATGATTTTTGAAAAACTATCCAAGTCCCAGAATTCTAAAATTCATGAATGTTAGGTATTGCTTTCTCCTAGACTCAAGCACTCGGTAGATTTCATAATCAAGTTCAAAGTATTACTCTATCAATTAGAATAATTCTAAACATTGAGTTTCATGGGTGTATAGTGTAATCTCGGCTTATCAAGATTAAGATTCACTTTGTTATTGCATGAAATCATAGGTAATCAACAAGAGAATTCATGATAACCAAACTCGCCTCGTAATTCCATCTTTTGATCTTTTCAACCTTTTATTTTTCCATTAATAGTCATGTCAAGAAGAGGAATCAAATCCCTACCAATAGGGAGCAAACCTATGGTGAAGACCGTACTCATAGACCTTTTTCACATATCATTCATGGGGAATTAACTCCACACCTATAGGGAGCAAACCTATGGTGAAGATTAACTACCCAACCTTTTCAATTTTTATACCATGATGGCAAGATATTTCAAGCTGGTTCCTTTCATGCTCAGTGATTACCAAGTTAATCCTTTGATATGGAACTGAAATCTAAATGTGTAGGCGAGACGTGACATGTGAAATCATGACTCAATCAATGTTCACAACTTCTAATCATAGATTAATAATTCGATCTTAATTGTGAAATCTAATAGATAACCGAATTCAAGAGTCATACATTACTAACATCACGTATCTTGAAAATCTAAATTAGGGATATCTGTCAAAATCACTTTGAATTCACAAGAATTTTTTGAAAAAAATTTTAAAATTTTTCACAATTTTTGCTCAAGACCAAGAAAATACTGATTAGGAAGCCTAATCTCCCACCCCCAACCTAAAATCTACATTGTCCTCAATGTAAAAGATATGAGCTTGCAATGCACATGGAACAACAAAAGTAAAGTGATGGGAAGATAGTACCTGGATAACGAATCAAGAGAGAGACTTTCCAAGAGATCATAGCATGAAAGCTAGTCAGCCAAGAGAGGAAACAAAAAAAATAACAACAAATAAAATCCTACTTATACCACTTTCGCAGGTGCTCTCGATTGCATTAAGCGTATGCACAAAGCCTTTAAACCCCTAGGTTACTCCTAGTTGACGAGTTGTAGTCTCGTGAGGATTTGCAGTAATGTTACCCACAAATATTGAACTATCTAACTAAAAAAATGAAATGAAATAAAATGACTGGGTTGCCTCCCAGGAGCGCTAAATTTACCGTCTTCAGCCAAACAAATAAAGTAACTACCCTAGTCCTATGAAAGCGATAAACCTACCTATACCTCCATCAGACTAGGAGATTAGTCTTGATAAATAGGAGCAATCAGAGGCGTGGACATGTCCTCTAAATCAAATGTCTCGACAAATGGCTTTAATCGATGTCCATTTACTTTAAACTCCTTGTCATTGTCAGGATCTCTTATCTCGACAGCCCCATGAGGATAAGCAGTGACCACAATGTAAGGACCGGTCCAACGAGATTGAAGCTTACCCGGAAAGAGATGTAGTCGAGAGTCGTACAAAAGGACTTTCTAACCTGGCGTGAATGATTTCCGTAGAATATGTTGATCATGAAACGCCTTCATCCTGTCCTTGTAAATTCTCGAGTTTTCGTACACATCGTTCCGGATTTCTTCAAGTTCATTTAATTGAAGTTTGCGTAGCGAGCCAGCGCTGTCTAAATTGAAATTTAGATTTTTGATCGCCCGGTATGCTTTATGTTCCAATTCCACAGGCAAGTGACAAGCTTTCCCATAGACAAGTCTAAAGGGAGATGTTCCAATAGGAGTTTTGAAAGTAGTACGGTACGCCCATAAGGCATCGGTCAATCGGATTGACTAATCCTTATGGTTAGGGTTAACCGTTTTCTCCAGGATATGTTTGATCTCTCTATTGAAAATCTCAGCTCGTCCACTTGTCTGGGGATGGTATGGGGTGCTCACCTTATGAGAGATACCGTATTTCTTCATTAAACTCTCAAATGATCTATTACAAAAGTGTGAGCCCCCGTCACTAATGATGGCTCGAGGCGTTCCGAGCCGCGACAGGATATTTTCCTTCAAAAATTTAATGACCGTGCGATGGTCATTTTTGTGGCACGGAATTGCTTCGACCCATTTAGTGACATAGTCTACGGCGAGCAAAATATACAGATTTTCAAATGATTGGGGGAATGGTCCCATGAAATCAATGCCCCGGCAATCAAATGCTTCAATGATAAGGATGGGATTCAAAGGCATCATATTTCGACGGGACAATGCTCCCAATTTTTGACAACGCTCACAAGCTTTGCAAAACTCATGAGTATCCCTGAACATAGTGGGCTAATAAAAGCCACACTGTAGAATCTTGGCCGTGGTCTTTTTAGCAGAAAAGTGACCACCACAGGCCTGTGAGAGACAGAAGGAGATGACACTCTGATGCTCATCATCTGGCACACATCTCCTTAAGATTTGGTCTGGGCAATATTTAAACAAATATGGATCGTCCCAAAAAAAGTTACGCACCTTGATAAAGAATTTCTTCTTATCTTGTGATGTCCAATGTGTCGGTATGAAACCTGTAGCAAGATAATTGGCAATATCAGCGAACCAAGGTGAATGAGAGACTCTAAACAATTGTTCATCAGGGAACATATCATTAATATGAGTCACCTCAAGAGAATCAGAGGTATTAAGGCGAGAAAGGTGATCGGTTGTTCACTCCCCAAGTGCAGGGTTGTGATGTAGTAATAACTCGGTAAGACCCAGGTCGAATCCCAAGGGACTAAAACTTGTACGTTATCTAAAACTAACTAGAACTAGAACTAGGATAAGATGAATTCTAAATCAATTAGCAATGGTGGAATACTTGTAGAATAATTAATCTAAAACTTAGGAAACAAATCAGAGATAGGAAACTAGGGATTCAGAGGATCCACTTGTAGAGATCAGGGAGAACTTATGCTTGCATCAAAAATCATGAAAATTACTGAACTGCCGTTGATCTAGTTTTCAAAGAGATGAAAGGTGTATGAATTAGAATGGATTCATCACCAAACCATGCCCAAAATACTATGGCAAACAACAGAATTAAACTAATTACCAACCCCTCACATGTATGAAGGTTAGGAAGGGTACCGACATCCAACCATGCCCAGGAGCTATGGTGAACAACAGGGCTTCCTGACATCATAAACATTAAAGAGAACAGAAATATTCAAAGCCATTGCAGACCCATTATAATTTCAGTCACAACAGACCATTAAAAACCTAAAACATTCCCATAATAATTAACTAAAATCAACGTCAATTCATGCATTAAAATTAAAATAAAATCAAATCTCTCATCTCACTACAAGCTTCACCTCCTAGCCCTAGCTAGGAGGTTTAGCCAGACATGGATGGCTGGATCTCCTAAATGAAAACAAAAGAAAGAAGAAGAAAAAGAAAAAAATAATAAATAAGAAAACCAAAAACCTCTGTCTCTCTCTCTTCTCTCTAATCTACGTCCAAACCTAAGCCTCCACGTCTCTCTTTTTCTTCCCTCCTAGCCTGAATGAATGCTCCCCACGTCTAAAACCTCCTTTTATAGCTGCTGGAAAGCTGGAGTCAGTGACAGAGTTGTAGCACGACACGGAGTGCAATTTTCGCAGCCAAGTTCGGTGCCTCGAAACATGCCACTTTCCTCGCTCAAATTTCAAAGAAACACCGTCCCTTGGTACTTTCTTGGGTCCTCTACATGATAGACGGTTCAGATCTGCCATATGATCAAAGATGGTGGGCCAAAACTGCCTGGAAAAGTCAGTTTTCACGGATGTGCGAAACCTTTCGCACCATTTCGCTGTTGCGATCGATGGGCCCCATAGAAGTATTTTCTGGAAAATTCACCCCATCCATTGGATTCAGAATGAAATTTCAGTTAAGAATGGATGGTTTTGAACGTCCATTGACGTGGCCCAGAGAAGAAATCACAAAAGAATCAGTTTTAAACATTACAGGGCAGCCCTTTTTTGGCCTCTGTATCTCACACGTGTACACGCATGGGTGAAAAGTGACAACATGGTTTTGTAGTGCTCGCGGCTATCTACACGGTGGACGGTTTGGATTGAGCTTATGGGGCACGTGTGGGGCCCACAGTCGATCGCAAAAACGGCCAACGACCGTGCATTACACGGTGCGTAAGCGGAATCTTCTTCCGTCGTGATGATCGGTGGGGTCCACTTAGCTTTCTTTTTGAAAATCTACACCGTCCATTGGCTTCAGGACGAAAAACCGTCCAGGAAGGCAAAGTCCAGTTTGATTTCAATGTGACCCACAAAATCTGTAACCCAACCGTCCATCCTGCGTTTTCCATCCATCTACGTCCGTACCTGTGCATGGGATCAAACGGACAGCTAGGTGAGGGTTTTTCCCCCTATCGTGAGTATAGACGGTTCAGATCATTTGAAAAGATGATGTGTGGGTCCCACTACAAAAAAAATGGAAGCCAGCGTCCGTTCGTTGGCTCTTTACGCAGAGAGGGAGAGAGAGACGGGTCAGCGCTTGCGCTGACCGGTTGGGCGATCCGGTGCGGCTCGCGTGCAGACGTGCTGTGTGCACGCACGTTGCACGTGGGGTCCACTGTGATGTTTATGTGAAATCCATTCCGTCCATCCTCTTCACCATCTCCTTTTAACCGTAGGGACCAAATTTGAAGCGTATCCCGATAGCAGGTGGGCCCCAAATTTGAAGATTGATGGGCTGATCTGCCCGTTAGGCCACTTCCGCAATGATCCCATGGATGATTTTTGACGTGTACGGTTAATTTATAGTCCTCAGGCCACGTATGAAGTTTCGAGCCGAATGGATGGTGGGAACCTCGTTATCTTGCATTCTGGACGTCCTTCAGGCCACTTGAGCTTTAATTTCTTACTTTTCTCAGATTTCTGACCGTGTATATTTGTCAATCTTGGTTCCCTGGAGTGTGTCCCTTGCCTTTGGTGTCATCAGATCGTTAAATCTCAACTTTTAACGTCCTTTTTCCATCCATGCTCATAAAATCACCTTGGAACACAAGAATGAGAAAACGAGCCATTAGATAGCATTATATTCGTAAATCCAGACAATATCTGGGGTCTAATATGCAATATTTGACCCTCAACACAACCCCCAACCAGCATTTTGCTAGTCCCGAGCAAGATATGCGAAAAATAAGTTGAGACTTATATGAAAATTTCTGTAAAGCTGAATGATTTTTGAGAAATAATCCAGGCATTATCATTCTACGATTCATGAATGTTGGGCATTACTTGCTCTTGGACTCAAGCGCACGGTAAACTTCCTAATGAAGTTCAAAGTATTAATCCATAAATCAGACAAATTCTGAACATTATGATCCATGAGTGTATAGTGGAATCTCAGCTAATCACATTAAAATTCAATTTATTATTTCATGATAGCATTGGTAACCAATAAGAAAATTCATGACAACTAAAACCTACTCCAAAACTTGCCTCATAGATTAGCCTATTAACTTGTGATTCTTCTATTCAAAGTAATGCCAAGAAAGGGGAATCAAATCCTCACCTATAGGGAGCAAACCTATGGTGAAGATCGTACTCCTAGACCTTTTTCACATATCATTCATGGGGAATTAACTCTACACCTATTGGGAGCAAACCTATGGTGAAGATTAATTATCCAACCTTTTCAATTTTTATACCATGATGGCAAGATATTTTAGGCTGGTTCTTTTCATGCTCAGTGATTACCAAGTTAATCCTTCGATATGGAACTGAAATCTAAATGTGTAGGCGAGACGTGACATGTGAAATCATGACTCAATCAATGTTTATAACTTCTAATCATGGATTAATAACTCGATCTTAACTATGAAATTTAACAGATACTGAATCCCAGAGTCTGAAATTACCAACATCACGTATCTTGAAAATATAAATAAGGGATATCTGTCAAAATCATTTCGAATTCACAAGAATTTTCTGAAAAAAAATTGTAATTTACAATTTTTTTGCTCAAGACCAAGAAAATACTGATTAGGAAGCTTAATCTCCCACCCCCAACCTAAAATCTGCATTGTCCTCAATGTAAAAGATATGAGCATGCAATGCACATGGGACAACGAAAGTAAATGAGAAGTGATGGGAAGATAGTACCTGAATAACGAATCAAGAGAGTTTCCAATAGATCGCGGCATGGAAGCTTATCAGCATGAGAGAGAAAGCAGAACAAAAATAATGAAAATAAAATCCTACCTATACCACTTTCGCAGGTGCTCTCGATTGCATTTAGCGTATGCAACAAGCCTTTAAACCCCTAGGTTACCCCTAGCGGATGAGTTGCAGTCTCGTGAGGGTTTGCAGTAATGTTACCCACAAACATTGAATCATCTACTAAAGAATGAAAAGGAATAAAAAAAAGCTGGGTTGCCTCCCAGGAGGGCTAAATTTACCGTCTTCAGCCAGACAAATAAAACAACTATCCTAGACCTATGAAAGCGATAAACCTACCTATACCTCCATCAGACTAGGAGATCAGTCCTGGTAAACAGGAACAATCAGAGGCATGGACATGTCCTCTGAATCAAATGTCTCGACAAATGGCTTTAATCGATGTCCATTTACTTTAAACTCCTTGCCATTATTGGGATCTCTTATCTCGATGGCCCCATGAGGATAAGCAGTGACAACAATGTAAGGACAGGTCCAACGAGATCGAAGCTTACCCGGAAAGAGATGTAGTCAAGAGTCATACAAGAGGACTTTCTGACTAGGCGTGAATGTTTTTCGTAGAATATGTTGATCATGAAACGCCTTCATCCTGTCCTTGTAAATTCTCGAGTTCTCATACGCATCATTCCGGATTTCTTCAAGTTCATTTAATTGAAGTTTGCGTAACGAACCAGCGTTGTCTAGATTGAAATTCAGATTTTTGATCGCCCAGTATGCTTTATGTTCCAATTCCACAGGCAAATGACAAGCCTTTCCGTAGACAAGTCTAAAGGGAGATGTTCCAATAGGAGTTTTAAAAGCAGTACGGTATGCCCATAAGGCATCGGTCAATCGGATTGACCAGTCCTTATGATCAGGGTTAACCGTTTTCTCGAGGATATGTTTGATCTCCCTATTGAAAATTTCAGCTTGTCCACTTGTCTGTGTATGGTATGGGGTGCTCACCTTATGAGAGATACCGTATTTTTTCATTAAGCTCTCAAATGGTCTATTGCAGAAGTGTGAGCCCCCGTCACTAATGATGGCTCGAGGCGTGTCGAACCGCGACAGAATATTTTCTTTCAAAAATTTAATGACTGTGCGATGGTCATTTTTGCGGCACGGAATTGCTTCGACCCATTTAGTGACATAGTCTACGGCGAGCAAAATATACAGATTTCCAAATGATTGGGGGAATGGTCCCATGAAATCGATACCCCAACAATCAAATGCTTCTATAATAAGGATGGGATTCAAGGGCATCATATTTCGACGGGACAATGCTCCCAATTTCTGACAACGCTCACAAGCCTTACAAAACTCATGAGTGTCCCTGAACATAATGGGCCAGTAGAAGCCACACTGTAAAATCTTGGTCATAGTCTTTTTAGCAGAAAAGTGACCACCTCAAGCTTGTGAGTGACAGAAGGAGATGACACTCTACTGCTCATCGTCTGGTACACATCTCCTTAAGATTTGGTCTGGGCAATATTTAAACAAATATGGATTATCCCAGAAAAAGTTACGCACCTTGGTAAAGAATTTCCTCTTATCTTGTGACGTCCAGTGTGTCGGTATGGCACCTGTAGTAAGATAATTAGCAATATCAGCGAACCAAGGTGAATGGGAGACTCTAAATAGTTGTTCATCAGGAAACATGTCATTGATATGGGTTGCCTCAAGAAAATCAGAGGTATTAAGGCGAGAAAGATGATCGGCCACTACGTTCTCTACTCCCTTTTTATCTTTGATTTCCAAATCAAATTCTTGGAGTAGAAGGATCCATCGTATCAAGCGGGACTTAGAATCATTCTTAAAAAGAAGATACTTAAGTGCCGCATGGTCTGTATAAATGATGATCTTAGATCCGATCAGGTAAGATCTAAATTTGTCCAAAGCGAACACTACGGCTAAGAGTTCCTTTTCCGTAGTCGAGTAGTTCACTTGGGCAGGATTTAGAGTCCTACTTGCGTAGTGAATAACGTAAGGCCACTTATCTTTTCTCTGGCCTAGAACCGCTCCAAGAGAATAATCAGAGGCGTCGTACATAAGTTCAAAAGGAAGACTCCAGTCGGGTGGCTGCATGATAGGTGTAGTGGTTAACATGCCCTTAAGCTTAGTGAAAGCTTCTTGGCACTGCTCAGTCCACTCGTATGGTGTATCCTTTTGAAGAAAATTACATAAAGGACGAGAGAGGAGACTAAAGTCCTTTATGAATCGTCTGTAAAAGCCTGCGTGTCCTAAGAAGGATCGCACATCTCTAATGTTCTTGGGTGGAGGTAGGTTAGCGATAAGATCGATTTTTGCCTTATCTATCTCGATTCCTTTGGACGAGATGATATGCCCAAGGACAATTCCCTTTTGAACCATAAAATGGCACTTCTCCCAGTTAAGTACCAAATTCTTTTCTTCACATCTTTTCAGCACACATTTAAGACTTGCTAAGCATTCGCTGAAAGATGAACCAAAAACAGAGAAATCGTCCATGAAGACCTCTAGATATTTCCCCACCATGTCAGAAAAGATACTCATCATGCATCGCTGAAAGGTGGCAGGGGCATTACATAACCCAAATGGCATCCTTCTGTAAGCAAAGGTACCATAGGGACATGTAAATGTGGTCTTTTCCTGATCTTCAGGGGCGATTTCAATCTGATTATAACCTGAATACCCGTCAAGGAAACAATAATAAGATTGACCAGCTAGCCTTTTCAGGATTTGATCAATGAAGGGCAAAGGAAAGTGGTCTTTCCTTGTGACGGTATTCAGCTTTCTATAGTCAATGCACATTCTCCAACCAGTAGTAACTCTGGTCGGCACGAGTTCATTATTGGCATTGGTTACGATGGTGATCCCAGACTTCTTAGGAACCACCTGAGTTGGACTCACCCATTGACTATCGGATATGGGGTAAATGATCCCCACTTCCAATAGTTTGAGAACCTCGGCCTTAACCACTTCCTTCACGTTTGGATTTATTCTACGTTGTGATTGCCAAACAGCCTTTGCATTGTCCTCAAGATATATACGGTGAGTATAAATCGATGGGTTAATTCCCTTGAGGTCCGCTATCGTCCATCCAAGGGCTCCGTTATGCTCAATGAGAGTAGATATCAGCATACTCTCTTGTTCTTTCTCCAGGTGGGCAGAGATCACCACCGGGTATGTCTCATCTTGACCTAAATAGACATATTTTAAATCAGAGGGTAAAGGTTTTAGGTCAAGCTTCGGTGGCTTGAGGTTAGACGGTAGAGGCACTACATAAGTTTGGGGCAATTCTTCAATGTGTGGCCTCCACTGGTTAACTTCAAGTACCGGTGCTGTATCAGGCATGGCACACGTCTCCCTAATTATATCATCATCAAGATCATGGGAGTGGGCCAGGCACGTCTCTAGAGGATCAGAGGATAAGTTGAGAGGTGTTCTATCTTCCACAAAAGAATCAATCATGTTAACATCGTGGAAATCGTCATCATCCTCTGAGTTGCTGCCGTTATTGAAAAAGATATTCGATTCCAATGTCAAATTTCTAAAAGACATAGTCATGACACCATTCCTACAGTTGATAATTGCATTTGAAGTGGACAGGAATGGATGCCCAAGAATGACGGGAATCTGAGTGCTCGTGTCGTTGATGGGTTCGGTGTCCAAGTTGATAAAATCAATAGGGTAGTAGAATCTATCAACCTGGACCAACACATCCTCGATGATCCCTCTTGGTACACGAACAGAACGATCAGCAAGTTGTAGTGTGGTTCGGGTGGGTTTTAATTCACCCAAACCTAACTGTTGGTATACCGAATAGGGAATCAGATTGACGCTCACTCTTAAGTCAAGAAGTGCGTGATCAATTCGATAGTTCCCGATTACACATGATATGGTTGGGCAACCGGGATCTTTGAATTTTTGCGGCACATCTTGTTTGAGGATGGCACTCACTTTCTCAGTCAAGGAGATCTTCTTTTGAACACTTTTCTGTCGTTTGGTAGTGCATAAATCCTTTAGAAATTTAGCATATGAAGGAATCTGTTTTACAATATCAAGCAGAGGAATGTTGACTTTCACTTGTTTCAACACCTCTAGGATATCCTGAGAGTTAGATAGACGTTTTGGTTCAACCAACCGTTGGGGAAACGGAGCAACTGGCTTTTTTAGAGGTTCCGGTTCAAATTTTTGTGGGGCGCCACTAGATCCATCAGTGTTGTCCTCTTCTAGTTGTTGAGGCTTTTCGGGCCTAACCGGAAGGGTTTTATCAATAACCTTCCCACTCCTAAGAGTGGTGATGGATTTAGCGTGCCCCATTTGATTTGAAGAGCTGGGATCACCTGTCTCGTATTGCGGTTTCGGATTAGGGAGTGATTGTGCAGGGAGCATCCCTTTTTTCATAGCCGTCATACGTGAATTTATTTTTTTCATAAAATCTGAAATTCCTTACATTGTCCGAGCCAGCTCTTGTATGGAAATTTGAACCGATTCTTCTTGAGGTTTCCCCTAATTTGGATTTTGATTGAAGAAACCTTGAGGGGTAGCAGTTTGTCCGTTCCTCCAACTAAAATTCGGATGATTTTTCCAGCCAGGATTGTACGTATTAGAGGGTGGTCCATTGAAAGGTCTTTGATAGTTATTTACGCCATTAGATTGTTCATTCAATACTTCTCGAAAGGCAGGTATTGAAGGATAATTTTCAATAGTATGAATATTACAATCACAGATGCCGCAAACACTTTCATTAACCTTTTCCTTCCTTCCTTCCATGGCCTCAAATTTTCTGGTGAGATTGGCCACCTTAGCGGCCACCTTAGCGTTAAGATCATTATCTTCTTTCAGGAGATATATTCCTTCTTTTTCCCTTGAATGAGTCGGCCTAGACGTAGTGTTCGTCCTTGGATAATAGTCCCATGATTGTGTTTTTTCAGCGAGACTATCGAGGTAATCCCATACCTCGTCGACATTTTTATTGATGAATTCTCCGTTACACATTGTCTCGACCATTTGGCGCATGGAAGATGTTAGCCCATCATAGAAAAAATTTGTAATGCGCCATATTTCAAAGCCATGTTGTGGGCATGCATTAACCAGATCCTTGAACCTTTCCCAACATTGGAAGAATGTTTCATCTTCCTTTTGGGCAAAGTTCATGATTGCTCTCCTGAGGGTAATTGTCTTATGATGTGAAAAAAATTTCTTTATAAATTCCCTCTACATATCATTCCATGTGCCAATGGATCTAGGACGCAGTGAATGTAACCACGTCTTGGCTTTTTCTTTTAAGGAAAATGGAAAGAGTTTCAGCCTAATAGTATCCTCAGATACATTAGGAAAGTATAAGGTGCCTATGATTTCGTCGAACTCTTTCAGATGCAAGTATGGTTCTTCAGACTCAAGCCCATGGAACTTAGAAAGGAGTTGGATAACCCCTGGCTTGATGTCCATATGTCCTGTATTCTCAAAAAAAATCATGCACGAGGGCGTACTCACCCCCGCCGGTTGTAAATAATCTCATAAAGTACGAGGCGGGGGTGCCTGCACCTCATTCTCATCATGTACTTCCTCAACCCTAGGTTGGGGTAGTGCTTGAGGTTGGTTTTCAGCCATAACGTCCTCTAACTCAGGAGAATTCAAGTGGTGTCTAGTCCTGCGATGGATAGTCAACCCCTCAACTAATCCTCCTTCAGTCACGAGACGTCGAGTGTTGTCACGTGCCCAATGGGGCATAAACACACTCAGCCCTCAAATTCTAACTTAAATCTAAAGAAGAAAATAAAAATTTAGGAAAAGGGAGGGTTGGAGAGAAGTTACCAAATCGGAGTTCCTAAGTTAAAAACCTGCAAAATAAACCAAAATAAGTTAGTTTCTAAGAGTAGAAAGTCCTAATTAAAAATAAACTAATTTCTAGAGAAAATAAGAAATTCCAAAGAGAGAAGAATTAGAAAGAGCTTACTAAATTAGAAGCTTCCTACAAAACAGAAAAATTGGGTTAGTTCTTAAACAAAAACTTATAGAAAAATTCTAAAACAAGAAACAGGATTAGGATTCCTAAAAAGAATTAGAATTAGAATCTCACTAAAAAGAAGAAATAAATCTTAATCTAAATCTAGAATAGAAAGGAAGAATTTAAGACAGAATTTACTAATTTAGAAACTATCTTAGAAGCCTATAAAACAAGAGAGACAAGTTAATTTCTAAAAATTAAGAAAATCTAAACCTAATCTTAAACTAATCCTAAAATTAATTAATTTCAGAAAAACGTAACCAACAGTCCCCGGCAACGGCGCCAAAAACTTGTTCACTCCCCAAGTGCAGGGTTGTGATGTAGTAATAACTCGGTAAGACCGAGGTCGAATCCCAAAGGACTGAAACTTGTACGTTATCTAAAACTAACTAGAACTAGAACTAGGCTAAGATGAATTCTAAATCAATTAGCAATGGTGGAATACTTGTAGAATAATTAATCTAAAACTTAGGAAATAAATCAGAGATAGGAAATTACGGATTCAGAGGATCCACTTGTATAGATCAGGGAGAACTTATGCTTGCATCAAAAATCATGAAAATTACTGAACTGCCGTTGATCTAGTTTTCAAAGAGATGAAAGGTGTATGAATTAGAATGGATTCCATCACCAAACCATGCCCAAAAGACTATGGAAAACAACAGAATTAAACTAATTACCAACCCCTCACATGTATGAAGGTTAGGAAGGGTACCGACATCCAACCATGCCCAGGAGACTATGGTGAACAACAGGGCTTCCTGACATCATAAACATTAAAGAGAACGGAAATATTCAAAGCCATTACAGACCCATTGTAATTTCAGTCACAACAGACCATTAAAAACCTAAAACATTCTCATAATAATTAACTAAAATCAACATCAATTCATGCATTAAAATTAAAATAAAATCAAATCTCTCATCTCACTACAAGCTTCACCTCCTAGCCCTAGCTAGGAGGTTTAGCCAGACATGGATGGTTGGATCTCCTAAATGAAAACAAAAGAAAGAAGAAGAAAAAGAAAAAAATAATAAATAAGAAAATCAAAAACCTCTGTCTCTCTCTTTTCTCTAATCCACGTCCAAACCTAAGCCTCCACGTCTCTCTTTTTCTTCCCTCCTAGCCTGAATGAATGCTCCCCACGTCCAAAACCTCCTTTTATAGCTGCTGGAAGGCTGGAGTCAGTGGCAGAGTTGTAGCAGGACACGGAGTGTAATTTTCACAGCCAAGTTCGGTGCCTCGAAACATGCCACTTTCCTCGCTCAAATTTCAAAGAAACATCGTCCCTTAGTACTTTCTTGGGTCCTCTACATGATAGACGGTTCAGATCTGCCATATGATCAAAGATAGTGGGCCAAAACTGCCTGAAAAAGTCAGTTTTCGCGTATGTGCAAAACCTTTCGCACCATTTCGCTGTTGCGATCGGTGGGCCCCACAGAAGCATTTTCTGGAAAATCCACCCCATCCAATGGATTCAGAACGAAATTTCAGTCAAAAATGGGTGGTTTTGAACGTCCATTGACGTGGCCCAGAGAAGAAATCACAAAAGAATCAGTTTTGAACGTTGCAGGGCAGCCCTTTTTTGGCCTCTGTATCTCACACGTGTGCACGCATGGGTGAAAAGTGACAACATGGTTTTTTAGTGCTCGCGGCTGTCTACACGGTGGACGGTTTGGATTGAGCTTATGGGGCACGTGTGGGGCCCATAGTCGATCGTAAAAACGGCCAGCGGCCGTGCATTACGCGGTGCGTAAGCGGAATCTTCTTCCGCTGTGATGATCGGTGGGGTCCACTTAGCTTTCTTTTTAAAAATTCACACCGTCTATTGGCTTCAGGACGAAAAACCGTCCAGGAAGGCAAAGTCCAGTTTGATTTCAATGTGACCCACAAAATCTGTAACCCAGCCGTCCATCCTAGGTTTTCCATCCATCTACGTCCGTACCTGTGCATGGGATCAAACGGACAGCTAGGTGAGGGTTTTTCCCCCCCTATCGTGAGTATGAACGGTTCAAATCATCTGAAAAGATGATGTGTGGGTCACACTACAAAAAAAATGGAAGCCAGCGTCCGTCCGCTGGCTCTTTACGCAGAGAGGGAGAGAGAGACGGGTCAGCGCTTACGCTGACCGATTGGGCGATCCAGTGTGGCTCGCGTGCGGACGTGCTGTGTGCACGCACGTTGCTCGTGGGGTCCACTGTGATGTTTATGTGAAATCCATTTCGTCCATCCTCTTCACCATCTCCTTTTAACCGTAGGGACCAAATTTGAAGCGTATCCAGATAGCAGGTGGGCCCCAAATTTGAAGATTGATGGGCTGATCTGCCCGTTAGGCCACTTCCGCAATGATCCCATGGATGATTTTTGACGTGTACGGTTAATTTATAGTCCTCAGCCCACGTATGAAGTTTCGAACCGAATGGATGGTGGGAACCTCATGATCTTGCATTCTAGACGTCCTTCAGGCCACTTGAGCTTCAATTTCTTACTTTTCTCAAATTTCTGACCATGTATATTTGTCAATCTTGGTTCCATGGAATGTGTCCCTTGCCTTTGGTGTCATCAGATCGTTAAATCTCAACTTTTAATGTCCTTTTTCCATCCATGCTCATAAAATCACCTTGCAACACAAGAATGAGAAAACGAGCCATTAGATAGCATTATATTCGTAAATTCAGACAATATCTGGGGTTTAATATGCAATATTTGACCCTCAACATCGGCCACTACGTTCTCTACTCCCTTTTTATCTTTAATTTTCAAATCGAATTCTTGGAGTAGAAGGATCCATCGTATCAGGCGGGGCTTAGAATCATTCTTAGAAAGAAGATACTTAAGTGCCGAGTGATCTGTGTAGATGATGATCTTAGATCCGATCAGGTATGATCTAAATTTGTCCAAAGCGAACACTACGGCTAAGAGTTCCTTTTCCGTAGTCGAGTAGTTCACTTGGGAAGGATTTAGAGTCCTACTTGCGTAGTGAATAACGTAAGGCCGCTTATCTTTTCTCTGCCTTAGAACCACTCCAAGAGCATAATTAGAGGCGTCGCACATAAGTTCAAAAGGAATACTCCAGTCGGGTGGCTGCATGATAGGTGCAGTGGTTAACATTCCCTTAAGCTTAGTGAAAGCTTCTTGGCATTGCTCAGTCCACTCGTATGGTGTATCCTTTTGAAGAGGATTACATAAAAGACGAGAGAGGAGATTAAAGTCCTTTATGAATCTTCTGTAAAAGCCTGCGTGTCCTAAGAAGGATCACACGTCTCTGATATTCTTGGGTGGAGGTAGGTTAGAGATAAGATCAATTTTTGCCTTATCTACCTCGATTCCTTTGGACGAAATGATATGCCCAAGGACAATTCCCTTTTGAACCATAAAATGGCACTTCTCCCAGTTAAGTACTAAATTTTTTTCTTCACATCTTTTCAGCACACATTTAAGACTTGCTAAGCATTCGCTGAAAGATGAACCAAAAACAGAGAAATTGTCCATGAAGACCTCTAGATATTTCCCCACCATGTCAGAAAAGATACTCATCATGCATCGCTGAAAGGTAGCAGGGGCATTATATAACCCGAATGGCATCCTTCTGTAAGCAAAGGTGCCATAGGGACATGTAAATGTGGTCTTTGCCTGATCCTCAGGGGCGATTTCAATCTGATTATAACCTGAATACCCGTCAAGGAAATAATAATAGGAATGACCAGCTAGCTTTTTCAGGATTTGATCAATGAAGGGAAAAGGAAAGTGGTCTTTCCTTGTGACGGTATTCAGCTTTCTGTAGTCAATGCACATTCTCCAACCAGTAGTAACTCTGGTTGGCACGAGTTCATTATTGGCATTGGCTACGATGGTGATCCCGGACTTCTTAGAAACCACCTGAGTTGGACTCACCCATTGACTATCAGATATGGGGTATATGATACCCACTTCCAATAGTTTGAGAACCTCGGCCTTAACCACTTCCTTCATGTTTGGATTCAGTCTACGTTGTGATTGTCAAACAGCCTTTGCATTGTCCTCAAGATATATGCGGTGAGTACAAATCGATGGGTTAATTCCTTTGAGGTCCGCTATCGTCCATCCAAGAGCTCCCTTATGCTCAATGAGAGTAGATATCAGCATACTCTCCTGTTCTTTCTCCAGGTGGGCAGAAATCACCACCGGGTACGTTTCATCTTAACCTAAATAGACATATTTTAAATCAGAGGGCAAAGGTTTTACGTCAAGCTTCGGTGGCTTGAGGTTAGACGGTAGAAGCACTACATTGGTTTGGGGCAATTCTTCAATTTGTGGCCTCCACCGGTTAACTTCAAGTACCAATACAGTATCCATCATGGCACACGTCTTCCTAATTATATCATCATCAAGATCATGGGAGTGGGCCAGGAACGTCTCTAGAGGATCAGAGGATAAGGTAAGAGGTGTTCTGTCTTCCACCAAAGAATCAATCATGTTAACATCGTGGAAATCGTCATCATCCTCTGAGTTGCTGCCGTTATTGAAAAAGATATTCGATTCCAATGTCAAATTTCTAAAAGACATAGTCATGACACCATTCCTACAGTTGATAATTGCATTTGAAGTGGACAGGAATGGATGCCCAAGAATGACGGGAATCTGAGTGCTCGTGTCGTTGATGGGTTCGGTGTCCAAGATGATAAAATCAACAGGGTAGTAAAATCTATCAACCTGGACCAACACATCCTCGATGATCCCTCTTGGTACACGAACAGAACGATCAGTAAGTTGTAGTGTGGTTCGGGTGGATTTTAATTCACCCAAACCTAACTGTTGGTATACCGAATATGGAATCAGATTGACGCTTGCTCCTAAATCAAGAAGTGCGTGATCAATTCGATAGTTCCCGATTACACATGATATGGTTGGGCAACCAGGATCTTTGAATTTTTGCGGCACATCTTGTTTTAGGATGGCACTCACTTTCTCAGTCAAGGAGATCTTCTTTTGAACACTTTCCCGTCGTTTGGTAGTGCATAAGTCCTTTAGAAATTTAGCATATAAAGGAATCTGTTTTACAACATCAAGCAGAGGAATATTGACTTTCACTTGTTTCAACACCTCTAGGATATCCTGAGAGTTAGATAGACATTTTGGTTCAACCAACCGTTGGGAAAACGGAGCAACTGGCTTCTCTAGAGGTTCCGGTTCAAATTTTTGTGGGACGTCACTAGATCCATCATTGTTGTCCTCTTCTGGTTCTTAAGGCTTTTCGGGCCTAACCGGAAGAGTTTTATCAATAACCTTCCTACTCCTAAGAGTGGTGATGGATTTAGCGTGCCCCATTTGATTTGAAGAGCTGGGATCACTAACTCCATAATGCGGTTTAGGATTGGAAAGAGGTTGAGCTGGGAAGCTCCCCTTGTTTCCAATTGTATTTTCAGCCTTAAGTTCATGTATTGCTTTTGTAAGGTCTTGAAAGGCTTGCATCATACCCTGATTGAAAAGCTCTTGCTTTTGAAAATATTTTAGAACCAAATCCTCTTGAGGTTGCTCTTGAGTTGGATTTTGGTTTAGGAAACCTTGAGGTGTAGCCGTTGGTCCATTCCTCCAACTGAAATTTGGATGATTTTTCCAACCAGGATTGTATGTATTAGAGGGTGGTCCATTGAAAGGTCTTTGATAGTTATTTACGGCATTAGATTGTTCATTCAATACTTCTCAAAAGGCAGGTATTGAAGAACAATTTTCAGTAGTATAAATGTTGCAATCACAGATGCCGCAAACACTTTCATTAACATTTTCCTTCTTTCCTTCCATGGCCTCAAATTTTCTAATGAGATTAGCCACCTTAGCGTTAAGATCATCATCCTCTTTCAAGAGATATATTCCTCCTTTTTTCCTTGAATGAGTTGGCCTAGACGTAGCGTTCGTCCTTGGGTAATAGTCCCATGATTGTATTTTTTCAGCGAGACTATCGAGGTAATCCCATACCTCATCGATATTTTTATTGATGAAATCTCCGTTACACATTGTCTCGACCATTTGGGGCATGGAAGATGTTAGCCCATCATAGAAAAAATTCATAATGCGCCATATTTCAAAGCCATGTTGTGGGCATGCATTAATCAGATCCTTGAACCTTTCCCAACATTGGAAGAATGTTTCATCTTCCTTTTGGGCAATGTTCATGATTGCTCTCCTAAGGGTAATTGTCTTATGATGTGGAAAAAATTTCTTTATAAATTCCCTCTGCATATCATTTCATGTGCCAATGGACCTAGGACGCAGTGAATGTAACCACGTCTTGGCTTTTTCTTTCAAGGAAAATGGGAAGAGTTTCAGCCTAATTGTATCTTCAGATACATTAGGGAAATATAAGGTGCATATGATTTCGTCGAACTCTTTCAGATGCAAGTATGGTTCTTCAGATTCAAGCCCATGGAACTTGGGAAGAAGTTGGATAACCCCTGGCTTGATGTCGATATGTCCTGTATTCGCAGGAAAAATCATGTATGAGGGCGTACTCACCCCTACCGGTTGTAAATAATCTCGTAAAGTACGAGGTGGGGGTGCGTGGTGCACCCCATTCTCATCATGTACTTCCTCAACCCTAGGTTGGGGTAGTGCTTGAGGTTAATTTTCAGCCATAACCTCCTCTGTCTTAGGAGAATTCAAGTGGTGTCTAGTCCTGCGATGGACAGTCAACCCCTCAACTAATCCTCCTTCAGTCACGAGACGTCGAGTGTTGTCGCGTGCCCACTGGGGCATAAAACACACTCAGCCCTCGATTTAAATTCTAGCTAGACCTAAGAGAAAAGAAGTAGAAATCTAGAAAATAAAGGGGAGAGATGGAAAGAAATTACCAAATTTGAAGTCCTAGATTAAGAGCCTGCAGAATAAACAAAACAAGTTAGTTTCTAATAATAGAAAATCCTAATTAAAAGTAAACTAATTTCTAGAGAAAAGAAGAAATTCCAAAGAAAGAGAAATTAGAAAGATCTTATTAAATTAGAAGTTTCCTACAAAACAGAAAAATCGGGTTAGTTTTAAAAATCAGATAGAATGAAGAATAACAAGTTTCTAAAGTCAGGAAAAAATTTCTAACAAAGAAAATAACTAAGCTTCTAAAACTAGAATTAGAAAATTCTAAAAAGAAAATCTAATCTTAAACTAATCCTAAAACTAATTAATTTCAGAAAAACGTAGCCGACAGTCCCCGGCAACGGCGTCAAAAACTTGTTCACTCCCCAAGTGCAGGGTTGTGATGTAGTAATAACTCGGTAAGACCGAGGTCGAATCCCAAGGAACTGAAACTTGTATGTTATCTAAAACTAACTAGAACTAGAACCAGATTAAGATGAAATCTAAATCCAATAGAATTTAAGGAATAATAGTGGAATAGTTGTTCTAAAACTTAAGAAAAATCAGGAATAGGAAACTAGGGATTCAGAGGATCCACTTGTAGAGATCAGGGAGAACTTATGCTTGCATCAAAAATCATGGAAATTACTGAACTGCCGTTGATCTAGTTTTCAAAGAAATGAAAGGTGTATGAATTAGAATGGATTCTATCACCAAACCATGCCTGAGAGACTATGGCAAACAACAGAATTAAACTAATTACTAACCAATCACATGTATGGAGGTTAGGAAGGGTACCGACATCGACCATGCCCAGGAGACTGGTGAACAACAGGGCTCTCTAACGTCATAAACATAAAAGAGAAGAGACATGCTCAAAGCCATTGCAGACCCATTGTAATTTCAATCACAACAGACCATTAAAGACTAAAAACATTCCTATAATAATCAACTAAAATCAAGTCAATTCAATAATTAAAATTAAATTGAAAACATACATTAAAATCTCTCATCTCACTACAAGCTTCACCCCTTAGCCCTAGCTAAGAGGTTTAGCCTGATAACATGATTAGGCTAAATCCCTTAAACAAAAAAAAATAAACAAAAACAAAAATAAAATAACTACACTCCCTCTCTTATGGACGTACAGCTCTAGCCAAGCTCCCGATCTAAGCTCCAAACTCTCCGAGAGCCTCTTCTCTCTCACAATCTCTCTCTTTATAGGCAGCAGGGTAGTAGTTGGGTCGGTCGGTGGAGAAAACCTTGGCAGAATCGGAAAGCTAGAGTCGGTGCACGGAAGACTATCGCAGCGACAGCCGCATGCCCCTGTATACAGCCAAATTCGGAGCCTTCAAACCTCCTTGTTCTTTGCATGCTGTCCGAAAAATCCACGTCCCTTGGAAGAATTTTGGCTGTTCTCCACGATGGCCGGATTGGATTGTCCATTTGGACAATGGATGGGGCCCACCATCGTTCGGAAAATCCAGACTTTCCGGTCGTGCGTAATCTTACGCACGACAGTTGCGCTGATGTGTGGAAGGACCCGTGATTGAAGTCTGTGGAGAAATCCAATCCAACCATTGGAATTATGCTGAAAAATCAGTCAGAATTGACGTTGTCTGGCTTGAATTTGGTGTATCCCATCGAATTTTAACCCAGCCGTCCATCCTGCGTTTGAGTGGTTGAGAATTCATCCTCGCTTCTTTCTTGAAATTTGCTCACCTAGGTATTGCTAAGACGGACTTTAAGACTTGAATGAACGGTCCGGATTAGTTTTCTGTGCTATGATGATGGCCCACTCACATCATCCGCAACCTCTGCTCCTCGTACAGAACAGAGAACGCCAATTCAAATTGATGGTGTTCGTGGTCCTTGTTTCCTGAAAAATCCATACCGTCCATCAGTTTCCATTCGAAAAAAAAGTTGGAAACGACTACTTTTATATTAGATTTGGTGTGTCCCATGTGATCTTATATTCCACCGTCCGAACTGCGTTTGACGGTCAGGTTTTTCCGAGAGCTTGCATGGAGTGAATCTGAGACCTAGGAGCTGATCTCTGCCATCCTCTGAAGTTTATGGACGATTCTGATCTTCCATAGAAAGAAAGAGTGGGGCCCACAATCACAACCCAGCGTCGGCCGTGAAGATGCTGTGGCATCTTTCTGTTTTGAGAAAATCGTCGGTCAGTGCCTGTGCTGACCGACTTCTTTATTCAGTAATCGGCGTCCGTACGTGTGCTATGCACACGCACGATGTAAGGTGGGTTCCCCTTTGATGTATGGGAGAAATCCACTCCGTTCATCTTCTTTGAAACCTCATTTTAAGGGTTGAGACCAAAATTGAGGCATATCCATGGATCAGGTGGGCCCCGATGTACCAATTTATGGACTGATCTGACCGTTGGGCCACTTCTGTAGGGACCTGGGAGCTGAAATTTGATGTGTACGGTTAATTTATGGTCCCCATGCCATGTATGAAGTTTGGAACTGATCTGATGGTGGAAACCCTGTAATCTTGCATTCTGCATGATTTTCAAGTCACTTGACTTCAGTTTTTTCGCTTTTCTCGGATCTTTGGCATGTAATTTCATCGATCTTGGTCTCATGGTGTCCGTTCCTTGCCTTTGGTGCCTTCAAAGTATTAAATTTATGCTTTAAGTACCCTTTTTCAGTCTATGCTTGTAAATCCATCTTGCAACACAAACACAATTAAATCAGGCTGTTAAACAGTATTATATTCGTAAATCCAGACAATATCTGGGGTCTAATACGCAATATTTGACCCTCAACACAAGTCAAGTAAAAAATGGTAAAATTGGCGTACTGCCATACTATCGAACATGTGACAGATATTTTCACCAAAGCACTATCGATAGATGCAATTAGACGACTAAGGTCAATGCTCAAAATGAAGCCAGTTTTGGTTTGAAGGGGAGTATTAAAATGTTTGGCTGCCTAATGCTATTTATTATTTTTAAAAATTTGTAGTGTATTTTCTCCTGGTGAATGTATCATAGGGAGGTAGTAGTGTTATTTGTAATCTCTTGTTAAAATTATAAATAGGAGTGCTATGAACATGTAGCGGTATCAAAAAAAGCAGCAGTACAGCAGTAGCAGTCTTTGGTGAAAAATAACATAGCATATTTTCTTTATCCTTTAGAGTAGGAGCTGCAGTTGTCACCATTTGGGCTTTGTAAAGCCAACATTTTTTCTTCTCTCCGTCTCATAGGAAAGGTGAATTACAATATAGTGACGCATACAAGAAACGTATATAATATATGTGAGTGGTTTCATGATACTCGATGCAACAAAACGCATGCTAACGTAGAAGCTCGTCTCAAACGGGAATAGGATCCACTAGCATTATTGTGACATGTTCTTTGGTCTCAAGCGCTGAATTTGTGTATGAGTCCTGGTGCTGGTACAAGAGTTCGATCACACGTGCAAGATTCATGGGCCTCTTGATCACTTCCCTCGGAACGGGAATGGGTTCCATGCATTCCATGTTAGCATCTTTCCATGCGTCTGCAGTCTTCTCTAGGAATACCTTGCATGCTTCTCTGTATGTGGTGCCATGCTCCTTCATGTAGCAGTGGATTCCGGAAACCACGTGTGTTCTCTCTTGCTCAAACTTCGGTAACATTGTTAGAAGAGAAGAAAATGTTAGCCAAGTTAGGTGGGTCGCAAATGTGAGATAAGGGACTTAAAAGCACCCATGCAACTGATCAACACTATTCATCAGGTAAGGCCCCCAGTATATGATAAAATATTAAAAATTCTAAATTTAAAAAAAAAAAAAAAGAATTGAAAATCAAGAGTATTTCCTTAATGAATAAGTACTGAGAATTACAACATAATAATAAAATGGTATCTAATAATATAAATCACAATTGGACTTTTACCGCGCACGGCGGGTTCAGACTGAGGAAATATTAGTCAAGGACCTTGTTAGAAAAATAATGAATTTAGTGGATTTCTTCGAGTACAAATCTATGGATGATTTATTACTACTATTTTTATTATTTTCTTTTTTTGAGTACTCCAAAGTTGTATTGCTTCTAGTGTCACATGGGCACACTTGGACAGTACAAGAAACCAATGAGAACTGTCCATCAGGTCCATAGTACATTTAATGACTTACAAGCTAAAATTATGATTAAGATTCAAGTAATAACCCATAAAGTTTGCTTAATTGGGGTTTATGTTTGGGAGTCTTCTTGATTTTTGGTTTAGGCTCCCATCTTCTTTGGTTGGGGCAGGGCCAGGTTTAGCCCATAAATTCCCCTCTTTTCAAAAAAAGTTAATTTTTTTCTTTTTCTTTTTTTTTTTTAGGCAGGGCCAGGTTTAGCCCATAAATTCCCCTCTTTTCAAAAAAATTTATTATTATTATTATTATTTTATTTTTTTTATATATAAAAAAAAAGATAGAAAAAAAGGCGGAGTCTCTTGGTTTGGGAGTCTCTTGGTTTATCCCACAAATTCCCTTCTTTTCAAAATAAATAAATAAATTTTTAAAAAAAAAAAAAAAACAGTCTACTGTTGATGGTGGTGGAGATGTGGGTGTGATTTGACTTCAAAAGAAAAGAAAAGAAAAAAAAGCAGGGCCAGGTTTTTTTTTTCCCTCCCTTTGCTAAGTGCATATTTCTGAGTCTTATCAATAAAATTTCAGGTGTTGCATGTGTTCCCACCTTTTCTAATATATAAAAAAGGAAAAAAAAAATAAACAAATAAATAAATGAATAAAGAATAAAGAATAAATAAAAAATAAGAAAAAGAGAGAAAGCCCATGATGTGGATGGTGAGGATTGTTTGTGAAAAAAGAGGTCCAATCAATAATGAGCCATCCATTTGGTAAGGTCATCCGTCATCCAATGTGTTATACCTCATTTGATGTGATGTCATCCCTGAGACGGCAAATTGCAGCACTAGCCTCAACCACCTTAGGTACATTGATGGCCCACTCAAAGGCTTCCTTTGTTACGATATCTCCCATTCCAACCAGAGATGCTACACTAAGCATGGGATAGCCGGTAGTGATTAATGCAATTTTCATATACTCTTCCAATGTTGGCACATACTCTTCGCTGGTCCATCTCGCTTCCTCTAGGTAGCCCTTGGCCAAAACCGTAAGCTACATGCACAAAAAAAATAAAAAAAAATAAATAAATCTAAACAAGTTAGAAATTGAAGAACTCATTTCGCTAACTACCAAGCATAAATTAAAGAAGAAAGATCCTATTCATAAGCTTTACACTATTCTCCATGTATAGGCCATCTTTGGAGTCAGACGGCATACTGTGCATTGATCTACACCATCCATTCTATGGGTTGTTACTATCTGATCAATGAAAATTTTATGGATGGTTAAAAGAAGTTTAATGGGTTGTAACTATCATCCAAAATTTTTATTGATCAGACCATGGGAATCACACACTAAGCATAATTTTACTTGAACTGGATAAATGAAATTGCAGTAACGAGGGTCCTTACTCTTGCTCCGGTGGTAGACTCTCAGGAGTTTCAACACAGGGTCAAGGGTTCAACTACCATAGGTGGTGAAATCCCACAACGGTGCTAGTGGGTCTGTGCGTGTGTTAAAAAAAAATAATAAATCAAATCAAATCAAATGGGTTTGATATTGGTTTTGGTTTTTCAATGGAACAAAATTTCTTTCGGAGTGGTAGAAAGATTTCAACCACATTAGCAGGCTCCCATTACCTACTTTCTCTCTCCAAATCTCAAGTGTACCATTCGTGATTTGAGGGATGCATTTCCCATCCGTTACAAATATAAAACTTCAAAATATGCCCTAATAGAACTTTAAGAAGTAAATTTGTATACACGTACAGCTTTCTTTAAGTAGGGTATACGGTATGATTTCCCTTCCTTGCTCAATTCGTCCTCAAATTTCTCGACCGCATATAGAAGCGCAGTGTAATGCACTTTCATGTAATCAGGCAGCTGATCCATGATCGCCCGATCCCATCTGAAAATTAAGTACCAATTCACGCATTACACAAGATATCAGATGTGGCATGAGAATAAATGAAAAACAAGAACTAAGGGTGCCAATATCAAACCTCTCGATTGCAACAGTATATAGTTCAAGCTCCTCCAATGTACCATGTACGTCATAAATGTCATCCAATATTGATGCGAAAGATATTATTGTGGTCATCATCCTTCTTGCTCGGGCATATTGTGGTTCGAAATACACTTCTAATATCCAAAAGTACAACTCCACTATTCTGTCTCTGATGAATGGAAGCTTTGTTGAAAAATCATTCTCTTTCCACCATCTGAAGAAGAGATTTCAGCCAGTTTTAAAAGAAGTACACACCAGTTTTAAAAAATGTTAATGGTAGAAAAATACAAGAGATTTTACCAAAAAAAAAAACTACTTAATATAGAATTTACATTGCACTACCTTTTTCAAAAATGAGTTTTCATTAAGCTGCCCCATTAATTTAAGTAATTATCACTGGAGTACTTTCTGTTAGGTGTCTTAATGAAAGTTGAGCTCGACAGTGTGAGCTAAGGAATTGGTGGCTCAGGCTTGCATCAAGGGTCACTTTAAGCTTGACCTGTCACGCCCCAAACTCGGAAATCAGGCTCACAAAATTTTCGATCGCCGAATCCGGCGCCAACAGCCTCCGTAGAACCCCATTCTCGGCTCCTAGCGCTCATTCGCCAGGTTTCGATCTTGGGATGATACGAGGAGGATTTTCAACGTCAGTTTGATTCGTAATAAGCATAACCAAAGGCATAACCCACAAACAATAACCAAGAACTCCATTATATTTCCACTATGATCAAAAACTTTACAAGTACAATGAGCATAAAGAAAAATACAATGGTAAGGAACAAAAACTCCAAAGATGATCTACACGTGCTCCTACCTCAGCGCTGCTGCGAATCAACGTCACCTGCACACAACAGTCATGCATAAGCTTATAGAAAGCTTAGAGGGTGGTGAAAGTGTGTGCGCAAGGTAGTAATATGAACATGTAATGTCAGAGTAATGCGAAATATACAGATGGATCCATAATATCATGAGTCGTACCAAGGCTATGCGATGCAAGACATAAATGGTATCGGTCATCCCAAGGTCATGCGATGTGCAATGCAACTCAAGCATACAGATCTTCATCTATGTCCACACATCAATACAGCTCAAATATGGGATATCACCGGGGTCTAGTACACTCTAAACCAGATTGTCACCACATCGTGCGCAATAAGGTAAGTGGAAGAGACCTCAATATCCGTCTGCCAATATCGGGCGCGACTCGTCGATAGCGGACCCATTCCTCGAGCTGGTCAAACTCAGCCTAGCATTGCCCCCTACTCTCGGGCGGGTAAGGCCACACCTCCTTCCAACCGACCACGACATAGTGGAGAGCACAACCGTATGGTAATCGGCACTCAACGCTCATCTACCCACTCGGTCTAGACTTTGGAGCAACCTCTCGGTACCATAAGGGTTTAGGGACTTTCACCCAGGGATATCTATAGCACCCCATGTAGAACAAGATTTTCGGTATCCAATCCTGCCAACCACGATGCGTCTGTGGAGGCTACAGCCCTGATGTCGCTATGGCGTACAATAACCATGTCACACAAATGCGAAATGCATGAATCACGCTATCCAGTCATGCAACAAATCATGTGCATATCGTGCGCTCATATAGGGCAACACCGCCTAACCAGGAGCCCATAAACATCCTGCCCGAAGGCATATGCTATGATCAGTCAATTCTCATGTCAAGCATACATATGATGCGTATGATCATGAGTCATGAAGCTATATTAAACATGTTATAATGAGATGAACTATCTTTACAATGCAAATGGGCCTGGGCTGCCTATACACAATAAGTATGAGCCTAATAATGGGCCCTAAGGAGAGTCGTAATGTGGACATCTAACCAGCATTACACTCGAAATGTGGACGTCAAACCAACATTTCATCCAAGGCACGATTGTCGTAGACATTATCACATACTCCGAGTTGGGTTTACACATTGCAATGGACCTTAGGTTCATCCCATTGGGCTTTACATATATATCAGATGGGCCATATCATATGGGCCTTTTATTCATCAAATGGGCCACATAAATGGGCCGCACCAATGGGCCTTATGTGCATTGCAATGGGTCAAAACCCGTGGACCTTAGATTGCATCAAATGGGCCCAATCTCATAGGCCTTTTTACAACTTAAATGGGCCTAACCCATAGGCCTTTTTACAAATCAAATGGGTCCAATCCCTTGGACCTTAAATTACATCAGACGGGCCTTATCCCATGGTCCTGGGAATACATCAAATGGCCTAATTTCATGGGCCTTACATCCACATCAAAGTGGGCCCCAAAAGACTATCATAAAGGCATTAAATTGGTCACTTAACATGCCAAGGTAGGGTCCACTTGGGCAATGGATCTGGTTCATTTTCTAGCTTGAAAATAGATAGACGATTTGGATGAAATACACTTATCACGGTGTGGTCCACATGAGCCAAGGAGCTGGCTCATACTATTAGCTCAAGCCATAAAGTGAGCTCACAAAGCGAGTGGACGGACCAGATGCCACACGTGCATCATGGTGGACCCCACTGTCAACTGACAGTGTGGAAATAACGCATACATCGCGGGGCTCCACCGTCCAGGCGGACGGTGCCACTAGGCCCCACATATCTTAGTGGGTTTCACTGTCCACAGCCGTGTGGACGGTGTGGCAATTCACATACATCAGTGGTGGGTTCCACATGGGACCCACTGTAATGTTTACTCACCATCCAGACCATTCATAAGGTCACAGGGACCTGGGTGAAAGGGAAAAAACAAATTTCAGCTTGATCCAAAACTTCCGTGAACCCCAGAATGAGTTCCAATGGTAGATGTTCATTCACACTGTTTCCTATGATGTGGGCCACCAGAGCGTTGGATCAGGCTGACCTTTGGAGGGGGCCCACCTGAGGAGGGGACCCACCTCATGAACGGCGTGGATCAAACATATACATCATGGTGGGGCCCACAGCAGCAGCCGTGGCTAGCTGACCGACCGCCCGCTCGTGCGCTGGCAGCGCTGTCAGCGCTCCTTCTTTCATTACTTTTCTTTTTTCTTTTTTTTTAATTGCCTGCGAAATCTCACAGGTGGGGCCCACTGCTCAAAAATTCGTACCGTCCAAAAGATTTTAGGGCCCACAAATGTCGTACAAGTATAATTTTTGACTTTAATTTGGCGTGTAGAAACAATAAAATGGGCCTTAAAAGCCTTTGAAGGGTTAGAAATACCATTTTCTATGGTATGGCCCGCCTGATCATCAGATTGATCTCATTCTTTGGCTCAACGCCTAAAATGGCCTTGAAAACGGAATAGGCGGCGTGGATTGAATACATTCATCAGGGTAGGGCCTATGCAGGGGGATCACCCCAAAAGCCCCTTTTTTTTTTTTGTTTACACAGGAACGTCCAGCGTCCCATACGCAGGACGGGTTGGTCTTTTAAAGAAAAAAGAAAAAAAAAAAGCATTTGTGGTGGGCCCTGATTAGGTGGGCCACCACTGTTGGATGATGTGGGTCCAACATTTAAGGTGGGCCCCACTTGAAGAAAACTTGGACTAAATAAATGCTTCAAGGTGGGGTCCATTCAAGTGGGCCACATAAAATAAAATAAAATAAAATAAAAAGCAATGAAAAGGGAGAGAGAGAGATGGAGAGTGGGCCACGCTTGTGATGGAGGGCTCCGCCACTATGAGCCCTCCCTTGAAGAAATTATACAATCGGATGGGTCCTTTAACACATGGGACCACCAACATTTAAAATCAACGGTGGAGATCCTTTCCCCACCAATATGGATGGTCTAAATGACCTTTCAAAAGAAAATAAACATCATGATGGGGTCCATGGAGAATGGCCCCATCATGAAATGATCATGATGATCCTAGTGGCCCATCGACCACAACTTAGGGTCCCAAGTGAGATCCACACCATGGATCGATGGGCTTCACTTGGCCCATCATAAAAATAAGAAAAACTACCCTATAGGGGCACCCACCGTCCGATCTTCTTGCTCCTAAGGGTTCCTTAGCACCTTAGCTTGGACTTCAATGGAGGAGATGGGGAATGGATGGTTAAGATGGGAGATGATGGGGTAGGAAAGTGGGCCACTTGGAGCTTTAGAAATGCTTGGAGAATTCCATGCGTATGGAGCTTGGGATTTTTTTGCAAATGAGAAAGAGAGGAGTTGTAAAGGGAGAGAGAGAGTGATGGATGGATGTGGTGAGTGATAGTTGTGTAAGAAATCTTTGACTTTTGAGGCCTTTTGTGTAAGAGAGGTATGGGCTTTGTAAGAAAAGCTTGACTTTTGTGGCTTTTGTGTAAGAGAGGCGTGAGTTTGGAAGACTTTTGTGGTTGCTTGGAAAAAGGGGTGAGAGTGATGTGTACTTGACATGTGATGGATTGATGGATGATTGATTGATGGGATTAATGTGATTGATGTGATACATCGTAGAGATTCTCTTGGGTTTCGCAACGCGCGGTGTTTTTCTCCCACCGAACGTCAGTCTACAACTCTTGACCAGGGTATCGCCTCGGTGTGCAAGTCGCGGCATCGGAACCGCAGCGACGGCGCGGTCGCTATGGTATTAGTCTTAGGTTGAGTCGATACAGGTTGGCAGCATATGAATCAGGGTCGCGCGTCGATATCGGTTAAGGGAGAAGGTTGCCGGAATTCGACCGGTAAGACCGCGGAAGTCTACGGAATGGTACGGAACAAGATACGGGTCTTACATGACTCATTTCCTACATGGGCATATAATCTAGGCATGAACCCTGCCCTTCGGCTCTTGTAGCCCTAACCTAATGTCAAGATCAGATCAAGGATGTGTAGCACTAAAAGAGGCACGATCCATATTGGCTGATATTCTATTGGAAAGAAATTCAGGAACCAGAGGTGCAGGAAGTGGCCAGAAACATTAAATTCTTCCATACACGTCAATTGAAAGACGTTCAATTAGACCGATCAAGAAGGTGAAATTAGACACAACGTTGTCATCGAGGAACCAGACGTGGTTGAAGTAGAAGTTATTGGATAGTATAGTATAGTGAGTTACACTCTTCAAAACATTTGACCAAGTTGGGTAATAACAAGGCTGTTAAGGTCTTATTTAGTAATCTATTTGAAATTCCTAGAATTAGTTGGGGTTGCATGGGTATGGATTAGGTAGGCCTCGGAGCCAATGGAGTTATCTAGGGTTCCAGAGGATGTATATAAACACAGGCATGGTTGACCTTAGGTTGGCTCCTTTCTTTATCTCTTCTTCCTTTTTTTATATTGTTGTGTTAATGCTTCCTTGATTTAGAAATCAACTTACGGGCTAGGTTGAAGGTGTATCTTTTACTTCATTAATTAATACAATTATAAGTGGTTTGCTTCCAAAAGAAAAAAATTAATTAAAATTGAGAGAGAGAGAGAGAGAGAGAGAGAGAGAGAGAGAGAGAGAGGAAAAGAAAAGAAAACATTGGAATTGCTCTCAAAACACACCTTGAGATGTCACTTAGTTCCTTCTTGTGCAAAGACTGCAGCATATTGAAATCCAACTTCGCAAACTCTAATAATATGTCATTCCGCTCCTTCTCTTCTTGGTAGATTGAGATGTAGTGCCTTGATTGTAGCCTTTCAACACGCTTGTGCAGTGATAGATCCAAGGCAAACTGTACTAGAGTTGAAAGTGGAGAGCTCAAATGTGACATTGCAGACTTAAGGTGCTCAGTGGTGAAATTTATGGCTTCATCCAATATATTATCTTCACGTGTGCCAAGATATGCAGCTTCATACAAGCTTAACAATCCTCGGATGTCATCTTTTAATGTCTCCTTAAACTCACCGTTTTCATCTTTAAACCTTCTAAACACATCTGTTTTGCATCCAAACATTTTACGATGTTAACTATCAAGAGATAACAGAATAAATTGATAGTACTCTGTGATGTTGATCATCAACATATAGTACAGTAAATTGAACTTCTAGTCAAGCAAAAATGGCACAATCATGCAAATGGTGTTGGTGTGTCCACATGCATAGATGCTTGAAATGTGTCTATAGATGGATGCACATGCACATACATACATGCATACATAAATTCGAGTATGTAACAATTTTAAGAATGATGAAAGTGTTGGTACAAAAACTTACTAGATGATACATTATACCCTTGTTGCCTTAGGAGCCGAAACCAAAGAGCAACCGCATGAAGATCACCGCTAAAATCATTGCCATTAATATGGGCATCATGCATCTTATATAATGCATCTTTAATCTCCTTTTCAAAGTGATAGGCAACTCCGAGACGTTGAATTTCATTGATTAAATTCAATTCTTGCAAAGAATCACTAACATTGAGAAGCATCTTCTTCAATTCTTCCTTTAGTTTTACAGCTCTTTGTTTGGTTAGTACATCAATCTCCTGTATTGACACTGTAGATTGTCAGATTTGACCCAAATCTTAAGGTATCAACTGCAAAAACTTTATGTAGTTAGTAAAATCATATTATTTAAAAGATTGAAGAGACCGCCGGGGGGGGGGGGGGGGGGGAGGGGGGTTGTAGGGATCACTAAGGCAACCTTATTTTCGCCTTTCACAGAAGCTACGGCCACACTACTAATACTATTGCTGAGGCCCAAGCCATGCTTAATGGCATCACGATTTGTTCAAATCTGGGTCTGGCCAATATAATTGTGGAATCTGATTGGATGACCATTGCCAACGCAGTGGAGAATCCATATGGCCACATTCCTTGGAACATCTGGTACAAGCTGAGGAAAATCCAGCTATTTCGGCGATCCCTTCATCTTCAATTCAGCCATGTCTACAGAGAAGGAAATTCGGTTGCGGATGCATTGGCCCGGATGGCTAGTGAAGGTTGCCCAAATAGGCTGTACGAGTCGCGCGCCGTCCTTCCAAGACTGGAGCGTGGGTCCTTTCTCTTGGACAAAGCGGGCATGGGGTCTTTTAGGATTACATAGTTGGGGTTCTTTTTTCTTCTTTGTTTTCCTTTCGATGTCAAGATTTATTGTGCAGGTTGAGTTTTATGATAGGAGGGGTCCTATCCTTTTTGTTTGGACCCTCCTGAATGGCTGTAAATTTTCCTGTGAAATGAAATTCTCTTATTGAAAAAAAAATAAATAAATTTAAAAGATTGAAGAGACTTCCTTTCACATTTTCCTTTGGATAGAAAATGGAGGTCGGATCCACTACAGAGCTTGTAAGTTAAGATTCAGCTACGAAACTTGTTATGGGGCTCACCGTGATCTGTAGATGACATTCTAATCATCTATCAAATCCTCCTACTCATGATTGCTGCCAAAACTCAGGCTAATCCAAAACTTGAGTTGGCTAGAGGGAACCGTGGGGATGGGAATACCCACAACTCCATCTATCATCTATGCCCCCAAAATGTACTCAAAGCCCCAAAGTCAGTCATGTCTAAAACTCAAAGTGCGCTACACAAAAATCAGGCCATTTCAAAACTAAAGTAGACAAAAATAAAAAAACATTTTAAAGGTTCTTGGTGTGATTTGAATGGTTTGGCCCACCTGCGAGAGTAGCCTGAATTATTATTTTTTAGCCAACCTGAGTTACGGATCAGAATGATTTTTGGGCTTCAAGGAAGACATGATGGGTTGCGGTGATGGATGATGTGAATGTGAATAAAAACTCAGGGTGCCCCCACAAAAAGTTTTCTAACATAAGCTGATCCTACAAAGCTTTATACTGGATTCAACCTCACTATTACATATGTAGTACTTGCCATCTCATCCGAAGACACTGTAACAAACCGATCACCCCACACGCTAGGGTGGTAATTTGCACAACCACGACCAATCTCCTTTTTTCCTTTCGTTTCCACCTGATTCTTGATAGGAACATCCGAGTGGGCATTTCCCAACATAAGAGCCATGAATGACAGGGAAGATAGAAATGCCTGTGATGGGAATGGCAAGAACTGTATTCTATGTATGTTGGATAAAGCAAGCTATGAGTCCAAAGGCAAATATAGCGGGTATTTATACGAACTGCCCGGATGGTCTTCTCAAGAGGTAACCACAACAGTGACAAATGTCCTTCTTGCAATAATATTGGAAAAATCTGGGTAAAAATAAAATATAAAAAATAGTTACTATAAATTAATATATAGTTTATAATTTTGAATATTTTAATTTATTTTGGTTTTAGATATTTATTTTGCAAAAAAATAAAAATAAATAAATAAATGATATTTTCAAAATATCAGCAAAATTTGCAACATAAATGTGAACAACTTAAAGAGGAATAGTCCACATTTGATGGACATGGACATGGACGGCCACACCCTGCGTCCTGGAGGATTACTACCCTATTATGGCTGGATTTATAAATCAAAGTGGGTCTCATTATTTTATCAGTGCAGTCATTCTAGTAGGCTCCAATATAAGGGGTGGGTCTGGCTCCATGGAGCAGTGGTAGAGAGACTCTCAAATCTGAGATCATCGGATCGAGTTCCCCATGATATATGGATTTTAAAAAGAAAAAATAAAAAAAGCTTCAATAGTGTAAGAGTTGTGAAATCACATATAGAAGAAAGTAGGACGTTCAAACTTTTTTCAACAAGTCAACTTGTTGCTAAAATTTCAAAACTCGTCACTAAAAATATTTTGGAACGAGTGTTGATCGTCGCTAATTTTGTTGCAACTACGGCATCATAAATTCTATTTTACGACGAAAACGCTAACCCGTCACCAATGACTCAATTATTTGTGACGACCTAATAACTTGTTGCAAAATATATTTACGTGCTGACGAGTGATACATTTTCATTGCATATCATAAAACGTCGCTAAATATGAAACTTGTCGCAAATAAGAATATTTTGCGACAAGTCATCATCATCGCTAAAAATCCAAAACTTGTCGCAAAAGTTTTTTTGCGACGAGTGTTGCTTATTTGTGACGGTTGTTGCTTATTGCCAATTATGTTGCAAATACTAATTATTTGCGACGATATATTGTCGCTAAATATAATTTATTTTCGTTAGTTTATACGTCGCCATTGGATATCATAAAACGTTGCTAAATATGAAACTCGTTATGAATAAGGATGTTTTACGACGAGTCATCGTTGTCGTTAACAACTTAAATATTGTTGTAAAAATTCGTTTGCGACAAGTGTTACTTGTCGTTAATTTCGTCACAAATACTAATTATTTGCAATGGTTTAATAAATTGTCACTAAATATAGCTTATTTGTGATAAGTTTATACGTTACCATTACATATCATAAAACGTCACTAAACGTGAAACTCGTCGTAAATAAAGACGTGTTGCGATGAATCCACTTATTACTAAAAAATCATAAATTCGTTGCGAAAGCTTTTGTGGAGATGAGTTTTAATCATCACCAATTTCGTCACAAATACGATGTCACAATTTCTAATTAGTGACAAAAACAACAAGTCGTCGCCAATAAGTTAATTATTTGTCACGACCTAATAAATTATCACAAAATATTAGTGACGAGTTGACACGTCGCCATTACATATCACAAAATATGGATAAACTTGAAACTCGTTGTCAATAAAGACTTTGTGCTATGAATTTATTTATCGTTAAAAATTCCAAACACATCGCCAAATACTTTTTTCAAAGAGTGTTGGTCATCGTGAATTATGTTGATTTATTTATTAGCAATATTTTTTCATGTTTGAACTAACTAATCAAACAAAATAACCGGTATTAATCAATATTCATCATCATCTATTGAAATATCAAAATAATTTAATTAAATTAAAACCAAATGTATAATTATTCAGAACAAAAAAAAATAAATAAATAATACAAGTGTCCAAATTGTCCAATAAAAAAATATAAAAAAATGTGTGTCCTCGATAATGTGGTGGGGCCTAGGAAGATAAAACCAATTTGTAGGAAAATCTGCAAAATAATTAAAATAAAATATGATTAATGACTATTATATACTACTTGTATATATAATTTAAATATGATATTCAGCATACTATTAAAGTTCTGATTGGGGTTATTGTGACATGAGGGTACGCACCATTTCCTCCAATTAAGTCTGTCGTGTCTGCCTATCATTTATCGTCCCTCGCAGACCTGCACCTTAGTCCTAAGCCTAACCAACGTTGTCTTTGCCTGCTCGACCCCCCTCGTAACCTTATCCACATTAGCATGGCTACAATGAGTCAATGCAGGCACCTCCCCATGCCCCCAGACCATGGACGTAGACAAATCTAAAACCAAGGTCTAGCTTATTCAGCCCAAACTTAGCCCATTGTTGACCCTAATATGGGTATTAAAAATAGTCACATAGTGACAATAAGGCAAATCTAAGTCTTAAGTAGACCATGCCATAGGAAGTAGCAGTGCTAAGGATGTTCACCGTTGAATTAAACCTTTTAAGGTTCAATGTATTATTTATTTTTCATTCAACCTGTTGATATGGTCATATACATGTAGATGAAGTGGAAAAAAATAAAAAAAAAATAAAAAAGAAGTGAATATCATCTTGAACACCTACCACAACATTATCATGGCCCACTTTCTACGAGAGCCAAATATCATCTTAAACCATTCATATAATGAGGTTCATTGCGGACAAACATAGGTATAACCCAGACGGCAAACATGAACAGAGATAACTGGTTGTTGAACCTGACCGCTGCTTTAACGCAGACTTCTCTTTGCACTCCACCGTTCAAAGACTCTTCTCTTCTCTACTGGATGAATCTCTTTATTCTTAGGAATTAGGGATAATATCCACCCACCCAAGCATCTGTGTTAAGCCGCGCACAAATTAAGGGCGGATTTCCTCGGAAGCATTAATAGGACGTTCCGGCAATGGAAACCAAGTGGGCCCCACTGTGATGTTTGTACAAAATCCACCCCACCCATCAGTTTTGTGTGCTCATTTTAGGCCATGGAACTAAATATGAACCAGATCCAATACTCAAGTGGGCCGGAGATGTGAGGATTGAAGGCCAACGTTGAAATATACGTGGGAGCACAGAAGTTTTGAATCAGGGTAATATTTGTGTTCTTAGTTCATTCTAATAGTAATGATATTATCAACAGTATGGATGGCATTTAAACATCACTATCGACCAATGGAGGGTTCAATACTAGGAATTTCCCTACCCACCTTTTCCTTTAGTGCTACACACAGGAGTCTTAGATCATGGGCATTTTTGGTCTCATACCTAAAATGAGCTTACAAAAAGGATAGACGGGGTGGATTTCACGCAAACATTACGGTGGTCCCCACCCAGTTTCCAGCTCAGGAACTTCCTTCCAAAGGCTTCGGCGGGAAATTTGTGCCTGTATCAGGCGACCGCCCTGTTCGGACTTCGGCGGTAACGGATTCGCTGCTCACCCCGCCACTAGCCAATGGCTAGTGGTCGGTGCTATGTGGGCCCAACATGATGTATGTGTCTCATCCATGCCGTTCATCCATTTTTTTTTGGATAATTTTATGCAATAAACCTAAAACTAAGGTAGACAAAGATCTCAGGTGGGTTATACAGTGTTGATTGAACTCTAACCATTAAAAACTTCTTCAGGCTACAAAAGTTTTGGATGAAGCTGATATTTGTTTTTAACCTTCATCCAGGTCCGTATGACCTAATCCACAGGTTGGATGTTAAATAAACATTACAGGTGACTCTAGGAGGTTTTAATGGTAGATATCCAATCATTACTGTTTTCCTATGGTGTGGTCTGCCTGATATTTTGATTAGCCTCATATGAGAAATAAAACATTTAAATGATGTATAAAACTGGGTGGACAGTGTGGATAAAATACATAGATCATGGTGGACCCACAGACCACCGACCACTAACCACCTGCCTAGTGGCAGCGTCAATGGCGAAACCGCCTCAATTCAAGCCGATTTATGAAATCGGATTGCGTACTGAGTCACCAAGTATGCTTTTATCATACTGAGTAAACTCAGTTGGGCCTACCTTGATTGTATGTGGGTTATCCACGCCGTTTATCTGTTTTTCCAGCTCATTTTAGTAGTCGAGTCCAAAATAAAAGTACGTTCAAATCTAAGCTGGACCACAGCATAAGAAAAGGTGGGAATAATGACTTCCACCGTTGAAACCATTCTATGGCCCACAGTGATGTCTGTTTCTCATCCACACTGTTCATAAGATCGCACATACATGGATGAAGAGAAAAGAAAAAATAAGAATAGCAGCTTGATCTTAAACTTCAGGAGGCCCTCAAGAAATTTTCAACGTAGAATTTCAATTCACACTATTTCTCATGGTGAAGATCACTTGAGATTTGGATATACTATATTTTCAAGCTCAAGCCCTCAAATTATCTGTTAAAATAGATGGATTGAGTAGATAAAATATGTAAATCACGGTGGACCCCACAGAGTTTACTCCGCACGCTTAGCCTATTGAGTTACACAGTGCGCAATCTGCTTCCCGGATATAGGGGCGCGGATTAGATACTGACAGGTCGGGTAGCCAGGCCGGCTAATGAAGTGACGTCACTGAGTTCCGTAAGCCCCACTATGATGTAATTTTTTATATCAACGCCTTACATCCATTCGAGGAGATCATTTTAGGGCAATATCCAAAGAATGATTTAAATCCAGTGGACCCAGCACAGTAAACAGTGTTGACGCCTACTATTAAAAACTTCTAAAGTGCACAAAAGTTTTATATCAAATAGATATTCTCCTTTTTTCATGTCTTTTTTTAACTTTCGAAGGGTTGAATTTTAAATAAACATTATGGTGGGCCTTAGGATAGTTTCCACGGTGAGAATTACTCTCCCCACTGTTTTCTACGGTGGGCCCACGATAGATTTTTATCTACCTCATTCTCTGGCTCATGCTCTAAAATGATATTCAAAAATAGTTGAGCGGTGTGGATACAACACTCGAACCTGTCAACATCTAATCCGCGTCCCCAGATTTATCTCCAATTGCTAAATACGGAAGCGGATTGACTGGTGGAGATACGCGTCGTGCGAAGACCGGGGTCGCGGATTAGATGAGGTCCAATGAAGTGACGTCACCGGTTCCATGTGCCCCACCATAATGTATGTATGAACGCCTTTTATCCATTTGGAGAGATAATTGTAAGACAATATCCAAAAGAATGAGTTAAAACCAAAGCGGATTGGCTGGTGTAGATACGTGCTGTACGAAGAGAGGCTGGCGCGGATTAGATACTGAGAGGTCTAATGAAGTGATGTCACCTGTTTCGTCGGCCCACCAGGATGTATGTTTTGTATCAACGCCTGTAATCCATTTGGAGAGATAATTTTAGGGCAATATCCAAAGAATGAGTTAAATCGAAAGCCCCATTGGATCAAGGACAGAAAACGGTGTGGACAGTACTGGCGCCCATAGTTAAGATCAACTTTTAAAGGCCACAAAAGTTTTAGACCAAGTTGACATCTGTGTTTTCCATTTTCTCATGTCTTTTTTAATTTTTTATCAGGTTGGATTTCAAATAAACATTATAGTGAGCCTTAGGATGGTTTCAATGGTGGGAATCACTCTTTCCATTATTTTATGTGGTAGGGCTACTACAGATTTTTATCTACCTCATTTTTTGGCTGATGCCCTAAAATGATATCTCAAAATGTATAGAAAGTGTGGGTATAACACATACATCATAGTGGGGCCCATAGAATTCAGTGTCACTCCAGTGGCAGACTCACTGCTCAACCTGTTAGTATCTAATCTACGTCCGAAGACAAGCGCCGATGCTCCTCAAACTCCGAGTTGTACGAACGGCTCAAATGGGATCAAAGTTACATGGGCCCCATAATGATGTATTTATTATATCCAAACCATTTATCTATTTTTTGAGATCATTTTAAAGCATTAGACAAAAAATGAAGCATATCCAAAGCTCAAATGGACAATACCAAAGATAGCAGCAAGGATAATGATTTTCACCAGTAAAAAATTTGTAGGACCCACCTTGACATTTATTTTCCATCCAATCTATTAATAAGGTTAAAAATAAAAAATAAAAAATACATGGACGAAGAGGAAAAACAAATTTCATTTTGATCCGAAACTTCTGTGACCCCCAAAAGGGTTTCAATGGTAGACATTCAATCCCCTACTATTTTTTGGCAGTGTGGTCCACTTGAACTTTAGATCTGTCTTACTTTTCGTCTCAAGCCTTTAGACGAGCTCGCCAATTGGATGGATAGTTTGGATATAATACATACCTCATCATGGGACCCACAGAACTTGCTGATGTCAATACGCCAACTATATAGTTGGTGTGTGGTACACCAGCCAATTTGCTTCCGCTAACTACGGATGCGGATTTCCTACGAGAGGCTTTCACATGAAGTTTGTCCGATGTAAACTTAGGTGGGGCCCACCGTGATTTTTGTCAGGAATCCACTCCGTCCTTCCGTTTTGTGGACATTAGACCAAACGTGAGCAGGAACAAAGACTAAATTGGGTCGTACTAAAGGAAAAGGTAGTTAGGGAAATTCCCACCGTTAAAATCTCCCAGGGTTCAACGGCGATGTTTACATTCCATCTATATCATTAATAAAATCATTCCTATTAGGATGAACTGAAAACACAAATATTAGCATGCTTCAAAACTTCGGTGGCCCCTAGAGTTGGGCAGAATCTGACCCGTTCTGATCCGATCCAAAGGCCGAGATCGGGTCGGATCGAGTAGGCCCACTTATATCCAACCATACATCAAATCGAGTTAGGATCAGTGGCCAATCCGAACCGATCCAATCCGGGATCCAATCGGATTGGATCCGATCCGCACAACATTCATTCAACCTTATTTCCTGTAATGCTTTCCACTTTAGATTGAGATATACCTCATTTTTTGTTTAATACCATAAAATGATCTAAAAAACTAGATGGACAACATGGATGAAATAAATACATCATGGTGGGGTCCACAGAGCACCGACCACTAGCGATTAGTTGGTGGCAGGGGCAGTAGCCAATACGTCTCCTCTCGCCTCGAGCACTAGACTCCTGATACTGACACCACAGTACACTGTGTATTGACGTGAAGGTGAAGCAGATGGGCAGGTGTACCACGCACTAGCTGGTGCATTGATGTCAATAGGTTTTGTAGGTCCCATGAGGTTTGTGTTATATCCAAATTGTCCATCCAATTGGCGGGCTCGTCTTAAGGCTTGAGACGAAAAACAAGACAGATCTAAAGATCAAGTGGACCACACTGCAAAAAGTAGTGGGGGGTTGAACGTCTACCATTGAAACTCTTTTAGGGGTCACAGAAGTTTCAGATTAATATGAAATTTGTTTTTCCTCTTCATCGGTGATGTGCAATGTTCGATCGTCGATTGAAGACTTGATGAAACTATGTATGATAATTTTCACCATTCGATAGAGGATTGAAGGTTAATTGGATGGTGAACAACACTTTGTATCATTTGATTGTTGATTGGAGGTTGATCAAGCGATCGTCGGTGTTGTATATCATTCCATCATTGATAAGGGAATTGACAACACGATTTATGGTGGTATGTACCATTTAATCGTTGATTGGAGGTTGATTAAATGGTCGACAACACTTTGTGTCATCCGATTGTTGATTATGAGGTTGATCAGACAATCATTAGTAATGCTTACTGTTCAATAATCGATCAGGAACTTAATGAAGCAATCTACATTGATTTTTACCATTTAATTGATAAGCATACAGACAGATGAGCACACAGATAGATGGATGGAATCTCAAATATTAACTTTATCCAAACTTTTGTAGCCTTTAAGAAGTTTTTAATAGTACAAGTTCAATTCTAGTTATTTAGGATGATCTACTTGGGCTTCGGATATACTTAAATTTTAGGCTCATTTCATAAAATGTGTTACTAAAATGTATAGACAGTGCAGTTTTGACACATACATCACATGTAGGCCACATAGAGTTTACTTAGTGGGTGTTAGTGGGTGTTACCCATACAACTACATATATATATATATATATATATATATATATATATATATATATATATATATATATATATAGAGAGAGAGAGAGAGAGAGAGAGATGAGTGTTGGGAGCGAATAAGCTGCTGCGTACCTGAGTAATACCTTAGTGGGTGTTACCCATATCATAGTGCCCACCTTGATGATATGTTAGATATCCACACCGTCAATTCTTTCGTACGGCTCAATTTAGGACGCGTATTAAAAAATTAAGCATATCTGATGATTTTTTCTTAATCCATCGAAAAAATCTATCAGGAAATCACACTAATTTCTTGTTGTGTGCTTTCTTTTTAAAAAAATAAGTGGATTCCTTGGGAGGTTAATCAAGCGATCGTTTCCACCATTTGATTGAAACTACATTTGTCACAAAATGTCTAATTTAGTATTTTTGTAACGCTTTGACTTAGTCATCACTAAAATAAACTGTTTGCGACGACTTTTGGGTCGTTGCAAAACCTAACGTTTTGTGACAACACTCAATTCATTACATGAAGTGGACTTAGGGATGACAATTGAAACACGTCGCGAAAAGTATTTCCCACCATGTAATATCCTCCTAAATAACTTGTGCGTAGGTTTTTCCGATGATAATTGCAACTCGTCGCAAAAATGTCGAATATTGATGACAATCTATAATGTTGTTTCAAATACTCTACCCTTTCACAATGAAACTACAGTTGTCACAAAAAGCCTAAGTTGGTATTTCTCGCAACGAGCCGACTAGTCGTTGCTAAAACAAACTGACTAGTCGTCGCTAAAACAAACTGTTTACAATGAATTTTGCATCGTTGTAAAACCTAATGTTTTGTGACCACACTTAATTCGTCACATGAAGTGAACATTAGCGATGACAATTGAAATGCGTCATGAAAAATATTTCCCGCTAAATAACTTGTGCGATTGGTTTTTGCAATGATAATTGCAACTCGTCGCAAAAATGTTGAATATTGCCGACGACCTATAATGTTGTTTCAAATACTCTACCCTTTCGTAATAAAACTGCAGTCATTGCAAAAAGCTTAAGCTTGTATTCCTCGTAACGAGCTGACATAGTCATCGCCAAAATGAACTATTTGCAATGACTTTTATGTCGTTGCAAAACCTAACGTTTTGTAACGACACTCAATTTATTGCATGAAGTGGACATTAGCAACGACAATTGAAACGCGTCGTGAAAACTATTTCCCACTATGCAATTACTGTTAAATAACTTGCACGAGAGGTTTTTGCGATGACAATTGCAGCTCGTCGCAAAAATGTCGAATAATGGCGATGACCTATAATGTTGTTGCAAATACTCTACTCTTTTGCAATGAAAATACAATCCTCGCAAAAAGCTTGTGTTGGTATTTTCACAACGAGTTGACGTAGTCGTCACAAAAAGACCTATGAAAAAAAGTCTAATTTTATATTTGTGCAACGAGCTTAACCAGTTGTCGCTAAATTCACTGTTTGCAACAACTTTTGTGTCGTCACATTTTTATTTTTTTTACGGCCATACCTAATTCATTAAAAAAAGTGGTTATTAGTGACAATTGCTTAAGTTCATCATGAAAATTCTTTCCTGCTACATGATTTCCTAGGAAAAACTCATATGTCAAGTTTTAGCGACAAGTTTTGTGACAACAATTGAAGCTCGTCGCAACAAAAGTAACTATTAGCGATGATTTAAAATACCATGTAAATAGTGGTTTTTTTTGTGACGACTTAGAATATCATTGTAAAAATTCAACTTTTTACAATGAAATTGGACTCGTTGCTAAAAAAAGCATCACAAAAAGTCTAAATTGTTGTAGTGACAGTGAGAAAAATGCTCTTCCATCGAGAATTATCCTTTTGTGGTTAAAAAATAAAAGGTGGTTTGTTGTCCACCTGTTGAATTTTGTTTCCTTAAAATAAAAAATAAAAATAAAAAAACTGGAGTTATAAGATACTTTAGATATAATAAATAAATAAAAATTGGGAGTTACATGGTACTTTAGATTTATTTATATTGAAAATGCTTTTCCATAAAGAATTATCCTTCTGTGGTTAGGAAAATTAAAAAGTCATTTGTTGTCCACCTGCTGAGTTATTATTTTATGCTTAGGGAAATTGACCATACTGGCCTTGATATTTGGTCAAATTCCCTAAAAAGATTCAACCTTTCAAATATTCCGAGGGTGGCCTTTTGACAAGCCTTCGAAAATTACTAGGACCAAAATGCCCTTTGTCCTTGGTTCAGTAGTTGTACAGTTTTTCAGGGAATAAGAAGTTACGTCATATTTAATGACATGTATGGAACCTTTTTTTGGGAATGGGCAAGGCCCAACTCATGGGGCCCACACTGATGTATGTGTATAATCCATGTCGTCCATCCGTTTTATCATGTCATTTTAGGGCTAGGGCCCAAATATCAACCCGATCTAGTGCTCGTGTGACCCACATAATAGAAAATAATGGTGACTGGTGTAACTTTCTAGGCTCACTGTGATGTTTGTTAGATGGAGACACTGCCCAAGTTAAGACTTTTTGAGCCTACGATAAGTTGGCTGACAAGGTGGATAGATCAAATCACCCCATTGTGGGCCTTAAGCTATGGTACTAAGAGTTTGGTAGAAAATGAAGTGAACATGTTGAAAATCACGATCCATACAACATGACAACTACGACCCATGCAAACCACAACCCAAATGGGCCCACATTTATGTATGTCTATAATCCATTCCACCCATCCTGTTTGTCATGTCATTTTAGGGCTAGAGCCCAAATATTAGCCAGATCCAGTGCTTTTGTGGCACACAAAATAGAAAATAATAGTGACTGTTGAAAGTTTCCAGGCTCATTGTGATGTTTGTTAAAAGTGGACATTGCCCAAGTTAGGACTTTTTGGGCCCACGCCAAGCAGGCTGATAAGGTGGATGGATCAGATCACCCCATTGTGAGCCTTAAGCTATGGTACCGATGGTTTAGAAGAAAAGGAAGTGAACACGTTGAAAACCACGATCCATACAACATAATAACCACGACCCATATAACATGACAACTACAACCCATGCAAACCACTACCCAAATGGGCCCACATTTATGTATGTGTATAATCCAATCTGCCCATCCATTTTGTCATGTCATTTTAGGGCTAAGGCCCAAATATCAGCCCGATCAATTCCTTTTGTGGCCCACAAAATAGAAAATAATGATGATTATTGAAAGTTTTCAGGCTCACTGTAATGTTTGTTAGAAGTGGACATTGCCCAAGTTAGGACTTTTTGGTCCTACGCCAAGCTGGCCGATAAGGTGGATGGATCGGATCACCCCACTATGGGCCTTAAGTTATGGTACCAATGGTTTGGTAGAAAAGAAATTCAATACGTTGAAAACCACGATCCATACAACATGATAACCATGACCCATATAACATGGCAACTATGACCCATGCAAACCATGACCCAAATAGGCTGCAGTTGTATGGATCGCAGTTGTCATGTTATATGGGTCTTAATTGTCCTGTTATACAGGTCTCAGTTGTATGGGTCGCAGTTGTCATATTATATGGGTTGCAGTTGTCCTTTTTTATGTATGGTTTGTAATTGTATGGATCGTAGTTGTCCTATTATATGGGTCTTAGTTATCCTGTTATACGGGTTGCAGTTACATAAGTCGTTGTTGCCCTCTTATATGCGTCACAGTTTTCCTGTTATATGGGTCGCAATTGTATGGATCGCAGTTGTCATGTTATATGGGTCGCAGTTTTTCTATTATATGGGTCACAGTTGTATGGATTGTAGTTGTCATGTTATATGGGTCGCAGTTGTATGGATTGCAGTTGTCCTGTTATATGGGTCGTAGTTATCCTCTTATACGGGTCGTAGTTATCATATTATATTGGTCGTGGTTATCATGTTATATGGGTCGTGGTTATAATGTGATGTGTGCAGATCATAAGGGTCGATGTTGCCATGTGACGTTGACCCCACCTTGATGTATATCCATGCCATCCTCCACCTTTTCCATATTTCAATAGTGGGACTTTATTTTCCTTACTGCGATCCACTCGGGACTTGGATCAAAGTCCCACCTAAGGTACGGTCCACTCAGGACTCGAATCTGTCTCATTTTTAGCTCATAACCTGAAGTAATATGGAGAAGGTGGTGGACGGCATGGATTAAACATATACATCAAGGTGGGGTCCACGTCACATGGCAACTTCAACCCTTTTGAACTGCACACGTCACATTACAACCACGACCCATATAACATGATAACCATGACCAATATACATAACCACGACCCATATAACAGGATAACCGCGACCTATATAACAGGAAAATTGCGATCCAAACAACTACGACCCATGTAACAGGACAACTGTGATCCATACAACGGTGACCTATATAATAGGACAACTACGACCCATATAACATGACAACTGCAGTACATACAATTGCGACCCATATAACATGACAACTGCAGTACATACAATTGTGACCCATATAACAGGACAACTGCGATCCATATAACAGGACAACTGCGACCCACATAACAAGATAACTGCAACCCATCTCTACAAGAAAAACGGGCAAAGGCTATGGACAAAAACTATAGCTAAAAGCTTTTTGCTACGGATCTAGTTTGTAGCATGTCCGTAGCTATTGGTGGTGTAGCTAAAGGTCCTAAAACCAATGGCTACGGATTTAATCCGTAGTAATAGAGTCCGATCGCTACGGACAAAAGCCGTAGCTATAATTTCTATAGAGAAATGTAGCTACGTTTATAGATTGAATCCGTAACAATAGACATCAATAGCTACAGATAAAGGCTGTAGCTATAAAGTGGAATGAAATCCGTAGCAATATGCTATAGTTATCAATAGCTACGGTTTTAAGAACAATAGCTACAGCTAAAATCCATAACTATTTTTGGAAAAATTATTTTTTTTTTATATATATAATAATGGTGCCTGCCAGTTTCCATTGCAAGAATCTGCTGTGATTGATAACTCATCTAAGCTTAATGTTGATAGGAATACTACATAAAATGCAATTAGGAAAAAAAATAAAAAATGATGCATTTATTACAAATAGAAATCAAATCATACAATGCATCCCACATTTACATTTCTAAATAAACAATACTTCACTTTGCTCAACCTATCCTAAGAAGATAGAGCTTTTTCTTTTCATGAAACTGCAGATGTAACTTCTGTGGACTTTAACACAAAATCACTTTCAAGTTCTGAAACCCTTCCCTTGAGAAAGTGAATTTCATCCTCCAGTGACTTCTTTAGCTTGTCAGCCTATATAAAACGGCATTTGTAGACACAATCAAACAAGCATGCCTTTGTAAACATCTCAAAAGAAAGAAAGACAAAAAAAATACTGAAAATAGGGATTGCAACTTTCAAACAAATGAGGTTCAGGATAGAGGGATGTACCTTAGCCTTGAATTTTTCATGAGCAGATTCAATTTGCTTCAATGTAACTTCATTCACTTTTGTTATTCCTTTATACTGTAAAAAAAAGTATCATAAAATATTTAGATCTTCTAAATAAGATTTTAAAGTCCAGCCCTACCAATTCTATTCTAAATCTTCTAAATAATATTTTTAAAAAAGATAAAACGAAAAAGAAAAAGAAGAAAAAAAAAAATTGTTCTAACCATGTTAATATTACTTACATAGAATGTAGTTACTGTTCCAAATGATTCTCCCGAGACCATCTTTATTCTCATGCTGAAGTGACCAAACACATAAGAGTCCTTGGATTGAAATCCAGTCCCTTTAAACAAAAAAATTAAAAATTAAAAATAAAAATCCAGTCCCAATTGTAATTAGATTGGCACTTAGATTTGCAAATTTGCAGATTTCAATCTATCTATCAAGTAAGAACATTTTTTTTCTTCTTTGAGAAATGACACTGAAGTGACCCAATAGAAGCTCCGTAAGTGCACTCAATTTTGCATTGAGTCCATTTGTACCATTGATCATATGACTAACATAGTCGATTCCCCTGATTTTTGGACTATGACCCATCTGTATGATTGTGTAGGGAACTACATATGGGACAAATTGATGGCTGTCCAAGCATGTTTTAGCTGTCCATTTGTTTTCCAGACTTTGGTCCATCTGATGGATCAACTGCTAATTTGACTAGGAACAGGGCCCAACTGATGGACAACTTGGACCTTGCAGTTGTTTTCTATCTAGGCACATGTGATGGCATGTAAAGCGGTTGTTGGATTGTAAACGCTTGAGATTTTCAAGTCTCATTACATCTTCAAGCATTCAAAGAAAGGATAGTAAGTGTTGAGCAATGGAGTTCAATTGATTTTGGTAAATCAAGATGCACTACATCATAAGTAAATACTGATAGAAGACAAAAAAGAGAACTCTAGAACAAAAACTAACCTCAACCCCCTGCCTCAACCGTAGATATCTTCCATGGGTTCTTGTATCTCCAACATGTACAGTCATGTCACAGTGCAAGCAAAGGGAACTCCCATCTATATCGTAGTAAAAGAATGCTACATCCAGTTTCCAAGAATAAAAATAAGTTTAATTCTTTCTTAAGTTCAAGGAAAAGGACCTTCATGGAAAAAAATAAAAAATAAAAAATGAATGCATACCCGGTGCATTTTCACATATGTCACAATGGGAAACACCACTGGATCAACAAGTGCTACTAATGGTTAGCAAGCTTGTTACACATGTGAACCTGCCACTCCAATTAGTAGAACTTGGTAAGTTCTAACTAATGGTTACTGCTGCTAAAAATGTTGATTGTTGGTGTAACTAAATAATGGGAGAATTTTTTTGCATTCAATAACTTAACTAAAATGGTGGTTTTTGAGCCCTAGAAGCAACTTTACACATGTCACATGTTGCCAACCAACCACGTGTATGGACATCTGATGGAATATAAGATGAAAGTGAGGACCAACCATGCAGCTTTAAATTCTTCCTTGTGTAGAGTATTAAAGTCTTCTAGCTGGGACAATTCTAGCCTTTTGATTGTGGCAAAAAAAAAAAAAAAAAAAAAAAAAAAAAGAAAAAAAAAAAAAAAAAGAAGAAAAGAAAAGAAGGTACATTTTGGTTTAAAAATAGTGTCAGTCTCCATCCAAATATCACATGACAATGAATTACAACTAATAGAAATAAATAACAACATTTTTTGTACTTGAAATGAGGTATTACTAAAGCGACAATGCTACTTGGGAAGTTTTCTATTCACACTAAAAAAAAGAAAAGAAAAACTAGTAACTTGAGAGCGAGTATGAGAGTCAAAGAGATATAGCCCCAGCTTTTGATGCCCACTACCAATTACTTCTCCGTTCGCAGTTCTTGAAAACAGAGTCATATAGAAAAAAGGATACAGAGTGAACTAATAGATAATACATTTCTTGTAAGCTTTCGAACAAAACAGACAGATGGCAAGGAGATGTGTGAAGATAAGGAATGAATAGAGTAGATATAACACAAACATCACTGTGAGTTTCATAGATAAAACACACATGGTAAATGAATGTTGGTGAAAAATAGGGTACTGTAATATTGTTAACTATGAGATAAACATATGAAACTGAAGGCAACACATTTATGTCTTCGTATAAAGATAAGGTAACCGCCCTTCTATAAAGAAACTAATGATAGATTTAGTTTCAAAGCTGGTAGCTCATGTTCATAGTTAATGAATAAGTATCATATTCCTTATGCAACAATATCTACAAAACCATATGAGTGTCTACCACTTTTTCATTCCCATACCATCTTTTTATTTTTGGAAAGTTAAACCCATACAATATTATCAAGAATGGCCACTACAAAATAAATATAAATATATAAAAATAAAGAAGAAGCTAAAAGTAAAAGAAACAAGAGATTTATAGAAAAATCAAAACCAACAAATTCAAGAATCTTTAAAAATAGAAAGTGGAGATAAATAGATTCAAAACAAGCATGAAACCAAGTAGCATAGTACCTTGTCGGTTCTTTAACTCAAGTTGATTTATCAAATGATCTTTATCCCTCACCTTCTTTCCTTCAATAATCTCTGGTACATCCCCATTAGCAATGTGTTGAGCTAACCCTTCTGGAATATCTATTTTCCCGACACCAGGCTCTCCAATAAGGCAAGGGTTGTTCTTTGTCTGCCTACCCAAAATTTGCATCTCTTCCTATAAAGATCAGGTAATACATATAATAGATGATTTTGGAATCTCTACCTCTTAACAAATAGATGATAGAGCTAAATTCATCTTTTAATTGGAGAAGGAATATTAGAGAAAACCTTTGACAAATCCACATTTAAAGATATCCCATTGGTGAAAGGGAAACCAACTCCCCATCAAATGCTTCCAGGGAGCCAATATATGATCCTCCTAACCAATTTTCCTGAACAAGTTTGATAAGAGAAACTATGAAATATGAACGACGTGTTAAAGACTTTAGAATTGCTACCTGTCAAGTGAAATCATAAAAAAATCATCTTGATCTGCAACAAGCTCAAAGGTTAACCAGCCATCAACAGAATAGATGTGGCTAAAAGAGAGAATGGTAGAAAGTTCATGGAGATAGATGTTTTTGAAGTTCAAATACATGAAATTTCAATTTCATCTTTACTTGAATCAGTAAGAACCTTCATACTCAAGGCACCGCCAGATAGTGGATCTGTTGGTGAAAGAAACTATATAAAATCACTAACTGCAGAAAACAATTTGACTGAGGTAAACACTTAATGTATCATGTTTGTGAATCTTTGATTCCTCCAATTTTTAGCATGAAAACAACATGTTGGCTATCAAATGGATCAGGCAAGAGAACCTCATCCAATTGCAAGAAAACAACAATCAATCATATTTATAGAGAAATGTCAAAATCATTATGCAAAAATCAGCTTGAATTATAAAACTAAACCTTTCTTGAAGACTCAGCCAGAAGAGAAGCAGGTGGGGCAAAACCGAAACCATTGGTATTGTAGCCATTGTTTCTCAAACCTCTAGCCCAATAATAAAACAATTGTAGCTCCTTACAGAGTTAAGTATTGCTGGAATATTTGCACTTCTTTTAGTACATGACATAATTATTTCCTAGAAATTAAAATCTTAAACACAATCAACAAAGACTTATAGTGGGAGTAACATGGGGTACAAAACAACAAGAAAAAACCAAGTTTCCATGTGTTATCATTTCAAACATTCGGTATGCACGTTTCCTTTGCCATTTCGTCAAACATTCGGTACACATCACAATTCAAAAGCCTCGAATACCGGGTCCTCACTCTTGCTCAGGTGGTAGACTCTCAGGAGTTTCAACTCCTGGTCAAGGGTTTGAGTACCCATGGGTGGTGAAATTCCACCAGCGTGAGTGTGTGGGGTGTGTGTGTGTGTGTAAATTTTTATTTTATTGTTTATAAAAAGCCTCGAATACCATTTTTTTAAAAGGATCCATTTAGTTGATGTAGTGGCTTTTATTTTTCCAACCGTGAATGGGATTTTATGATCCCCTGATGAGTTAACTCTTTTTCTCGTTTCACAGATTTTATTTTAATTTAAACTTTTCCAATCTTACCTAGAGAGGGAAAAAAAAAAAAGCACATTCATAAAACAGATCATATCATGGGAATCAGTAATTACTAGTTCATGAATAAATGATTCATACAAAAATAAAATAAGAAGGAAAACAATAAATAAAAAAACCCTAACTCTAATGATATCATATATTTAAAATAAAAAAAAAATTAAAGATAATCAGTTCGTGCATTTAGCATGAGATCTACAATAGAGGAATGTTATGAAATTTATGAAAATGCCATCAGAGATTTTTATTTTTATTTTTTAAATAAAAAAAAACTGAAACTATTGAAACTATAAATGATACATCAACATCTCAATCCATCCTTTGGCAATTGCATTACCGAAAAATCGGTATAAATCACATTTCCCGCAAATATCAAAGGAGTAATAGAAGAAAGAAACCAAACAGATTGCGATTTCACGTCTTTTACCAAAAAAATCAAAACCCTAATTTGACGATATAAAAAGGGAAAACCTTCAAGGGCCTTAGAACCCTAGCTTTTTACGATGCCAGTGCCTGCGCTTCGTTTTGTACCTGATGGTGTTGTCGGTCCTCAAGCGGATCCAGTGAGGTATTGGTCTGTTCTGCCTCATCTTCTTCGCCAGCTTCTTCTTGATGCAGAAGGTCTTGTACAACGACATTTTCAATCGAGGTAGAGAGGCTCTGAAAACCCTAGCACGAGGCATGAGAGAAAACCCTAACCATTAAATGCCATCAGAGATTGAAGGAAAATGCATTCCTTCAAATGCCATCAGAGATTGAAGGAATGCATTTTCCTGAGAGAGCTTGGATTGTTCAAGAAGACTAGAATGGAAACCTCTGTGTGTGTGTGTGTGTGTGTGTGTGTGTGTGAGAGAGAGAGAGAGAGAGAGTGTGTGTGTGTGTGTGTGTGTGTGTGAGAGAGAGAGAGAGAGAGAGACCCGATGGAGGAGAGCTTGGTGGGTTTTTTCCAAACTTCCATTTGAGAGGAAAATGGATGGATGATGGCAGCCACAAAACCAAATAAAAGGAGGATAGAGAACTTTTGATCTCGAGAGAATGAAAATAATAATAATAAAAACTCCCGGGCTCTCAAAGAATGGGCACGGATTGGGTAATACCCCTCATAGAGGTGAGACAAACGGTCATGACAGGGGCTCTGTGGGCCCATCACGACGTATGTGGTTTATCCACTCTGTCCATTCATTTTGAAATATAGTTCTGGGGTACCATCTAAAAAATGACGAAGATTGAAGGCTCAATAGGATCACACCATAAATCAACAATAGAGCCCCTTGTAATACCATTAATTATTAATGGTGTGTCAACCTTTTAGCTATGGATTAAAACCGTAGTAACTGCAGCTATGGTTTATATCCATAGAAAAAAACTAATGTAGTCTATAACCTTTGCCCTTTTTTTTGGTAGTGATATAACAGGACAACTGCGAACCATATGATAGGACAATTGCGATCAATACAACTACGAACCATATAACAGGACAACTGCGACCCATATAACATGACAACTGCGACCCTTACAATTGAGACCCATATAATAGGACAACTAAGACTCATATAACATGACAACTGCGATCCATACAACTGCTGCCCATTTGGGTCGTGGTTTGCATGGGTCGTAGTTACCATGTTATATGGGTCGTGGTTGTCATGTTATATGGATCATGGTTGTCGTGTTATATGGATCGTGGTTTTTAACGTGTTTAATTCCTTTTCTACTAAACCATTGGTATCATAGCTTAAGGCCTACAATGGGGTGATTTGATCCATCAACCTTGTCGGCTAGCTCAGCGTGGGCCCAAAAAGTCCTATCTTGGGTAATGTCCACCTCTAACAATCATCACAGTGAGCTTGGACAGTTTCAACAATCATTATTATTTTGTATTTTGTGTGCTATAAAAGCACTAGATTGGGTTGATATTTGGGCCCTAGCCCTAAAACAACACGACAAAAAGGATGGGCGGAATGGATTATACACATACATCAATGTGGGCCTGTTTGGGTGATGGTTTGCATGGGTCGTAGTTGTCAGGTTATGTGGGTTGTGGTTGTCTTATTATACAGATCATGGTTTTCAATGTCTTCGCTTCCTTTTCCATCAAACCATTAATACCATAGCTTAAGGCCAACAATAGGGTGATCCAATCCATCCACATTGTCGGCCAGCTTGTTGCGAGCTTAAAAAGTCTTAACTTTAGTAGTGTCCACTTATAGCAAACATCAAAGTGAGCCTGAAAGGTTTCAATAGCCACCTTTATTTTCTATTATGTGGGCCACACGAGCATTGGATCGGGCTGATATTTGGGCCCTAGCCCTAAAATGACACAACAAAAAGGATGGGCAGTATGGATTATACACATACATCATTGTGGGCCCATTTAGCTTGTGGTTTGCATGGGTCGTAGTTACTATGTTATATGGGTGGTGGTTGTCATATTGTATAGATCGTGGTTTTCAACTTGTTCACTTCCTTTTCTACCAAACCATTGGTACCACAATGAGGTGATCCGATCCATCCACCTTGTCAGCCAGTTTGCTGTGGGCCCAAAAGGTCGTGACTTAGGTAGTGTCCACTTCTAACAAATATCACAGTGAACCTGGAAAGTTTCAACACTCACAATTATTTTTTATTGTGGCCCACACGAGCAATGGATCAGGCTGATATTTAGGCCTTACCCCAAAAATGACACGAAAAAAAGGATGGGCGACATGTATTATGCACATACATCAATGTGGCCCCGTATAGGTCGTAGTTTGCATGGGTCGTGGTTGGTATGTTGTATGGACCGTGGTTTTCAACGTGTTCACTTCCTTTACTGGCTAGCCATTAAAATCCTCCTAAGGCCCATTGTACTGTTTACTTGACACCCAATCTGTTTATTAGGTCATACAGACACAGATGAAGGGGAAAAAATAAAGATCAGCTTGATCCAAAACTTTTATGGCCCCCAAAAAGTTTTTAATGGTCTTCGCTCATTCAACACTATTTCCTATAATGTGGTTGACTTGATAATGGGATATACCTCATTTTTGGTCTCATAATAAAATGATCTGGAAAAAATATATGGACAGTATGGATGAAACACATACATCTTGGTGGGGCCCAAAGAGCACCGAGCACCAGCCATTGACTAGTGGTAGGGGGAGTAGCCAATCCATCCCTTTCTCAAGGTTGCAATAAAAAGGTTACTTCTCATTCACTCCAGGACCATACTGAAAAGGCCGAGATATATGTCCTGTATTAAGAGATTAATACAGATGTTGTTCTAATGACAACCTTACACCAAAAATCAAAGGTTTATGGTAGGACAACCTGATTCATAGAAAGGTCTGTGTGTTAAAAACTCAAACTAATATAGAGGAATATAAAAATGAATAGCAAGAAAAGAAATCTAAGCTATTATAACATTCTCACACTTGCATAAAAGAAATTATAAAATTCTCCACAAATGCAAAAAGGTAAATTACAATCATCCACAAAAAGAAATACACAATCAATCTACAAGACTAAAAATTATAATGGTTCACTTGTGTGTACACCAATTGTTTAGAAAAATAGTCACACAACTACTCTACTCCTAATATCCTCACACAGTGGATATTAGCATTCACTATAAAAATAGGTTTTTCCAGATTCACCTAAAATCCTCACAATTATGTCTTTCAAGTGGGCTTACACAATTCAAAAACCCCACAATCCGAGTTTTCTAGATCACTTCAGACAAACCAAAACAGAGAGATTTTTCTCGCACAATCTCAATGAAGCCAAAATACATAAATTTATAATAATGTAAAATAACAGGATATTCTCTTTTTGAAGAAGCTCGAAAGAACCAAATTGGAGTAGAAGTTCAATGTCCAAACTCACTTATGAAATGGTTATAAGTTCTAAATTGATTTAGATTTAAAGCACCTTGAGCTAGCTTGATTTGATTTTAATTCCAAGAAATAGAAATACTTCAATCCCTCTTTCAAATAAAATTGGAATGCATAAATTCAAAATCAAATGCAAAGAAAGCTAATAAAATAGAATATTAAATGAGCACAATATATCTTAAAAAGATCACTAACTTATCTCTCAGATTGGCGTATTGATTTATCTTGAATTCAATAAAAAAAAAAACTCTAAATTTATATTCTATTTATAGGTGAAGAAATCATGTTCACGACTGGTCCTGAAGACACCTCGACTAGTCGTAGGACCAACAGATTTTTGAAATTTTGAGTGCAATACGATAAAGTCATTCCACGACTAGTCGTAGGCCCTTCACGACATGTCGAAGGACCTTCACGATTGGTCGTGACCTATCCACGACTGGTCATGTGGAACCAGATTTAGTTGCTAGACTTTGAGTCGAGGCTGGAGGACTGGTCGAGAACGAGTCGAGTACAGCTCACACGACCGGTCGAGCAGTTTTCGGGACTGGTCAAGGCTTAACAAAAAATTCTGAAAATTTGTTACAAACTTAGGACTGGTCGAGGTAGTGTTAGGACTAGTCGAACAGAGTCTAAGACTAGTCAAGAAACAGTCTATTCACTTATAAAATGATCTGATTGAATTATGTATTCAAAATGACCTACCTTATAGTCAATCTAAGGTCATTCATGCCTTATACATGATGCATGAACATTGAAACTTCTTTTCCTTCAATTATTAGTCGATGTTTGAAGTTCATAAAACTTGAAATCTTGTCATAGGATGAAGCTTGAACTTAAGACCTTTTGAAGTATTGCAAACTTGAATTTGTAACCTTAAGAAGCTTAACTTGAAATATCTTGAATATTGAGCTTATGGTTCAAAGTTAAACAACTTTGTCTTTACTCAGAGCTTGAATTATGAATCTTAAACATTGAACACTCACTTGATGTTGAACTCGAATATGACCATGTAAACTTACATTAAAGATCTTTATTCTTCAGTGATGCAGAGTCTTCATTATGTAGATGAGTTACACTACACAAGACATAAATTCCAAGAGAGGTTTTGGCACTACAAAATTTGACAATTATAGGAGCAAGAAACCATAGCACTTACAATCTTACCCTTTGTCAAAGTTGTGATAAAACACACTCTACAATAACATAAATATTAAACGCACAAAGAATCATGAACCAATTATAAAAAGAAACCAGTTACAACCTAGTTAAAGAATCATGCACCAGTTATAAAAAGAAGAAACTAGTTACAACCTAGTTTCCTCCAACAATACTCCCCCTTACTCTTTCCCCTTGCACAAGGCTACATATCCACAATCCCATAATACACATGCACTACCAAAAAATAGGGCAACGCCGACGGCTAAAAACCGTCAGCAATGATCTTCTCCGACGGCTTTTAGCCGTCACAAGGTCCGTCAGTAAAGGGTGAGTCAACATTGCTCGCCGACGGATAAAAATCGTCTTCGTTTCCAGTGGCTAAAAAACATTAGCATTGTCGGCGGCTAAAATCCATCAGCATTCCTGACAGCTAAAAACCGTCGGCATTCTCGGCGGCTAAAAATTATCGGCGATTCTCATCAAGTAAAAAAAAATAAGAAATTGGATGATATATTTGATTTTAATTTCTTCCTTTTCATGTAGACTTTTCCTCAAATAAGTTAGTTCATTAGGGCTTTGGAGAAACTGATATATCCAGTTATAGATGTGTATTAATCAATGCACACATCTAAAACTAGATATACCCATTTCTCCAAAGCTCTGAACGAACCAACTTATTTGAGAAGGCAAGTCTACACAATAGAAAAGGAAGAAATCGAAATCAAATATATAATCCAAATTACAAATATTTGGATTGGATATATGCTTTTAATAAAAGAGACCACATATCATTTAAGTCTCTTTGTTTATTTTGCTGCTTGACCACTGGTGGTTTTCTTGAAGTCCTTGGCATTAAATCTAGAAGACCTCCAAATATTCAAATTTGGGTTGCATTTGCACGTGATGATGTTGAAGAAAAACAATCACATGATTAAGCACATTAGAATAGAGATAATGCAAAAAGATAAGAAAATTATAGTAATGAAATTGATGAAATGAAAACGAAAAAGATCCCCTAACAAGATGAAATGCGAAAACAACTCAACCTGTAGAAATTGATAACTATATCCATAATATGCAAGCCTTATATGTGAATGAGAAATTGTGAGACCTAATAACCAGCACAAAAAATTTACAAGGATACGAAAATTTGCTCACAGGAAGACCAACATTGTTTTATTGTGTAAAAGAGCACAAACTGTAAAAAAAAAAAAAAAACAACCAACCAACCAATAATCTTCAATGCATTATGAAATCCAGCTCATAGATAAGAGCACTAAAACTGTAAAAGAGCAGTAAAACGAGAACTAACCAATAATCTTCAATGATGACAATTGAAGAGGATTGAAAATTCAGGATTTTTTACACTCACTTTAGGCCCTTTTGAGGATTTAAAATCCAGGATTTAAAAGAGTCCTCATGATTTGGATGGTCTAGGTTGCATGTAATAATCTCCATATATACATTTATGCCACGTGGAGGTGGATGGGTCATGTCATGGAGGATGATGACGATTTCTATATGAACAACTACCCCTTACTTTCAAAAATGACCTACTAGTGTAAATAAATAAAACAGGAGTCCAAAAATTCACCCAAACAGGTAGATGTCACTGAAGCGTATAGGAAAACTGAGAGAATTTACCTAGATGACAACAATGTTATGCCTCTTACTATCATCTTTTCACCCAAACAGATGCGGTGACAAACATAGCCCGATGAAGGGCCCACTTCAAGCAAGCCGCCACACCAACAGAGGTGTTCCGGGATGCCACCTATGAAAGAAATCAAATAGCAACACCACCACCACAACCATTGATATCAGCATGAGCACCAATGTAGTTTAAAACAAGTTAGGTACTTGTAATAACATCAACATAGTTTAAAACAAATCGGACCATACCAACAATAGTGTGGTGACCCAAATTTTTGTGAAAAAAGAAGAAAGAAAAAAAAAATAGAGAGAGAGAGAGGGGTATGATAATCCAGAGAGTCCATATTGCTGACCCAAATGTGGATGGAGCATGACCCAAAAATCACACTCGGCAAACTATGGAAGCCAACTTATCATCTTTCTTTTAACCATCCATTTTGTAACCATGATCAGATGGTTAGGATTGCTTGATTGGTTAGATTTCAAGCTATGATTGAACCATAATTCATCCAACAATTTGGACGGCCTGGATTGCCATACATGCATCATGCATGCCACATCTAAGGAGGATGCCACCGCCATTTTAAAGGTAGTGGTTAACTGCCACCAGAGTCTTGTATTTGAAGAATGCCTCATTGCATCTGCTAATGCTCCATGTGTGCAAGGTTCCATCTCCATAGCCTGCAACAGATGCAGACACTATACTTGGTACTGGTACTTTCAACAAAAGGACTTCCAACATTGAAATAAGTTTTCACAGTAAAAATGTTACTCTCTATAGCTAAGATAACTGAGCTGCTGATAGAAAGGCAAAACAAAGATAAACTACAACTAAGCTGCTGATAGAAAAGCAAAACAAAGATAAACTACAGTAAATAAGCCGGGCAGTTTGTTGGAATTACTGGGGGTAACTTTAGAAAGCTAAGGGGTAGTTCTTTAATTTCCAGATTTAGAGGAAAAACAGTGGCACTGGACAAAGATATATTTGACGTATGACACTACAGCCAGATTCCTTGCCAGTTTAGCACCATTTTGAAAATGGTGGTGACTCATCCTCCTCATGTGTTGCACTAATGTACAGCTGTCCAGGCCATCCAAATTGTGGGTCTTATTGTGCATGGAGCATATCTCTAAAATGACACTAATAAATCAATCAAAACCATTTCAAATCAACGGCTATCAAATGGATTATTAAAGTAGAATAGTGAGTGGCCCAAATTTGAAGGGAAAAATCAAATGATTAATATTATCTTCTCAGTGCAAAATTTCAGGGATGATCCATCAGCAGTTGGGTCGGGGATTTGGACAGACTGGATTGCCTTACAACCATGCTACAGGCACGAGAAAGAGAAAATAGAAATCAAAGAAATGATGCTCATAATAGAGCTCCAAACTTTTCACCTGCATCTGTCAATGAATATATAGGATAAAGGTCTACAACCTGATTGCTATCAACACCGCTAGGCATCTAGGTAGCATTATTTTTCTACAAAAAAGTAAATCAATGAAAAAATATATACCCAAGAGCATGGCATCCACCATTAAAAATAGTATGAGAAATTAGACCCATTAACCTACACTTACTTCCACCACCATAAACCAAATTGACTTTTCATTCAACCTGGAAAAATTGGCATATGATGGTACCCTCACTCAATAATCAGTTTTTATTTTTATTTTTTAATTTTAAATTACGATCTGGACTAAATAGTTAGTTATATCCAAATCTCAGGTGGACCATACAACAGGAAACAGTGTTGATTGAATGCCCACAATTACGCCATGACTTCCATCATGAATCTGAACAACACGACATTCCATATGGCTCTTGATAGAGTGGAATGGCAGAACAAGATTCATGTAGTCAACGCTAATTAATTGGGTAAGGCTTGGATGATATGATGATGATGAGAAATCCTGTGTGAGGGATCACATCAACAGTTTAGATTCACCACTTGAACGGAATGAGCAACAAGGACACTTCAAGTTTTGGTGCATCATGATTTGATGATTCCTCTAATGAGTACAGAGTACCTGAATGTTCCCAGTATTGGCAAGCATCTCCTTAGTGCAACTTCTCATTTCATGAGCATGACAGCTGTAGCACCATCACTAACTTGATTTAAATTGCCTGAAATGATAGAAATGGCTCTCCATGAATGAATGGAGTTGTGCCTGCAGTGGTAGTTCCACCATCTTTGAATGAAGGTTTGAGCATAGATAAAGTAGATAGTGACGTATCAGGCCAAATTCCTTCATCGGTTGAAACTACGACTGATCTTTCGTTGCCACTTCTATGATCAATTACCTACAAAAAGTCCCAATATTCGTCTTCATTCTGGAGATCTGGATGTTTAGTAACCATGTTTCCAATGAGAAAAAAAAAACCATTGCATCCAAACCTTCGTGTATACAGGAACAATTTCATCAACGAATTTTCCTGTAGTAGTAGCTTCTGCAGCCTTTTTATGAGATAGAAGCTGTAAGGAAAAGAAATAAAAGCATATATAAGAGGGCTTTAAGTAGTCCAACAACCCTTACCATTCCAAGGAGCAATGAAAAAAGACGGTTTGAACTACAAATACTCAAATATCCTATAAAATGTTTGAGGCATTCACTTCAAAGAGAAGAACAGTGGAAAGTTACAGCAGCTTTATCTTGATCAAGACATGACACTTTGTATTGCTCTGCCACAATCTCTGAGGTGATTCCCATGGGAATTAAGCAATCTTTAGCATCTTGGTTTGGACGGATATGAACCTGCCCCATCAGATGCATCAGAAGATGGGTAATGGTAAAAACTGAATTTTTTTTGCACAATCTCTTAAAGAAAGAAAATTAAAGAGCTCCAGTAAATCAGTCATTCATAATGCATGTTTATCTATGAGAAGAAACATAATTTTAATAAAATGATTAGCAATACCTGAGGATTGAAAGTAGGTTTATGAGCTCTAACATTGATGGACAAAAATTCAACTCCAGCTGCTATGCCTATGAAGTTTTAGAAAAGAAGTATCATCAAAGAAGCTCAAAGACTAACATTTTCACAAGCATGAACACGCATATTCAAGAGAATGAACTTACCAATTTCATAAAAACCAGACTTTATTGCGGCCATAACATCGGCTACTGCTTGAAGTCCAGATGCGCATTGCCAGTTCACCGTCTTGATTGGCACACTGTCTGCAATAATGGCTAAGAATGAGACATCTAGAATACTAGATATACCCTACGGGCAGTTTTGATACATGGTATATAGTGTTGTGAGTAGTAATCATGTAGAATCTACATAGATGCACTTGACTAAATATGTGCATTAAGGGAAGGCATTGGTTAGGAGACCCAGATGATTATGAGACACAATTGAGTGATGGTTTAATGGTGTGTACTTTTATACATGGATGTGCTTGTCAAGGACAACCATATTTTCAGGAAAAAAAAAAGAGGAATAAGAAGAAAGGAAAGAAAGAAAAAAGAAGAAACATAATATATCTATTCTATAATTTTATAATTTCTTAACCAAATGTTATAAATTTAACTTACAATATCACCAAGCAAATGAATAGTAGCCTTCAAGCATGTAGATACTAATGAGCAAGGACAAGGCTATGGTGAAGGCCAGTGGAACATGAAGACGACAGTATTGTGTAATCATTTTATTGAATGTTCCCAACAGTATTATATAATGATCTAAAGAAGTAAAACTAAGTTCTTCATCATCATCATCGTCATCTAAGCCAGATCACAATTAATTGGGGTCAGCTACATGTCCTGTTCCTCCATTCCACTCTATCGAGGGGCATATCTTCATTTAGACACTAGGTCATCAAGTAGAATTGAAGCGATGCTGATCTTCATAATTTTCCTGTGTCATCATTAGCATTGTTGTGTTTTATACTTCCTGAAAACAATTTTGAGAATCAATCAACAAAAAGAAAGCATCTTCAAGAATTCTAGACAATTTACCTTAGGGCCCGTTTGGCCGATCGGATTGGAAGGGCTTGGATGGTATTGGAAGGGATTGGAAGTTAAATTCTGAGATTGGCCAGGTGTGCCTAACAGAGTCGGTGATTTGATCCAAATCCAATGGATCTTAAGACAATCCACTGACAACACCATCATTACCTTTAAATCCCACCTAATCCACCCTAATCCATTCAAATTTGCGAGGGACATGTTTGGTTTGAGGGATTGGAAGGGATGGGAAGGTTTAATCCCGGGATTGGCGGGCGTGCCAAACAGACTGGATATAGCAATCCAGGGATAGAGCAATCCCATGGATCTCAAGACAATCCACTGACAACATCATCATTACCTAGAAATCCATGCCATCCACTCTAGTACCATTCAATCCCTTCTAATCCACCTAGCCAAACGGGCCCTTAGTGTTTTAAAACCCAGACTGGACCGGGCAATTGGACCAGTTTGGACTGGAACTGTTTGGTTTTATGGGTTGGCTCGCCATAATACTTTTAGAATTGAACCACCTAGGTAAGGCTAGTTATCCAATCTCTTAACCAAACCATTTAACCAGGAAGGCTGTAAGAAACATCCTAAGTCAAAATTGGTTTACTTCCAAAACATTGCCAAGCCTATGCGCATGTAAAGGAGCTCTTTCACAAGGCATCCCACGTGCAAACATGGCAGATGTTTTTAAGATCCAATCCATCCATAAGATGAGATCAATTGTGCAACCATTAAAAACTTCCTACAGCCCAATGTAATGTTTCTGCAATTTTTATTTGCCATTCAGCATGTTGATAAGGTCAAACAAACCTCCATGGATGGTGTGTGTGTGTGTGTGTATAGGGAAAAGGTACTATACGCTCAACCGTATTATACCTTTCATAAGGTCGAGTGTTGGCGGTACATTATTGGTCAGATGGTAAAAGTTTTAAACAACAAGGAGATTTTATAGGAAATCTGGAGAAACAAGACTGGTGCTATGTGGACCCCAACATGATGTATATTTTCTATCCATGCCGTTTATTCATTTTGAAATATAATTTAAGGGATTTACACCAAAAATAAGTTATATCTGAATCTCATATGGACCACACCATGAGAAAATAGTTTCAATGGTGGGAGTCACTCTCCCCACTATTTTCTGCGGTGGATCCATTATAGATTTTTATTTTCCTCATTCTTTTACTCATGCCCTAAAATGATATTTCAAAATAGATGAACCGTGTGGATACAACACATACATCATAGTGGGGCTCACAGAACGTGGTGACGTAGCTTCATTAGCCGACTCACCTACGTTAATTCCAAATTAAAAGGGGAAGCGTATTGGCTGGTTAGCAAGTTTTTTTGGTGTAATCCTAAGGTATGTGTTATATGTATATCCAAACCGTCCATCTATTTGGTGAGCTCGTTTTAAGGCTTTGGACGGAAAATAAGACAGATCTAACTATCAATTGGATCACACTGCAAAAAGCAGTGTGAGTTTGAACGTCTACCATTAAAACTCTTTTTGGGTCACAGAAGTTTTAGATCTTAATGAAATTTTTTTGTTCCTCTTCATTCAGGTCCTTTTGAACTTATGAACAGATTGGATATAAAATAAACGTTATGGTAGGCCCTATAAAATTTTCAACGGTGAAAATCATTATCTCCACTGCTATTTGTGGTGTGGTCTAGATGATCTTTGGATATGATTCATTTTTTGAATAATACTCTAAAATGATCTCTAAAAATAGATGAACCGTGTAGATATAATAAATACATCATTGTGGGCCATGTAACTGTGATCTACTTTAAACCGTTCGTACAACTAGGAGATGAGGAGCGTCAGTGCTCGTCTTGCATGGAAGCGGATTGCGTAGTGAGTAACTCACCACGCTTAGCGTACTGAGTAAACTTTGTGAGGTCCACCATGATTTATATATTTTATCCGCTCTGTCCATCCATTTTATCATATAATTTTAGGGCTTGAGCCCAAAAATGAGACATACTCCAATGTTCAAATGGACCACATTATGGGAAACAGATGAATTGAACATCTATCGTTGAAAAATTCTTAGGGGCTACGGAAGTTTTGGATAAAGCTTATATTTGTGTTTCCCCTTCATCAAGGTTTGTATAATCTTATGAACAGGTTGGATGACAAATAGACATCACTATGGGGCCTGGAAAGGTTTCAACGGTGGAAATCATTATCCCCACTGTTTCCAGGGGTATGATCCACTTGATCTTTGAATATGCTTCAATTTTTGGGTCAACCCTTTAATTTATATGGAAAAACGGATGGACGACGTGGATAGACTACCTACATTCATGGTGGGCCCAACTGAGTTTACTTAGTACGATAAGAGCGTACTGAGTAACTCAGTACCCAATCCGATTTCATCTCGCATCTACAGTACCTACGGATGCGGAAGTTCCTGTGCAAGGATTCCAGGTGGGGCCTACTGCGCTGTTTGTGAGAAATCCAACCCGATCCATCCATTTTTCAGTCCTATTTTAGGATACTTTACCAAAAATAAAGTAGAACCAAAATTAAAATGGTCCAGACAAGAGGAAACACTGGGGATTTTGTGACCACCGTTGAAATATTTATATGGCCATGAAAGGTTTGTATTGGCCTAAGTTTTTGGTTTTTAAAATTCATCCCACTAAAAAGGACCTAATAAACGGTTTGTATGGCATATAAACATTAAGGTGGAGTTTAAGAAGGTTTCAACGGTAGGAATTTCTTTTCCCACTGTTTCATCTTGTATGACCTAGTTGAGTTTTGGATCTTCCTAATTTTTTGTCGAATATCTTAAAATGTGATTGAAAAATGGATGGACAAGCTGGATTTCTCACAAACAGCGTTGTGGGTCCTACCAGAATCCTTGCGAGCTTCCCGCAAAAGCCTTTAGCAGGAAATTCGCTTCCGCCTCCTACCACCTCCCGGACGGATTACCGTCCGGGCAGGGCTCTGTGGGGTCCAACGTGATGTAAGTGTTTTATACCCATGCCATTCAACGAATTTCTTAGATCATTTTAATATATAAACCAAAAAATGAGGCAGGTCCAAGGCTTAAGTGGACCACAAGGTGGGGATTGAACGTCCACCATTAAAAACTTCTTACGAGCTAGAGAAGTTTGGTATCAAGCTGATATATGTGTTTTCACTTCATCCACATCTACATGACCTTATGAATAGGTTGATTGGTAAAAATTCAATAACAACTTATTTTTCCCTGCATAACCATTACCGTGCGTCCTAGGAGTTTGTAACGCTAGAAATTCAATAACAAATGTTTTCCCATGGTGTGGTCCATCTGAGATTTAGATATGGTTTATTTTTGGTGTAAATCCCTTAAATTATATTTCAAAATGGATAGACGGCATGGATAGAAAATATACATCATGTTGAGGTCCACATAGCACCAATTTTGTTTCTCCAGATTTCCTATAAAATCCACGCCGTCTTTCTTTAATTTCCTATAAAATCTCCCCATTGTTTAAAACTTTTACCATCTGACCAATAATGTGTTGCCAGCACTCGACCTTATGGAAGGTATAATATGGTCGAGCGTATAGTACCTTTTCCCATATATATATATATATATAAAGAACAAAAAAATCAGCTTAATTCAAAACTTTTGTGGCTGATTAATGGTCAGTCATCACCTTTTCCCATGCTATTGTCCACTTGAGAATTGGATCTGCATACCTTAAAATGATCTGGAAAAACAGATAAAATAAATACATCGAGGTGGCTCCATGGTAAGGGCCATACCTAATCCGCTTTGGTCAAGAGAAAATGGTTAGGCAAGATCTTTCAATCTAGGAGTGTTTTTGAATATGCAGTCAGGATGACATGAAGATGGACACCACATTAGTGGAGTTTTCTTGTCTATATCTTTCTTCAAGGTCACATAATGCATGCTCAGTGTCCTCCCTCGAGTTTTCTCTGCAACAAATGTGAAATAGAGATAATTTCTTACATTTAAGTAACATAATTAGCACATAGATCAGTTTGTATGTGTGTGCCATGATGAAAGAAAGAAATATCTATGGTTTGTGAGTACCAACTTTCAACCTTCTATAGAATCTCTTTCCTGCTAAAAGCTTCTTCTTTCACCTTTGCAATTTGAGCCTCAAGAAGCACAAACCAGCATGGCATACCAAAAACAACTTTTAAAGGCAGCAAGAAGCAAAAACTAGCATGGCATACCAAAAACAACTTGCATCTCTTTCAGCTTGTAAGAAGAACATGAAAGCTGACATAGCTATCTTTAGTGCATTATGATCCTTTTTCTTCTTTGGTTTTCTCTTTTTTGAACCATCTTCATCTCCATCCTTGGATTTCCTCTTAGAAGAAGATGCCTTAGGAGCAGCTGCTTCTTTCTTAGCTTCCTTCTTGGGAGGCTTCTGAAATGGGAAGAAAAGAGAAAGAAGAAAGTATTAACTTTCATGGCCAAACATTGATGAAAGTTTGATATGTTAAAGATGGAGTTAAGTAGAGAAGGTACGCCATTTGAGGTACAAGGTGCGGGTATTAGAGGTAGGAGGGTGGGGCCATTAGATGTTATGCCTTAACTATTTCAAGGGAGAACATGGTAATGGAATTCAGAAAACAAAATTGTGTATTAAGGGAGGTAGGGATCTCCATATTTCAGGGGACAAGGATTATTCCCTGTCAAATGGGGCTCAATATTTGCACAGAAACTTGTCAAAAGGATTAACAACAAAATTTTCTTATTCTGAATACCTGAAACACATGTTATACCTTGCCTATCAGAATAGCTATTTGAGACTTATTCTTCTAATGGTGGCTAGACATGGTAGCCCTTTCTTCCAAAGAATCTGATAGGAAGTGACCCTTAGAATGTGACAGACTATTATCCATAAGGTTTGAATGGACTGCAGCTCAGGAAATCATGGACTTGGTAAAATGTTAAATTGATGTGTTTCAGGTATTCGGAATAAGAAAATTTTGTTGCTGATCCTTTTGGCAAGTTTCTGTGCAAATATTCAGCCCCATTTGACAGGGAATATAAACCTTGTTCCCTGAAATATGGAGATCCCTACCTCCCTTAATACACAATTTTGTTTATTAAGAGAACCCTAATCAGATGTCAGCATGCTAGTCAGTTCACCAACCTGAAGAAGAACAAATAAAAAATAAAAATAAATAAATAAAACTAAGTATTTTACATGATAAAAATTAAAAAATAATAATAATTTAAAAAAAAAAAAAAAAACACCAATGAAGGTGATATATTACCACAGAAATAAAGTTGCATTGATTGCTAAAGAAGAAGCAAGGAAAAAGGAAATCCATGAATCAATATCCATGTTCAAAATATTAAGATTGCAAATAAGACAAACAAGTTACTTAGAACTTGGAGCTTGACATAAAAAAGAAATAATTGATGACTAGAATGAGCACCAATTCAAAATAAATTAATTATATACAAGTAAATGGAAAAACTAGGATGGATTACATGCCTGTGATTGTGCAGAAAGTAATTTTTGGTTATGCTGCTAAAGAAGACATTTTTGACATGATAACTTCATCATGTCATCTTGCTTTACTACAATAACTTGACAATTTCAGAAGCAGAGATGAAACATGACTTAGTCAATGGATGACCTTAACAAGAGTTTATGAAGTACACAATGAAAAGAAGGCAGTTTTACACAATCAGAAATATGTGGCACAATTTCAACCTCATACTTGCGAGTAGAGAATTTCCAATCAACACAACAACACAACAGGAATGTGACAGCAAATTTGATAAATGGGACTAAGTACACAATGCAACTCAAGAAGATCATGCGACGGGAACTCTTGCACATAATTGTTTCACCCAGAATTACAATCTGACACTACAAATAAAACCTGAAGAAGAAAGGAGAGAAAATAGAGATATTACAGCCATACCTTGTATCGATAAACAAACTCCACCGGCCAAAAGGAAATAACACTTTCAAATTTCAGAGTACCCAAAAGGATATGTTCATAAAGCATTGAAATAGAATTTCATGAGATTAGTAGTCAATCAGAAATTAAAGTATATCAAGAGTAGATTCAGGAAACAACTCAAAGAACAACATTCTAATACTCTTCAAGCAGAAAAAAGAACTAGAAATTTATTTTTAGAAAAAAAAAATTGTTGCTTGAGACTATTCAACAATCAACTTCACAAAGTTACACCTTAAATTACTGCTTTCTTGGCCTTTCTATATACAGTTATTTTGTTGGCTTTCCTCTCTCAAAGAATCATTTTTGCACACTTTGAAGCTTCCATTCAGTCATGCTATCCTAGAGGATTCTCCACTATGTTTGCCTTCAATTCAAAAAAGCGACCTCTGGGTGCATCCTAGCTCTTTCCTAGAAAAAATCTACAATTATTTTCAGACCATTCGATATATGACTTCATCTAATCATGCGGCTTAGAGCTTCAACTGGTATGGAGATTTAGGCATAACAAGCATATGTAACCAAACTCCAGTTCATAGTGAGTCTCCACTCATGCTAACTTTAAAGCCCATAATAGCTAGTATGCACTTACATAGTAATGTGCCCACCAGTGGAATATATTTGACTGCAACAAGAGCCTACAGGTGCATTTAGGTGTCGAAATGAATTGAATTGCAATAAATCAATTCAACGAGGAGCTGATGTGGAAACTGGGGCTAGGCCCACTCCTTTCATCATGAAGGGCTCGCCCCCGAAATGAATACTTTCATTTCAAATCCAAATCAAAACATGGAATTGCAATTGGGATTCAACTGCCATTAGCAACTAAAACAGTGTTGCCTCCACTTTGCTCTTTTCCTCTATATAATTAATTGAATGTATAAAACTATCTAGTTCAGTCGACAAAGTGAAAGCACCTACGCCCCTCACGCGCTGACATGGAACTACTCTTCAATTTGAAGGCATGTAGTTAACTGTTCTCTACATCTTTCATCTACCATCACATTCAAACAAATAACCACAAGCATGTTTGAGTCAATCTAGTTGGGTTACATCACAGCTTGGAAGCAAAGTTTTGACCATGTGTAGAATTAAAATCGACACACGACTGCATACATTACCTGGAATAGCTCAAAATTGAGCCTCTTTAGCATCAAGTCATGTGCATTGTCCTCTGCAAGAACACCTCCTTTAATTTCTTCTGGGGCATTGTTAAAAAATTCCTCCTCGGGCACAAGCTCTATGTCTGGATGCTTTGACTTGAAATCTTTGCAAGCCTTTGTGGCTTTCAAGTAATGATTTTTCTCATACATCAAGTTTTGAAGTTGCAAGGTAGTAAAGTCTACTGGTGCCTTTGCCCTTTCTGTTTCTGCTTTTTCACAATCTTCCTTAAGCAAGATGGAACGATTTATCTACCAAAAAAGACTTTTAAAGACACATAAATATTTGTAAGCTAGAAAGAGATGCAGCAGCTGACTGTTCTAAATAAAATATGCATGGGTTAGACTATGGCAA